>CM051240.1:9264785-10467285 GCA_027917425.1 Gastrophryne carolinensis | reverse complement strand
GCTATGAGGCCGATTCATTAATAGCGCCAGGTAGCGACAGATGAGCGACAGTAGCGTTATTTTCACAGCGCCCGCTAGTATTCGCTGTGCTTGGCCGTTGTTCGGTTGTTGACAGTGACTCAGTCGGTGTGCAGTAATGTTGAATACGGGGTTAGGAGTCGCTGTTTGACAGGTTCCGCGCTGTATGGGAGCGCATGACAGCGAATGGCCATAGCGAACGGCTCCCAGCATATTCATTAACAAATCATGCTCAAAAATTTCTTGCGCTGTGTTGCTGCTTGTTTAAACCCCAGAGCGCTGGCGGCGATGGGTTAAAAGTAGTTTTTTAACCCCCAAACAACCATATAAAAAAAAATCCAAGTTTTTCAAAACATTTTGTAATATGAATACATTAATATCAGACCTGTAATATCAATTCTGCACAAATTTTTTTTTTTTTTTTTTACCAATAAAAAAAATATCTAACATTGCAGAAGTGGTCACAGAATTTTTGACATTTAAAAATAAAAATAAAAACATTAATAACAATTAATTATGAATATTTAAAGATTGCTCCATTGAAATGCATTGGAGAGCGCCAGGTAGCGAGAGGTCATACCTGTCGCTGTTCAAGGTCGCTCGCTGGCGCTGTGGGGTGAGGCTGGAATAATGATGAATGATTCGCTATCTGGCGCTCTGTCAGTCGCTAAGCAGGATCGGCTTGATAAATGTGTGATTGCGGAGGGGAGCCGGCGTTCTCGTGGCGGTGACCGTCATTACCGTTCCCTCACCATTCGCTACCTGGCGCTATCCCTTGTTAAATAAGGGCCTATGTGTAGTATGTGTAGTAGAGTCGGACGCACTGAGTTGGCGCTACCTCTCGCTCGCTGCAGCGCTGTACTGTTGTTAGAGCGCCCAACACACGTCACATTCATTAATGCCGGCCAGGTTACTACAGCGACCGCAACGCTAGGTCACAGCGCCCGATAACCGCTTACAGCGTCTACTAGTGGTCGCTCTAAGCGCTGCTATGCAGGCGCTCATCTGGCAATAACTGGCGCTAGTAGTGAATCAGCTCAAAATGCAAATGAAGCTACTGAAAATGCACAATCCCCAAATGTGTGACCCCGCACATCGTGATGATGACCATCGGACTTTCCTGTTTCCAAAACACATCAATTAGAGGAATATAATCTGTCTGACACCTGAGCGACTTGTGACTCTGGGGAGGTGTTTTCCATTGCCTCTGGTTATTGTTGTCGGGCGCCTATGTGACGAACTCCACCGACCATCCGTACTAAGCCTTCCCTTGGGCGATATTCTAAAGCCCGGAGGAGAACGCACCTGCTCTCCTGGGGTGGAACTACATCCTACCTGCTGGTAACACTGGTTTTTCCTGAAGGATCTTTTTGAACTTCTGATTAGGAGTGTGTGTTCGCACGTCAACAGCCATTAAGTGCATGACAATAGGTGTTTACGAGCGCGTACCCGTGTGATCCTACAGTCCGGACATTTTTCCCACTGCTTCAAGGGTCGATCCTGGTCACAGTTTGGACAATGGCGCCCGATCCCCGCTTACAGCGTCTACTAGCGGTCGCTCTAAGCGCTATACAGACGCTAATCTGGCAATACCTGGGGCTAGCAGTGAATCAGCTCAAAATGCAAATGAAACTACTCAAAATCCCCAAATGTGTGACCGCATCAGCCACAAGAACAAGCAGCGGGTATTACAAGGCGCCAAATAACCTCCAATAAATTATCTCAATTCATTTTATATAATTTTATACATTTATTTTAAAAATAAACATAGATAAAAACAATTCCACCACAGGGGCCCAGCTACTTCGGCTATGAGTGGAGAAAAAAGGAAGTCTCCTTCTTCTGATACCGGCTCTCTTCAGATGTGTCTCCTGTACCCAACCAACACATAAATCCTCAGCCCATGTTCTGCCCCTACAAAGCTTTGCCTCAGCATCATGGCTGTGGGGGCCATACTCATCCCTGACCACATCCACCAGTGGCCATGATCTGTCCCTGCAATGCTATAGCCTCAACCTTAGAGTACACTCCTTGAGTCTCTAGAAAGCACATCGGAAAGGGCCATAGGATGACTCTGGGGATCAGTAAAATCCAGGGTTGATTTGTCAGCCATTGTACGCAACCTATTCAATATAGTTGGATCTGCGGTTGGGTTGTTGGTTGGCCATCACTGGAGTAATATGGGCCTGAGATGTGTACAATTTGGGCCTCAAGGTCCCTTGACCCTTCTTTTTCCACCAAGCAAGGGAAGTAAGGCAAGGCATAAATTCTTTATACTCTGTATGATTTGGATGAATCAACTAAATAAGAGGTTCCCAAACAGTGATACCACTGGTGGTACAACACATAAATCCTAAGCCCATGTTCTGCAACTGAAAAGCTTTGCCTCAGCATCATGGCTGTGGGGGCCATACTCATCCCTGACCACATCCACCAATGGCCATGATCTGTCTCTGCAAAGTTTTGCCTCAGCATCATGGCTGTAGGGGCCATACTCATCCATGACCACATCCACCAGTGGCCATGATCTGTCCCTGCAATGCTATAGCCTCAACCTTAGAGTACACTCCTTGAGTCTCTAGAAAGCACATCGGAAAGGGCCATAGGATGACTCTGGGGATCAGTAAAATCCAAGGTTGATTTGTCAGCCATTTTACGCAACCTATTCAATATAGTTGGGTCTGCAGTTAGGTTGTTGGTTGGCCATCACTGGAGTAATATGGGCCTGAGATGTGTACAATTTGGGCCTCAAGGTCCCTTGACTCTTCTTTTTCCACCATGCAAGGGAAGTAAGGCAAGGCATAAATTCTTTATACTCTGTAAGATTTGGATGAATCAACTAAATAAGAGGTTCCCAAACAGTGATACCACTGGTGGTACAACACATAAATCCTAAGCCCATGTTCTGCAACTGAAAAGCTTTGCCTCAGCATCATGGCTGTGGGGGCCATACTCATCCCTGACCACATCCACCAATGGCCATGATCTGTCTCTGCAAAGCTATAGTCTCAACCTTAGAGTACATTCCTTGAGTCTCTAGAAAGCACATTGGAAGGGGCACAGGGAACTGGCCATAGGATGGCTGGGGTCCAGTAAATTCCAAGGTCAATTTGTCAGCCATTGTACGCAACCTATGCAATATAGTTGGATCTGCGGTTGGGTTGTTGGTTGGCCATCACTGGGGTAGTATGGGCCTGAGATGTGTACAATTTGGGTCTCAAGGTCCCTTGACCCTTCTTTTTCCACCATGCAAGGGAAGTAAGGCAAGGCATAAATTCTTTATACTCTGTATGATTTGGATGAATCAACTAAATAAGAGGTTCCCAAACAGTGATACCACTGGTGGTACAACACATAAATCCTCAGCCCATGTTCTGCCCCTGCAAAGCTTTGCCTCAGCATCATGGCTGTGGGGGCCATACTCATCTCTGACCACATCCACCAATGGCCATGATCTGTCTCTGCAAAGTTTTGCCTCAGCATCATGGCTGTGGGGGCCATACTCATCCCTGACCACATCCACCAGTGGCCATGATCTGTCTCTGCAAAGCTATAGTCTCAACCTTAGAGTACATTCCTTGAGTCTCTAGAAAGCACATCGGAAGGGGCCATAGGATGGCTGGGGATCAGTAAAATCCAAGGTTGATTTGTCAGCCATTGTACGCAACCTATCCAATATAGTTGGGTCTGCAGTTAGGTTGTTGGTTGGCCATCACTGGAGTAATATGGGCCTGAGATGTGTACAATTTGGGCCTCAAGGTCCCTTGACCCTTCTTTTTCCACCATGCAAGGGAAGTAAGGCAAGGTATAGATTCTTTATCCTCTGTATGATTTGGATGAATCAACTAAATAAGAGGTTCCCAAACAGTGATACCACTGGTGATACAACACATAAATCCTCAGCCCTTGTTCTGCAACTGAAAAGCTTTGCCTCAGCATCATGGTTGTGGGGGCCATACTCATCCCTGACCACATCCACCAGTGCCCATTATCTGTCCCTGCAAAGCTATAGCCTCAACCTTAGAGTACACTCCTTGAGTCTCTAGAAAGCACATCGGAAGGGGCACAGGGAACTGGCCATAGGATGGCTGGGGACCAGTAAAATCCAGGGTCAATTTGTCAGCCACTGTACGCAACCTATGCAATATAGTTGGATCTGCGGTTGGGTTGTTGGTTGGCCATCACTGGGGTAATATGGGCCTGAGATGTTTACAATTTGTGGCTATGCTGGCGGGCCGCTTCTGATATGTGAGTGATTTTCTTTTATATCTCGATCTGCTTTTTCGTCCCCTGGCTCTCCTTGTAGTAAATATTAGCACTTTGAGGTATGATTTGCACAGATTTAGAATACTTTATGTAGTATTAGTTTATCAATTAGGTTAGCACAGCACTTTTATATATAGTCAGCCCGGTTAGGAATTGCTGGAATATGATTATTGATTAGAATAGATTTATGGGCCGAAGCATTTATCATCTTAGGGGTCTGGCACTTTCCTCCCCCTTTTAACAATAAAGTAATTAATAATCTAATCCATGTATTTGAGTGGTGCCATTGTTTAATGAGGATAGATTGAGGAGCTGTGGGATTCCTCTTTTTCTGGGAAGTTTTAGTGGTGCACAATTGTGTCTCTATCTTCATATGGGCACACCCCTTAAAATATAGCTGGTGCGGTTTTTGCTTTTAATTCGTCTATCCAAACCCATCGCAAAACCCATCCAGAAACTGCCCCGGGTGGGCGCTGGTTATCGTATTTACACCATTATTAGGGTTTATTTTGGCTTTTAATTGATTCCGGGAAATCTGAATTAGCTCCACTATAGGCTGTGTTTACATCACACACCGCCATTAAGTGCTCATCATCTCTTCTATTCAGGACGTAGTATCTCCTAATAGGCCCATGTAACTGAGACCCCCCCAGGCTGCCCCTCACTATCTACCCCCAGGCTGCCCCTCACTATCTACCCCCAGGCTGCCCCTCACTATCTACCCCCAGGCTGCCCCTCACTATCTACATAGAAAACTTACACTGTGCAAAGTTTACGCTCTCCAGTTAGAAATATTCCGATAGATGTCATTGCTGTGACTGCGTCCAGCCTGGAATCGCCGCAATTATTTGCAGCCAAATGACACCGAAATTGTATGTAGTGATGAGCCTTATATATTACTGTCTATTATCATAATTGGAATAACTAAGGAGGTTTTAGGGAAGCGATTTACTAAACCTTTTATTTTTGACTGGAGGTCTGACTTATAAATATGAACATTCTGATTGATTTTATTGTTATATAGGACCTAATGCAGAATTTTAGAAAATACTATGGGCGCTTAGTAGGCGCTGTAGGAGGGTATCGGGCACTGTAACCTAGCGTTGCGGTCGCTGTAGTAACCTGGCCCACATTGATGAATGTGATGTTTGTTGGACGCTCTAACAACAGTATTACACTGCAGCGAGCGAGAGGTGCGTCCGGCGCTTGGCTCTACACACCATACCTAATAAAAAACTACACACACACAGCGTCGGAGCTCAAAAGCTGGGCGCTGTAGCATAGAGCGCCAGACGCTGTGCGATTAGAGTCTGTTTTTTAACAATGAAAATATCTAGAATTTACACCGCGCTAAGAACTAATCGTGAATTTTCTTAAAATTTCCTTAGAATTTCCTGTATATCAGGACAATTTTTTCAGTTATTAAAACTTTGCTACAACGTGTAAAAAACTTTTCATTCATAAAAAGTCCCAAAGCAAAAGTGTAAGTAGCAGACACGGAGCAAAACCGGCACTGTGTAATGTAGCCAGAGAAAACAGTCTTTAAAATGTAGATTAAGAACTTGTCCCACGGTGCATGCACTTCACAACAAGGTGGTCAAATTACTTGTGCCCGTCACCTCCACTCATGTGCGCTTACCAGATGGCTGAATTAGACACGCCTTGAACCAATTAATATTTCATAGAAGGTTCCCAATACTTGAATATTTCAGCTCACCAATTATGCACTCATCCCGGCAATGATGGAGTCCGTTCATGTATGGTGAAAAAGCATAGAAAAAATCTAGTGCAACCCCGTTGGAACTTATAAAACGGACTATTTAATAATAAAATACACTCACATGTTCTTTGAAGTAAAACACGCCAAACTGAATACACAGGTGGGGAGGGAGTCCTTTTCTATCCCTTTGTCCCTTGTGACTATTCAACTGGACGTCAGAAATTTTAAAAAGAGTGGAGTCAAAGGTAGCCGCCGTCTCCTAATTCCTCTCCTAACGCGTTTCGTTGCTGGCGCAACTTTTTCAAAGGATGAGCGGCGCGGCTAATGACAGGTCTTATATAGAGAACCAGGATCTAACCAGGAACCAATGAAAACCTGGGGCAGTGAATATAATTAAATCACGTGTCTCTGACGAATGTGGCGTAGCCCTATGGGCCGAGTAGATAAGGAGGAACTGTCGTCATGTTTATTAGTTGATGAAAGCAGAGCTGACACCTGCACGTAAAGATCCTCCTATTCATTCCTTGAACCAATGAGAGTGCAGGGCAGTGAATGTCAATAAGTCACGTGTCCGCACTGAACGTGACGCAGCCCCGTCCGGGGTCTGGGGGCGGAATATTTACAAGCATACTAGCGTCATACATATTCATTAACTAGGGCAGAGCTAGCTGCCATAGGTCAGCCTGTGGCCAATCCGTTCTTGCTAAAACCGGAGTGTGATATAAACTAGACTGAATGATGTTGATTGATTCACAAAAAATAAAAGTGATTCAAACGGGCTATTAGGCTGACAGTGTTAGCACTGCTGCGAGCAGAAAAAAGTATAGAACTTGGCCAGTGTAACTGTAGCTATTTGATTATTAGATGCCTATTTCAATGAAGCATGCTGCAGTCGGCGATATCGCTGACAAAAGCAAAATGTTATCTCATACTCAGAAAGGGGTTTAACCCAACCATGTTAATGATCTCACGACCAAATGCCTGAAAATGATCATGCTTTTTTCTTCATGAATGCAAAACAGGGGCAGGACTGGCTCCACCGGGCCAGACTGCTACTGTTACGTTCACTGTTGGGGGCGGGATGACTTTTAAAAATAAGCACTGATATAAGTGCTGTATTTATGTCTCAAGAGTGGGTCTGACTATAACAGGCCCCATAGGAATAGACCATTTTACTGGTGAAACGTATAGAAGAAGGGGCTGTGTTGCCTTGCAGTGCATGGTAGTGCAGGGTTAAATATGTCCCAAATTAAACCTACTTGTTCAAGATTGGGACATACTGTATTCTTCAGGACATATAAATATGAACTGACAAATCTATGTGTCAAAAAAAAACTAGTGAAGCAAAACTCTCTAATTATAGAAAAGGTGAAGTGTGTCTATTTGGAGATAGTGAATGAAAATATGATCTACTAAAAATTAGTGACCAGTATCTGCCAGTGATGGGGAATCAGTGTGACAAAATGTCAGTGACATGGAAAATATGATCTACTAAAAATTAGTGACCAGTATCTGCCAGTGATGGGGAATCAGTGTGACAAAATGTCAGTGACATGGAAGGAAAAGGATAAATAAAAGGACCCCCTCCTATTACAAAATCATATAAATCAGATGGTAGCATATCCAGTAATTCTACATACAAAACTTATAACAGAAATGCTGTCAAAACATATGAACATGGTGCACCAAAAATTAAGCGGTGTCGATAAAACAATTTAGATCAAATTCTATGTTTAAACCTAATGGGGTGAATGTATTGAGTTCATATATCCATCTACTCTCCCGTTTAGAGATCTCACGAGTTAAATTTGACCCCCGCCAGTGCATGTGTACATGATCAATACCTAAAAACGACATGCATTTAGGATCACTAGCATGTGTGTGTTTAAAATGGGCGGATAAGCTATGGGTATCCAATCCTTTCTTAATGTTATAGATGTGTTCTCTAATTCGCACATACAAAGCCCTTGTAGTGCGTCCTACATAATATAGTTTGCATGGACACCAAATTAGATATACCACGTACTGTGTCCGACAAGTTATCAAAGTTTTTATTGTGTAAGTACTAGTGGTGTTTGCAGTGAATTCTTTTATTGGTTTTGTATTGGGCAAGCACGTTTTGCACCCCATACAATTCCCACATTTGTAAAATCCACTGAATTTCGTGGTGGTGAGCGGTATTTTTCTTGGGGGATCAACATAACTGCGAGTTAAGAGATCCCTTAAATTAGGGGCTTTTCTGTATATTACTCGTGGGCGTTCCGGCAGTGTAGGGCCCAGTACTATATCGTCCTTCAGTATGTGCCAGTGTCTTTGGAGTAACTTCTTGAAGACCTTATGCTGCATACTGTAATCAGTAATGAATGACATGTTGTGGTTGGAATCTTGTGATGTTCTCCTATTTGGTACTAACAAAGAAGTTCTTTCTTTGTCTCTAATGAGTACTTGTTGCTCATTAATGGTTTGGGGGTTGTAACCCTTTTCAATGAACCTGTTCGTCAGAACTGCTGACTGGGCATCATAGGTGTCTATATGCGTGCAGTTTCTGCGAAGTCGCATATATTGGCCCTTAGGTATGGCTCCCAACCAGTTTGGGTGGTGGCAACTATTCTGAGGAACAAAGCCATTTCGGTCCGTGGGCTTAAAAAAAGTGGACGTGGTGAGAGTAGTGCCTGCTTTCTCTATGGTTAGGTCTAGAAAATTGATAGAACTTGGACTACAGTCCATTGTAAACGATAGATTGAAAGAATTTCCATTTACCTCTACAAAAAAGGCTTCCAGATCTAATTGGGAGCCCCTCCATATACATAAGACATCGTCTATGTATCGTTTCCATGCCGCTAGAGGGGGTCGTTCCACTTGATCTATAAGTTGTGCTTCCCACCACCCTACATATAAATTGGCCATACTGGGGGCAAATTTAGCCCCCATGGCCACACCAGTGATTTGTAAATAATAATTGTCTGCAAACCAAAAATAATTGTGCTCCAGAGCGAACGTCAGGCAATCAATAATAAAATCTATTTGTTCCATGGGTAAAGAGGAGTCCAAATTCAAAAAGTGTTTGACCGCTAGGATTCCTTTATCGTGTGGTATCACTGTATACAGTGATGACACATCAGCTGTAGCTAACAGAGTGACTCCTGTCCAGTCTCCATTTTCACAGAGATTGATCACTTGTGTGGAGTCTTTAAGATATGAAGGGAGTTTAGTAACTAATCCTTGCAGGAATACATCAATGTATTCTCCCAAACGGCAGGTTAAAGACCCCCTCCCGCTAACAATGGGACGGCCGGGAGGTTTTTCTAATCCCTTGTGGATTTTCGGCAACTGGTAAATTGTCGGTATTTTTGGCGTTGTAGGAGCCAGATAATTATACTCTTTGGGGGTCAACAAACCTCTTTCGAGTCCTACTTCTAATAGCTTAACAAGAGCCTCCCTATATTCTCTTGTGGGGTCCTTGTTCAAAAGTTTGTATGTAGCCCGATCGGACAAGAGCCTGTTAAGTTCTCCTACATAGTCGGCCTTGTTTAAAACAACCAACCCCCCCCCCTTATCAGCCGGCTTGATGACTATGTCATGCTTCTTTTCCAAGGATTTATATCCTTCATATAGATTGACTGGCCAGCGTTTACGTTTAAAAGTTAAACTTTTGAGATCTCTTGTCATAGCTGTTTTAAATGCTTCTAATTGAGAATTAGATGTATTGGGGGGGTTGAAAAGTGATTTGTTACGTAAATTAGTGCGTTGAATGATACCCCTCTCTTTATTCTCATTTTCTAATGCCACAAAATTTTCTGATTCCTTAGTCAGGAAAAACTTTTTTATTGACAGTTTCCTGATATATTTTTGTAAATCAACGTAAGTGGCAAATGGGTCGAGATTTTTGGGGGGAGCGAACTTCAAACCTCGATCTAAGAGGGATATCTCATTTTTTGTTAATGTAACAGAGCTTAAATTAAAAATGCCCAGTCCTATTGGCGCCTTATCTTTCTTGTGTTTGCGGCCTCCTCTCCGCCCTCGTTTTCCCCGCCCTTCCGTTTGAGTGATCCCCGACTGAGCGAATTTATGTATCTCCCCCTGTCTCGAGGTGGTGTGGGGGTGTGAACCCTGGGTGAGGTGGATCGTTGTCTGTGAAAAGGGGCCGAGCGGGGTAACGGACTATCATTTGTGAAAGAGGGTTGTGTGTTGCCATAAGCAACCGGGGATTGGTCAGAGGTGTGGCCGGCGGTGTGTTTCCACCAGGCTCGCTCCAAGTGATTAGGTCGTCTATTGTTGTAACTAGAGACTTGTCTTGATAATGTTGTTCAGAGAGATTATGTTGCAAATCAAGTCTTCAATTGGCAAGTGCGTTCTGAAACAAAGAAAGATAGGGAAGATGAATCTAAGCATCTAGAGACAACAAGGTCCCAATCTTATAAATGGGAGAACAGGAAGGTTAGAAGACCCACATTTACCGATGTGAACAAACAACCTAAAGATGATTTTAGGAAACAACATTATCAAAGACAAGTCTCTAGTTACAACAATAGACGACCTAATCACTTGGAGCGAGCCTGGTGGAAACACACCGCCGGCCACACCTCTGACCAATCCCCGGTTGCTTATGGCAACACACAACCCTCTTTCACAAATGATAGTCCGTTACCCCGCTCGGCCCCTTTTCACAGACAACGATCCACCTCACCCAGGGTTCACACCCCCACACCACCTCGAGACAGGGGGAGATACATAAATTCGCTCAGTCGGGGATCACTCAAACGGAAGGGCGGGGAAAACGAGGGCGGAGAGGAGGCCGCAAACACAAGAAAGATAAGGCGCCAATAGGACTGGGCATTTTTAATTTAAGCTCTGTTACATTAACAAAAAATGAGATATCCCTCTTAGATCGAGGTTTGAAGTTCGCTCCCCCCAAAAATCTCGACCCATTTGCCACTTACGTTGATTTACAAAAATATATCAGGAAACTGTCAATAAAAAAGTTTTTCCTGACTAAGGAATCAGAAAATTTTGTGGCATTAGAAAATGAGAATAAAGAGAGGGGTATCATTCAACGCACTAATTTACGTAACAAATCACTTTTCAACCCCCCCAATACATCTAATTCTCAATTAGAAGCATTTAAAACAGCTATGACAAGAGATCTCAAAAGTTTAACTTTTAAACGTAAACGCTGGCCAGTCAATCTATATGAAGGATATAAATCCTTGGAAAAGAAGCATGACATAGTCATCAAGCCGGCTGATAAGGGGGGGGGGGTTGGTTGTTTTAAACAAGGCCGACTATGTAGGAGAACTTAACAGGCTCTTGTCCGATCGGGCTACATACAAACTTTTGAACAAGGACCCCACAAGAGAATATAGGGAGGCTCTTGTTAAGCTATTAGAAGTAGGACTCGAAAGAGGTTTGTTGACCCCCAAAGAGTATAATTATCTGGCTCCTACAACGCCAAAAATACCGACAATTTACCAGTTGCCGAAAATCCACAAGGGATTAGAAAAACCTCCCGGCCGTCCCATTGTTAGCGGGAGGGGGTCTTTAACCTGCCGTTTGGGAGAATACATTGATGTATTCCTGCAAGGATTAGTTACTAAACTCCCTTCATATCTTAAAGACTCCACACAAGTGATCAATCTCTGTGAAAATGGAGACTGGACAGGAGTCACTCTGTTAGCTACAGCTGATGTGTCATCACTGTATACAGTGATACCACACGATAAAGGAATCCTAGCGGTCAAACACTTTTTGAACTTGGACTCCTCTTTACCCATGGAACAAATAGATTTTATTATTGATTGCCTGACGTTCGCTCTGGAGCACAATTATTTTTGGTTTGCAGACAATTATTATTTACAAATCACTGGTGTGGCCATGGGGGCTAAATTTGCCCCCAGTATGGCCAATTTATATGTAGGGTGGTGGGAAGCACAATTTATAGATCAAGTGGAACGACCCCCTCTAGCGGCATGGAAACGATACATAGACGATGTCTTATGTATATGGAGGGGCTCCCAATTAGATCTGGAAGCCTTTTTTGTAGAGGTAAATGGAAATTCTTTCAATCTATCGTTTACAATGGACTGTAGTCCAAGTTCTATCAATTTTCTAGACCTAACCATAGAGAAAGCAGGCACTACTCTCACCACGTCCACTTTTTTTAAGCCCACGGACCGAAATGGCTTTGTTCCTCAGAATAGTTGCCACCACCCAAACTGGTTGGGAGCCATACCTAAGGGCCAATATATGCGACTTTGCAGAAACTGCACGCATATAGACACCTATGATGCCCAGTCAGCAGTTCTGACGAACAGGTTCATTGAAAAGGGTTACAACCCCCAAACCATTAATGAGCAACAAGTACTCATTAGAGACAAAGAAAGAACTTCTTTGTTAGTACCAAATAGGAGAACATCACAAGATTCCAACCACAACATGTCATTCATTACTGATTACAGTATGCAGCATAAGGTCTTCAAGAAGTTACTCCAAAGACACTGGCACATACTGAAGGACGATATAGTACTGGGCCCTACACTGCCGGAACGCCCACGAGTAATATACAGAAAAGCCCCTAATTTAAGGGATCTCTTAACTCGCAGTTATGTTGATCCCCCAAGAAAAATACCGCTCACCACCACGAAATTCAGTGGATTTTACAAATGTGGGAATTGTATGGGGTGCAAAACGTGCTTGCCCAATACAAAACCAATAAAAGAATTCACTGCAAACACCACTAGTACTTACACAATAAAAACTTTGATAACTTGTCGGACACAGTACGTGGTATATCTAATTTGGTGTCCATGCAAACTATATTATGTAGGACGCACTACAAGGGCTTTGTATGTGCGAATTAGAGAACACATCTATAACATTAAGAAAGGATTGGATACCCATAGCTTATCCGCCCATTTTAAACACACACATGCTAGTGATCCTAAATGCATGTCGTTTTTAGGTATTGATCATGTACACATGCACTGGCGGGGGTCAAATTTAACTCGTGAGATCTCTAAACGGGAGAGTAGATGGATATATGAACTCAATACATTCACCCCATTAGGTTTAAACATAGAATTTGATCTAAATTGTTTTATCGACACCGCTTAATTTTTGGTGCACCATGTTCATATGTTTTGACAGCATTTCTGTTATAAGTTTTGTATGTAGAATTACTGGATATGCTACCATCTGATTTATATGATTTTGTAATAGGAGGGGGTCCTTTTATTTATCCTTTTCCTTCCATGTCACTGACATTTTGTCACACTGATTCCCCATCACTGGCAGATACTGGTCACTAATTTTTAGTAGATCATATTTTCCATGTCACTGACATTTTGTCACACTGAT
Source organism: Gastrophryne carolinensis (assembly GCA_027917425.1). NCBI lineage: Eukaryota > Metazoa > Chordata > Amphibia > Anura > Microhylidae > Gastrophryne > Gastrophryne carolinensis. The sequence continues at coordinate 10,453,928 of CM051240.1, read as the reverse complement.
TCCCCATCACTGGCAGATACTGGTCACTAATTTTTAGTAGATCATATTTTCATTCACTATCTCCAAATAGACACACTTCACCTTTTCTATAATTAGAGAGTTTTGCTTCACTAGTTTTTTTTTGACACATAGATTTGTCAGTTCATATTTATATGTCCTGAAGAATACAGTATGTCCCAATCTTGAACAAGTAGGTTTAATTTGGGACATATTTAACCCTGCACTACCATGCACTGCAAGGCAACACAGCCCCTTCTTCTATACGTTTCACCAGTAAAATGGTCTATTCCTATGGGGCCTGTTATAGTCAGACCCACTCTTGAGACATAAATACAGCACTTATATCAGTGCTTATTTTTAAAAGTCATCCCGCCCCCAACAGTGAACGTAACAGTAGCAGTCTGGCCCGGTGGAGCCAGTCCTGCCCCTGTTTTGCATTCATGAAGAAAAAAGCATGATCATTTTCAGGCATTTGGTCGTGAGATCATTAACATGGTTGGGTTAAACCCCTTTCTGAGTATGAGATAACATTTTGCTTTTGTCAGCGATATCGCCGACTGCAGCATGCTTCATTGAAATAGGCATCTAATAATCAAATAGCTACAGTTACACTGGCCAAGTTCTATACTTTTTTCTGCTCGCAGCAGTGCTAACACTGTCAGCCTAATAGCCCGTTTGAATCACTTTTATTTTTTGTGAATCAATCAACATCATTCAGTCTAGTTTATATCACACTCCGGTTTTAGCAAGAACGGATTGGCCACAGGCTGACCTATGGCAGCTAGCTCTGCCCTAGTTAATGAATATGTATGACGCTAGTATGCTTGTAAATATTCCGCCCCCAGACCCCGGACGGGGCTGCGTCACGTTCAGTGCGGACACGTGACTTATTGACATTCACTGCCCTGCACTCTCATTGGTTCAAGGAATGAATAGGAGGATCTTTACGTGCAGGTGTCAGCTCTGCTTTCATCAACTAATAAACATGACGACAGTTCCTCCTTATCTACTCGGCCCATAGGGCTACGCCACATTCGTCAGAGACACGTGATTTAATTATATTCACTGCCCCAGGTTTTCATTGGTTCCTGGTTAGATCCTGGTTCTCTATATAAGACCTGTCATTAGCCGCGCCGCTCATCCTTTGAAAAAGTTGCGCCAGCAACGAAACGCGTTAGGAGAGGAATTAGGAGACGGCGGCTACCTTTGACTCCACTCTTTTTAAAATTTCTGACGTCCAGTTGAATAGTCACAAGGGACAAAGGGATAGAAAAGGACTCCCTCCCCACCTGTGTATTCAGTTTGGCGTGTTTTACTTCAAAGAACATGTGAGTGTATTTTATTATTAAATAGTCCGTTTTATAAGTTCCAACGGGGTTGCACTAGATTTTTTCTATGCTTTTTCACCATACATGAACGGACTCCATCATTGCCGGGATGAGTGCATAATTGGTGAGCTGAAATATTCAAGTATTGGGAACCTTCTATGAAATATTAATTGGTTCAAGGCGTGTCTAACTCAGAGTCTGTTTTTTAACACATATCCACCATTAACAAATCGAAAAAAAGATGGAATGACATTGTTATAACACTGTGACAATAACACTTTAGTGCTAGACCTGTAATGACAATTCTGCATAAAAATATAAAAATAAAAAAAAAATGTATAAAAGTGTTTGTTTGCAGCCGGGAGACGTCACACAATGATTGGAGCAGAAACAAAATTGCCAAACACGCTGTTTATACACAACGGGGAGGCCGATTCATTAATAGCGGCAGGTAGCGACAGTTGAGCGGCTGTAGCGGCATTTTCAGAGTGCCCGCTAGTAGTCGCTGTGCTTGGCCGTTGTTCGGTAGTTGATAGCGACTCAGACGGTTTGCCGTAATGTTGAATATTGGGTGAGAAGTCGCTATTTGTCAGGTTCCGTGCTGTATGAGAGCGCATGATAGCGAATGGCCATAGCGACCGGCTCCCACCATATTCATTAACAAATCACGCTCAAAAAATTCTTGCGCTGTGAAATGCTTGTTTAAACCCCAGAGCGCTGGCGGCGATGGGTTAAAAGTCGTTTTTTAACCCCCAAACCACCATATTTTTGGAAACCAAAAAAAACAAGTTTTTAAAATAATTTTGTAATATGAATACATTAATATCAGACCTGTAATATCAATTCTGTACATTTTTTTTTTTATTTTTTTTTACCTTAAAAAAATTGTCTAAAATGGCAGAAGTGGTCACAGAATTTTTCACATTTAAAAAAAAATTAAAAAATAAAAAAAATTAATAACAATTAATTATGAATATTTAAAGATTGTTCCATTGAAATGCATTGGAGAGCGCCAGGTAGCGAGAGGTCATACCTGTCGCTGTTCAAGGTCGGACGCTGGCGCTGTGGGCTGAGGCTGGAATAATGATGAATGAGTCGCTATATGGCGCTATCTCAGTCGCTAAGCAGGATCGGCTTGATAAATGTGTGATTGCGGAGGGGAGCCGGCGTTCTCGTGGCGGTGACCGTCATTACCGGCCGCTCACCAGTCGCTACCTGTCGCTATCCCTTGTTAAATAAGGGCCTAATGAAATCCCATTGAAATGTATGGGAGAGCGACACTGAGCGACAGGTACTACATGGCGCTCCTGAGCCTAGAGCGCCCGCTCGCTCCCATATAGCTCTGTACTGGTGTTATAGCGACTCTCGCATCAAATTCATCAATTGCGGCAATGTTACTACAGTGACTGAGGCGCTCTGTAATAGCGACTCACAGCCGATCAGAGCGACCACTAGCGGTCGCTCTTAGCGCCGCTGTACAGACGCTTATCTGCTGGTACCTGGCGCTAGTAATGAATCAGCCTGTAAGAGTATTGCGATTGATTGTGATTACATTGGTGAGGCACCTTCTTTTTTCTTTTGTCTCGATTACTAATAAAGCATTTCTGGCTTTTCCTCTGATTTCCCAAAACTCACGGAAACAAACTGAATTTACATATCCTGGTCATTGGTACTGGAACCATTGATGTGGGGGAGAGTTATAGGCAGAAACAGGTCAGCACCCCATAGGGCTGGTAAAGAATTAAAAAAGCAAAATCCCACCAGTCTGATTGAGCAATATAGATAGTATAGATAGTATAGCTAGTATAGATAGTATAGATAGTATAGATAGTATAGCTAGTATAGATAGTATAGATAGTATAGATAGTATAGCTAGTATAGATAGTATAGATAGTATAGATAGTATAGATAATATAGATAGTATAGCTAGTATAGATAGTATAGATAGTATAGATAGTATAGCTAGTATAGATAGTATAGATAGTATAGATAATATAGATAGTATAGATAGTATAGATAGTATAGATAGTTTGAACCATTGTCCAAATTGTGAACAGGATCGACCCTTGAAGCAGTGGGAAAAATGTCCGGGCTGTAAAGGATCACATGGGTACGCGCTCGTAAACACCTATTGTCATGCACTTAAAGTGGACCAACACCCAGGATTTTGACTATTCCGATCGGGGGGTGCCCCGCTGTGTGACACCCTCCACATAGCCCCGAAAACTCACCTCTCCCCGCTCCCACGTGACCGCTGCAGCCAATCCCCGCCGGCGGACAAGCGAGAGGCAGCGCCGGACAAGCAGAGCGCGTCCGCCGTAGCCTCCCGCGCGTCCCTCTTACAGGGAGCCCACCCGTGCTGGCCATTCACAAACGGCTGTCGCGCGGGAGCGCGCCCTGCTAGAGGGACGCGCGGGAGGCGGCGGCGGCGGACGCGCATGCGCCGCTGGAACATGGAAAAGGTAGGATTGTGGGCTTCCTGGGGGGTTTCCCCCCGATTTCGGATGCCCCGCGGGGAGGGTTCTGATCGGCCCGGAAATCTTATAGATTCCCGGGCCGATCCCCCCCCCCCTGGGTGTTGGTCCACTTTAATGGCTGTTGACAAGATTATATTCCTCTAATTGATGTGTTTTTAAAACAGGAAAGTCCGATGGTCATCATTAGAGATGAGCGAACTTCTCAAAAATTTCGATTCTGGCGAATCGCCGATTTTCTCAAAGAAATTCGGGTTCGTCCGAATCGAACTTTAGCGAATCGCTCATCTCTGGTGGGAGCGGGGAGGCCGGCTGCGCTGTCAGCGGGCGGAGGAAGCCTGCTTCCGCCGCCCGCTGACAGCGCAGCCGGTCTCCCCGCTCCCACCATGCCGGGATTTTTTTTTTTTTTATTTCAGGGAAAATTCGGTCAGCACGAACCACAAAAAATTCGGGTTTCGTGCTGAATCGAATTTTCCCTGAAATTCTGAGCGAATTCGGGTTCGTTAGAACCGATTCGCTCATCCCTAGTCATCATCACGATGTGCGGGGTCACACATTTGGGGATTGTGCATTTTGAGTAGTTTCATTTGCATTTTGAGCTGATTCACTACTAGCCCCAGGTATTGCCAGATGAGCGTCTGTATAGCGCTTAGAGCGACCGCTAGTAGACGCTGTAAGCGGGTATCGGGCGCCATTGTCCAAATTGTGACCAGGATCGAACCCTTGAAGCAGTGGGAAGAATGTCCGGGCTGTAAAGGATCACACGGGTGCGCGCTCGTAAACACCTATTGTCATGCACTTAATGGCTGTTGACGTGCGAACGCACACTCCTAATCAGAAGTTCAAAAAGATCCTTCAGGAAAAACCAGTGTTACCAGCAGGTAGGATGTAGTTTCCACCCCAGGAGAGCAGGTGCATTCTCCTCCGGGCTTTAGAATATCGCCCAAGGGAAGGCTTAGTACGGATGGTCGGTGCATTTTGTCACATAGGCGCCCGACAACAATAACCAGAGGCAATGGAAAACACCTCCCCAGAGTCACAAGTCGCTCAGGTGTCATAGAGATAATATTCCTCTAATTGATGTGTTTTGGAAACAGGAAAGTCCGATGATCATCATCAGCCGGAGCTCCGCAATATATAAGCATCATGGGACCCTGGATGCCCTGCAAGAACACTGAGGAATCGCATAGCTGGACCAAACACTGCTTGTATGTTGTGCGAGTGGCACATCTTGCGTTTCCTGCAACTAAATATAAAATAATTACACAAAGCAAAGGTAACCGACTAAAACAATAACCTACAACAAATTAAGATTCAAGTTCAACAATCCAAATATAAATAACAAAGGACATAAGTCTAAAAAAATATAGCAATTATATGGATGTGTGGGAAAATAAATGTTTACATGCTAAGGACTAATTAAGGTCAGCATTAAAAGGCATCTATAAGGCATACATGAAATGTATTGATTCAGGTATGCATTGCTATACAATTTATGGCCTCGGCCATGCTGATACATGCAATGCCTTGGTGCTAAAGGCGCGCAAACTCCTCCACATAGCCACAAAACATGTTCAACAATAGCAATCCGAGCCCTCAAAGGTCCCGTAAGTGGATCGGAAATGAAACGGATTTATAGGGCAGAGGACCATCAGCAATCAGGTCTCTGAATCACATGGAAATCCATCGCAATAGCGTAAGTTATCTGAAGTAACGCAAATTATCAGATTTAGATTCGTCCATCGAAAGCGCATATATGCATTTGCCCGAACGTTCGTACGAATGAAAAAATGAACGAAAAAAAATTACAAACACCCACTAAAACTTCCACAGACAGCTACGGAAGTGCAGACGAATGTGTCTCTGAATCGAAGCCTATTGTCTCCTCTCCTCCTGCACAAGTCTCGTCTCACTCCGGTTACTACAATAATGAGAATAATTCTAACGGCCTACAGGTGCTCTAACCCTTATATAGTGTTCTACTCAACTGAAGGTTAGAGATCCTAATGTGTGAGAAGGGGTTAGATTTAGGCCCTTATTTAAGAAGGGATAGCGTCAGGTAGTGGCTGGTTAATGAGAGGTAGCGACAGGTAGCGACTGGTGAACGCCGGACACGGCAGCAATTACACATTTATCAAGCAGAATCTGTTTAGCGACTGGGATAGCGCCATGTAGCGTCCGATTCATCATTTTCACAGCCTCAGCGCACAGCGCCGGCGTTCAGCCTTGCACAGCGCCAGGTATGACCTCTCGCTATCTGTCGCTCTCCCATACATTTCAATGGACGATCCTTTTCTTCTCTTTAAACAGGGTTTTTATTTTTTTTTTTTTTTCAAAAAATCCCAAATAATTCTGTGACCTCTCCTGACATTGAATAAGCAGTTTTTTGACAAATTTTTAATTTTTCATATATTTCTTCAGAAATGACATTACAGCTCTGCCATTAAAGTGTTCATGTCACAATGTTGCTACAATGTAATTCCATATGTTTTCGCTTTGTTACTGGTGGATAGATGCTGAAAAACAGACTTTAAAAGTGGACCAACACCCAGGATTTTGACTATCCTGGGTGTTGGTCCACTTAGGTGGGGCACCCCGATCGGGGGTGCCCCGCTGTCTGAAACCCCCCCGATCGCCGCAAAAACTCACCTCTCTCCGCTTCCACGTGACCTCGTCCGGCCAATGACAGCGCTCAGAGCAGCTCTGGTATGCGCGTCCAAAGCCGCTTGGACGCGCATACCAGAGCGCTGTCATTGGCTGCGTCTCTAGCTTCCCTCTAACAGGGAGCGCGCCTGCGCCCGGCCATTCACAAAACGCCCGGCGCGGGAGCGCGCCCTGCTAGAGGGAAGCGAGAGACGCGGCCGCGTCTCGCGCATGCGCCGTTGGATCGCCGGTAAGGTGAGGATTGTGGGCCTCCTGGGGGGTTCCTCCCCGCGGGACATCCCGATTTCGGATGCCCCGCGGGGAGGGATCTGATCGGTCCGGGAATCTTATAGATTTCCGGGCCGATCCCCCCTGGGTGTTGGTCCACTTTAATCACACAGCCTCCTGCGCTCTGGGCTTCAGAGAAGCATGTTTCTGCGCCAGAGTTTTGTGAGGCTGTTTTTTTGCTGAATATGTTGTGAGTCGATCGCTATGACCAGTCGCTAACATGCGCTCCCATACAGCGCTGTACTGGTCAAATAGCGACTCCTCACAATGTATTCATCATTACTGCACAGCGACTGAGTCGCTATGAAGTAGCGACCCACGGCCGAGCACAGCGACTACTAGCGGGCGCTCAGAAAATGCTGCTACAGACGCTCATCTGTCGCTACCTGGCGTTAGTGATGAATCAGCCTGCTCGTTGCTTTAAACTAGCGACCCACGGCCGAGCACAGTGACTACTAGCGGGCGCTCTGAAAATGCTGCTACAGACGCTCATCTGTCGCTACCTGGCGTTAGTGATGAATCAGCCTGCCCGTTGCTTTAAACTAGCGACCCACGGCCGAGCACAGCGACTACTAGCGGGCGCTCTGAAAGTGCTGCTACAGACGCTCATCTGTCGCTACCTGGCGTTAGTGATGAATCAGCCTGCCCGTTAAATTACTAAGATGTGCTGTGTCTAGTTTTTATGACATAAGCTTTTATACTTTATAATTTGAATATAGAATCTAAATGATGTGTTTATGTGCACAAATTGGTTTATAGAAGGAAGTCTATGATCTGTTATATCAGATAAACCTAAAGTGTTTATATATATCTTCAATAAAAATTATTGAAAAGGAAGGTTAGAGTAGCGAATTGTGAGCCAGACCAATGTATCCATCCATCACATGTCAGAGCAGGTGTCAGGATGTTTACCATAGTCTGAGCTCCTAAATTGTTACATTAAACCTATGTTCTTCCTCTGCACTTCCACTGAACGGGCAGGCTGATTCATCACTAACGCCAGGTAGCGACAGATGCGCGTCTGTAGCAGCATTTTCAGAGCGCCCGCTAGTAGTCACTGTGCTCAGCCGTGGGTCGCTACTTCATAGCGACTCAGTCGCTGTTCAGTAATGTTGAATACATTGTGAGGAGTCGCTATTTGACCAGTACAGCGCTGTATGAGAGCGCATGGTAGCGACTGCTCATAGCGACCGACTCACAACATAGCCTGGATTCAAAGACACATTAGTCCGGACTTCCGTAGCTGTCTGTGAAAGTTTTAGTGGGTGTTAGTCTTTCTTTTTGTTTTTTTTCGTTCATTTTTCATTCGCACGAACGTTCGGGAATGCGCTTTCGATGAATGGAAGCAAAACGGAACATTTCCGTTAGTTCGGATAATTTTCCAAACAAAATCGGAAATTTTTCATTCGTTCAGATAACTTCCGTTGTTGGGATGGGTTTCTGTCTGATTCAGAGAGCTTCCGTCTGATTCCGAGAGCTGATTTCCAACGGCTCACCACTCTATAAATCCGTTTCATTTGCGATCCACTTACGGGACCTTTGGGGGCTCGGATTGCTATTGTTGAACATGTTTTGCGCTATGTGGAGGAGTCTGCGCGCCTTTAGCACCAAGGCATTGCATGTATCAGCATAAATTGTATAGCAATGCATACCTGAATCAATACATTTCATGTATGCCTTATAGATGCATTTTAATGCTGACCTTAATTAGTCCTTAGCATGTAAACATTTATTTTCCCACACATCCATATAATTGCTATATTTCTTTAGACTTATGTCCTTTGTGAATTATATTTGGATTGTTGAACTTGAATCTTAATTTGTTGTAGGAGTTATTGTTTTAGTCGGTTACCTTTGCTTTGTGTAATTATTTTATATTTGGTTGCAGGAACCGCAAGATGTGCCACTCACACAACATACAAGCAGTGTTTGGTCCAGCTATGCGATTCCTCAGTGTTCTTGCAGGGCATCCAGGGTCGTCCCATGATGCTTATATATTGCAGAGCTCCAGCTTATTTCGTCAGTTTGAGTCAGGAGAATTATCTGGTAGATGGCTCCTGGGTAAGTTTGCTCACATTCCATCAATCCATTTTCACTGTATGGCAATGAATATAGTTGATGACTCATGTCTTAACCTATGGCTGTTTTTAGCCCTTGATGACATGTTAAACAATAATGTAGTTTAGAATGTGTATTTTATGTTAGTATTTTTAAATTCTTTCAGGGGATTCTGGATATCCACTCCTGCCCTTGCTCCTGATGCCCGTTCTTTGCCTGCAGAAAGTGGGCCAGGGGTTCTCTAATCGGAAACTATGCAAAACCCGGGCCGTGGTGGCGAGGGCCCTCTGGCTTTTGAAGTCCAGATGTAGGTGTTTGGACCTTACGGGGGGGGGGACTGCAGTATGACCCCAACAAGGTTATACCAATATTTTAAGTTTTTTAACAGGGATCACACGTGCCAGAGTGGCACAACTGAGTGTCAGGGTCCTTTAGTTGGTGGGCGAGATGCAGGAGCTGCGCAACTCGTTAGGGACCACAGATGAAGAATAATTTTCTGTGGCCTGCCATTGCTATGTATTTTGTTTTTTATAGTTGTAAAAATTAGAAATTTTCTACATTTTTAAAAATTTTATATTTTATATTTTATATTTTATGATGGAATCCCCCAAAAAAATGTTACATTTACAAAATACATTAACACAAAACTAATGGGCCCAGAAATATTTAAAGATGAATATTCACATGACCGAGAAGTGATTTGGGTAAGTTTTAGGGGGCTAAAATGGAAAAAGAACCTAACCGGGAAGTGGTTTGGGTGAGCTTTAAGGGTCCAAAAGGGAAGATGGAGGATAGTGCTAAGTGGTTTGGGTGAGCTTTAAGGGGCCAAAAGGGAAGCTGGAGGACAGTGCTAAGTGATTTAGCTAAACATTGTAGTAGAAGTGAGGGTGGCAAATATGCAGGCGAGCACTTTTAATTACAAAGCCACGGCAGGCCCCAGAGAATTCTTCTTCTTCTGTGGTCGCTCTCAGCTCCTGAAAAATCGCCCACCAGCCGACACACAGTAGGTGTCAGTTGGGCTAATCTAGCCTGTGTGATGTCTGGAAAAAAAGAAAAGAAAATTATTGTTCATGTTTCACAGCTGTGGATGGAATGATTATTAGATTTTAATATAAATCATGAGGCCATATGTCATTATGCTAAGGAATTCATCAATGGATGAGGCCATATGTCATTATGCTAAGGGATTCGCCAAATGGATGAGGCCATATGTCATTATGCTAATTACATTGGCTAGGGATTTAGGTTTATTGCTCATGATGTCATGTTCGACATACTCCAAATATTTAAATTACAACTTACTTGGCTGGTGGGCGACCTCAGCTTCGGGGACCACCCTACGCCCTGGGGCCTGCCACTGCTGGGAATGTGAGGCTGTAGAGACATTTAAAATAGGCTCACTTATAATTTCTGATTGAACAGTAACCAAATGACACTTAGAATGTGTGTGTGACATCACCTACCTTCTCCATGTTCCTCCTGTGCTGGATCTGCTGCCCTCTCAGCTCCCGATCCTTCACCCGCTACATATTCATCTATAAAAAGAGATTAAGGAAATCAGTTTTTGTTTAAATAGCATGTACCTGTGTGTGGTAAAATCAGAGTCACATACTGGGTACTGATATTGATATAGTCGTTTCGTACGACTCCCTGCCATGCGGTGAGGCCCCTCCTCTGTAGAGAGGTCGAGTGGCTGGTCTGAGCCAGCTACAGAGGAGGGGTATAAAGTTGGCCCTGGAGATGCACCACCTACACTTGCTGGTGCAGAATCATACCGCACTGGCCGGACTGCGCGCCTCCGGGTGGGTCGGATGCGGTATTCAAATTCTGACACTAGAAAATGAAAACATTTATAAATAAAGGCCTACCTTCTGTGTTTGTCACATCTAGCATGCAATGGATATGTACTTATTCGCAAAAAATCGCCGCACCCAGGGCCTGTGCCGTCGCTTGAGGTCCGACCAGTGCTGGATGATCTGCGTTAAAGTGAAGGTGGTGTCCGTTTCTGCGTCTATTCTGGCCACTATCTCCAGGACCAGCTTCCTCTTCTCAAAGTCGTCGGGCAGATAGTCGTACCTGCGCTCCATCATGGTCTAAAAAAAAAAATAAACAAAATAGTTGTTAGATCAAACAGCATACAGATCTCATTCAAAATTAGATCAGTTGACTAAATGAAATTCCCCATCACATTTGTAGCCTTAACCTATGCTTCTAGATGCAAGTGAGTTGGTTGTCACATGTGCGCACTAACTTCTGTTTGGCATGGAGTTTAAATCCCTTTTAAAAACAACTGTTTCTTCCTGTGCTTCCTTAATGCATATGCATGTATTTAGATCAACGCCCTTAAAATACACTTACGAGCATAATCAGATCTTGTTGTTGGCGGGTGAAGATCGTGGGCGCCATCTTTCTTCTAGTCCGCAGCAGATAGGTAGGGCCCCAGCAGTTTCCGGGATGCGCACGGCCGGATACACGCGTACGCGTAAGCGTCATACCCAGTCATTAGGATTTAAAGGGTAATGGACATACAGCTCATTCTCTTTGTGAATGTCATCATGGCACCAAAGAAAAGTAGTGGCAAACAGCCACCAGCCAAGGAGCGCAAGACAAAAAGGCCAGAGCGGCATGAGGACACATACTCAAGACCGAGCATTCGGTCCCACAAATCAAGTTCAAAGGTGCCGGAAACGCGGAGCGAAAGTGGCCACCACAAGGCTACATTTGCCACAACTCCTGGCCAATCCAATCCAAATCTTCCAGCACCAGGAAAAGTAAAGAAACTTCCTCCAGGAACAAGGCTCCCCGGCCAACCACATCGAAAGAGCAAGGAAGCATGACTTACAAGGGGAAAAGGAAGCAGAGGCCGAAAAGCCCAAGCCCCCCAAGCACACCATCTCCTGCTCGCCCACATTTGACACCGGAACACGTTGAAACAAGTTCTGTGGCCAGCCAGCCAATGACCCCCAGTCCTAATGCCAGCTCAGTCCATTCTTTTTCGAGCGACGTGACGGCCTATTCTTCCCCACACACTCAGGCAAGAATGTCCCCTGAATTGTCAACAACCAGAGACGAGCCAGAACAGCAACCATTAGGCAGAACCTTGCGGTGAGGGCAATTGAGCGGGCGCTTTGGTGAGGCAAAAACACTCGTCTTGGCAAGTGGGCTAACAATGCATTTTGATGAGCTATATGTGCGCAAATCCAAATCTACTAGCAAAGTGCGAAAAATCCAAATCTGGGAAGAGCTCACCAGACAGGTGAATGCAGCGGGGGACGAGAGGAAAGATGTTGAGCAGATCCAAAGAAAAATTTCTAACCTCAAATATGCAGTAAAGAAGAAGCAGAACAAGCGGTGGAATCACGGGTAAATATTTGATGTTTGCATTTTGCAGCTTGTTGTAGTGACCACGATGAAAAATAATGTTGCTTGTCTTATTTTCAGGTTGCAAACACGCGGAGGCTTCCCCACAAAATTACAATACACCAGAGCAGAGGAAATGGTCCTGGCTTTGATCCACCCCACAGCATTACAGGGCCACTCTGGCACATGGGACACAGACACCCAGGAAATTTCTGCAGGCTAGTAATGCTTGTTTTAATGAGAGTTATTGGAAACATTTTAAATGAGGCTCACACACAGATACCAACACAGGCCCCTAGGGAGTGGGTTTGAGGGGAGGTTACTGTTGTAGGCAGGTGTTGAATGGCTGAGGAATGGGGTTAATGATGGACACTCTCCCAGGGTGCAGTAGTTCATGGTCCTTAGACAGGTTTTCAGTCTATACACGACCTTCACCGTGATTTCTTGAAAAGAACAAACCATTTAGGTTCCAAAACCACTGCATCTGATGTGAATATTTTGCAAAATTGTGATCACTTACTTCTTATTATTTCTACCACTGGGGTTCGAGCTGTGCTTTGGTCAGAGAAAGTTGAGCTGGGGTCAGGGAAAGGTCATCATTGCAAGAATGCACAGCAGCACAGTCAGAAGGCAAATGCTATTTGCAAGCTGACTGTTGGCCCCTAAGGCGCCATTTTGGATGTGTAAAGCCTCCTAACATGCAGTACATGCATGTTTGTATTTTTTAACGTGACCAATCTGTAGGTACAGGGTGAGTAAAACATATAATATAGACTCAGATTCATTAGGAAGGTCCACTTTAACCGTTGGGGGAGTTGTGATTCCTGCTTTGCCCCATGTGTGCTAAAGCATATCTACTCATCAGGCTGCTCAAGGGATGTTTGTGTGTTTACGTGTCTTTTATTTTTAACCCCAGCTCAGCATCATGCCTCTGCAAGTGTGGAAGCCTCCTACAGTTTGACCACGCCATCTACTTCCCTTCTGCCTAGGACACAGGACCAGCTAGATAGGGTAAGTGTACTTTGCTGTAACTGGTGATGCATGTGAATGAACCTGACTAATTGTTCAAAAATATATTTCTCAAAAAAACTGACACAGTTTTTCACATGTCTCAACAGACTCCCCCACTAATGGATGTAATCCAGCATATGGAGGAGGAGGATGCCAGCCGGATTCTACCTTCTGAAATGACCCCCCTGGAACCTAATCTGCCACTGCCCCAGCATCCTACTGCACCAAATACCCTGCAGCAGAGTGAAGCTGGACGCATGCTGCCAGCCCATCGTGGCCAGTAGGCTGAGACTGAGACTACAGTCCCCAGTGCTAGCTCTGCTGCAGAGGTTTTGCCTAGTACATCTGGTACTGTTGCTCGCCCTAGACCTCCAGCATCTGCAGGCGCTCAAAGCCGGGGAATTGGAAGACACAGTCAAAAACCTCGACCAGTTTCCCAGGGGAGGCGCGTGCCGATCCTGGAGTCAGCATGGCGCCATGACAGCTGTTACTTTAGGCAGGTGACTCAAAGAACCACAGAGCAGATTACACAATTAGAGACCTTCAATAATAACTTCACCACCATGCTGACAGAATTTAGGCGAGCAACAGCCAGATGGCAGAACAAATGGCAACCTTAAATAACAACTTAACCCCCATGCTAGATGAATTTTGCACTAGCAACAGACAGATGGAACAACAAATGGCCACCTTAAATAACTTCACTGCCATGCTAGATGAATTTCGCACCAGCAACAGATGCCAGAACAAATGGCCACCTTAAATAACAACTTTGCTGCCATGCTAGATGAATTTCGCACTAGCAACAGACAGATGCAGGAGCAGTGGTAGATTACGAATGCCACACATGCCCAGGTGTTGGCCACCTCCAAGGCCAACCCCAACATTATTATGGCCAACAACAATATTAAGAATTTGACCTGGAACTGCTCAACATGTTTCCTCTCCATCCCAACACTAATTACCTGTGTGGTGAGCGCAACCAAGATTTGTTGGTTTATGCCTTTGCTGGTTTCTATTGGAATTTGCCCATAAAACTCATTATAGTGCTCAGATACCCCACTAGCCAATGCCTGAGTTTAAGCCTCAGTCAAGCACCCGCTTAAGCTCCCACGTAGCAGACTTGGCCCTAAGGAAATGCTGGCTGACTCATCCTGTTTGTTGGCAATATTGGGACATTCTTGCATGAAAAACATCACCATTGGGCCATGTAACAGATTGCAGTGGACTGGCATGGGCTAAGATGACTCTGGCCTTGCAACGTTGCACTGATGAAATGTGGCACAAGCAGGAGAGGGTGTGTATGTGGCCCTATGTATTCCTGCCCGACTATTCCCCTTCAAAGTTGTGCTGCCTATGGATCTTGATGTTGGTGGGTGGGTAAACTTCGGCCTGGAGTAAGTTAGCTTAGAACTCCTGGATGTGGACAATTGTTATGGGCCAGGAGTCTGGCCCAATGTATACTTATGTTTGAAAATGGATGTCCATGGAGGGATTAAGGTATGCATTCTAAACTGGTTCAAAGGGATACTTGAGAAGGAGGGATTAATAGATAGTTAAAATTAAGTTTAGCTAAACAATATAAAAAAATTACATAATTAACTTACCTATAGATGTACTCATCGGCTGCGGGTGGGACCAAGGCAACATGTGTGCAATCGATCACACCTATGACGTTGGGCATGTTGCTGATATTATAAAATCCCAACTTAATCACGTTCCAGGCTACCATGCCGTCCGGAAAGGAAATATATTTGGGACAAAGGGTAGCCATGCCATCCAGAAACTTGGATAGCGCGCAGCTCAGCATAGGCTGGGACATCCCCACGGAGAGGGTAACCAGCCTCTGGAACGAGCCCTTGGCCAAAAAATGCAGGCAGCCAAGCATCTTGGTCATACCTGAGTCGGGTCAGCTCGAACAGCTCAACGTCATGCATGTGATCGATGTTCATGGTCTCCGGTGCAATCTGGCCTCGGCCATGCTGATGCAGGTTATGCCATTGAGCTAAAGGTGCTCATACTCCACATAGCCGCAAAATATTTCCAAAATGGTCCTGTAAGTGGAGCGGAAATGAAACCGTTATATAGGGCGGAGGTCCATCAGCAATCAGGTCTCAGAATCAGACGCAAGCCCATACCAATAACGTAACTTATCAGAAATAATGCAAAATATCAGATTTTCAATACGTCCATCGAATGCGCATATACGCGTTAACGGAAACGCATTTACGCATGGAAAAGGTAATGTAACAACCAAAAAAACAAAGCAAAAATTCGCTAAATAATACACAGACATATGCTAAAGTGCATGCGCATGTGTCTCTAAATCAACCCTAATATGTTATCTAATGTAGGAGACAATAAGGAAATATATTCATGCGTTGGCAGTGTCGGACTGGCCCACCAGAGGACCACAGGATTCTTTGATGTAAGCCCCAATAATGATTTTCTCTGGTGGGCCCCAAGAACACACTTCCCTGGAAAGTGGGCCAGAAGAATGATTTACATAGTAACATAGTATGTAAGGCTGAATAAAGACTTTAGTCCATCCAGTTCAGCCTGTTTAACTCCCTTCCAGTGGTTTAGTAGCCATAGCTGGAAATGTTATTACATGCAAGGAGGGCATCCCGGCCACTATAGATCTCCTTCCAGTGGTCTAGTAGCCATAGCTGGAAATGTTATTACATGCAAGGAGGGCATCCCAGCCACTATAGATCTTCTTCCAGTGGTCTAGTAGCCATAGCTGGAAATGTTATTACATGCCAGGAAGGCATCAAGGCCACTTTTGAACGTTTTTACTGTATCCTTCATAACTACCTCCTCTGGCAGCGAGTTCCATAGTCTCACTGCTCTTACAGAGAAGAATCCCCTCCTATGTCGGTAGAGAAAGCACCTTTCCTCTAACCTTAGTGGATGCCCTCGGGTTATAGTTACACTCCGAGGTATAAATAGATTGCGGGACAGATCTTTGTATTGACCCTGAATATATTTATACATAGTTATTAGAACAATCGTCTTTTTTCTAAACTAAATAAACCTAACTTGGACAATCTTTCCGGGTACTCTAGCCCCCGCACTCCTTTTCTTAACTTTGTTGCCCTTCTTTGAACGCGCTCCAGTTCTGATATGTCCCTCTTAAGCACAGGTGCCCAGAACTGTACACAGTACTCCATATGGGGTCTGACCAGTGACTTGTACAGGGGTAAAATGATGCTCTGGTCACCTATGCCCCTCCTGATGCACCCCATGATCCTATTTGCTTTGGCAGCAGCTGCCTGGCATTGATTACTACAGTTGAGCTTATTGTCAACTAAAACCCCTAGGTCCTTTTCCATTATTGTTTTACCAAGTGTTTCTTTATTTAGTGTGTAATCATGACACAGATTTCTCCTTCCCATGTGCATGATTTTTGGGATGCCTACTATTCTTGGTTACAAGCATTTCCTGTAACTCTCATTGCTTCCTGTAGATTGTTGTTAGCTCATAGTAGTAGGGCTTTCTTTACTAATTTTGTGCTGTGTGTTTCCTTTAATGGATTGGCTACACTTCCGAGCTGTCCAATTCGTCCAAATCGATACAGGCCTGAAGCCAATCCCACGGACAGATTTGGATGAATCAGCACAAACCAAACAAAAATCTTGGAAGAAATTCTAATCTCTAATCAGTGCCTGGCAGGGCCTGTTGAGTCATGTGATGGCCTGAAGCAGTTGGAAAACCCCATCAGGCCAACCTTTGACTGTGTTGCCTAGAGCCCGCCCGTCCATGGACCAGACCCACCAGTGAACTCCGCTAAACCCTCCGAGCCAAGGCCATAGCCTAACTATTCCTACCTATAGAGCCCCGAAATAAAGTTCTCACTCCTTAGGAAGGTGAATCGAAGCATGATTTTTGGGATGCCCTACTTGCTTCCTGTAAATTGTTAGCTCATAGTAGTAGGGCTTTTCTTACTAATTTTGTGCTGTGTGCTTCCTTTAATGGATTGCCGAGATAAAATGCTGGCCGGTATAGCCTGCTACATCCAGCTTCTCACCAACCATTGGCGTCTGCTACCTTTCCACCAGGTCATGAAAAACCCATCAGCTCGCAGCAGTGCCTTCTCACAGAGGCTGAGCTGGCCAATGCGGCCAAATTGATATGGGCCTAAAACCATTGCCCCGTTCAGATATAGATAAATCTGCACAAACAAAAATCTTGGAAGAGTTGCTTATCTATAATCAGCGCCTGACTGAGTCATATGTTGGCTTGAAGCATTAGGAACCAGGCCCAACTTTTGACTGAGTGGTCTGGACAGGTTGAAGGACTGAGGAAACCTCATCAGGCCAACTTTTGACTGTGCTGCCTGGAGACCGCCCGTCCTCGGACCGGACCCACCAGTGGGCTCTCCTAAACCCTCCCAGCCAAGGCCCTAGCCTAACTATTCCTACCTATGGAGCCCCGAAATAAAGTTCTCACCCTTTAGGAGGGCGAGTCGAAGCATGATTTCTGGGATGCCTTATTTTATTATTCTTGGTTACACTCCAAACATTTGCTGTACCTCTCATTGCTTCCTGTAGATTGTTAGCTCATAGCAGTAGGGTTTTCCTTACTAATTATGTGCTGTGTATTTCCTTTAATGGATTGGCCATGCTGGCCGATTCGTCCAAATCAATACCGGCCTGAAGCCAATCCCACGGACAGATTTGGATGAATCAGCACAAAAATCTTGGATCTATAACCAGCTTGTTGAATCATGTGATGGCCTGAGGCAGTGGGAAAACCCCGCCAGGCCCAACATTTGACTGAGCGATCAGGACAGGTTGAAGGACTGGGAAAATCCCACCAGGCCTGACCTTTGATTGTCCTGCCTGGACAGGTTGAAGAATCCCACCAGGCATCAGATATTGCTTTGTGTGGGATCACTAGATGCTCGTAAACAACCATTATCACCCACACGCTTAATCAGAAGATCAGAAATATCCTCCTGGAATAACCAGTACTGCTGGGTGGTTGAACTTTCTTTCAGCCTCTGGACTATCACTCCATTGAAGGCACAATATGGCTACATAGTGCATTTCATCATAAAAAGTCCAATGTGGAACTTGGGGAAGAAGTATGAGGACCTACATCGCCCTGGGCAAAGTGTCCAGGAATGGTGCAGCTCTACTGTAAATAGTGTAGCACAGGCCTTTGCTTGGCTTCCCGTCACCTTCTATGGCAAAAAAGCCAATGGTCCCAGGAAGTCCATTTCACAACCAGGGGTAGATGGGCCATAGGGAGCACAGGGAGAATTGCCGGTGGCCCACCTTGCCTCGGGACCAGCAGAGCTGGGAATAGCATCAGGCAGAAAGCTCATCTTCATACAGGACCTGAGGCAGAATTCGCTCAGTCCTCGTCCTCACCTCCTTGTCTCCCAAGTCTGGCCATAGGGAGCACGGGGACAAACTGGGACCATCAGTGCTGGGAATAGCACCCAGCACAAAGCCCAACTTCACACAGGGCCTGCGCCGGAATTCGCCAAGTCCTCGTCCTCAGCTCCTTACTCCCCAAGTCTGGCCATAGGGAGCACAGGGACGAATTGGGACCAGCAGAGCTGGGAATAGCACCCAGCACAAACCCCAACTTCACACAGGGCCTGTGCCAGAACTCGCTAAGTCCTCGTCCTCAGCTCCTTACTCCCCAAGTCTGGCCATAGGGAGCACAGGGACAAATTGGGACCAGCAGAGCTGGGAATAGCACCCAGCACAAACCCCAACTTCACACAGGGCCTGTGCCAGAACTCGCTAAGTCCTCGTCCTCAGCTCCTTACTCCCCAAGTCTGGCCATAGGGAGCACAGGGAGAATTTGGACCAGCAGGGCTGGGAATAGCACCCAGCACAAACCCCAACTTCACACAGGGCCTGTGCCAGAACTCCCTAAGTCCTCGTCCTCAGCTCCTTGCCTCCCAAGTCTGGCCATAGGGAGCACAGGGATGAATTGGGACCAGCAAGGCTGGGAATAGCACCCAGCACAAACCCCAACTTCACACAGGGCCTGTGCCAGAACTCGCTAAGTCCTCGTCCTCAGCTTCTTGCCTCCCAAGTCTGGCCATAGGGAGCATAGGGACGAATTGGGACCAGCAAGGCTGGGAATAGCACCCAGCACAAACCCCAACTTCACACATGGCCTGTGCCAGAATTCGCTCAGTCCTCATCCTCAGCTCCTTACTCCCCAAATCTGGCCATAGGGAGCACAGGGACGAATTGGGACCAGCAGAGCTGGGAATAACACCCAGCACATAGCCCAGCTTCACACAGGGCCTGAGCCAGAACTCGCTCAGTCCTCGTCCTCAGCTCCTTGCATCCTAAGTCTTCTCGGTTGCAAGCTGACCTGGAGTCACTGGGCATCCCGCACTTACCCCCTTATGACGGACATACACAACACAAATGGGGGTGCACCACCTATTGGTTACAATGTGCTCACTCAAAACCTCAAACTACAACCACAAGAGAGACTGTGGACAACTTGGCCACATCCACCTCAAAAAAGGAGCACCATACAATTAATCCAATAAAAGAAACTTTTATTGCGGCGAGCACAGGCACTTGGTGTTCATTCAAGATTCAAGAATTTTCTTGTTATAAACCGGACAGTGAAACCCTTGTTCTACATTACCTCCATTACAGCTTAAAAATGCATGTTGGTATCTGGTTCTGTTATAGAATAGCATTTCCAGAGGTAAGTGTCCATCTGGGCATTTTGCATCACTCCCTCATGTAACTGGGCTGTATCACCTATTAGCTAATCCTAGGCCTGTGCTTAGGGCAGCCATCTGCGGGGGGGGGGGGGGGGGGTTACTGATATAGTAAGAAAAAGAAAAAAGGTGGAGGGCTTGACTCTGCATATTCATTTGGGGATGCTAATGGGGAATCTGGGTAGATTTAGGAGGGGCAGTTTACTTGGGAGAGCTGGGTGCAGTGGCGGACTGGGGTCAAAAAGCACTGGATTTTACAATCACGAGACATCCCTGCTGAGGCCCCCCCAACCATGAAACTGGGGCAATAGCATTGGGGGCTGGGGTTCCCTGGCTTGTGGGTACAGTGGGGATGGGTACAGGGGGCTGAGAGGGAGACTAAGGGGGCAGGGAGTGAATGTGGGTACAGGGGCCTATAGCATTGGGGTCTGGGGTTCCTTGGCTTGTGGGTATAGTGGGGCTGGGTGCAGGGGGCTGAGAGGGAGAATAAGGGGGCAGGGACTGAATGTGGGTGCTGGGGCTATAGCATTGGGGGCTGGGGTTCCTTGGCTTGTGGGTACAGTGGGGCTGGGTACAGGGGGCTGAGAGGGAGACTAAGGGGGCAGGGATTGAATGTGGGTACAGGGGCCTATAGCATTGGGGGCTGGGGTTCCTTGGCTTGTGGGTACAGTGGGGCTGGGTACAAGGGGCTGAGAGGGAGACTAAGGGGGCAGGAAATGAATGTGGGTACAGGGGCCTATAGCATTGGGGGCTGGGGTTCCTTGGCTTGTGGGTACAGTGGGGCTGGGTACAGGGGGCTGAGAGGGAGACTAAGGGGGCAGGGATTGAATGTGGGTGCTGGGGCTATAGCATTGGGGGCTGGGGTTCCTTGGCTTGTGGGTACAGTGGGGCTGGGTACAGGGGGCTGAGAGGGAGACTAAGGGGGCAGGGATTGAATGTGGGTGCTGGGGCTATAGCATTGGGGGCTGGGGTTCCTTGGCTTGTGGGTACAGTGGGGCTGGGTACAGGGGGCTGAGAGGGAGACTAAGGGGGCAGGGATTGAATGTGGGTGCTGGGGCTATAGCATTGGGGGCTGGGGTTCCTTGGCTTGTGGGTACAGTGGGGCTGGGTACAGGGGGCTGAGAGGGAGACTAAGGGGGCAGGGATTGAATGTGGGTGTTAAAAGTAGCAGCCCAACTGGCCCCAAAGCAGTGCGGCCCACCGGGCATTGTCTTGGTTCTCCCTAAGGCCAATGCCCCCCTGAGCTGGATGCATGCTAGAGGCTGGGCGGTTGGGGGACTGTGCATATCCCTACGGGGCAACCAGGGGTGTGGCATTTTTTCCACTCACCACACTGCAACCTGAATAAAGAAAAGGGGGCGCAAGCAGTAACAGTGCCCAGGGCAGACTGGACACCAAATACGGCCTTGCTCTCTCCTACTCTCAGGTATCATGGGAAGTATTTACAGAGCGAAGGTCCGGACTCTCCCATTCTACACCTTGGAGTCCTTCCATTTAGTGAATGTATTTGGAGTCTGCTTTGTGGACCTTGAGATTCAGCAATTGGAAGATATTATTATTATATATATATTATAGGTTTGGCGCATACTTCTTGTCTTTCTGGTAAGAGCCCCTTTTATCTGGTGCTGGATCACAGTGTGCTGAATTTTTACACCTGAGGACTGATCTTATCATTAAACCGGACCTTCACCATGATTTACTGAAAAGCCCAAACCATTAAAAAACGATTCCCCAGCATCTAAAATTAATATATTTAAAGTTTTTAATCACTTACTTATTATTCTTTCCCCCGCTGGGCTGCAACTCTGTTCAGGACTTTAGGATACGGGCGCCACCATCTTGACTTGAAGTATCACACTTTCACACTTACTGAGCAGAGGAGAGTGGGATAAAGTACAGGGGGCGGGGTTATAGCTGTGCTTTGCTCAGACAGAGCAGAGCCGGGGTCAGGAAAAGCTCAGCAGTCCCAGATTGCAGAGCAGCACAGTCAGAAGGCACTTCCTGTTTGCAGGCTGCCTGATGTTCCATGAGCCGCCATCTTGGATGTTTAAAGGCTCATAACATGCAGTAGAT
Source organism: Gastrophryne carolinensis (assembly GCA_027917425.1). Lineage (NCBI taxonomy): Eukaryota > Metazoa > Chordata > Amphibia > Anura > Microhylidae > Gastrophryne > Gastrophryne carolinensis. Next base: position 10,431,984 of record CM051240.1, on the reverse strand, counting down.
GCAGGTAGGATGATTTTTAATGTGGGCAATCTGTATGTACAGGGTGTGGGAAACATATAAGATAGGCTCTTATTCAGGGTGAAGGTCCGGATTAATGTGAGCAATCTGTATGTACAGGGTGTGGGAAACATATAAGATAGGCTCTTATTCAAAGTGAAGGTCCGTATTAATGTGAGCAATCTGTATGTACAGGGTGTGGGAAACATATAAGATAGGCTCTTATTCAGGGTGAAGGTCCGGATTAATGTGAGCAATCTGTATGTACAGGGGGGAAACATATAAGATAGGCTCTTATTCAGAGTGAAGGACCGTTTTAACTCTATGATGAAAACATATTTGAAGCTTTCCTGTTTGGCCGGTCTTGTCCATGGAGAGAAACTGTAGAGTAAATCGCTGTTTTCAGATCCCAAACATGTCTCATTCCACCAATGCGTCCTTATTGTCCAGTTCGGTTTAGGATAGATGACACCTCGGCAGTTTTATTTTATGAAATTAACTGGATTGGGTTGACTCCTCATCCCGAAAAGCTCTTTTCGCTCCATTCACTGGAGATCCCTGGATATCCTGCCATGGGGTATGAGCAGAACCCCCTCGCGTGCATCCCAAAGAGCTACCGGTTCAGGTCTGGTGAGACAATAGCCTCGATTCAGAGACACATTCGTCCGGACTTCCGTAGCTGTCTGTGAAAGTTTTGGTGGGTGTTTGTAATTTTTTTGCTTTTTTTCGTCCATTTTCTACTCACACGAACGTTCGGGAATGCGCTTTCGATGATCGGAAGCAAATCGGAACTTTTCCGTTAGTTCGGATCATTTTCCAAACAAAATTGGAAATTTTCCGTTCGTTCAGAAAACTTCCGTTGTTGGGATGGGCTTCCGTCTGATTCAGATTGCTGATTTTCGACGGATCACCACCCTATAAATCCGTTTCATTTCCGTTCCACTTACGGGACCTTTGAGGGCTCGGATTGCTATTGTTGAACATGTTTTGCGGCTATGTGGAGGAGTCTGCGCGCCTTTAGCACCAAGGCATTGCATGTATCAGCATGGCCGAGGCCATAAATTGTATAGCAATGCATACCTGAATCAATACATTTCATGTATGCCTTATAGAAGCATTTTAATGCTGACCTTAATTAGTCCTTAGCATGTAAACATTTATTTTTCCACACATCCATATAATTGCTATGTTTTGTTTTAGTTGGTTACCTTTGCTTTGTGTAATTATTTTATATTTGGTTGCAGGAAACGCAAGATGTGCCGGGCCGGGCCGTGGTGGCGAGGCCCTCTGGCTTTTGAAGTCCAGATTTAGGTGTTTGGACCATACGGTGGGGGGGGGGGGGGGGCACTGCAGTATGACCCCCAACAAGGTTATACCAATATTTTAATTTACGTTTTTTAACAGGGACCACACGTGCCAGAGTGGCACAACTGAGTGTCAGGGTCCTTCAGTTGGTGGGTGAGATGCAGGAGCTGCGCAACTCGTTGGGGACCACAGATGAAGAATAATGTTCTGTGGCCTGCCATTGCTATGTATTTTGTTTTTTATAGTTGTTAAAATTTGAAATTTTCAACATTTTTAACAATTTTATATTTTATGATGGAATAAAAAAAAATGTTACATTGTCATTTCATTTACAAAATACATTAACACAAAACTAATGGGCCCAGAAATATTTAAAGATGAATATTCACATGACCGAGAAGTGATTTGGGTAAGTTTTAGGGGGCTAAAATGGAAGATGGAGGACATTGCTAAACATAGCTAAACATTGTAGTAGAAGTGAGGGTGGCAAATATGTAGGCGAGCACTTTCATGAGTTTGTAGTGCGCAGGCGCAAGATCGTAAGGATTTCCATCTGGACGAATATTTATTGAAAAAGGGAAACAGAATCGAACGGGAAACGTAAAGGATTCGTTGGAGGATACGATGGGAAAAGGGCAAAAACGAAAGCCTACGTTGTAACATGTGAAAATGAAACGGAAAAGTCTGGATGGAAAATTACATCCTCGTAATTCATAATCTGCCGTACGAACGGATGGAAACTTTACAGAAGATTTTCAATGCATGCATAGAATCGCTCGTACGCTCATACGAGAACGGAAACATTTCACAAAAAAAAACAGATCGGAACTAAAACGGAAGTTTTTTTTGTCTCTCTGAATCGGGCTAATAAGGTAATAGTGATATGGCCCGGAGATCTCTCACCTCGGCCGGTTCCTACATCTCACCACCGAGATGTGTAAGTAAAACTTGCCTACGGGGAGGGAGCAGAAACGCTTCTCCGAGGTGTATGCTGTTAATTACCACTGCGTGTATTGACTTTATATCTGGAAACCATTATATCCGGACCAACACCCGTTATTACATTAAAGGGTGTTGGTCCCGTTCTTTGCTGCTAAGAAGAAGCTCGAGGGGGCATCCAGAACGCTGGAGCCCCCTCGCACCTAAATGCACAGAACGCTTAAAACACTCACCTTCCTTACGAGCCAGTGCCGGGAAAGGAGTCCCGCGATTGGCCGCCGGGCGGTCACGTGGGCTGTAGTCGCGTCCTCGGTGCCGGCCGCCGGCTGCACCCACCCGCGTGACCACCCGGCGGCCGATCGCGGGACTCCTTTCCCGGCACTGGCTCGTAAGAAAGGTGAGTGTTTTAAGCGTTCTGTGCATTTAGGTGCGAGGGGGCTCCAGCGTTCTGGATGCCCCCTCGAGCTTCTTCTTAGCAGCAAAGAACGGGACCAACACCCTTTAATGTAATAACGGGTGTTGGTCCGGATATAATGGTTTCCAGATATAAAGTCAATACACGCAGTGGTAATTAACAGCATACACCTCGGAGAAGCGTTTCTGCTCCCTCCCCGTAGGTAAGTTTTACTTACACATCTCGGTGGTGAGATTCTAGCCCTGGCCCAGCAGGGGGGTGATTTTGCACTATAGGGGCGTTTGTCCCAGATGGTTTTGGCATGTTCATTTGATATTAAGTAGATACGTTTTGCACATGTAATATTTATAACTTTGCTTTGCATTACTGCACTTTTTTGCACTTTAGATTAGACACATGATATTTATTGGCAGCAATAAAATTATTTGATTATGTATATATGGTATGAACTTTAGAAATTGTTATGAGGGTTCCTTGCTGTGGCCGGGTTTGTGTATAAATGTTTTTTAAGATTGTGATTGTACTGAGTTTATGTCTATGTCTGTGAGTTTATGTATATGTCTGTGAGTTTATGTCTATGTCTGTGAGTTTATGTCTATGTCTGTGAGTTTATGTCTATGTCTGTGAGTTTATGTCTATGTCTGTGAGTTTATGTCTATGTCTGTGAGTTTATGTCTATGTCTGTGAGTTTGTGTCTATGTCTGTGAGTTTATGTCTATGTCTGTGAGTTTATGTCTATTGCCCTTATTCATCAAGCGATAGCGCCAGGTAGTGTCTGACGAGCGCCAGGTCCCGCCAGCTAACGCGGCTACCGACTCAAGTACGCCCGGCGGCGGCCACAATGACGCATTTAGCAAGCTAAATGAGGCTAGCGCCGGCGAGAGCGACAGCTAGCGCGGGATTCATAATGTAGCCGACTGCAACGAACAGCGCCGCTGCTAATCCCATCACAGCGCCAGGTATGACCTGTCGCTCCCTGGCGATGTCCAATGCATTTCAATGGAGCAATCTTTAATTAATCATAATTAATTGCTATTAATGGTTTTTTTGTTTTTTTTAATGTCAAAAAATCTGTGACCACTTCTGCAATGTTAGGAATTTTTTTTAAGGTAAAATTTAAAAAAAAATGATTTTGTGCAGAATTGATATTACAGGTCTGATATTAATGTATTGATATTACAAAATGTTTATAAAAACTTGTATAATTTTAAAATCAAAAAATATGGTTGTTTGGGGGTTAAAAACTATTTTAAATCCATCGCCGCCAGCGCTCTGGGGTTTAAACAAGGAACTCACAGCGCTAAAAAATTCGGAGCGTGATTTGTTAATGAATCTGCAGCAAGCCGTTCGCTCTGGCCATTCGCTGTCAGGCGCACCCATACAACGCTGAACCTGTGAAACAGCGACCCCCCAGCCCGTATTCAACATTACCGCACACCGACTGAGTCTCTGTCAACAAGCAAACCCCGGCCAAGCACAGCGAATACTAGCTGGCGCTGTGAAAATCACGCTACTGGCGCTCATCTGTCGCTACCTGGCGCTATTAATGAATCGGCCTCCCTGTCTGTGAGTTTATGTCTATGTCTGTGAGTTTATGTATATGTCTGTAAGTGAGTTGGGGAGGCCGATTCATTAATAGCGCCAGGTAGCGACAGATGAGCGCCAGTAGCGTGAATTTCACAAATATCTAACATTGCCATAGTGGTCACAGAATTTTTGACAGTTAAAAAAAAAAAAAAAAAAACATAAACTCAATAAATTATGAATATTTAAAGATTGCTCCATTGAAATGCATTGGAGAGCACCAGGGAGCGACAGGTCATACCTGTCGCTGTGATGGGATTAGTAGCAGCGCTGTTCGTTGCAGTCCGCTACATGATGAATCCCGCGCTAGCTGACGCTCTCGCCGGCGCTAGCCTCATTTAGCGTGATAAATGCGTCATTGTGACCACCACCGGACGTACTTGAGTCGGTAGCCGCCGTTAGCTGGCGGTACCTGGCGCTCGTCAGACACTACCTGGCGCTAGCCCTTGATAAATAAGGCCCTATGTCTATGTCTGTGAGTTTATGTCTATGTCTGTAAGTGAGTTTATGTCTATGTCTGTGAGTTTATGTCTATTAGGGATGAGCGAATCGATCCGGACGAACCCGGATTCGTTCCGAATTTCATTAAAAATTCGATTCTGAACAAATCCGTATTTCCCCGCGATTCGATCGATCGAAGTTTTACTCCATTCATTTCAATGACAGGCATTCTAAGATGGTGGACGGCACATGTCCAGACATGTACCCTGGGGCAAGGTATGATGGGACAGTCACATGCAGCCTATCAGCAGCCAGGAAGCCCGGTGACGTCACAGCGCTATATAAAGCGGCGGCCATCTTGCTTGTGCGCATTTGAGACTTGCAGTGCACAGACAACGGAGCTTGCTAAGTTGCTACAGACAGGGAGAGAGTAACAGAGAGGCAGGGAGACCCACAGAGGCCCACAGAGTGCCAGGGAGAGCCAGGGGAAGATAGGGAACGATCCAGGCAGGGACAGCAGATAAAGTGACAGGGAAAGAAAGCTTTTTTTATTTTCATTTCGCTTCATTTGCCAGATCAGTTTTAAATTGCTGTATTTTGTGCTGTAAAAATTCCTGGCCGATGTGCATCCCATGTTGGCAGTGGCACATTTAACGTTTCTTATAGCTCGATTAGTTTTAATTTTTTTGTAAAAACCCCAGCCCACAGGGGCATTCCATTTCAGCACGTGACCCTATCTTTTATACAAAATCCCACATCTGCACCTAGCACCCGATCTGTTATACAAAATAAGCGTGCTTCAGCCTCAGCTGTACTAAGTTATTTAATTTTGCATTGGTTTCTGTCTGCTGTCATTACACCAGGGCGCAGGGTATCCCAAACTTGCAGCTAGCACCCGATCTGTTATCCAAAATAAGCGTGCTTCAGCCTGAGCTGTACTAAGTTATTTAATTTTGCATTGGTTTCTGACTGCTGTCAATACACCAGGCCGCAGGGTATCCCAAACTTGCACCTAGCACCCTATCTGTTATACAAAATAAGCGTGCTTCAGCCTCAGCTGTACTAAGTTATTTAATTTTGCATTGGTTTCTGACTGCTGTCATTACACCAGGCCGCAGGGTATCCCAAACTTGCAGCTAGCACCCTATCTGTTATACAAAATAAGCATGTTTCAGCCTCAGCTGTACTAAGTTATTTAATTTTGCATTGGTTTCTGACTGCTGTCGTTACACCAGGCCGCAGGGTATCCCAAACTTGCACCTAGCACCCTATCTGTTATACAAAATAAGCGTGCTTCTGCCTCAGCTTTACTAAGTTATTTAATTTTGCAATGGTTTCTGTCTGCTGTCATTACACCAGGCCGCAGGGTATCCCAAACTTGCACATAGCACCCTATCTGTTATACAAAATAAGCGTGTTTTAGCCTCAGCTGTACTAAGTTATTTAATTATGCATTGGTTTCTGTCTGCTGTCATTACACCAGGCCGCAGGGTATCCCAAACTTGCACCTAGCACCCGATCTGTTATACAAAATAAGCAAATAGATAAAAATGTCAGGCAGACAAGTGCCAGAAAGTTCAAAGAGGAGTGGCAGAGGCCAAGGTTCTGCAGGCAGAGGTTGCAGCAGACTAGGGGCGAGTGGCAGCAGGAGTCATGGTGAGAGACCTGATCTGCCAGTATCTGCTAGCTGCTAACTGTCTCCACCAGTAACGCAGCTGCCGTGGTAGATTGGTTAACGCGCTCATCAACATCATCACAAGTTACATCTGAGACCCCCCAGTCTAGGGTCGGTAGGTTCCTCTGACACAACCCTGAGTTGGCATGCCCCGAGAGCAGTCCCTGTCCTCCCATTGCCTCTGTCCTACGCCGTTCCCTCCCCCAGTGACGTATCCTATGCTTTGGGTTCAGCTCCACTCTTTAGTGAGGACGATCAGATAGAGGACAGTCAGCAGATACTGCCCAGCCATGAAATGGAGGTGGCTTCTTTAGCTCGGCAGACAAATAGTGATGTGGACAGTGTCGTGGGTGTTGCGAGCTTTCCAGCTCCTGCACCAGGCACTGTTGAGGAAACCGAGAACATCAGTGAAGTACAGCCACAACTCGGTGATGATGATGATGATGAAGCCGATTGCACTTGGGAGCCGGGTGAAGGGGCTTCATCGTCATTAGGGATGAGCGAATCGATCCGGACGAACCCGGATTCGATCCGAATTTCAGGAAAAATTCGATTCGGATCGAATCCGAATTTCCCCGCGATTCGATCACTCGAAGTTTTCCTTTAACATCCATTCATTTACATTACAGGCATTCTAAGATGGCGGGCGGGACATGTCTGGACATGTATCCCGCGCCAGTGCAAGCTGGGGCAGTCACATGCAGCCTATCAGCAGCCAGCAAGCCCGGTGACGTCACACAGCGGTATTTAACGGCGGCCATCTTGCTTTTCCTCATTTCTCTATTGCATTCGTGACAGACAGACAGAACGCTGTGTAGCTGAGGCAGTTAGACAGGCTGGAGACAGGCTGGAGACAGGGACAGACAGGGACAGGCTGGAGACAGGCAGGAGACAGGCAGGAGACAGACAGGAGACAGACAGAAAGCCAGGGAAAGGTAGGAAAAACGGAGCTGGCTGACAGGGAGATTTTTTTTTTTTCATCCAGCCTTTGTTAGCGTTTTCAGGCTGCTTATAGTAACTAACTGTGCATATATACTGAACTGATCTTAAGTCTGCTGTGAGGCATCCCATTCTGTGACTAAAGCAGCCTCTATTTAATAGCACAATAAACATTTGCACTTATTCTCATAGAAATCAGGCCTGATAAAGACACTTTTGCTGTGCATGCTCTCTGGTTTTTGTGGCACTGGCATCCCATTCTGTGACTAAAGCAGCCTCTATTTAATAGCACAATAAACATTTGCACTTATTCTCATAGAAATCAGGCCTGATAAAGACACTTTTGCTGTGCATGCTCTCTGGTTTTTGTGGCACTGGCATCCCATTCTGTGACTAAAGCAGCCTCTATTTAATAGCACAATAAACATTTGCACTTATTCTCATAGAAATCAGGCCTGATAAAGACACTTTTGCTGTGCATGCTCTCTGGTTTTTGTGGCACTGGCATCCCATTCTGTGACTAAAGCAGCCTCTATTTAATAGCACAATAAACATTTGCACTTATTCTCATAGAAATCAGGCCTGATAAAGACACTTTTGCTGTGCATGCTCTCTGGTTTTTGTGGCACTGGCATCCCATTCTGTGACTAAAGCAGCCTCTATTTAATAGCATAATAAACATTTGCACTTATTCTCATAGAAATCAGGCCTGATAAAGACACTTTTGCTGTGCATGCTCTCTGGTTTTTGTGGCACTGGCATCCCATTCTGTGACTAAAGCAGCCTCTATTTAATAGCATAATAAACATTTGCACTTATTCTCATAGAAATCAGGCCTGATAAAGACACTTTTGCTGTGCATGCTCTCTGGTTTTTGTGGCACTGGCATCCCATTCTGTGACTAAAGCAGCCTCTATTTAATAGCATAATAAACATTTGCACTTATTCTCATAGAAATCAGGCCTGATAAAGACACTTTTGCTGTGCATGCTCTCTGGTTTTTGTGGCACTGGCATCCCATTCTGTGACTAAAGCAGCCTCTATTTAATAGCATAATAAACATTTGCACTTATTCTCATAGAAATCAGGCCTGATAAAGACACTTTTGCTGTGCATGCTCTCTGGTTTTTGTGGCACTGGCATCCCATTCTGTGACTAAAGCAGCCTCTATTTAATAGCACAATAAACATTTGCACTTATTCTCATAGAAATCAGGCCTGATAAAGACACTTTTGCTGTGCATGCTCTCTGGTTTTTGTGGCACTGGCATCCCATTCTGTGACTAAAGCAGCCTCTATTTAATAGCACAATAAACATTTGCACTTATTCTCATAGAAATCAGGCCTGATAAAGACACTTTTGCTGTGCATGCTCTCTGGTTTTTGTGGCACTGGCATCCCATTCTGTGACTAAAGCAGCCTCTATTTAATAGCATAATAAACATTTGCACTTATTCTCATAGAAATCAGGCCTGATAAAGACACTTTTGCTGTGCATGCTCTCTGGTTTTTGTGGCACTGGCATCCCATTCTGTGACTAAAGCAGCCTCTATTTAATAGCATAATAAACATTTGCACTTATTCTCATAGAAATCAGGCCTGATAAAGACACTTTTGCTGTGCATGCTCTCTGGTTTTTGTGGCACTGGCATCCCATTCTGTGACTAAAGCAGCCTCTATTTAATAGCACAATAAACATTTGCACTTATTCTCATAGAAATCAGGCCTGATAAAGACACTTTTGCTGTGCATGCTCTCTGGTTTTTGTGGCACTGGCATCCCATTCTGTGACTAAAGCAGCCTCTATTTAATAGCACAATAAACATTTGCACTTATTCTCATAGAAATCAGGCCTGATAAAGACACTTTTGCTGTGCATGCTCTCTGGTTTTTGTGGCACTGGCATCCCATTCTGTGACTAAAGCAGCCTCTATTTAATAGCACAATAAACATTTGCACTTATTCTCATAGAAATCAGGCCTGATAAAGACACTTTTGCTGTGCATGCTCTCTGGTTTTTGTGGCACTGGCATCCCATTCTGTGACTAAAGCAGCCTCTATTTAATAGCATAATAAACATTTGCACTTATTCTCATAGAAATCAGGCCTGATAAAGACACTTTTGCTGTGCATGCTCTCTGGTTTTTGTGGCACTGGCATCCCATTCTGTGACTAAAGCAGCCTCTATTTAATAGCACAATAAACATTTGCACTTATTCTCATAGAAATCAGGCCTGATAAAGACACTTTTGCTGTGCATGCTCTCTGGTTTTTGTGGCACTGGCATCCCATTCTGTGACTAAAGCAGCCTCTATTTAATAGCATAATAAACATTTGCACTTATTCTCATAGAAATCAGGCCTGATAAAGACACTTTTGCTGTGCATGCTCTCTGGTTTTTGTGGCACTGGCATCCCATTCTGTGACTAAAGCAGCCTCTATTTAATAGCATAATAAACATTTGCACTTATTCTCATAGAAATCAGGCCTGATAAAGACACTTTTGCTGTGCATGCTCTCTGGTTTTTGTGGCACTGGCATCCCATTCTGTGACTAAAGCAGCCTCTATTTAATAGCATAATAAACATTTGCACTTATTCTCATAGAAATCAGGCCTGATAAAGACACTTTTGCTGTGCATGCTCTCTGGTTTTTGTGGCACTGGCATCCCATTCTGTGACTAAAGCAGCCTCTATTTAATAGCACAATAAACATTTGCACTTATTCTCATAGAAATCAGGCCTGATAAAGACACTTTTGCTGTGCATGCTCTCTGGTTTTTGTGGCACTGGCATCCCATTCTGTGACTAAAGCAGCCTCTATTTAATAGCATAATAAACATTTGCACTTATTCTCATAGAAATCAGGCCTGATAAAGACACTTTTGCTGTGCATGCTCTCTGGTTTTTGTGGCACTGGCATCCCATTCTGTGACTAAAGCAGCCTCTATTTAATAGCATAATAAACATTTGCACTTATTCTCATAGAAATCAGGCCTGATAAAGACACTTTTGCTGTGCATGCTCTCTGGTTTTTGTGGCACTGGCATCCCATTCTGTGACTAAAGCAGCCTCTATTTAATAGCATAATAAACATTTGCACTTATTCTCATAGAAATCAGGCCTGATAAAGACACTTTTGCTGTGCATGCTCTCTGGTTTTTGTGGCACTGGCATCCCATTCTGTGACTAAAGCAGCCTCTATTTAATAGCATAATAAACATTTGCACTTATTCTCATAGAAATCAGGCCTGATAAAGACACTTTTGCTGTGCATGCTCTCTGGTTTTTGTGGCACTGGCATCCCATTCTGTGACTAAAGCAGCCTCTATTTAATAGCACAATAAACATTTGCACTTATTCTCATAGAAATCAGGCCTGATAAAGACACTTTTGCTGTGCATGCTCTCTGGTTTTTGTGGCACTGGCATCCCATTCTGTGACTAAAGCAGCCTCTATTTAATAGCACAATAAACATTTGCACTTATTCTCATAGAAATCAGGCCTGATAAAGACACTTTTGCTGTGCATGCTCTCTGGTTTTTGTGGCACTGGCATCCCATTCTGTGACTAAAGCAGCCTCTATTTAATAGCATAATAAACATTTGCACTTATTCTCATAGAAATCAGGCCTGATAAAGACACTTTTGCTGTGCATGCTCTCTGGTTTTTGTGGCACTGGCATCCCATTCTGTGACTAAAGCAGCCTCTATTTAATAGCATAATAAACATTTGCACTTATTCTCATAGAAATCAGGCCTGATAAAGACACTTTTGCTGTGCATGCTCTCTGGTTTTTGTGGCACTGGCATCCCATTCTGTGACTAAAGCAGCCTCTATTTAATAGCACAATAAACATTTGCACTTATTCTCATAGAAATCAGGCCTGATAAAGACACTTTTGCTGTGCATGCTCTCTGGTTTTTGTGGCACTGGCATCCCATTCTGTGACTAAAGCAGCCTCTATTTAATAGCACAATAAACATTTGCACTTATTCTCATAGAAATCAGGCCTGATAAAGACACTTTTGCTGTGCATGCTCTCTGGTTTTTGTGGCACTGGCATCCCATTCTGTGACTAAAGCAGCCTCTATTTAATAGCACAATAAACATTTGCACTTATTCTCATAGAAATCAGGCCTGATAAAGACACTTTTGCTGTGCATGCTCTCTGGTTTTTGTGGCACTGGCATCCCATTCTGTGACTAAAGCAGCCTCTATTTAATAGCATAATAAACATTTGCACTTATTCTCATAGAAATCAGGCCTGATAAAGACACTTTTGCTGTGCATGCTCTCTGGTTTTTGTGGCACTGGCATCCCATTCTGTGACTAAAGCAGCCTCTATTTAATAGCATAATAAACATTTGCACTTATTCTCATAGAAATCAGGCCTGATAAAGACACTTTTGCTGTGCATGCTCTCTGGTTTTTGTGGCACTGGCATCCCATTCTGTGACTAAAGCAGCCTCTATTTAATAGCATAATAAACATTTGCACTTATTCTCATAGAAATCAGGCCTGATAAAGACACTTTTGCTGTGCATGCTCTCTGGTTTTTGTGGCACTGGCATCCCATTCTGTGACTAAAGCAGCCTCTATTTAATAGCATAATAAACATTTGCACTTATTCTCATAGAAATCAGGCCTGATAAAGACACTTTTGCTGGCCAAAGGCCTACTGGACCCTGCCAGCTCGATTCCTGCCCGGGGCATCCCATTCTGTGACTAAAGCAGCCTCTGTTTAAGACCATATAAGCATTTGCTCTTATCATATTTGAAATTAGGCCTGATAAAGACACTTTTGCTGGGCATAGCACAACTTGTCCCTGCCAGGTGTACTTACTGCTGGTTTTTAGGGCATCCCATTCTGTGACTACACCAGCCTCTATTTAAGAACCTAACCATTTGCACCTATTCTAATTGAAATTAGGCATGATAAAGACACTTTTGCTGTGCATAGTCTTACTGCTGCCTGCCAGGTGCTCTCTGGTTTTTGGGACATCCCATTCTGTAACATACCATTAGCCTCTGCATTAACTGTAAGCTGCACAGTTATTTAAAGAAATTTGGCCTGTATGAGCCTGCTAACACACTGCTGCTGTGTGCATATATACTGATCTCAAGTCTGCTTTGGGGCATCCCATTCTGTAACATACCATTAGCCTCTGCATTAACTGTAAGCTGCACAGTTATTTAAAGAAATTTGGCCTGTATGAGCCTGCTAACACACTGCTGCTGTGTGCATATATACTGATCTCAAGTCTGCTTTGGGGCATCCCATTCTGTAACATACCATTAGCCTCTGCATTAACTGTAAGCTGCACAGTTATTTAAAGAAATTTGGCCTGTATGAGCCTGCTAACACACTGCTGCTGTGTGCATATATACTGATCTCAAGTCTGCTTGGGGCATCCCATTCTGTAACATACCATTAGCCTCTGCATTAACTGTAAGCTGCACAGTTATTTAAAGAAATTTGGCCTGTATGAGCCTGCTAACACACTGCTGCTGTGTGCATATATACTGATCTCAAGTCTGCTTGGGGCATCCCATTCTGTAACATACCATTAGCCTCTGCATTAACTGTAAGCTGCACAGTTATTTAAAGAAATTTGGCCTGTATGAGCCTGCTAACACACTGCTGCTGTGTGCATATATACTGATCTCAAGTCTGCTTTGGGGCATCCCATTCTGTAACATACCATTAGCCTCTGCATTTACTGTAAGCTGCACATTTATTTAAAGAAATTTGGCCTGTATGAGCCTGCTAACACACTGCTGCTGTGTGCATATATACTGATCTCAAGTCTGCTTTGGGGCATCCCATTCTGTAACATACCATTAGCCTCTGCATTTACTGTAAGCTGCACATTTATTTAAAGAAATTTGGCCTGTATGAGCCTGCTAACACACTGCTGCTGTGTGCATATATACTGATCTCAAGTCTGCTTTGGGGCATCCCATTCTGTAACATACCATTAGCCTCTGCATTTACTGTAAGCTGCACATTTATTTAAAGAAATTTGGCCTGTATGAGCCTGCTAACACACTGCTGCTGTGTGCATATATACTGATCTCAAGTCAGCTTGGGGCATCCCATTCTGTAACATACCATTAGCCTCTGCATTAACTGTAAGCTGCACAGTTATTTAAAGAAATTTGGCCTGTATGAGCCTGCTAACACACTGCTGCTGTGTGCATATATACTGATCTCAAGTCTGCTTGGGGCATCCCATTCTGTAACATAACATAACCTACCTACCATACTAAGCAGCTCTCTTATTTAAACTAAGCAGGCCTCTTGGAGGCTGAGTGTCCACTTTTGGGTGTGCATTTATATTCGGTTTCATATACAGTGGGGTATCCCAATTTGTAAGATAACCTACCCCAACCATGTAAACTAAATAGGCCTGTTGCAGCCTGAGTTTCTCTGCTTGCGTATGGCCTGCATTACAATCTGTCTCTTTCAATGACACTGCTGCCTGTGGTATCCCAATTTGTAAGATAACCTACCCCAACCATGTAAACTAAAGGTTACGTCCTTCCAGAAGGAAAACTTATGCCGAACACTATTTTTGTTAGGGGCATTGACCTTTGGATTGATCGGCATGAAATTAATTTTTTTTTTTCAAAGTATGGCGCTGTGAAGAAGGTCAAAATGATGTCTCATACTTGGATTATTGTTACTTTTTGTTCAGCTTGAAATATAACAGGCCACACGGGCATCCCAAGGCACATGCTATTTTAAACCTATCTGTTATACAACATAAGCGTTGATCAGGCTACTTCAGTTTGCACTTGTTTTTGACTGATTTTAATAAACCAGGCCGCAGGGCACCCCAAAGCTGCACCTTGCACCCTATCTGGTATACAACATAAGCGTTGATCAGCATCAGCTTCATTAAGCTACTTCAGTTTGCACTTCCTTTTTGACTGCTTTCATTTAACCAGGCCGCAGGGCACCCCAAAGCTGCACCTTGCACCCTACCTGTTTATACTAAATAAGCATCTACAGCCTCAGCTTTATTAAGTTATTGCATTTTGAATTGGTTTTGGTCTGCTTTAAATACACCAGGCCGCAGGGCATCCCAAACCTGCATGTTGCACCCCATCTGTTATACTAAATAAGCGTTGATCAGCATCAGCTTTATTAAGCTATTGCATTTTGCATTGGTTTTTGTACTGCTGCCAAAACACTAGCCCATATGGGCATCCCAAACCAGCACATGTCACCCTATCTGTTATACTAAATAAGCTTCTACAGGCCCTTTTTTTATTTATTTATTTTTATTTATATAGAGCTGCAATAGCTTATATTGTGAGGTTAATTTGCCATTTTGCAGCATAATATAGAGCAGCCCCTGTGTAAATCTGAGGGGCAATAGCTTATATAGTGAGGTAAATTTGCCATTTTGCTTCGTTATATAGAGCAGGCCCTGTGTAAATCTGAGGGGCAATAGCTTATATTGTGAGGTAAATTTGCCATTTTGCAGCATAATATAGAGCAGCCCCTGTGTAAATCTGAGGGGCAATAGCTTATATTGTGAGGTAAATTTGCCACTTTGCAGCATAATATAGAGCAGCCCCTGTGTAAATCTGAGGGGCAATAGCTCATATAGTGAGGTAAATTTGCCATTTTGCTTCGTTATATAGAGCAGCCCAGTTGCCATCTAAATCAACTACTGTCCGGCCAGTACAGCTTTTCCAGGGCAAACTCTGCTAGTTGCGGGCACAAGTCAAGTTTGGCTTCCCAGCAAATCCAGTGGATCTTGAAGGTGTGTTGGCATGGTCATGTCAAGGTATGACATGACCTGCTGTTTGAGGTCCAGCTCCAGGTCTTCCTGCTGCTCATGAGTAGACTCACTATGCGGGTGTAGAAAGCTACTCACTAGCGACTGAAGACTGAGGCTGCTGCTGATGGAGCTGCTGCTGCTGCTCCTTCCACCCCCCCAGCAGCCATGGCAGTGGAAGGTGATCGCAGAGGTCCCCCCGAGTCAGACCTGCGGGAGTATGGGCCATGGCGCAGATAGACATCGCCCAACTGACTACGTGGGATGTCTCTGTAGTAGGTCAGTTTGTCCTCCCTCTCAGTGGGCGTAAAAAATGCCCCCATTTTGTGCCGGAAGCGAGGGTCCAATAAGTTGGAGAGCCAGAAGTCTTCCCGCTGACAAATGGAGACAATTCTGCGCTCACTAGTACGCAAGCATGTGAGCATGCATCGTGCCATTTGTGCAAATGACTCGGAGGGACTACCTGTCTCCATCTCCACTGTAAACTGCCACGGTGTGTCTGGGTCCTCTGTCTCACCTTACTCACAACCCTCTAGCTCCTGTGGCTGCTCCTGCTCCTCCTCTTCTGTCAGATGACTAGATAAAATGGTCATTTTGTGAAACCTAAACTGTGGTTTGCTTTGCCCCACCCCCTCCTCCTCCTCCACTTCAGCCCCCACAGGCTTCATGTGGCTGTGAAATGTATGTGCCATGTCTCCAGTGCCCTGACCAGCCATGGTTTCCAACATGTGTTGTAGTACATGAAGCAGTGGAATCTCATCGTTCATCTCATAGTCCTGGCAACTGACTAATAACGTAGCTTCCTCAAAGGGCCTGAGCAAACGGTCGGTGTCACGTATGAGCTGCCAATGGTTTACATTGAATTTACACAGGTGTCCCCCTATCCGTTTGGATCATCCAGAAATCCGTGATGGCTTTTCTCTGTTCCTATAGTGCAGTGGTCCTCAACCCTGTCCTCAAGGCCCACCAACAAGTCATGTTTTTTGGATCTCCAAATAGCCAGCTCTATTGCTCTGCAGCTGCACTAATTACTCCACCTGTGCATCTTTGTGGAGATCTGCAAAACCTGGCCTGTTGGTGGGCCTTGAGGACAGGGTTGGGGACCACTGCTATAGTGGATCCTGCATATGGAGGGTGGAATTCCAACGGGTGGAAACATCGCAAATCAGACTATGGTGGGGTACACCGTTGTGACGCTGAGGCTCAATAGGGTTGTGCTTCGTGGTGTAGGAGTGCCAGAAGTGCATGCTAACTTTCTTTCCTGTTGTTCTTTCAGATGGGGGCAAGACTTAAAAACTAGACTGAACACGTGTGCCATGTGAGGACGCATGACTTTGGCTTCCTTGTCGCAGCGCAAACAAGATGTTCTTCCAAGTGTAATGCAGCAGGCTGGACTTATGGTGACGCTGTCTGAGAGGAGAAATCCCTCAGACATCAAGATTAAAAATTCCAAGAATTTTTGAGGGCTAATTATTCAGAGGCAAATGATAGCTAGTTGTTTCTGATTTAATTACAAGGTGGAAACACACCCTCAAACAAAACTTCACTTTGGCAATACTATTGCATTTGTCTATTCATAATTTTATGTATATACACTAACTAACCTACTTTTTCTCCCCAGGATGCTGCATGAAACACTGCCACATCGCTGAGTAGCTGATTTTTCCGAACAACAGTCCGCAATAATCTGCTGCTGCTGCCGCCGCCACCGCCGCAGACTCCAGGGACCCTCTTCCACTACCTCGGCTTGCAACACCTCCTCCCACGACACTCTCCTCATCACTAATTGCCGGCTACTGGAAGAAGAGGCGAGTGTCTCCTCCACTTCTTGGCTGGGCAGTAGCTGCTGAATTTTATGATTATCAGATCTTCATCAATGGATAGTGGAGCTGAACCCAAAGCATAACAGACAGACAGTTGACTGGGGGTGTCAGATGCCACTTGTGATGCAGTGGACTGCTTTTGCAGCACTTCGAGACAAAGTTGCTTCATTGGCTGACACAATGACTGGTAAATCTGTGGAACATATGGTTTACAAGCAAGAATAACCATTTGTTTTTATATGAAAAAGACCCTGGTTTATACAGACTTTTTTTTTCCAGAGACTGCCCTGCGTGGAAATGAATGGCGCTTGGATCATCCAAGCTTTCCTCCCAACAATGCCTGATGTATTCCAGTAGATTGATGACGGGGCCAGACCTACACTAAAGAAAGATGGATCGTGCAAAACAGATTTAAGGCGCTGCTCTCCAGTTACAGACATTCCTCCGCATCGGACCACAAGTAAGTATTGATAAAAAATCCTTTCCGTTACTCTTACTTTTTATTAATATTCTTCGGATAAGACGGATCAGACATGATTCCAGATTAAAAATTCCAAGAATTTTTGAGGGCTAATTAGTCAGAGGCAATGATACCTTCTTGTTTCTGATTTAATTAAAAGGTGGAAACACACCCTCAAACAAAACTTCACTTTGGCAATACTTTTGCATTTGTTTATTCATAATTTTATGTAGATATTACTAACTAAGCTACTTTTTCTCCACATGACTCTCCACAGGGTGTGATTCATCCAATTTTTGGGCTCCTGAAGCCAACCCCAGTGTCTCTTTAAAGTAATATTTGGGCTCCTGCTGCTGCCAACTCCAGGGTGTGATTCATCAAATTTTTGGGCTCCTGAAGCCAACCCCAGTGTCTCTTTATAGTAATATTTGGGCTCCTGCTGCTGCTGCTGCCAACTTCTGCCAACTCCAGGGTGTGATTCATCCAATTTTTGGGCTCCTGAAGCCAACTCCAGTGTATATTTGGGCTCCTGCTGCTGCTGCTGCCAACTTCTGCCAACTCCAGGGTGTGATTCATCCAATTTTTGGGCTCCTGAAGCCAACTCCAGTGTATATTTGGGCTCCTGCTGCTGCTGCTGCCAACTTCTGCCAACTCCAGGGTGTGATTCATCCAATTTTTGGGCTCCTGAAGCCAACTCCAGTGTATATTTGGGCTCCTGCTGCTACTACTGTCAACTCCTGCCAACTCCAGGGTGTGATTCATCCAATTTTTGGGCTCCTGAGGCCAACTCCAGTGTATATTTGGGCTCCTGCTGCTGCTGCTGCCAACTTCTGCCAACTCCAGGGTGTGATTCATCCAATTTTTGGGCTCCTGAGGCCAACTCCAGTGTATATTTGGGCTCCTGCTGCTGCTACTGTCAACTCCTGCCAACTCCAGGGTGTGATTCATCCAATTTTTGGGCTCCTGAAGCCAACTCCAGTGTATATTTGGGCTCCTGCTGCTGCTGCTGCTGCCAACTTCTGCCAACTCCAGGGTGTGATTCATCCAATTTTTGGGCTCCTGAAGCCAACTCCAGTGTATATTTGGGCTCCTGCTGCTGCTACTGTCAACTCCTGCCAACTCCAGGGTGTGATTCATCCAATTTTTGGGCTCCTGAGGCCAACTCCAGTGTATATTTGGGCTCCTGCTGCTGCTACTGTCAACTCCTGCCAACTCCAGGGTGTGATTCATCCAATTTTTGGGCTCCTGAAGCCAACTCCAGTGTATATTTGGGCTCCTGCTGCTGCTACTGCCAACTTCTGCCAACTCCAGGGTGTGATTCATCCAATTTTTGGGCTCCTGAAGCCAACTCCAGTGTATATTTGGGCTCCTGCTGCTACTACTGCCAACTTCTGCCAACTCCAGGGTGTGATTCATCCAATTTTTGGGCTCCTGAGGCCAACTCCAGTGTATATTTGGGCTCCTGCTGCTACTACTGCCAACTTCTGCCAACTCCAGGGTGTGATTCATCCAATTTTTGGGCTCCTGAGGCCAACTCCAGTGTATATTTGGGCTCCTGCTGCTGCTGCTGCCAACTTCTGCCAACTCCAGGGTGTGATTCATCCAATTTTTGGGCTCCTGAAGCCAACTCCAGTGTATATTTGGGCTCCTGCTGCTACTACTGTCAACTCCTGCCAACTCCAGGGTGTGATTCATCCAATTTTTGGGCTCCTGAAGCCAACTCCAGTGTATATTTGGGCTCCTGCTGCTGCTGCTGCCAACTTCTGCCAACTCCAGGGTGTGATTCATCCAATTTTTGGGCTCCTGAGGCCAACTCCAGTGTATATTTGGGCTCCTGCTGCTGCTGCTGCCAACTTCTGCCAACTCCAGGGTGTGATTCATCCAATTTTTGGGCTCCTGAAGCCAACTCCAGTGTATATTTGGGCTCCTGCTGCTACTACTGTCAACTCCTGCCAACTCCAGGGTGTGATTCATCCAATTTTTGGGCTCCTGAAGCCAACTCCAGTGTATATTTGGGCTCCTGCTGCTGCTGCTGCCAACTTCTGCCAACTCCAGGGTGTGATTCATCCAATTTTTGGGCTCCTGAGGCCAACTCCAGTGTATATTTGGGCTCCTGCTGCTGCTGCTGCCAACTTCTGCCAACTCCAGGGTGTGATTCATCCAATTTTTGGGCTCCTGAGGCCAACTCCAGTGTATATTTGGGCTCCTGCTGCTACTACTGTCAACTCCTGCCAACTCCAGGGTGTGATTCATCCAATTTTTGGGCTCCTGAGGCCAACTCCAGTGTATATTTGGGCTCCTGCTGCTGCTGCTGCCAACTTCTGCCAACTCCAGGGTGTGATTCATCCAATTTTTGGGCTCCTGAGGCCAACTCCAGTGTATATTTGGGCTCCTGCTCCTGCTGCTGCCAACTTCTGCCAACTCCAGGGTGTGATTCATCCAATTTTTGGGCTCCTGAAGCCAACTCCAGTGTATATTTGGGCTCCTGCTGCTGCTGCCAACTTCTGCCAACTCCAGGGTGTGATTCATCCAATTTTTGGGCTCCTGAGGCCAACTCCAGTGTATATTTGGGCTCCTTCTGCCCCTCATAGTGATGCCACTTCAACTCTCTGCAATTGTGCCGCTCTGCGATTCTATTAGCGATGCCTCTGATCTGCATGTGATATTTCTTCAAAGTATTATTTAACAAACCCAGCACGCATCCTGTGCGTGTTACAGCAAGGCTGAATGGTTTACAACCCTATTGAGGCTGTAGGAGGCTCAGAAATAGCCGTTTTTAATAGCGATTCGTCGCGAATTTATTCGGGTCGAAACGATTTTTGTCGGAAAATTCGGCGAATCAGTCGAATCGAATTTTTCAAAAGTTCGCTCATCTCTAATCGTCATCATCAGGAGAAGAGGGGCGCAGGTTGCCCCGGAGTCAGCAGCTGAGGCAGCAAGGTGTTAGCAGCATGGTTGGCAGTCAGCATGGGGCACAATTGTAAAGCCTGGAGCCAAACGGGGCCGGGGCCGGGGTAGAGCACCTGCTGCGCGGCAGGCTACCTTATCGGGAGGTAGTGGAGCAGGGGTTCCTGGAGTTGGCGACAGTAGCATTGAATCAGTGAGGCCTGTTGGTGGGAGAAGTAGCTACTCAGCAGTGTGGCAGTTTTTCCTGAAGCATCCGCAGGAGGGTAACATGGCCACATGCAAGATATGTAGGCAGAAGGTGAAGCGTGGCCAGGGCCCAAATGTTGGCACCACGGCCCTGCGTCAACATATGATGCGTCACCATAGAGCGGCCTGGGAGAACCGAGGCTCCCAAGAGGTGGTCCAGCCTGCTTCCTCACCAAGTGGCACGCCGCTCCCAATTTCTGCCAGCCAAGGCTCCAGCACCTCAGCCGAAGGCAGCTGTGCATCATACCCATCCTCTGTCGCTCCTGCTCCTCCTCCTCCTCCAAGTCATGCATCCTGCCAGCAATCCATCAGCTAAGCCATGTCCAAGAGACAGCAATATGCGCCCACTCATCCTACGGCGCAGAAGCTGAACGTGCTCCTGTTCAAGTTGCTGGTCCACCGATCCGAGGTGGAGTCCCAAGCCGTCATTTCTTTGTCAAGAAGGCAGTACCAGCGCTGCACACTTTTGTTGAACAGAAGGTGAGCCAGTCCTTGAGCCTGTCAGTGTGTGGCAGCTCCGACGTCTGGAGCTGTAACTACGGTCAGGGACAGTACATGTCGTTTACGGCCCACTGGGTGAATGTGGTCCCTTTGCAGCAGCAGTAGCACCTTGGACAGGTCACGCCGCTTTGGCCTCCGCGCTCCCTGCCCGTTGGGCCTGTGACACCGTGCGACTCGGCCTCCTCATCCTCCACCATCTCCTCACCCTCCACTGTAGGCTCTAGTCTCAGTGCCCCTCCAGTCTACCATGTGTGCAGGGCACGGAGGTGTCATGCAGTGCTTCACATGGTTTGTCTTGGCAAACGGAGTCACACAGGGGAGGAACTGCTTAAATTTATTCATCAGGAAATCCAAACATGGCTTACTCCAAGAAAACTTAAAATGGGAATCATGGTTACCGACAATGGGAAGAACATTTTGTCTGCGCTGCGCCAAGGAAGGCTGACCCATACCCCCTGCATGGCTCACGTCTTCAATCTGGTTGTCAAGCGGTTTCTGAAGTGTTCCCCCCATCTGCAAGACATCCTAACAACTTCAAGGAAACTTTGCATGCACTTCAGCCACTCATACACCGCCAAACACACCCTTCTTGAGCTACAGCGTCAGAACGGTATCCCCCAACTTAGTCTGATTTGCGATGTTTCCACCCGTAGGAATGCCACCCTTCACATGTTGGACCGATTATATGAACAGAGAAAAACCATCACGGATTTCCTGATGATCCAAGCGGATAGGGGGACTCCCCTGTGCAACTTCAATGTCAACCAGTGGCAGCTCATACGTGACACCTGCCGTTTGCTCAGGCCCTTTGAGGAAGCAACTTTATTTGTCAGTCGGCAGGATTACGGGATGAACGACGTGATTCCACTGCTTCATGTACTACAGCACATGTTGGAAACCATGGTTGGTCAGGGCACTGGAGACATGGCGTTTACATCTTACGGCCACATGAACCCCGTTGGAGCTGAACTGGAGGAGGAGGAGGAGGAAGAGGAGGAGGAGTGGCCCAGTGAAGCACAGTTTAGGCTTGGCGAAATGGCTGGTTTATCTAGTCAGCGGACAGGAGAGGAGGAGCAGGAGCAGCCAGAGGAACTAGAGGGTTTTGAGGAAGGCGAGACAGAGCAGAGTGGAGATGGAGACAGGTAGTCCCTCCGAGTCACTTGCGCAAATGGCAGGAAGCATGCTCATGTGCTTGCGTAGTGACCCCAGAATTGTTTCCATCTGTCGGCGGGATGACTTCTGGCTGTCCACCTTATAGGACCCTCGCTTCCGGCACAAAATGGGGGCATTTTTTAAACCCACCGAGAGGGAGGACAAACTGAACTACTACAAAGACATTCTACATAGGCAGTTGGCCGATGCCTATCTGCGCCATGGTCCATACTCTTGCAGGTCTGACTCGGGGGGACCTCTGCGCTCACCTTCCACTGCCATGCCTGCTGGGGGGGTTGGCAGTAGCAGCAGCAGCAGCAGCTCCATCAGCAGCAGCCTCAGTCTTCAGTCGCTAATGAGTAGCTTTCTACACCCGCATAGTGAGGCTACTCATGAGCAGCAGGAAGACCTGGAGCAGGACCTCAACCAGCAGGTCATGTCATACTTTGACATGACCATGCCAACACACCTTGAGGAGCCGCTGGACTTCTGGGCAGCCAAACTTGGCTTGTGGCCGCAACTAGCAGAGTTTGCCCTGGAAAAGCTGTCCTGCCCGGCAAGTAGCGTGCCATCTGAGCGGGTGTTTAGTGCGGCGGGGGCCATAGTTACGGCGAGGAGAACTCGTCTGTCAACTAAAAATGTGGAGAGACTCACCTTTGTCAAAATGAATCAGGGATGGATCAGCCAGGATTTCCACCCACCAATGCCTGATGCATGCGACTAGATTCAGCATGGTGCCATGTTTTACACTTTCCAAATGGTGCAAAAAATATTTATGTCTTTAGGCCAATTTTTGGGCTCCTGCTGATGCCAACTTCAGGGTGTGCCTTATAAGCTATGTTTGGGCTGCTGCTTGCAACTCCAGGGTGTCATTCATCCACTTTTTGTGCTCTTCCTGCCAACTCCAGTGTCTCTTTAAAGCAATGTTTGGGCTCCTGCTGCTGCTGCTTGCAACTCCAGGGTGTGATTCATCCAATTTTTGGGCTCCTGCTGCCAACTCCAGTGTCTCTTACAAGCTATGTTTGGGCTGCTGCTGCCAACTCCAGTGTCTCTTTCAGCCAATGTTTGGGCTCCTGCTGCTGCTGCTTGCAACTCCAGGGTGTGATTCATCCACTTTTTGGGCTCCTGCTGCCAACTCCAGTGTCTCTTTCAAGCCATGTTTGGGCTGCTGCTGCTGCTTGCAACTCCAGGGTGTCATTCAGCCAATTTTTGGGCTCCTGCTGCCAACTCCAGTGTCTCTTTCAAGCCATGTTTGGGCTCCTGCTGCTGCTGCTGCTTGCAACTCCAGGGTGTCATTCTGCCAATTTTTGGGCTCCTGCAGCCAACTCCAGTGTCTCTTTCAAGCTATGTTTGGGCTGCTGCTCCTGCTGCTTGCAACTCCAGGGTGTCATTCTGCCAATTTTTGGGCTCCTGCTGCTGCCAGCTCCAGGGTGTGTTTTTCAGGCACTATAGCGGCCCCTCATAGTGATGCCACTTCAACTCTCTGTTCTGCATGTCCTAATTATTTACAGTATTATTTCACTAACCCAGCATGCATCCTGTGCGTGTTACAGCAAGGCAGAATGGTTTACAACCCTATTGAGGCTCTAGGAGGCTCAGAAATAGCCGTTTTTAATAGCAATTCGTCGCGAATAAGTTCAGGTCGAATCGATTTTTGACGGAAAATTTGGCGAATTGGTCGAATCAAATTTTTCAAAAGTTTGCTCATCTCTAATGTCTATGTCTGTGAGTTTATGTCTATGTCTGTGAGTTTATGTTTATGTCTGAGTTTATGTCTATGTTTGTGAGTTTATGTATATCAGGCTGATTCATCACTAACGCCAGGTAGCGACAGATGAGCATCTGTAGCGGCATTTTCAGAGCGCCCGCTAGTAGGCGCTGTGCTCGGCCGTGGGTCGCTACTTCATAGCGACTCAGTCGCTGTTCAGTAATGTTGAATACATTGTGAGGAGTCTCTATTTGACCAATACAGCGCTGTATGGGAGCGCATGTTAGCGATTAGTCATAGCAACCGACTCACACCATATTCAGCAAAAAACCAGCCTCACAAATCTCTGGCGCTGAAAAATGCTTCTCTGAAGCCCAGAGCGCAGGAGGCGGTGTGATTAAAGTCTGTTTTTCAGCATCTATCCACCAGTAACAAAGCGAAAACATATGGAATTACATTGTAGCAACATTGTAACATGAACACTTTAAAGTGGACCAACACCCAGGGGTGATCGGCCCGGGAATCTATAAGATTCCCGGGCCGATCACCTCCCTCATCGCGGGACATCCAAGATTGGGAGGGGTGTAACCCCCCCAAAACCCCCCAAAAATCTTACCTGCCGCCGCCTCCCGCGCGCCCCTCTAGACGTGCGCGCGCGCGCGCCGGCCGTTTGTGAATGGCCGGCGCGGGCGCGCGCCCTGTCAGAGTGACGTGCGGGAGGCGGCGGCGGACGTGCTGTTTTGTCCGTCGCTGTCACCCGCTTGTCCGTCGGCGGGGATTGGACGGCACGGTCATGTGGGAGCGGGGTGAGGTGAGTTTTCGGGGCTTTCGGGGGGGTTTCACACAGCGGGGCACCCCCAATCAGGGTGCCCCCCCGAAGTGGACCAAAACCCAGGATAGTCAAAAACCTGGGTGTTGGTCCACTTTAATGGCAGACCTGTAATGTCTTTTCTGAGGAAATATATAAAATATGGAGAAATTATGAATAAACAGCTTTTTCAATGCCAGAAGAGGTCACAGAATTATTTGTGATTTTGGAGCTCATCGAAGGCGAGCGCACTGACGGCTGCATCACTCGCTTCCCTCTAACAGGGAGCGCGCCATTCACAAATGCCTGACACTAAGGTAAGTATATGGGGCGACCTGGGGGGCTTCACACAGCGGCACCAGCAAGAAAGAGACGGAGAAAGAAAGAAAGGGAGAGAGAGAGAAAATTAAGAAGTAAAAAAAAGAGAGAGAAGGGGAAAGAAAGAAAGGGAGAAAGAAAGAAAAAAAAGGAGAAAGAAGGAAATAAAGAGAGAGAGAGAGAGAGAGAGAGAATTAAGAAGAAAAAAAAGAGAGAGAGGGAGAAAGAAGGGGAGAAAGGGAGAAAGAAGGGGAGAAAGGGAGAAAGAAGGAAAGAAAGGGAGAAAGAAGGAAAGAAAGAAAGAAAAAAAGGGAGAAAGAAGGAAAGAAAGAATATAAGAGAGAAAGAATGAAAGAGAGAAAGAAAGAAAGGGAGAAAGAAAGAAAAAAAAAGGAGAAAGAAGGAAATAAAGAGAGAGAGAGAGAGAGAATTAAGAAGAAAAAAAAGAGAGAGAGGGAGAAAGAAGGGGAGAAAGGGAGAAAGAAGGGGAGAAAGGGAGAAAGAAGGAAAGAAAGGGAGAAAGAAGGAAAGAAAGAAAGAAAGAAAGGGAGAAAGAAGGAAAGAAAGAATATAAGAGAGAAAGAATGAAAGAGAGAAAGAAAGAAAGGGAGAAAGAAAGAAAAAAAAAGGAGAAAGAAGGAAATAAAGAGAGAGAGAGAGAGAGAGAGAGAGAGAGAGAGAGAATTAAGAAGAAAAAAAAGAGAGAGAGGGAGAAAGAAGGGGAGAAAGGGAGAAAGAAGGGGAGAAAGGGAGAAAGAAGGAAAGAAAGGGAGAAAGAAGGAAAGAAAGAAAGAAAGAAAAAAAGGGAGAAAGAAGGAAAGAAAGAATATAAGAGAGAAAGAATGAAAGAGAGAAAGAAAGAAAGGGAGAAAGAAAGAAAAAAAAAGGAGAAAGAAGGAAATAAAGAGAGAGAGAGAGAGAGAATTAAGAAGAAAAAAAAGAGAGAGAGGGAGAAAGAAGGGGAGAAAGGGAGAAAGAAGGGGAGAAAGGGAGAAAGAAGGAAAGAAAGGGAGAAAGAAGGAAAGAAAGAAAGAAAGAAAGAAAGGGAGAAAGAAGGAAAGAAAGAATATAAGAGAGAAAGAATGAAAGAGAGAAAGAAAGAAAGGGAGAAAGAAAGAAAGAAGGTATAAAGAAGGAAAGGGAGAAAGAAAGAGAGAAAGAAAGAGAGGGAGAAAGAAAGAATGAATGAAAGAGAGAAAGAAAGAGAAATAAAGAAAGAAAGAGAAAGAAAGAAAGGGAGAAAGAAGGAAAGGGAGAAAGAAAGAAAGATAGAAAGAAAGGGAGAAAGAAGGAAAGAAAGAGAGGGAGAAAGAAGGAAAGAAAGAAAGAAAAAAGGGAGAAAGAAGGAAAAAAAGAAAGAGAGGGAGAAAGAAAGAATGAAAGAGAGAAAGAAAAGGAGAAAGAAGGAGAGGGGGAGCAAAAAACAGACAGACGATGAAAGAAAGAAAGAGAGAAAATTAAGAACAAAAGAAAGAGAGGGAGCAAGAAACAGGGGTGTCGCTTCTATATTCGCGAAACGCGTCAGGAAGTCAGGCTCGTGAGTGTTGATGTCTTTTTTTGAACTTGCAATTAATTAATTAATGCATTAATCATTACAAAATTATAATTGCATAATTGCATAATTAATGATCATTAATACCTCAACTGATTAATGATTAAAGAGAGGGAGAAAGAAGGAGGGGGGGGAGCAAGAAACAGAGACAGATGATGGAGAAAGAAAGAGAAAGAAAGAAAGAAAGAAAGAAAGAAAGAGCAAGGAACAGGGGTGTCGCTTCTACATTCGCGAAATGCGCGAAGTCAGGCACGTGACTGTTGATGTCGTTTATTGAACTTGCAATTACTTGCAATTAATTAATGCATTTTAATCATAATTGCACCATAATTAATGATCATTAATATTTAAATTGATAAATGACAATTGAAATATGTCATATGTAATATTAATATATGTGTATGACATATTATTATGATTAATATGATAATTAATATGAATTTTAATTATAAATGCAATTGACAAATGCATTAATTACATAATTGCATCATAATTAATGATCATTAATACCTCAATTGTTTATTGGCAATTGTAATATGTTTTATGTCATATGTATATTAATATATATGTATGACATATTTTTATGATTAATATGATAATATTATATGAAAATTAATATGAATTGTTGTAATTAGAAATGCAAATGATAAATGTATTAATTACATAATTCCATCATGATTAATGATCATTATAATTAATTAATCCTAATTAATCCTAATTAATGCATTGCATATGTACATTCTGACATTCTCTTTTGTATGACCAAGTCATTAATATTTAAAATGATTAATGACAATTGTAATATGTCATATGTAATATTAATATATGTATGATATGTTATTATGATTAATATGACAATTAATATTAATTTTAATTATAAATGCAATTGACAAATGTATTAATTACATAATTGCATCATGATTAATGATCATTATAATTAATTAATCTAATCCTAATTAATGCATTGCATATGTACTTTTGTATGACCAAGTCATTAAATGTTTTAATTCTACATTGCATTAATCAATAGCATTAATGACTAAAGCATTAAACTCAAGGGGCGGCGCGAAACGCGTCAGGAAGACAGACACATGAGTGTTTATTTTATTGAACTTTAATGGAAGCCATATTTTAGATATACCTGAGTGGCGGACAGATTACACATAGGAGGGGTCGGGACCCTCTCTCACCTCTCTTATAATATTATTGCATTGATCTGTGCAACACTGTTGGGTAGAAACTGTAAAACTGTTCTGAGGACTGTTCACTGTGAATAACCAAAAGGTCCCCCAACATTCCTCCACAGTCCCGGGGACCATCCTCTATGAACAACCGCAATGGTCAGGGTCATCGATCATGTGACATAGTCCTCTCGCGGACCACTCACAGCTTCTTCTTGTGGGGCCGGCGGAGGTAGGTCTGGTAGTAGAAGTTGAGGAAGAGAACGATGAGGGTGATGATGTAGCCGAAGACGGCGCCGTTGAAGCCATCGGGAAACGGACAGTCCGTGAAGAGGTTGTAGCCGGAGTGGAGAGCGATGGCGGCAAACTGGGTCTGTGGGGGGAGGAAAAACACACAATATATATCTTAAGGAATAAAGCTTGCAGCATGTAATGCCAAGCAGCTGCTTCCAAAGCCACCAAGATATTATCATGCATTAATAGAAGCCTGGAATCACGGGATAGGTGAGTAATTTTGCCTCTTTACAAGGCACTGGTGCGTCCTCACCTGGAATACGCTGTCCAGTTCTGGGCACCCATTCATAGAAAGGACGCTGTGGCTATGGAATTGGAGCAGAGGAGCCACCAAACTAATAAGAGGAATGAAAGATCTTAGATATGAGGAAAGATTACGGGAATTAAATCTGTTTAGTCTTGAGAGGAGACGACTGAGGGGGAACATGATTAACTTGTATAAATATATAAATGGCCCATACAAAAAATATGGGGGACACTATTTCATGTAAAATCCTCTCTAAAGTCAAGGGTGCGCTCCCTCCGAGAAGAAAGAGAAGAAAAAGTTCGTCCACTGAAATGTATGGGAGAGCGACAGGTAGCGAGAGGTCATACCTGGCGCTGTGCAAGGCTAAATGCTGGCGCTGTTCGCAGAGGCTTTGAAAATGATGAATCAGACGCTACATGGCGCTATCCCAGTCGCTAAACAGATCCTGCTTGATAAATGTGGAATTGCTGCCGTGTCCGGCGTTCACCTGTCGCTATCTGTCGCTACCTCTCATTAACCAGGCGCTACCTGATGCTATCCTTTCTTAAATAACCCCCTATGTAACTATGTAACTAACTATGTAACTATGTAACTATCTATATAACTATATAACTATGTAACTATATAACTATATAACTATGTAACTATATAACTATATAACTATATAACTATATAACTATATAACTATATAACTATGTAACTATGTAACTATATAACTATGTAACTATATAACTATGTAACTATGTAACTATATAACTATATAACTATGTAACTATATAAATATGTAACTAGGTAACTATATAACTATATAATTATGTAACTATGTAACTATATAACTATGTAACTATGTAACTATGTAACTATATAACTATGTAACTATGTAACTATATAACTATGTAACCTCCCATCCAGCCTGGCTTAAAGGTGAATACCTGGTGGGCCACATGCCCAAACGACTGTTGGCATAAGCCCTAAAATAAAGAGGAATTTGCATTTAGCTGTAGGTTGGGCCTCCAAGGTCAATGTCACTGATGAGTCCAACACACCCCAGTACGACGCTGCTTCCATCCCACCATCCTACAGCTGGGCACCCTTAGAGATTGGAGGGAGCATAGATTATAGATGGTGGAGGTGACCAAACCCCAATGTCCACCTTTCTAGCCAGACACTAAGTCAGTTTAGGTTTAGGTTTAGGTTTCCCCCCAAAGGGTTCATCCATGATATCCAAGGTCAAGGTAAATTAGGAAAGGCAAGAGAAGATGAACTTCTAAGAGGTCCAGAAGAAGACTATGTCCCTTGCCTACAGCCTATTAACCTGTACAATGACTGTCCTTAGTCATGGGGCTGGCATGGTATTGTTGCACATCAGCCATTGAAGTAGAAAGAGTTTCAACTTTTGATTTTTGTCTTATGCTGATTGTGACAGACTCTCTGCCCTTTGGACTTTACACAGGTTCATTACTTTCCTTTTCTTAAGCATGTTACAGACTGCCATTGTGTTGATTGATTACGTCACAGACAATGGCATTGTTCTGATTGATTGTATTACAGACTGCTATTGTTATACTGATTGTGTTACCGGCAGAGTTGAGGGATGGTGTGCCCTGCTGCTATTGGTCGGTGTGTGTGTCATGCAGTTCTCCATCAGGTCCACCTTGCATGGAGACTTGTGTATATAAGGCCTAGAGTGGCGCTAATAAAGACTCTTCACCTTCACCCTCAATACTGAAGTTCTGTCTCTTATTGGGGGAAACGCTATATTACAATTCACTAGCCCTTGTAAGGGCTGTTCCTGTTTCCTCACGGACGACTCTGGAATTCCAGCAGCACCTCTCACCATTGGGAAAAGGACGTCTCTGGCGGGGAAGCCCTCCGGCGAGAAAGGTTATCGCTACACTGATGGCCAACAAATAACAATACAATGCCAGCCCAAGAGTCATTGTACCAAGTGATAAGCCATAGGCAAGAGAAGATTAAAGCAGACCTTCACCCTGAATAAGAGCCTATCTTATATGTTTCCCACAATTCACTTTCATTGTCTACTGGGTGTAAAGCACGGATATATACGTTTGATTTGCAGCGTATGTAGGCCAATATTAAGACTTGACTGTAAGGGCACCACTCTCAATAACATTCATAGTGAACTCCCTAGGTAGGTGCACCTTGGATTCTAAGAAATCTACAAGACAACCAAAAACGGAAAAAGAGGCTTATTCATCATTAGCGCCATGTAGCGACAGATGAGCGTCTGTAGCAGCATTTTCAGAGCGCCCGCTAGTAGTCGCTGTGCTCGGCCGTGGGTCGCTGTGCAGTAATGATGAATACATTGTGAGGAGTCGCTATTTGACCAGTACAGCGCTGTATGGGAGCACATGTTAGAGACTGCTCATAGCGACCGACTCACACCATATTCAGCAAAAAAACAGCCTCACAAATCTCTGGCGCTGAAAAATGCTTCTCTGAAGCCCAGAGCGCAGGAGGCTGTGTGATTAAAGTCTGTTTTTCAGCATCTATCCACCAGTAACAAAGCGAAAACATATGGAATTACATTGTAACAACATTGTAACATGACACTTTAATGGCAGAGCTGTGATGTCATTTCTGAAGAAATATATAAAAAATGTAAAAAATTGTGAATAAACTGCTTTTTCAATGCCAGAAGAGCTCACAGAATTATTTGTGATTTTTGGGGAAAAAAAAATAAACCCGTTTAAAGAGAAGAAAAGGTTTGTCCATTGAAATGTATGGGGGAGCGACAGGTAGCGAGAGGTCATTCCTGGCGCTGTGCAAGGCTGAACGCTGGCGCTGTTCGCAGAGGCTTTGAAAATGATGAATCAGACGCTACATGGCGCTATCCCAGTCGCTAAACAGATTCTGCTTGATAAATGTGAAATTGCGTGCCGTGTCCGGAGTTGACCAGTTGCTATCTGTCGCTACCTCTCATTAACCAGGTGCTACCTGAAGCTATCCTTTCTTAAATAACCCCCATAGGCCTCGAATCAATAAAGGTAGAAAAAAATTCTCATGGTAGTAAAAGATTCAATTCATGAGAAAAAAGCCTGAGAATGTCACTGTTACTGAATCACCAGCTAAGAAAACAATGGAAGTCAATGGCACTGTTACTGAATCACCAGATAGGAAGACAATGAAAGTCAATGGCTCTGTTACTGAATCACCAGATAGGAAGACAATGAAAGTCAATGGCCCTTTTTTACTCCTAGAAAAAAGTAGAGACCTGTTTCCTCCTTTCTACACTGTAGTAAAAGCTGTCATTGACTTTCATTGTCTTTTTATCTAGTGATTCAGTAACAGTGCCATTGACTTTCATTGTCTTTTTATCTAGTGATTCAGTAACAGTGCCATTGACTTTCATTGTCTTTTTATCTAGTGATTCAGTAACAGTGCCATTGACTTTCATTGTCTTTTTATCTAGTGATTCAGTAACAGTGACATTGACTTTCATTGTCTTTTTATCTAGTGATTCAGTAACAGTGCCATTGACTTTCATTGTCTTTTTATCTAGTGATTCAGTAACAGTGCCATTGACTTTCATTGTCTTTTTATCTAGTGATTCAGTAACAGCGACATTCTCAGGCTTTTGAATTTTTTACTACCATGAGAATTTTTTTCTACCTTTATTGAATTGAGGCCATAGAATCCAAAATGATTTGGGCACTCCACCAGGCTTATATAAGAACAATCTATTTTATTGTTAAATCACCATCTAAAACAACGGGGAGGCCGATTCATTAATAGCGCCAGGTAGCGAGGCGTCATTACCGTTCACTCACCATTCGCTACCTGCCGCTATCCCTTGTTAAATAAGGGCCATAGAAGCACAAGACATATTAAAAACACTAATACATGGCCTCCAGGTCTCATAATAAATATTGTAAAATTATGAGCTTAAATTCATTCACCATAGGCAATGTCTTAAATAGTCAATATAGTAATCAATATTAATACTGGCGGGAAAAATTATTTAGATCTACTGATATAAATCAATTTCAAATAGAGCAAGCCATCCTCAATATTATTCCCCCTTTAAGAGAACCAACCCGACACAAGAACATATACATAATAAATATTAATAGAGAAACAGTGTGAGTGTCAATATTCAAGAGTGTAAAACAACATTAATAATAACTAACTAACATAATAATAAAGTGCTTAGTGCCATTATTATAGTAAACATTACAACAATACAATACACAACAATACAACGCCATCCCGGTGACTAAGGAGGGTCATTGTACCGGGTCATAGATCATAGGCAAGAAAAGATGAATTCTCCAGGGGTCAAGCAGAAGACTATGGGGTCGATTCAAAACCAGGTGGGAATTCTCACTTCTTTTTAGGAGATAAAACTGCCATTCACTTTCATTGTCTACTGGGTGTAAATTTTCACCTGGCCCTGAATCAGCCCCCAAGGTAGACAATGAAATGAATAGCAATTTTCTCTCCTAAAAAAGGAGCGAGAATTCTCTGAATTGATACCTATGTCACTTGCCTATGAACCGGTGCAATGACTCCTTAGTCACTGGGCCGGCATTGTTTTCTTGCATGTTGGCCATCGACGTAGCAGGTGCTGGATAGGGGTGGGAGAAAAAATTTGATTCGTTCAAGTATCGCAATACTTGAATCGATTCTTTCACCCTAGTATCAATTCTGACTCCACCCCCCGCTACAGTAGAAGAAAAGTAAAAAAAACACTCACCTGACCCCTCTCCTCTTTACCCGGGGGGCTCCGATCCCCCTCCCGGGGCTTTACAGTCTTCAGACAGGCTCTCTCTCCCTCCTGCCTTCCCATCGACGTCACCCCAGCGGGCGTTATCCTGTCTCCCGGCTTGGCGATTCAGTCAGATGCTATGATCGCTGGGCAGAGGAGGAGAGAGGCAGGCGATACTCTGATCCCCTGCCTCCCCCCTCCAGTGATCAACGCATCTGTCATCGGATCAAAAAATAAAATACATTTTTTTCGGATGTGTGGTGTGGTTTTTTACTGTTAACCCTTTGTGAACTGGTAACGTTTCCATGAGACCCCTATACCAGTTCACAGGGCTGGGGGCTGGCAAGTCACCTGCGACTATCTTAACCTCCGGCTCCCCAATTACCTGCCTCCCCAAAGCCCGGGGGGGGGGCAGAAGGGCCCGGGCCCACGGAGGCTATGCGGGCTTGTTGCCGGCAGGGTAGGGGGCCACCAAAGCTGGTCCCTACGCCCTGTTCTACAAACCTGGGCAGAGGGGGGGGACCCCCTATGTCATATTTTGGGGGGATTTTTAACCCTTAAAATTCCAATAAAAAATGGGGTTCCCCCGGAAAGGGGGACCCTATATAAATTTTTTTCAATAAAAAAAAGTCACACTATATATTGTCTTTGAGACAGAATTGGCATACATCAGGATATATCGTATTGTCATACGTGTATCACGATACGTATAGTATCGCCAGATTCTTGCCAATTCACACCCCTAGGTCTGGATACTTTTGATCTATGGCTTAATTGGCCAGCTTGCAAAAACCGCTGGGTTCAAAGAAAAGATCCAGTTTAGGATCATGATTCAAGAATAATCTTGTTGGATGTGGAAAGCTCCTATGCTAACTCAACTAAAACAAGGACTCTTATTCGTCATTGACATGGCATTGTATTGTTGTGTGTTTGCCATGAACGTAAGCAGTTCTAAGATCTTTAATTAACTTTAGATTTTCAACTTATGTCGATGGCTAATACACAACAATACAATGCCATGCCAGTGACTAAGGCCCTTATTTAACAAGGGATAGCGCCAGGTAGCGACTGGTGAGCGAACGGTAATGACGGTCACCGCCACGAGAACGCCGGCTCCCCTCCGCAATCACACATTTATCAAGCCGATCCTGCTTAGCGACTGAGATAGCGCCAGATAGCGACTCATTCATCATTATTCCAGCCTCAGACCACAGCGCCAGTGTCCGACCTTGAACAGCGACAGGTATGACCTCTCGCTACCTGGCGCTCTCCAATGCATTTCAATGGAACAATCTTTAAATATTAATAATTAATAGTTAATAATTTTTTTTTTTTTTTTAATGTGAAAATTTCTGTGACCACTTCTGCCATGTTAGATATTTTTTTTAAGGTAAAAAAAAAATTAAAAAAAATTTGTGCAGAATTGATATTACAGGTCTGATATTAATGTATTCATATTACAAAATGTTTTTAGAAACTTGTTTTTTTTGGTTTCAAAAAATATGGTTGTTTGGGGGTTAAAAAACTACTTTTAACCCATCGCCGCCAGCGCTCTGGGGTTTAAACATGCATTTCACAGCGCAAGAATTTTTGGAGCGTGATTTGTTAATGAATATGGTGGGAGCCGGTCGCTATGGCCATTCGCTATCATTCGCTCCCATACAGCGCGGAACCTGTCAAACAGCGACTCATCACCTTGTATTCAACATTACTGCACACCGACTGAGTCGCTATCAACAACCGAACAACGGCCAAGCACAGCGACTACTAGCGGGCGCTGTGAAAATACCGCTACAGTCGCTCAACTGTTGCTACCTGGCGCTATTAATAAATCAGCCTCTAAGAGTCATTGTACCAGTTCATAGGCCGTAGGAAATAAAAGATGATAAATAGATGAACTACTTGGAGGTCCAGCAGGAGACTATTACTTGCCTATGAACCGGTGCAATGTCTCCTTAGTTATTGGGCCGGCATTGTTACTTGGGTGTTGGCCATCGACGTATCAAGTTCTGGATACTTTTGATTTTTGGCTTAATCGGAGTGCAGCTTGCAAAAAGGTAGGTCACCCGCTAGGTTTAAAGAAAAGATCCAGTTTGGGATCATGACTCAACAACAATCTTGTTGGATTTGGAAAGCTCCTATGTTAACTCTTTTCTTAGCCATTGAGATTGCTTTATATTGTTGCCTGTTGGCCATGAACATGGGCAGACGTTCTTTTATAAACTTTTGCTTTTCAACTTATGTCGATGGCCAATACACAACAATACGGTGTCATCCTAGTGACTAGGAGAGTCATTGTACCAGTTCATAGGCCATAGGAAATAGAAGATGAACTACTCCGAGGTCCAGCAGAAGACTATGCCGCTTGCCCATGAACCGGCACTATAACTCCTCATTGGATCGGCATTGTATTGTTGCGTGTTGGCCATGAATGTAAGCAGACATTCTAAGGTCTTTAATAAACTTTTGATTTTCAACTTATGTCTATGGCTAATACACAACAACATGATTCCATACCAGTGACTAAGTAGAGTCAATGTACCAGTTCATAGGCCATAGGAAATGAACTACTCAGAGGTCCAGCAGGAGACTGTTACTTGCCTATGAACCGGTGCAATGTCTCCTTAGTCATTGGGCCGACATTGTTTTCTTGTGTGTTGGCCATCGGCATACCAGGTTCTGGATTCTTTTCATTTTTGGCTAAATTTGAGGCCAGTTTGCAAAACTGCTAAATTCAAAGAAAAGATCCAGTTTGGGATCATGACTCAAGAACAATCTTGTTGGATCTGGAAAGCTCCTATGTTATCTCAACTAAAACAAGGACTCTTCTTAGCCATTGAGATGGCTTTATATGGTTGCGTGTTGGCAATGAACGTAGGCAGACGTTCTAAGGTCTTTTATAAACTTTTGCTTTTCAACTTATGTTGATGGCTAATACACAACAATACAATGCCACCCCAGTGACTAAGGAGAGTCATTGTACCAGTTCATAGGCCATAGGAAATAGAAGATAAACTACTCAGAGGTCCACAAATCAACCAAAAAAGCACATAGAATCCAAAAAGGGTTTGGGCACTCCACCAGGCTTATATAAGAACAATCTATTTTATTATTAAATCACCATCTAAAACAACATACATACACAAGACATGTTAAAAACACTAATACATGGCCTCCAGGTCTCATAATAAATATTGTAGAATTATGAGCATAAATCCATTCAACATAGACATTATCTTAAAAAATCAATATAGTATTCAATATTAATGCAGGCGGAAAAAGAATGTATAAATATACTGTTATAAATTGATTTCAGATAGAGCAAGCCATCCTAGATAATATTACCCCTTTAGAAAAGCCATCCCAACACAAGAATATATAAGTAATAAATCTTAATAAATAATCAATATAAGTGCCAGTATCCAAAAGTGCAAGACTACATTAATAATATCTAATCCCAATTCAACTAATATCTATGATAATAAAGTGCATAGTGCCATTGTGTAAACGTTACAAATATAAATAGATACGTGCCGAGTATGAGACCAATATGAAAACAGATGTGAAACAAGGGCTTGCAAAAGAGATTAAACCATAAGATCAAGCATTACAAAAAATAAATAAGGTAAATACCGCCAATTACAAGACACAGGAACCCTAGAGGCCACACCGCTGCCCCGCGCGCTCCGCCGTGCGCCCACAGCTTCAGAAGGTCCAGCAGAAGATTATGTCACTTGCCCATGAACCAGTACAATGACTCCTCGGTCGTTGGATCGGCATTGTATTGTTACATATTGGCCATGAATGTAAGAAGAGGTCTTTTATAAACTTTCGATTTTTAACTTTTGTCAATGGCCAATACACAACAATACAATGCCAGCCCAGCGGCTAAGGAGAGTCATTGTACCAGTTCATAGGCCATAGGAAATAGAAGATGAACTACTCGGAGGTCCAGCAGAAGATTATGTCACTTGCCCATGAACCAGTACAATGACTCCTCAGTCGTTGGATCGGCATTGTATTGTTACATATTGGCCATGAACGTAAGAAGATGTTCTAAGGTCTTTTATAAACTTTCGATTTTTATCTTTTGTCAATGGCCAATACACAACAATACAATGCCAGCCCAGCGGCTAAGGAGAGTCATTGTACCAGTTCATAGGCCATAGGAAATAGAAGATGAACTACTCGGAGGTCCAGCAGAAGACTATGTCACGTCTTTAAGAACCAGTACAATGACTCCTCAGTCATCGGATCAGCATTGTATTGTATTGTTGTGTGTTGGCCATCGGCATAAATCAAGCTCATGCCAACCAACTCAACTCAGAGTGTAGTTTGCAAAAACCGCCAGGTCCAAAGAAAAGATTTAGTTTAGGATCATGGTTTTAGAAGAGTTTTGGCGGGTTTGGAAAACTCACCTCTCAAGTACACTAAAACATAAAGGATAAACTTTTGATTTTCGGCTTATGTCAATGGCCAATAGACAACAATACAACGCCAGCCCAGTGGCTAAGGAGAGTCATTGTACCAGTTCATAGGCCATAGGAAGTAGAAGATAAACCACTTGGAGGTCCAGCAGAAGACGGGGAGGCTGATTTATTAATAGCGACATGTAGCGACAGTTGAGCGACTGTAGCGGTATTTTCACAGCACCCGCTAGTAGTCGCTGTGCTTGGCCGTTGTTCGGTTGTTGACAGCGACTCAGTCGGTGTGCAGTAATGTTGAATACAAGGTTACGAGTCGATTTGACAGGTTCCGCGATGTATGGGAGCGCATGATAGCGACTGGTCAGAGCGACCGGCTTCCACCATATTCCACCATATTCATCAAAAAATCACGCTCAAAAAATTCAAGCGCTATGAATTGCATGCTTAAACCTCAGAGCGCTGGCGGCGATGTGTTAAAAGTAGTTTTTTAACCCCCAAACCACCATATTTTTGGAAACCAAAAAAAAAAGTATTTTAAATAATTTAGTAATATGAATACATTAACATCAGACCTGTAATATCAATTTTTTTTTCAGTTTTTTTCCCCTTAAAAAAATTATCTAAAATGGCAGAAGTGGTCACAGAATTTTTCACATTAAAAAAAAAAACATTAATAATTAATTATTAATATTTAAAGATTGTTCCATTGAAATGCATTGGAGAGCGCCAGGTAGTGAGAGGTCATACCTGTCGCTGTTCAAGGTCGGACGCTGGCGCTGTGGGCTGAGGCTGGAATAATGATGAATGAGTCGCTATATGGCGCTATCTCAGTCGCTAAGCAGGATTGGCTTGATAAATGTGTGATTGTGGTGGGGAGCCGGCGTTCTCGTGGCGGGGTCCGTCATTACCGGCCGCTCACCAGTCGCTACCTGTCGCTATTCCTTCATAAATAAGGGCCTGTGTTACTTGCCCATGAACCGATGCAATGACTCCTCGTTCGTCGGATTGGCATTGTATTGTTGCGTGTGGACCATCGACGTAAATTAGACTCATGCCAACCAACTCAATCAGGGTCAAGGCCAGCTTGCCAAAAATCACAGAGTCCAACAAAAAGATTTAGTTTAGGATCATGGTTTTAGAAGAGTTTTGGTGGTTTCGGAAACCTCGCCTATCAAGTACACTAAAACATAAAAGATAAACTTTTGATTTTCGGCTTATGTCAATGGCCAATAGACAACAGTACAACGCCAGCCCAGCGGCTAAGGAGAGTCATTGTACCAGTTCATAGGCCATAGGAAATAGAAGATAAACCACTTGGAGGTCCAGCAGAAGACGGGGAGGCTGATTTATAAATAGCGACATGTAGCGACAGTTGAGCGACTGTAGCGGTATTTTCACAGCACCCGCTAGTAGTCGCTGTGCTTGGCCGTTGTTCGGTTGTTGACAGCGACTCAGTCGGTGTGGCGTAATGTTGAATACAAGGTTACGAGTCGCTATTTGACAGGTTCCGCGATGTATGGGTGCGCATGATAGCGACTGGTCAGAGCGACCGGCTTCCACCATATTCATCAAAAAATCATGCTCAAAAAATTCAAGCGCTATGAATTGCATGCTTAAACCCCAGAGCGCTGGCGGCGATGTGTTAAAAGTAGTTTTTTAACCCCCAAACCACCATATTTTTGGAAACCAAAAAAAAAAGTATTTTAAATAATTTAGAAATATGAATACATTAACATCAGACCTGTAATATCATTTTTTTTTAAATGGCAGAAGTGGTCACAGAATTTTTCACATTAAAAAAAAAAAACATTAATAACAATTAATTATTAATATTTAAAGATTGTTCAATTGAAATGCATTGGAGAGCGCCAGGTAGTGAGAGGTCATACCTGTCGCTGTTCAAGGTCGGACGCTGGCGCTGTGGGCTGAGGCTGGAATAATGATGAATGAGTCGCTATATGGCGCTATCTCAGTCGCTAAGCAGGATTGGCTTGATAAATGTGTGATTGTGGTGGGGAGCCGGCGTTCTCGTGGCGGGGCCCGTCATTACCGGCCGCTCACCAGTCGCTACCTGTCGCTATTCCTTCATAAATAAGGGCCTATGTTACTTGCCCATGAACCGATGCAATGACTCCTCAGTCGTCGGATTGGCATTGTATTGTTGCGTGTTGACCATCGACGTAAATAAGACTCATGCCAACCAACTCAATCAGGGTCAAGGCCAGCTTGCCAAAAAATCACAGAGTCCAACGAAAAGATTTAGTTTAGGATCATGGTTTTAGAAGAGTTTTGGTGGTTTCGGAAACCTCGCCTATCAAGTACACTAAAACATAAAAGATAAACTTTTGATTTTCGGCTTATGTCAATGGCCAATAGACAACAGTACAACGCCAGCCCAGCGGCTAAGGAGAGTCATTGTACCAGTTCATAGGCCATAGGAAATAGAAGATAAACCACTTGGAGGTCCAGCAGAAGACTATGTTACTTGCCCATGAACCGATGCAATGACTCCTCAGTCGTCGGATTGGCATTGTATTGTTGCGTGTTGACCATCGACGTAAATAAGACTCATGCCAACCAACTCAATCAGGGTCAAGGCCAGCTTGCCAAAAATCAGAGTCCAACGAAAAGATTTAGTTTAGGATCATGGTTTTAGAAGAGGTTTGGTGGTTACGGAAGCCTCGCCTATCAAGTACACTAAAACATAAAAGATAAACTTTTGATTTTCGGCTTATGTTGATGGCCAACACACAACAATACAACGCCAGCCCAGTGACTAAGGAGAGTAATTGTACCAGGTCATAGGCCATAGGCAAAAGAAGATGAGCTTGTTGAAGGTCAAGTCTTGCCAGAAGAACCAGTAAATCAACTCCTTAGGGCCTTATTCATGAAGGGATAGCGCCAGGTAGCGCCTGTACAGCGGCAGGTAGCAGCAGGTGAACGCCGGACACAGCAGCAATTACACATTTATGAAGCCGACTCTGGTGAGCGACTGGAACAACGCCATGTAGCGTCCGATTCATCATTATCCCAGGCTCAGCGTACAGCGCCGGTGTTCAGCCTTGCAGAGCGCCACGTCTTACCTTTCGCTACCTGTCGCTCTTCAATACATTTCTATGGACGGTCCTTATAATCACTTTCCTGATCCCAATTTTTTTTTCCTTTAAAAAAAACTCAAAAC
The DNA here is from genome assembly GCA_027917425.1 of Gastrophryne carolinensis. Taxonomy (NCBI): domain Eukaryota; kingdom Metazoa; phylum Chordata; class Amphibia; order Anura; family Microhylidae; genus Gastrophryne; species Gastrophryne carolinensis. The sequence goes on along the minus strand of CM051240.1, from coordinate 10,391,364 downwards.
TTCTGACATGTATTCTGGGCAAGAAAATGACATTTTTGAAAACTTTTTTGATTAATATTTTTTTTTTTTTTTTTTATTAATATTTTTATGCAGAATTGTCCTGACATGTCTGGTATTAATGTGTTCATGTTACAATGTAATAACAATGTCATTCCATGTGTTTTCGCTTTATTACTAGTGGATACATGTTCAAAAACAGCCTTTAATTACACAGCCTCTGGCGCTCTGGGCTACAATTACATGATTTTGAGCGCCGGCGATGTTTGAGGCTGTTGTTTTGATGAATGTGGTGTGAGTCAGTCGCACTGAGCTGACGTTATCGTTCGCTCCCATACAGTGTAGTACTGCGACTCACTCATCATATTCATCAATGCCGGACAGTGACTGAGGCGCTCTGAAACAACTAACCATGGCCGAGCACAGCGACTACTCATCTGTCGCTACCTGGCGCTAGTAATGAATCAGCCTGCTCGTCAGCATTGCTTTGTTGCGTCTTGGCCATCAATGTAAGCGTTGTTTTTTTTTTTTTTTTTTTATATATTCCCTCTACTCAGTAAATGTCTGTCTATAAGAAAAGGGAACCGAAGAATAATGTTCCGCGCACTCGCTGAGCCCAACCATAGATTATTCTTTGGTTCCCTTTTCTTATAGAATATTAACCATTTGTTGTTTCTTTTAGCTCTTGCGCGTGTTGCCATAATTTACTGGTTAATACAAAAAGAAAATTTGCCGCGCCAACTTGTCAATAGGGCGAGCTAACCTGGCCATATATATAAAGATTCCACCAGGATGAGACCCCCCAGAACAAGACAGCACCACCCAATAAATCAAAAATATATCCTATTTATTATTGCACAAAAGCCACAAACTTACAAACATTTAAAACATAATTAAAAATAAGACAATATGACCACCGGGGGGCACTGTGAGCCAGCTATTCCCTTATACCTAATTTGTTCATATACTATTCATCATTAACATACAAATTCCCATAATGTAATACAGTGCATTAAACATATAAATCAGTACAAATATAATACATATAAAGTGCTAGAAGTGCTAATAGTAGTGAGGATCTAAGGCCCTTATTTAACAAGGGATAGCGCCAGGTAGCGAATGGTGAGCGAACAGTAATGACGCTCACCGCCACGAGAACGCCGGCTCCCCTCCGCAATCACACATTTATCAAGCCGATCCTGCTTAGCGACTGACAGAGCGCCAGATAGCGAAGCATTCATCATTATTCCAGCCTCAGCCCACAGTGCCAGCGAGCGACCTTGAACAGCGACAGGTATGACCTCTCGCTACCTGGCGCTCTCCAATGCATTTCAATGGAGCAATCTTTAAATATTCATAATTAATTGCTATTAATTTTTTTTTTTTTTTTTTAATGTCTGTGAGCACTTCTGCAATGTTAGATATTTTTTTTAAGGTAAAAAAAAAAAAAAAAATTGTGCAGAATTGATATTACAGGTCTGATATTAATGTATTCATATTACAAAATGTTTTGAAAAACATGTTTTTTTTTTTTTTCAAAAAATATGGTTGTTTGGGGGTTAAAAAACTACTTTTAACCCATCGCCGCCAGCGCTCTGGGGTTTAAACAAGCATTTCACAGCGCGAGAATTTGAGCGTGATTTGTTAATGAATATGCTGGGAGCCGTTCGCTATGGCCGTTCACTGTCATGCGCTCCCATACAGCGCGGAACCTGTCAAACAGCGACTCCTAACCCCGTATTCAACATTACCAACAACCGAACAATGGCCAAGCACAGCGAATACTAGCGTGCGCTGTGAAAATAACGCTACTGGCGCTCATCTGTCGCTACCTGGCGCTATTAATGAATCGGCCTCTTAGTTAGGCTCTAAGTGAGGACTGCCGGAAGCAGCAAAAAATAAATAGTTCAAAACATACACATGTGTATTCAAGTGAGTATATTACCCATCAGGTAAGGACCTTGTGCCCAGAGGAAGTAACGGGTGCCCTAACCATTACGAAACGCGTTGGCTGGGGCGGGGGGACAGGCTGTGATGCAGGCTATTTGATGGGTAATATACTCACTTGAATACACATGTGTATGTTTTAAACTATTTCTATTTGCTGCTTCCGGCAGTCCTCACTTAGAGCCTAATTGGCTTTATACTATTAGCACTTCTAGCACTTTATATGTATTATATTTGTACTGATTTATATGTTTAAATGAATAAAGGGGGTGGGAGCAGCTCAATCACTATTATTTATACAAAATTATTATTATTATTATTATTATTCAGGGCCTGGGAACTAATTTACCGCCCAGTTTAACCCTCTCATCAACTAAATTCTGTTCATTTGAATTGCCGTGAGCACAAGCAGGGAGGAGTTCAGTCAATATGGATTTCTCCCTGTGAAGTGTTCTAAAGGGAGGCTGGCTGCTTCCCAGGTGAGTAGCTCTCAGATATTTGTCTGCATTGCATGTCCCAACTTTGGGGACTCAGAACTGAGAGTAGGGACCACACTAAACACAGAGTGCCTTGCCGGGGCAGTGTGGCTTCCACATGTATCTGCAGATATGTGCAACCGGGTCTCTGTCTTTCCACATAGCTAGACATGTTTGTTGCTTGATATTTAGTTGATGAGAGGGTTAAACTGGGCGGTAAATTAGTTCCCAGGCCCTGAATAATAATTTTGTATAAATAGTGGTGGTTGAGCTGCTCCCACCCCCCTTTGTTGATTTATATGTTTAATGAAAACAAAAGGTCGGCGGTGGCGAGCGGTGGATCCAGGATCTTTTTACTTTGCAACTTTTAAACATTTGGAACAGCATTGCCCGGGATTCGGGACGTAGCCGGTGACCGTTGGATTCCAGCGCCGGTGAGATCGTCATTGTGTTTTTAATGCTCATCTTTATTCATTTACCATGCGAGTGCAATTCCTGATTTTTTATTAAAGTGGTGTAAAGTTAAAGTTTTGCAGAATTACACTATATTCGTTTTTTCTGTTCTCTACATTAATGAATTGATACCATCTGGGTTACATCTGATAATTACTGAGACTGAAGTCTCTTGGAAGTGGTGCCTTTGTGTATATATCTTCTGGAAGCGCTTCACAGATGGGGAGTCTACATATAGCTTGATTACTGCCTGAATACACAATCTACACTGAAGTTTATTGGTGGCAACAACGCTGCACAGCATTAATTGAAGGCTTTCTATTTGCTGTGAAGTCGGTAAGAGTTTGCACGTTTGGTGGTGGATTTATTTGCACATATACATGTGAAGTGCATGCACCGTGGGATATACATCTTTTTTCAATTTTTGCATTTTTTGGACTTTTATTTTTGTTCACTTCATGACTTAAGATCTGAGGGTTGGAGTTTGTATTCATTTATGCTCTGTGTTTATTGTTTTTTGATTTTATTGGGTCTATTTGGAGATAAGGACTTTATCACGTTGAGCAATTTTCCTTGTATTATTTAGGTTATAATTTCTTTAGCGCGGTTCTGGGTTTTTGGTTTACCCATTGACTCTATTTTATATGTTTAATGCACTGTATTACATTATGGGAATTTGTATGTTAGTGATGAATAGTATATGAACAAATTAGGTATAAGGGAATAGCTGGCTTACAGTGCCCCCCGGTGGTCATATTGTCTTATTTTTAATTATGTTTTAAATGTTTGTAAGTTTGTGGCTTTTGTGCAATAATAAATAGGATATATTTTTGATTTATTGGGTGGTGCTGTCTTGTTCCGGTCTGATCTGGAGAGACTGTGGGGTCTCTTCTTGGTGGAATCTTGCCATAATTTACTAGCGCGATTGTGCACGATCTCTATCGGTTTGATCATACCATACGTCTATCTATGTTTGCTTATTCAGTATCGTATGATGCAGTCATCCCTATTCCAGGGATGTCTTTAGGTAATCCTGCTTCATTTTCTTATAGTTAGATGTGGCACATCATGGCAGAGGTGGACCCCTAGAGGTTCCCGTACCAGATTCCACTGAAATCAATGAGGACACGAATGTTGTGGAGGGCGATTTTGCTCCTGGGGGCCCCTCCACTCCTTACCCACATGTTAGAGGCAGAGGGCGTGGGCCCTTTAGACTAAGATACAAGTTTTAGACAAGCTAGAAAAGTTGCACCAGTCTATAAGCCAAATGGTAAGTCAACAATAAAGCCAATAATAGTGTGCACACTAATCCCAGCACTCAAAACTCAATACACTGCAAGAAAAGAGGGACACCCACAGTACCCTCTAAAAAGTGCCAACAGTTGCACCACTTTAAGGGTCTAAAAAATATTCAAATTTATTGACTAATTACATATATTTACAATCACAATGAACATTTAGACTATACAATAACAACTACATGATATAAACATTTAAAACCACAAGGGGGCGCTGGAGGTCTGTCTCAGTGCAAAAAGTAAAATACTCTCCATTAAAAGTGTGTATCAAATCCTATATACTATAACTAGTATGCTCTCAGATGCAAAGGTGCAAAAATACAACAAAAAATGTGCTAAACCCACCTATTAATCAATTCAGGTCCACATGAGTGTACAAAAATAAAGCAGAATAACATACCATTGAGCAGGAAAACACGCCGTGGTGATAGAAGTGAAAGAGAAAGAAATGAACAAAAGTGCATACAGACCAACCAGACGTGGACCCCCCACAGGTAACAACGCCGAGCGCGTTCGTAGTGTCTCCTGCACTACTTCAAGTGGTGCAACTGTTTCCTCCTTGGCACTTTTTAGAGGGTACTGTGGGTGTCCCTCTTTTCTTGCAAGGCCCTTTAGACTAATGCAGAGTGTGCAGCAGGAAGCGGGTGCACACCTACCTAAGCCGGCAAATCCAGTCCACGGTCAGTGTCAGGGAACCGCGGGTCACGAGATCCCACTATCAATCAGGGACCTCCGGACACGCAACCCGCTTTCCCCAAACCCCCGTCCGTTTGACTACCAGGCCCAAAGCCTGCGGACACAGATTCTTGGCTAAGGCAAGTTAAATATAGGGTTTAATGCAATGAGCGCACACTAGGCAGTGATAACAAACGTTTGGCTATGATGGAATATGAATGAATACAAATGCTGTTCTGAGTAGTGGGTTACAGGTTATAGTGAGTTACACACAGAGATATAATAGTCAGTTACCGTAAGGAGCAGTTGTAGAGTGGTGATGAAGAGCTCCCACAAGGGGTATGTCAAGAGCTTACAGATGGTCGCTGCCGTGTGACCCCTTTCCAGAGAAGTGACACTGTTCTCGTCTCCTTGGCCTACCTATAAGCGCGGTCTCTGCCCCTCCACACCCCCCTCCTCTCAGACACAGATGCTGAATCATTCTTTTGAAGCCACCATATGATATCACACCTCCCCAGCGAAGAAGCATGCGGGCTTCTCTCTGTCCGAGAAGGTGTTAGGAGAGCAGATCTTTGATCTTTGATCCTCAAACTTCCTTTTCTGAGTGTCAGAACCTCATGTCCATAAATGGACTTCCTGTTCCTGCTAGCCTTGTAAGGGTGACATTCGCTACGTACGGAGGGGGGAAGCCGACCATCAGCGATAAAATGAAATGTAATATTTGCCCTATTCCTCACAGTCAGGGTTCTTCCCGCTGGCAGCAGCTAGCAGCACTTTTAGCTGCCGGTGTTCTCACTCATGGAAGTGGCGGCCATCTTTCCGAAGCCCCGGCCATAGCCAATTTTACAGCAGACCGGATCACCGGGTAAGGTAAGTGTACAGCTGCTTCCTGCAGCATTAGGTTAAGCTGGTTGAAGGGCTGCTCAGAACCTGAACACGGACTCCTGGCTAGAGTTGGTGTTCGGGTTTGGGAACACGAAGTTTGAGGTTTGGTTTCGCCCAACAGTAGAGATCACACATCATTTTAGTATAGGGATATACCAAGAAGAGTCCCTATTATTTATAGGTTTTGGTGATCATAGGTAACTCCCTCATACCTTTCACCACCTACCTCCCTTTGGGGGATATACCAAGAGGAGTCCCTATTATTTATAGGTTTTGGTGATCAGAGGTAACTCCCTCATACCTTTCACCACCTACCTCCCTTTGGGGGATATACCAAGAGGAGTCCCTATTATTTATAGGTTTTGGTGATCAGAGGTAACTCCCTCATACCTTTCACCACCTACCTCCCTTTGGGGGATATACCAAGAGGAGTCCCTATTATTTATAGGTTTTGGTGATCAGAGGTAACTCCCTCATACCTGACCACCTATCTCCCGTTGTATTCCTATATCCAAACATGCTAAAACTATAGACCCCCATATTCCCACATCTGGAGGCCCCTCGCTTCCTCATTGTTTATGTTTTGCTCCTTTAGTTTCCCATAGTAACGAGCATTGCCTGTGTCTCAGTAGAGGCAGGACCACATTTAGTAAAGCCACTTCAGCAGATAACATGCTTGCCTATCCCCGCCCCTCTTATATCTAAGATTATTTTTACTACCTTCTTGAGCAATATCATTGCATTATGACCTATATGAATATATATTATATTATATTACATGGTTATATAGTTACATAGTTATATAGTTACATAGTTACATAGTTATACTATATAACTAACTATGTAACTATGTAGCTATGTAACTATGTAATATAATATAATATATATTCATATAGGTCATAATATATAACTACTTTACTATATAATAGTTATATAGTATGATATATATATATATATATATATATATATATATATATATATATATATCACATAGTTACATAGTTATATAGTATGATATATATATATATATATATATATATATATATATATATATATATTATATAGTAGTAAAGTAGTTATATATTATGACCTATATGAATATATATTATATTATATTACATAGTTACATAGCTACATAGTTACATAGTTAGTTATATAGTATAACTATATAACTATGTAACTATGTAACTATATAACTATGTAACTATATAACCATGTAATATAATATAATATATATTCATATAGGTCATAATATATAACTACTTTACTATATAATAGTTATATAGTATGATATATATATATATATATATATATATATATATATATATATCACATAGTTACATAGTTATATAGTATGATATATATATATATATATATATATATATATATATTATATAGTAGTAAAGTAGTTATATATTATGACCTATATGAATATATATTATATTATATTACATAGTTACATAGCTACATAGTTACATAGTTAGTTATATAGTATAACTATATAACTATGTAACTATGTAACTATATAACTATGTAACTATATAACCATGTAATATAATATAATATATATTCATATAGGTCATAATATATAACTACTTTACTACTATATAATATATATATATTTTATTATATTACATAGTTACATAGTTATATAGTTACATAGTTAATTAGTTACATAGGTATATAGTTACATAGTTACTATGGTTAAAATAACATATATGTCTATCAAGTTCAACCAAGGGTGTTGGGGTCGGGGAAGTTATGTTTAATTTATTATTTTGTTTTTTTTACTGATAACCGCTAATAGTAACTGTTAATGTTATTTTCTTCTAAATAAGCATCTAATCCTTTTTTTGAAGCTGTCAGCGGTTGATGCTGTAACAAGCTTCTGTGGGAGGCTATGCCACAGATTTATAGTTCTTATGGTAAAGAATGATTGTCGCCTCCGGAGACTGAATTTTTTTTTTTCCAGTTGAAGGCAGCGCCCCCCTGTCCTTAGAGAGGATTTTACCTGAAATAGTGTTTCCCCATATTTTTGTATGGGCCATTTATATATTTATACAAGTTAATCATGTCCCCCCGCAATCGCCTCCTCTCAAGACTAAACAGATTTAATTCTCGTAATCTTTCCACATATCTAAGATCCTTCATTCCTCTTATTAGTTTGGTGGCTCCTCTGCTTCCTTTCCATAGTCAGAGCGTCCTCTCTATGAATGGGTCCCCAGAACTGGATGGCATATTCCAGGTGAGGGCGCACCAGTGCCTTATAAAGAGGCAAAATTACTCACCTATCCCGTGATTCCAGGCCTCTATTAATGCCTGATAATATCTTGGTGGCCTTGGAAGCAGCTGCTTGGCATTGCACGCTGTTATTTAGCCTGTGATCTCCCAGTACCCCCAGATCCTTCTCATCTAGTGACTCTCCCAGTTTTACTCCCCTGAGGATATATGTGGCCTTCAGGTTATTACACCCCAAGTGCAGGACTTTACATTTCTATTATTATATTATAATATAATATTATTATAATAATATGTTATAGACTCATTACTAAAAGGTAACTACGGCAATAATAATTACTAGGAGGGTAGAAGGGAAGAGACAAAAAGATAGAAATCATTGTCTCATTGTGGGGTTTTGTTATTGTTTTTCTCATAATAACAATATGTTGTTTAATACAGTTTGTGATTTTTTTTGTTTTTTTTTTTGGCTGTGGGTCACGTTACGTTAGTTGCTTTAGATGTTGTTGTTTTATTTACTACCATCTGCACATTTGTTTGTGTTTACATTTTTTATGTGCTTGTTAGGCCTCTTATCGAACACTAGAGGGCGCACACTCACCAGCTGCATCATGGTCAGGTAGCGTTTCCACCACAGGTACTTCTGCACAGAGGGACCCAACACAGCCAGACCGTAATACAGGTACATGAAGATGTGCACGAAGGAGTTCAGCATGCCGATGAAAAACGCTGCAAAACACAGAAAGTGTAATCACATGACCTCCTGTCCCTCAGAGCTCACACTCTAATATCTCCCCCACACTCACACACTGTTATTATACATTATATAGCGCTGACATATACCACAGCGCTGTACATAGAAGCAGTCACATGACCTCCTGTCCCTCAGAGCTCACACTCTAATGTCTCCCTCACACTCACATACTGTTATTATACATTTATATAGCGCTGACATATACCACAGCGCTGTACATAGAAGCAGTCACATGACCTCCTGTCCCTCAGAGCTCACACTCTAATGTCTCCCTCACACTCACATACTGTTATTATACATTTATATAGCGCTGACATATACCACAGCGCTGTACATAGAAGCAGTCACATGACCTCCTGTCCCTCAGAGCTCACACTCTAATGTCTCCCCCACACTCACACACTGTTATTATACATTTATATAGCGCTGACATATACCACAGCGCTGTACATAGAGGCAGTCACATGACCTCCTGTCCCTCAGAGCTCACACTCTAATGTCTCCTCCACACTCACACACTGTTATTATACATTTATATAGCGCTGACATATACCACAGCGCTGTACATAGAAGCAGTCACATGACCTCCTGTCCCTCAGAGCTCACACTCTAATGTCTCCTCCACACTCACACACTGTTATTATACATGTATATAGCGCTGACATATACCACAGCGCTGTACATAGAAGCAGTCACATGACCTCCTGTCCCTCAGAGCTCACACTCTAATGTCTCCTCCACACTCACACACTGTTATTATACATGTATATAGCGCTGACATATACCACAGCGCTGTACATAGGAGCAGTCACATGACTGACCCGCATAGGACCACCCGCTACTTACCCTGTCCTCCTGCCACGTATTTGACCCCGGCCCACCAGTTGAAGATCATGGTGGCGTGATGATAGACATGGAGGAAGGTGATCTGATTAAACTTCTTCCTCATTATGAAGAAGACCTGCGGAGAGAGAAGACAGGCGTGAGATGCGGCCACCATACCGGGACCACATGGTGGTGATGGGCAGGAGGGCAAACCTAACAACAGGGAGGGAAAGAGGGACATTTGTTAAAGTAGGCCACGCCCCCTCATTGAGGGATGGATAGGAGATACATTGTAACAGTTACAACAATAGAACCACATTGAATAGGCAAATGAATCATTTATTGCTGCAGATCTGTATGTTACACCTCAAAGAGGGACAATATGTAAATGAAGCCACACCCCTCATTGAGGAATTAATGAAGACACGCCCCCTCATTGATTGATGGATAGGAGATACGTTGTAACAGTTACAACAATAGAAACACTTTAAATAGGCAAATTATTGGACTATTATTGGATTTGGACTATCCTGGTTTTTTGGTCCTTCCTCCCCCCCCCCTCCCAAATCCGAGGCCTATCACTAACTATATAGGGAAGGGTGTCTCCAGATCTCCATCATGATTGGTCTGGAGGTGAGAATGAGACCGGCTGCGGGATTCTCATGGTGGCCACGAGCTTCCGTGATGGGTCCTTAAAGTGGACCAACACCCAGGATTTTGACTATCCTGGGTCTTGGTCCACTTCGGTGAGGCACCCCCGATCGGGGTGCCCCGCTGTGTGAAACCCCCCCGAACCCCCCGAACAACTCACCTCTCCCCGCTCCCAGCACCGACGGACAAGCCGCGGACAAGCGGCTCCTCCGCCGCCGCCTCCCGCGCGTCCCTCTTGACGCGCGCGTGCCCGCGCCGGCCATTCACAGATAAGGTAAGAAGTTTGGGGTGTTTGGGGGGGTTTCACCCCGCGGGACATCCCGATCTCGGATGTCCCGCGGGGAGGGAGGTGATCGGCCAGGGAATCTTATAGATTCCCGGGCCGATCACCCGTGGGTGTCTGTCCACTTTAAAGTGGAACCAAAACCCGGGATTTCGAGTATCCTGGGTTTTGGTCCTTTCCCCGAGCTGTGTGAAAACCCCCAGATCGCCGAGCGCAACTCCATACCTCCCAAGTGTCCCTGAATTGGAGGGACTGTCCCTTTTTTGAGTCATGTCCCCCTGGCCCTCATTGTTCCCATTTGTCCCTCTTTGAGGTGTAACATGCAGATCTGCAGCAATAAATGATTCATTTGCCTATTCAAAGTGTTTCTATTGTTGTAACTGTTACAATGTATCTCCTATCCATCCCTCAATGAGGGGGCGTGGCTTCATCCATCCCTCAGTTAGGGTGTGTGGCCTAATTTAACAAATGTCCCTCTTTCCCACCCTAAAAAGTTGGTAGGTATGGCAACTCACCTCTTCCCGGTCCTGCGGCACATGAGCGACCGCTCGTCCAATCAGCGCACTCAGAGCTGCTGACGTCATGCTATCTAAGACCAGCGGCTTCGAGCGCGCAGGCGGGCGCATCCCTCCCTCTAACGGGGAGCGTGCCATTCACAAATGCCTGGCAAGGGGCACACGTCCAGCTAGAGGGATAGTGGGGATGCGGCCAAGGCTTGCGCATCCACCGTTGGACCATCAACTAAGGTAAGTGTATGGGGCGACCTGGGGGGTCTCACACAGCGGGGCATCCAGATTTCGGGTGCCCCAGGGGGCGGGAATCAATCGGCCCCAGAATCTTATAGAACGCGCTGGGTTTTGGTCCACTTTAAACCTCAAAGAGGTTTAAAAACAGGAACAGTCCCTCCAAATAAGGGACACTTAGAAGGTAGGAGAGCGCACTCAGGGGAGGTGGTCCAATGGTCCAGACCCCCCCACCCCCCAGAAGCTTCATCCCTGCAGTTACACCTTCTGGTAGCTCTTTGTGCCTAATATCAGAGGAGGTAGGGCTGCTGCATTTATGAAGACATTTCCTTTGCTTCTTGCTATATGGAACTCTGCATAGAAAAGGTAAGTATCTCAGTAATGTGGGGTATTATGACCTCATACGAAGTGCTAAATTCTAAAGAGAGGGATCAGCACCACCTCTACAATAATTAGTAATAGGGAGTGCACCAAATAGCTCCAAATCACTACACAATCCAAACACAATATGGGGATAAATTAAGGGCACTGCAACCTAATAATGCAAAAAATTCATTTTTATTGGAATTACTGAATCACCTCCCAAAGCTGTGGGAACGCAGCGGAGCGCGCGGGGCAACAACCCTGCCAACCTGGACCTTTGTATAGATCATTAATGGGCGGTATTTATTCTTTATTATGAGATTATGGATCATCTTTGCTATTAATTCCTCCCCTCTATAAGCTTCCCCTCCCCCTCCTCAGGTATGTCCCTTATTTTTTTGTTTCATCATTGGTGTGTTATTTTCACAAGGCAGCTATAGTATTATGTATATATATATATATATATATATATATATATATATATATATATATATATATTGTTAGTAGCACTTTACCAATTATAAATTATTTTTCATATTTTTGCACAGGGCACTTTATAGCTCACACATGTATTATAACCATTATTGGAAAATATAAATGTTCTATGTGTGGGGGATATTTATTTTCTAATTAGTAGATTGAACACATTGGGAGGGATTTGTTTATTAGCAAAATATATTTACATAGAGATCTATTTTTGAAAAGTATCTTTTTCTTGATTGGTATTTATTTGTCCACTGAAGATATTTTATTTATCTATCTATCTATCTATCTATCTATCTATCTATCTATCTATCTATCTATCCCATATCTATCTATCTATCTATCTCATATCTATCTATCTATCTATCTATCTATCTATCTATCTATCTATCTATCTCATATCTATCTATCCCATATCTATCTATCCCATATCTATCTATCTATCTATCTATCTATCCCATATCTATCTATCTATCCCATATCTATCTATCCCATATCTATCTATCTATCTATCTATCTATCTATCTATCTATCTATCTATCTATCTCATATCTATCTATCCCATATATATCTATCTATCCCATATCTATCTATCCCATATCTATCTATCTATCTATCTATCTATCTATCTATCTATCTATCTATCTATCTCATATCTATCTATCTATCTATCTATCTATCTATCTATCTATCTATCCCATATCTATCTATCCCATATCTATCTATCTATCTATCTATCTATCTATCTATCTATCTATCTATCTATCCCATATCTATCTATCTATCTATCTATCTATCCCATATCTATCTATCCCATATCTATCTATCCCATATCTATCTATCCCATATCTATCTATCCCATATCTATCTATCCCATATCTATCTATCTATCTATCTATCTATCTCATATCTATCTATCTATCCCATATCTATCTATCTATCTATCTATCTAGGGTCGACAGGTTTTGTAGGTTTTTTATCCTTTGTCTTATGTGTGTTGTTTTTTTTGTGTTTTTTTATTGTAATGGTGGCTATTTTGATTCAGTAATTCCAATAAAAATGAATTTCTTGCATTATTAGGTTGTAGTGCCCTTAATTTAGCCCCATAGTGTGTTCGGCTCATACAAAGTGCCACGTTCCTTCCCAGACCCCTATGGACCCCCTCCTCCTGCTATACCATAATGGAGGAGGCAACTAACGAAAGAGACACACAGGGCCATTCAGAGAGAGAACAAACAGAACATTCACAGTGATTGTACTATAACCCCCAACATGCACTAAAGACTCCATATCGGAGTGTGAGAGAAGAGCCTGAGAGATAGAGAGGTGGCAGTTTATGATTCCCTTTATTTACTCGCACTTTGGAGCTCCCTATAGATCGGTTACACAACTGTCCTCCCCGCTATCTTCTATCGTATATAATGACGACAATAAGAGCCTGTGCCAAACCGACAGCTGACGCACTGTCCTCCTCAATGACCTCCTTTATAAACACCACAATCAGAGACAGACATCACTTGTACAATTTGGTCTCTGTAGGAGCCCCTCCACCACTAATCATGGGCCACCATGATTTTTATATGGCTTCAAGGTGCCCCCTCCACCGCTAATCAGGGGCCACCAAGATTTTTATGTGGCTTCAAGGTGCCCCTCCACCACTAATCATGGGCCACCATGATTTTTATATGGCTTCAAGGTGCCCCTCCACCGCTAATCATGGGCCACCAAGATTTTTATGTGGCTTCAAGGTGCCCCTCCACCACTAATCATGGGCCACCATGATTTTTATGTGGCTTCAAGGTGCCCCCTCCATCGCTAATCAGGGGCCACCAAGATTTTTATATGGCTTCAAGGTGCCCCTCCACCGCTAATCACAGGCCACTAAGATTTTTATATGGCTTCAAGGTGCCCCTCCACCGCTAATCACGGGCCACCAAGATTTTTATATGGCTTCAAGGTGCCCCTTCACCGCTAATTACGGGCCATCAAGATTTTTATATGGCTTCAAGGTGCCCCTCCACCAAGATTTTTATATGGCTTCAAGGTGCCCCCTCCACCGCTAATCCTGGGCCACCAAGATTTTTATATGGCTTCAAGGTGCCCCTCTACCGCTAATCCCGGGCCACCAAGATTTTTATATGGCTTCAAGGTGCCCCTCTACCGCTAATCCCGGGTCACCAAGATTTTTATATGGCTTCAAGGTGCCCCTCCACCGCTAATCATGGGCCACCATGATTTTTATGTGGCTTCAAGGTGCACCTCCACCGCTGATCAGGGGCCACCAAGATTTTTATATGGCTTCAAGGTGCCCCTCCACCACTAATCACAGGCCACTAAGATTTTTATATGGCTTCAAGGTGCCCCTCCACCGCTAATCATGGGCCACCAAGATTTTTATATGGCTTCAAGGTGCCCCTCCACCGCTAATCACAGGCCACTAAGATTTTTATATGGCTTCAAGGTGCCCCTTCACCGCTAATCACGGGCCATCAAGATTTTTATATGGCTTCAAGGTGCCCCTCCACCAAGATTTTTATATGGCTTCAAGGTGCCCCTCCACCGCTAATCCTGGGCCACCAAGATTTTTATATGGCTTCAAGGTGCCCCTCTACCGCTAATCCCGGGTCACCAAGATTTTTATATGGCTTCAAGGTGCCCCCTCCACCACTAATCACGGGCCACCAATATTTTTATATGACTTCCTTCAAGGTGTCCCTCAGCCAAGATTTTTATATGGCTTCAAGGTGCCCCTCCACCGCTAATCACAGGCCACCATGATTTTTATATAGCTTCAAGGTGCCCCTCCACCGCTAATCACAGGCCACCAAGATCTTTTATATGGCTTTAAGGTGCCCCTCCACCGCTAATCACAGGCCAGGTTTGGGTTCAGATTTGGTAGATTTAACATAACATGACATGCGAGCACTGAGGTCCATCCCTAGCTTCTCTGAAGAACTGCGCAACTGGACTGGTTCCGCCCAGACTAAACCAATTAACTGTTCTGTCACATGGAGCACATGTACAAGACATGCTCGCCATGTGCCAGCCTCTCTGAACCAGAAATATCAAGTCTAAGCTGCTTTATGTTTATCTCCAACTATTGCTATTATGGTGGGGTGGTGAAGGGCTACTGCTCGTGTCTGCGTGGGGGAGGGGCATTCTGATTGGTGATGCCCCATAAGCCCGAAAACCCAGACCCTGAATACTTACCTATTCCAAGACTGCTTCCATTGGTGGCCGGTCTAGGAGCCACATTATGTCAGACAGCCGGTTGCTGTGCCCAGTGGGACCATAGCAATTGGCTGCCAGACATAATGTGGTTCCTGGACCGGCCATCAATGAAAGCAGTCCTCAAACGTCACCCTGGAAGCCGGAGCCTGGAAAGTTGAGCTCTGGGATCTCAGGCCTGCAGGCTTGTGGCAGAAAGTCTAGTGTAGGCCCCTTGTAAGTAACTGTAGATCAATGTCTGCCCTTGTTAACAAGTGGTGGAGGCGCGGGGTCTGAAGCCCTGGTTCCCCCCCACCCCCCCCCCCCCCTTAATCCAGCCTCGCACACTAGTGAAGAATACTTGGATGCAGGACACAGCTGAAGACATGGACATACTTGGATGCAGGACACAGGTGAAGACATGGACATACTTGGGTGTAGGACAAAGCTGGAGACATGGACCATGGATGGTTAGAAAGAGGATCTCTAACTCCAGTTGGTTTGCCAAACAAGGATCAACATTAACACTAGACTACAATCCTAGACTCACACCCGTACTGGGCCCAGAAAAGCTTAATGGACATCTTGTATTGATGAAACTAAAGACACTTTCTCTGGAGCTTCCTAACAGTGGAGGGACAGAGCTGAACCTTAGATGGCTGGTGCTCCTCTACTCATACTCACCGTGTCGAGGAGCTCAATAACCTTGGAGAAGAAGAACCACCAGCAGACTCTGGCCATCTGTGGAAGAAACCAGGACAATGGGTCAGGTAAGTACCTAGCTTAGTTTTTGCAGAAGAAGCTAGCCAGCGTTCCAAGAAGAGGCCTCCACCACTCCAACCCTTGGAGGAACTATTCTTAGCCTATGCAGCAATTAGTAGCCTTCATCTCAGACTTTTCCACCCATGGGAAAGCTTCTGGTCTACTTAGAGGACACCTGATTACCCATTCATGCCCCCTTCTGCCCCCTGGAAGAAACCAGGATGAGAGATCAGGTAAGTACCTAGCTTAGTTTCCAGAAGAAGCTAGCTAACGTTCCAGAAGAAAAGGCCTCCACCACTCCAACCCTTGGCCATGTGAGGAGGAACTCTTAGCCTATGCAGCAATTAGTAGCCTTCATCTCAGACTCTTCCACTCATGGGAAACCTTTTGGTCTAGTTAGAGGACACCCGATCACCCATCCATGCGCCCATCCATGCCCCCTGGAAGAAACCAGGACAAGGGGTAAGGTGAGTACCTAGCTTAGTTCCCAGAAGAAGCTAGCTAACGTTCCAGAAGAAGAGGCCTCCATCACTCCAACCCTTGGCCATGTGAGGAGGAACTCCTCTTAGCCTATGCAGCAATTAGTAGCCTTCATCTCAGACTCTTCCACCCATGGGAAACCTTTTGGTCTACTTAGAGGACACCCGATCACCCATCTATGCCCCCATCCAAGCCCCCTTATGCCCCCTGGAAGAAACCAGAACAAGGGGTCAGGTGAGTACCTAGCTTAGTTTCCAGAAGAAGCTAGCTAATGTTCCAGAAGAAAAGGCCTCCACCACTCCAACCCTTGGCCACGTGAGGAGGAACTCTTGCCTATGCAGCAATTAGTAGCCTTCATCTCAGACTCTTCCAGCCATGGGAGACTTTCTGGGCTACTTAGAGGACATCCGATTAACCATCCATGCCCCGTTCTGCCCCCTGGAAGAAACCAGGACAATGGGTCAGGTGAGTACCTAGATTAGTTCCCAGTAGAAGCTAGCTAACGTTCCAGAAGAAGAGGCCTCCGCCACTCCAACCCTTGGCCATGTGAGGAGGAACGCCTCTTAGCCTATGCAGCAATTAGTAGCCTATATCTCAGACTCTTCCACCCAAGGGAAACCTTCTGGTCTACTTAGAGGACACGATCACCCATTCATGCCCCCTTCTGCCCCCTGGAAGAAACCAGAACAAGAAGTCAGGTTAGTACCTATCTTAGTTTCCAGAAGAATCTAGCTAACGTTACACAAGAAAAGGCCACCACCACTCCAATCCTTGGCCATGTTAGGAGGAACTCCTCTTGGCCTATGCAGCAATTAGTAGCCTTCATCTCAGACTCTTCCACCCATGGGAAACCTTCTGGGCTACTTCGAGGATACCTGATTACCCATCCATGCCCCCTTCTGCCCCCTGGAAGAAACCAGGACAAGGGGTCAGGTGAGTACCTAGCTTAGTTTCCAGACTTGGCCATGTGAGGAGGAACTCTTAGCCTATGCAGCAATTAGTAGCCTTCATCTCAGACACTTCCACCCATGGGAAACCTTCTGGTCTACTTGGAGGACACCTGATCACCCATCCATGCCCCATTCTGCCCCCTGGAAGAAACCAGGACAAGGGTTCAGGTGAGTACCTAGCTTAGTTTCCAGAAGAATCTAGCTAACATTCCAGAAAAAGAGGCCTCCACCACTCCAACCCTTGGCCATGTGATGAGGAACTCTTAGCCTATGCAGCAATTAGTAGCCATCTCAGACTCTTCCACCCATGGGAAACCTTCTGGTGTACTAAGAGGACACGATCACCCATCCATGCCCCCTTCTGCCCCCTTGGAGAAACAAGGACAGAGGGGTCAGGTGAGTACCTAGCTTAGTTTCCAGAAGAAGAGGCTTCCACCACTCCAACCCTTGGCCATGTGAGTAGAAACTCCTCTTTAGCCTATGCAGCAATTAGTTAGCCTTCATCTCAGGCTCTTCCGTCCATGAGAAACCTTCTGGTCTACTTAGAGGACACCAAATTACCAATCCATGCCCCCTGGAAGAAACCAGAACAAGGGGTAAGGTTAGTTCCCAGAAGAAGCCAGCTAACATTCCAGAAGAAGCGGCCTCCAACCCTTGGCCATTTGAGGAGGAACTCTTGCCTATGCAGCAATTACTAGCCTTCATCTCAGACTCTTCCACCCATGGAAAACCTTCTGGTCTATTTAAAGGACAGCTGATCATCCATCCATGCCCCCTTCTGTCCACTGGAAGAAACCAGGAAAAGAGGTCAGGTGAGCACCTAGCTTAGTTCCCAGAAGAAGCTAGCTAATGTTCCAGAAGAAGAGGCCTCCAACCCTTGGCCATGTGAGGAGGAACACTTAGCCTATGCAGCAGTTAGTAGCCTTCATCTCAGATTCTTCCACCCATGAGACACCTTCTGGTCTACATAGAGGACACAATCACCCATACATGCCCCCTGGAAGAAACCAGGACAAGGGGTCAGGTGAGTACCTAGCTTAGTTTCCAGAGGAAGCTAGCTAACGTTCCAGAAGAAGAGACCTCCACCACTCCAATCCTTGCCCATGTGTGGAGGAACTCTTAGCCTATGCAGCAATTACTAGCCTTCATCTCAGACTTTTCCACCCATGGGATACTTTCTGGTCTTCTTAGAGGACACCCGATTACCCATCCATACCCCATGGAAGAAACCAGGACAAGGGGTCAGGTGAGTACCTAGCTTAGTTCCCAGCCTTGGCCATGTGAGAAGGAACTCTTAGCCTATGCAGCAATTAGTAGCCTTCATCTCAGACTCTTCCACCCATGGGAAACCTTCTGGGCTACTTAGAGGACAGCCGATTACCCATCCATGCCCACTTCTGCCCCCAGGACAAGGGTTCAGGTGAGTACCTAGCTTAGTTCCCAGAAGAAGCTAGCTAACATTCCAGAAGAAGAGGCCTCCACCACTCCAACTCTTGGCCATGTGAGGAGGAACTCCTCTTAGCCTATGCAGCAATTAGTAGCCTTCATCTCAGACACTTCCACCCACGGGAAACCTTCTGGTCTACTTGGAGGACATCTGATCCATGCCCCCTTCTGCCCCTTGGAAGAAACCAGGGCAAGGGGTCAGGTGAGTACCTAGCTTAGTTCCCAGAAGAAGCTAGCTAACGTTCCAGAAGAAGAGGCCACCACTCCAACTCTTGGCCATGTGAGGAGGAACTCTTTAGTCGCCTTCATCTCAGGCTCCTCCACCCATGGGAAACCTTCTGGGCTCCTTAGAGGACAGTTGATCACCCATCCATGGCCCCTTATCGGCCAAGTGTTGCCAAGAAACACCCAGCATGCCTCACTCACCCGCAGGCCCAGTTCGCTGTTGCTGTAGTCCACTGGCTGGCAGAAGTAGCTGTAACCGGCGGCCACCGATGTCACCAGGAACTGAGGACGAGAAGAAAGACATACATCATACTCGTTAATGGCCTGAGGATGCTGTGAGCTTATAATGTCAGAAGGCGGAGCCAAACATGGGCGGGGCATAACATAGGTGGAAGCTATAGAGTTTCCATGTTGGGGTGGAGTTACCTCGTAGAACATGTAGACGGAGAGCCCCACCAGAGCCAAGTTGTAGACGAAAAGCACCGAGCGCAGCGTGAAGGCCTCTCGCCTCTCCATCAGTCGGGGCCCTAGAGCCACCAGCAGGAGGTAGATGGTGAAGATGAGGAAGATGGGGACAGGTGAGTAAACCAGCAGCCAGGGGTCCGTCCGGGCATCTGAGGAACGGGAGAAATTAGTTAATGGAATTGTGGCTGATCCAACCCCCCCCCCCCCCCCCCGTCCTCCTTGTATGCAGGAACCCGCCTCACCTCCATTCTCCAGGGCCCAAACGTAGAAATCCTTCATCCTCTCCCAGGTGGACGCCATATTGGAGGAGACCTGCAACACACAAGTATAAGGACTCATCACGGAGGCTTGTGGCCACTATGAGAATCCCACAGCCGGTCTCATCTCGGAGCACAGACGTCTCACCTCTAGACCAGTCATGATGGAGATCTGGAGACATCATTCCCTGTAGAGTGATAGACCTCAGATTCGGGCCATAGCTAGATCTGACCCGGATAGTGCTGAGATACCAACCTTGGGAACCAGTTTACAGGATGACGGGTAGGTCAGGGGAAGTGGTTTATGGGGGTGTGGTTTGTTCAAGGAGCGCGGGCACGGCTTGCAGCATCACGGCGTCACTTCCGGTACGCTTCGCCCGGGCGGTGTCTCCTCCAAGTCTTGGATGGCAATGCCTAACAACCAAGACTGGAAATGACGTGGCTCCATCGGAGCCGCCACTCTTTTTGTGGGTGATGGGGGCGGAGCAAAATCCTGGGTGTGATCAGCTGATCGCTGGGTGACCGCGTGAGAAGGGGTTAATTTTGGGAGACACACTGAAAAAAAAAAAAAACGGGTGATTTGGTATCTCTGATCGTGACCATTTGCCCCATACCGTCACCTGTCCCTCGCCGGGGGCGGCGTCTTCTCTGCGGGTCGGGGGTTCCCTCCTGGTCTGGCGGGAAGTCTCTCCCCTCCAGTGACATCATTAGTCACATGGGAGGGATTCTATGGAGGCTCCTTCTCTGGGGTACCCCTGGCAGCCCAACATTAGCTAGGCAGGATGCCAAGGAAGGGGGACCCGTGTCCCCCCTAAAGTGGGCCAAAACCCACCCTGGAGCAGGCATACTCGCTCCCCCTGGGGCATCCAGATTCGTGACGCCCCGCTGTGCCAAACCCCCCAGGTCGCCCGAAAACTCACCTTCTTTCCGCGGCCGCATCCCCGCTATTCCTTTAGCAGGGATTTGTGAATGGCCGGCGCGGACACGCTCCCTGTTAGAGGGTAGCGCGGAGTGCGTCCGCCTTACACAAGCTCTCGGACGAAGGGGCAGGAGCAATTCCGAGCGCACTGATTGGACGAGAGACTGTGGGACCGGGGAAGGGAGATTAAGAGCAAGGACCAAAAACCCAGGATAGTCAAAATCCTAGGTTTTGGTCCACTTTAGCATAATTTAATGAAAAGCCCAAACCTTTAAAAAACGATTCCCCAGCATCTAAAGTTAATACATTTTATGTTTTCAGTCACTTACTTCCTTATTCCTTATTCTTACCCCCCACCGGGCTGCAACTCTGTTCAGGACTCTAGGATACGGGCGCCGCCATCTTGACTCAGTGATGGCCCCAACAACCACCAAACAGCCCCCGAAGTACAGCACCTCCTCCACAAACAATTCATCAAGAATTCATCTCATTTATTGGGCTTTCCATCTAAAATCTACATACAACACATTAACCAATAAACATAAATGCCCCAGGTTTCCATTGGACGGGGCATCCCGCGTTGGCCCGCATCATAATATCATCATTTGTGCAAAATCCATCACAATAAAACACTACAAACAATACAAATATATAAAGTGCGATTAATAAAGTTAAAGTGCTAAAGTGCGCAAACTGCAATTACAATCAATAATCTAATATCTCAAAAAGACAAAAAAAAATGGCAAAAGGAATAAAGTGCACAGTGATCACAATGAAGCAATCAGGAATGATCACCCGACCCCCCAGAGCCGGCGTCGCTCTCCCGCGTCTCCATAATCCACCTGCCGAGGAGGAGGAGGAGGGGGGGGTCAGGTGAGCCTGGAGCTAATCCCGGGTCACCTCTGTCCCCCGTCTCAGCATTACTCACCCGCCCTGCGATTGCTCGTCCTGTCCTCTGAGCCGCTGGAATGTGATGAATGAAGTGTCTGTGTTACATAAAGCAGATGGGCGGAGCCACCTCCTGACCCCGCCCACAAGATTTAACCCCTCACCTGCTGGATACAAAGGAAAAAAAATTAAAAAAAGACTCCGACCAACGTTTATCTCTGCTGTTTTTTTTTTTTTTTTTGCTATTATTGCTATATAGCACCGACCTATACTGTGGCGTTGTTCCAAGTTCTGTGCAACCATGCGAGAGAGAGAAAGAGAGGGAGGGCTCTGACCTTAGGAGCTTGCAATCTATCGATAATTAAAAGTGGCTCTCTGTCCCTTTAAATATGATTTCAAGAAAGAGAGAGAAAGAAAGAAAGAGAGATAGAGAGAGAGAGAGAGAAACATAAAAAGAAAAAGAAAGAAAGAAAAAAAGACAGTGAGAAGGAGAGAGAGGGAGAGAGGAAAGAGAGAGAGAAATGAGAGAGAGGGAGGGCTCTGACCTTAGGAGCTTGCAATCTATCAATAATTAAAAGTGGCTCTCTGTCCCTTTAAATATTATTCCAAGAAACAGAGAGAAAGAAAAAAAGAGAGAGAGAGAGAGAGAAACATAAAAAGAAAAAGAAAGAAAAAAAGACAGTGAGAAGGACAGAGAGAGAGAGAGGAAAGAGAAAGAGAAACAAGAGAGAGAAAGAAAGAAATAAACAAAGAAAGAAAGAAAGAGAAAGAAAGAAAGAAAGAAAGAAAGAAAGAAAGAAAGAAAGAAAGAAAGAAAGAAAAATAGAGACAGACAAAGAAAGAAGGAAAGGAGGGACAGAGAGAGAAAGCTAGAAAGAAAAAAAGGAAGGAAGGGAAATAAAGAGAGAGAAAAAGAGATAAGAGAAAGAAAGAAAGAGAAAGAAAGAGAAAGAAAGAAAGAAAGAAAGAAAGAAAGAAAGAAAGAAAGAAAGAAAGAAAGAAAGAAGGAAAGAAAGAAAGGAAATGAACTAGAGAGAGTGAGAAAGAAAGAAAGAAAGAAAGAAGGAAGGGAGAGAGGGGGGAGATAGGGAGAGAAAGAAAGAGAGAGGATAAGAGAGAAAGATAGAAAGAAAAAAAGGAAGAAAGGGAAATAGAAAGAGAGAGATAAGAAAGAAAGAAAAATTGAGAGAGAGAGAGAGAAAGAAAGAAAGAAGGAAGGGAGACAGAGAGGGGGGAGATAGAGAGAGAAAAAAAGATGAAGGAAAGATAGAAAGAAAAAAAGGAAGGAAGGGAAATAGAGAGAGAGAAAACAAAGAAAGACAGAGAGAGAGAGAAAAAAGGTAGGAAGGAAAGAAGAAAGAAAGGAAACAAAGAAAGTAGAAAGGAGAGAAGGATTAAAGGAAAAACAGAGAAGGAAGAAAGAAAAAAGATGGAAGGAGAAAAGTTAAAAAGGATGGAAAGAAAGAAAAAAGAATCAAGGAAGAAAGGGAATAAAAGGCATGGGAAGGAAAGAAAGAATGAAGAAAAAAGCGTGCAGATGGATAATTAAAAGATAGAGACAGAAGAAAGAGACAGGAGCTGTGTCATGTGCTGTGCTCCCCAACCTCAGTAACAATGCCTGTTGCATGAGCCTGGCTGTCAGTGTCCTCAGTGATGGGGGCGGCCATCTTGGCGTAGTCCCTGCTGCTTTAACCCGGACCTTCACAATGATGTAATGAAAAGCCCAAACCCTTATAAAACGATTCCCCAGCATCTAATATTAATATATTTTAAGTATTTAGTCACTTACTTATTATTCTTTCCCCCGCTGGGCTGCAACTCTGTTCAGGACTTTAGGATACGGGCGCCGCCATCTTGCCTCAGAAGCATCACATACTGAGGAGAGGAGAGCGGGATAAAGTACAGGGGGCGGGGTTATAGCTGTGCTTTGCATAGACAGAGCAGAGCTGGGGTGAGGGAAAGGACAGCAATCCCAGAATGCAGAGCAGCACAGTCAGAAGACACTTCCTGTCTGCAGGCTGCCTGATGCTCCATGACCCACCATCTTGGGTGTTTAAGGGCTCATAACATGCAGTAGATGCAGGTAGGATGATTTTCAATATGGGCAATCTGTATGTACAGGGTGTGGGAAACATATAAGATAGGCTCTTATTCAGGGTGAAGGTCCGGATTAATGTGAGCAATCTGTATGTACAGGGTGTGGGAAACATATAAGATAGGCTCTTATTCAGGGTGAAGGTCCGGATTAATGTGAGCAATCTGTATGCACAGGGTGTGGGAAACATATAAGATAGGCTCTTATTCAGGGTGAAGGTCCGGATTAATGTGAGCAATCTGTATGCACAGGGTGTGGGAAACATATAAGATAGGCTCTTATTCAGGGTGAAGGTCCGGATTAATGTGAGCATTCTGTATGTACAGGGTGTGGGAAACATATAAGATAGGCTCTTATTCAGGGTGAAGGTCCGGATTAATGTGAGCAATCTGTATGTACAGGGTGTGGGAAACATATAGGATAGGCTCTTATTCAGGCTGAAGGTCTGGATTAATGTGGGTAATCTGTATGTTCAGGGGGGAAACATATAAGATAGGCTCTTATTCAGGGTGAAGGTCCGGATTAATGTGAGCAATCTGTATGTACAGGGGGGAAACATACAAGATAGGTTCTTATTCAGGGTGAGGGTCCGGATTAATGTGGGCAATCTGTATGTACAGGGGGGGGAAACATACAAGATAGGCTCTTATTCAGGGTGAAGGTCCGGATTATTGTGAGCAATTTGTATGTACAGGGTGTGGGAAACATACAAGATAGGCTCTTATTCAGGGTGAAGGTCTGGATTAATGTGGGCAATCTGTATGTACAGGGTGTGGAAAACATACAAGATAGGCTCTTATTCACAGTGAAGGTCCGGATTAATGTGAGCAATCTGTATGTACAGGGGGGAAACATACAAGATAGGCTCTTATTCAGGGTGAGGGTCCGGATTAATGTGGGCAATCTGTATGTACAGGGGGGGGGGACATATAAGATAGGCTCTTATTCACAGTGAAGGTCCGGATTAATGTGAGCAATCTGTTTGTACAGGGGGGGAACATCCAAGATAGGCTCTTATTGAGGGTGAAGGTCTGGATTAATGTGGGCAATCTGTATGTACAGGGTGTGGGAAACATATAGGATAGTCTCTTATTCAGGCTGAAGGTCCGGATTAATGTGGGTAATCTGTATGTTCAGGGGGGAAACATATAAGATAGGCTCTTTTTCAGGGTGAAGGTCCGGATTAATGTGGGCAATCTGTATGTACAGGGGGAAACATACAAGATAGGCTCTTATTCAGGGTGAAGGTCCGGATTAATGTGAGCAATTTGTATGTACAGGGTGTGGGAAACATACAAGATAGGCTCTTATTCAGGGTGAAGGTCCGGATTAATGTGAGCAATCTGTATGTACAGGGGGGGGGGGGACATACAAGATAGGCTCTTATTCAGGGTGAAGGTCCGGATTAATGTGGGCAATCTGTATGTACAGGGTGTGGGAAACATATAAGATAGGCTCTTATTCAGGGTGAAGGTCCGGATTAATGTGGGCAATCTGTATGTACAGGGTGTGGGAAACATATAAGATAGGCTCTTATTCAGGGTGAAGGTCCGGATTAATGTGAGCAATCTGTATGTACAGGGTGTGGGAAACATACAAGATAGGCTCTTATTCACAGTGAAGGTCCGGATTAATGTGAGCAATCTGTATGTACAGGGGGAAACATACAAGATAGGCTCTTATTCAGGGTGAGGGTCCGGATTAATGTGGGCAATCTGTATGTACAGGGTGTGGGAAACATATAGGATAGGCTCTTATTCAGGCTGAAGGTCCGGATTAATGTGGGTAATCTGTATGTACAGGGGGGAAACATACAAGATAGGTTCTTATTCAGGGTGAAGGTCCGGATTAATGTGAGCAATCTGTATGTACAGGGGGGAAACATACAAGATAGGCTCTTATTCAGGGTGAAGGTCCGGTTTAATGTGAGCAATCTGTATGTACAGGGTGTGGGAAACATACAAGATAGGCTCTTATTCACAGTGAAGGTCCGGATTAATGTGAGCAATCTGTATGTACAGGGGGGAAACATATAAAATAGGCTATTTTTCAGGGTGAAGGTCCGGATTAATGTGAGCAATCTGTATGTACAGGGGGGAAACATACAAGATAGGTTCTTATTCAGGGTGAGGGTCCGGATTAATGTGGGCAATCTGTATGTACAGGGGGGGAAACATACAAGATAGGCTCTTATTCAGGGTGAAGGTCCGGATTAATGTGAGCAATTTGTATGTGCAGGGTGTGGGAAACATACAAGATAGGCTCTTATTCAGGGTGAAGGTCTGGATTAATGTGAGCAATCTGTATGTACAGGGTGTGGGAAACATACAAGATAGGCTCTTATTCACAGTGAAGGTCCGGATTAATGTGAGCAATCTGTATGTACAGGGGGGAAACATACAAGATAGGCTCTTATTCAGGGTGAGGGTCCGGATTAATGTGGGCAATCTGTATGTACAGGGGGGGGGACATATAAGATAGGCTCTTATTCACAGTGAAGGTCCGGATTAATGTGAGCAATCTGTTTGTACAGGGGGGGAACATCCAAGATAGGCTCTTATTCAGGGTGAAGGTCTGGATTAATGTGGGCAATCTGTATGTACAGGGTGTGGGAAACATATAGGATAGTCTCTTATTCAGGCTGAAGGTCCGGATTAATGTGGGTAATCTGTATGTTCAGGGGGGAAACATATAAGATAGGCTCTTTTTCAGGGTGAAGGTCCGGATTAATGTGAGCAATCTGTATGTACAGGGGGGGGCATACAAGATAGGCTCTTATTCAGGTTGAAGGTCCGGATTAATGTGGGCAATCTGTATGTACAGGGTGTGGGAAACATATAAGATAGGCTCTTATTCAGGGTGAAGGTCCGGATTAATGTGGGCAATCTGTATGTACAGGGTGTGGGAAACATATAAGATAGGCTCTTATTCACAGTGAAGGTCCGGATTAATGTGAGCAATCTGTATGTACAGGGTGTGGGAAACATACAAGATAGGCTCTTATTCACAGTGAAGGTCCGGATTAATGTGAGCAATCTGTATGTACAGGGGGGAAACATACAAGATAGGCTCTTATTCAGGGTGAGGGTCCGGATTAATGTGGGCAATCTGTATGTACAGGGTGTGGGAAACATATAGGATAGGCTCTTATTCAGGCTGAAGGTCCGGATTAATGTGGGTAATCTGTATGTTCAGGGGGGAAACATATAAGATAGGCTATTTTTCAGGGTGAAGGTCCGGATTAATGTGAGCAATCTGTATGTACAGGGGGGAAACATACAAGATAGGTTCTTATTCAGGGTGAGGGTCCGGATTAATGTGGGCAATCTGTATGTACAGGGGGGGAAACATACAAGATAGGCTCTTATTCAGGGTGAAGGTCCGGATTAATGTGAGCAATTTGTATGTACAGGGTGTGGGAAACATACAAGATAGGCTCTTATTCAGGGTGAAGGTCTGGATTAATGTGAGCAATCTGTATGTACAGTGTGTGGAAAACATACAAGATAGGCTCTTATTCACAGTGAAGGTCCGGATTAATGTGAGCAATCTGTTTGTACAGGGTTTGGGAAACATATAGGATAGTCTCTTATTCAGGCTGAAGGTCCGGATTAATGTGGGTAATCTGTATGTTCAGGGGGGGAACATATAAGATAGGCTCTTTTTCAGGGTGAAGGTCCGGATTAATGTGGGCAATCTGTATGTACAGGGGGAAACATACAAGATAGGTTCTTATTCAGGGTGAGGGTCCGGTTTAATGTGGGCAATCTGTATGTACAGGGGGGGAAACATACAAGATAGGCTCTTATTCAGGGTGAAGGTCCGGATTAATGTGAGCAATTTGTATGTACAGGGTGTGGGAAACATACAAGATAGGCTCTTATTCAGGGTGAAGGTCCGGATTAATGTGAGCAATCTGTATGTACAGGGGAGGGGGAACATACAAGATAGGCTCTTATTCAGGGTGAAGGTCCGGATTAATGTGGGCAATCTGTATGTACAGGTGGGGAAACATGTAAGATAGGCTCTTATTCAAGGTGAAGGTCCGGATTAATGTGGGCAATCTGTATGTACAGGGTGTGGGAAACATATAAGATAGGCTCTTATTCAGGGTGAAGGTCCGGATTAATGTGGGCAATCTGTATGTACAGGGTGTGGGAAACATATAAGATAGGCTCTTATTCAGGGTGAAGGTCCGGATTAATGTGAGCAATCTGTATGTACAGGGTGTGGGAAACATACAAGATAGACTCTTATTCAGGGTGAAGGTCTGGATTAATGTGAGCAATCTGTATGTACAGGGTGTGGGAAACATACAAGATAGGCTCTTATTCAGGGTGAAGGTCTGGATTAATGTGAGCAATCTGTATGTACAGGGTGTGGGAAACATACAAGATAGGCTCTTATTCACAGTGAAGGTCCGGATTAATGTGAGCAATCTGTATGTACAGGGGGGAAACATACAAGATAGGCTCTTATTCAGGGTGAAGGTCCGGATTAATGTGGGCAATCTGTATGTACAGTGTGTGGAAAACATACAAGATAGGCTCTTATTCACAGTGAAGGTCCGGATTAATGTGAGCAATCTGTTTGTACAGGGTTTGGGAAACATATAGGATAGTCTCTTATTCAGGCTGAAGGTCCGGATTAATGTGGGTAATCTGTATGTTCAGGGGGGGAACATATAAGATAGGCTCTTTTTCAGGGTGAAGGTCCGGATTAATGTGGGCAATCTGTATGTACAGGGGGAAACATACAAGATAGGTTCTTATTCAGGGTGAGGGTCCGGTTTAATGTGGGCAATCTGTATGTACAGGGGGGGAAACATACAAGATAGGCTCTTATTCAGGGTGAAGGTCCGGATTAATGTGAGCAATTTGTATGTACAGGGTGTGGGAAACATACAAGATAGGCTCTTATTCAGGGTGAAGGTCCGGATTAATGTGAGCAATCTGTATGTACAGGGGAGGGGGAACATACAAGATAGGCTCTTATTCAGGGTGAAGGTCCGGATTAATGTGGGCAATCTGTATGTACAGGTGGGGAAACATGTAAGATAGGCTCTTATTCAAGGTGAAGGTCCGGATTAATGTGGGCAATCTGTATGTACAGGGTGTGGGAAACATATAAGATAGGCTCTTATTCAGGGTGAAGGTCCGGATTAATGTGGGCAATCTGTATGTACAGGGTGTGGGAAACATATAAGATAGGCTCTTATTCAGGGTGAAGGTCCGGATTAATGTGAGCAATCTGTATGTACAGGGTGTGGGAAACATACAAGATAGACTCTTATTCAGGGTGAAGGTCTGGATTAATGTGAGCAATCTGTATGTACAGGGTGTGGGAAACATACAAGATAGGCTCTTATTCAGGGTGAAGGTCTGGATTAATGTGAGCAATCTGTATGTACAGGGTGTGGGAAACATACAAGATAGGCTCTTATTCACAGTGAAGGTCCGGATTAATGTGAGCAATCTGTATGTACAGGGGGGAAACATACAAGATAGGCTCTTATTCAGGGTGAAGGTCCGGATTAATGTGGGCAATCTGTATGTACAGGGTGTGGGAAACATATAAGATAGGCTCTTATTCAGGGTGAGGGTCCGGATTAATGTGGGCAATCTGTATGTACAGGGTGTGGGAAACATATAAGATAGGCTCTTATTCAGGGTGAGGGTCCGGATTAAGCTGGTTGGCCTGGTCACGAGGTGCAGCACTGAGCACAGCTCCCCCTTTGATCACTGGTGTTACTGCGCAGTTGTCCGAATCGTTTGGGGCTCTAAACGGCCAATCGAGTGGCTGCTGCAAATCAGGCCTCTGGCCAGCAGGGGGCGCATGTGCCATCACATCATTCAAGTGCTGACTTGACTTTAGTCATAGTTCCCAACTTTTCAGGGTGGGAAAGAGGGACAATTGTTAAATTAGGCCACGCCCCCCTATTGAGAGATGGATGAAGCCACGCCCCTCATTGAGGGATGGATGAAGCCACACCCCCTCATTGAGGGATGGGTGAAGCCACGCCCCTCATTGAGGAATATATGAAGCCACGCCCCCTGATTGGGGGATGAATGAAGTCACGCCCCCTCATTGAGGGATGTGCGAAGCCACGCCCCCCACTGAGGGATTGTGAAGCCACGCCCCCTCATTGAGGGATGGATAGGATGTAACAGGTTCCATTTCCTCATCAAATGTGCAGCTTCAACCAACCTTGATATGAGGCCGATGAAGAGTAAGAGTAAGAAGATAGAGGGAAGGAAGGGGAAAAAAAGATAGAGAAAGAAAGATAGAAAGAAAGAGAAAAGCAGGAAACAAATTAAGGATGGAACTTTTCAGGGTGGGAAAGAGGGACATTTGTTAAATTAGACCACGTTTCCTGTTAAAGGATGGATAAAGCCACGCCCCCTGATTGAGGGATATATGAAGCCACACCCCCTCATTAAGAGATGTATGAAGCCACGACCCCTCATTGAGGGATGGATGAAGCCACGCCCCCCATTGAGGGATGGATGAAGCCACGCCCCCCATTGAGGGATGGATGAACCCACGCCCTTCGTTGAGGGATGAAGCCACGCCCCCTCATTGAGGGATGGATGAAGCCACGCCCCATTGAGTGATGGATGAAGCCACGCCCCCCCAATTGAGGGATGGATGAAGCCACGCCCCCTCATTGAAAGATGGATGAAGCCACGTCCCCTCATTGAAAGATGGATGAAGCCACGTCCCCTCATTGGGCGATGGATGAAGCCACGCCCCCATTGAGGTATGGATGAAGCCACGCCCCCTCATGGGGGATGGATGAAGCCACGCCCCCTCGCGGAGGGATGGATGAAGCCACGCCCCCTCACGGAGGGGTGGATGAAGCCACGCCCCCTCATTGAGGGATGATGAAGCCACGCCCCCCATTAAAGGAATGTATGAAGCCACGCCCCCTCACGGAGGGATGGATGAAGCCACGCCCCTCATTGAGGGATGGATGAAGCCACGCCCCCTTATCGAGGGATTGATGAAGCCACGCCCCCTCATTAAAGGAATGGATGAAGCCACGCCCTCTCACTGAGGGATGGATGAAGCCACACTCTCTCAGTAAGGAATGGATGAAGCCACGCTCCCTCACTGAGGGATGGATGAAGCCACGCCCCCTCATTGAAAGATGGTTGAAGCCACGTCCCCTCATTGAGCGATGGATGAAGCCACGCCCCCATTGAGGTATGGATGAAGCCACGCCCCCTCATGGGGGATGGATGAAGCCACGCCCCTTCACGGAGGGATGGATGAAGCCACGCCCCCTCATTGAGGGATGATGAAGCCACACACCCCATTAATGGAATGTATGAAGCCACGCCCCCTCAAGGAGGGATGGATGAAGCCACGCCCCTCATTGAGGGATGGATGAAGCCACGCCCCCTTATCGAGGGATTGATGAAGCCACGCCCCCTCATTAAAGGAATGGATGAAGCCACACTCTCTCAGTAAGGAATGGATGAAGCCACGCTCCCTCACTGAGGGATGGATGAAGCCACGCCCCCTCATTAAAGGAATGGATGAAGCCACACCCCCTCATTGAGGGATGGTTGAAGCCACGCCCCCTCATTTAGGGATGGATTAAGCCACGCCCCCTCATTGTGGGATAGATAGGGGTGTAACAGTTACAACAATAGAAACACTTTGAATAGGCAAATGGATCATTTATTGCTGCAGATCTGCATGTTACACCTCAAAGAGGGACAAATGAGAACAATGAGGGACAGGGGGACATGGACTCAAAAGAGGGACAGTCCCTCCAAATCAGGGACAATTGGGAGGTATGTTTTAGTTCCTCTTTGAAGTCTAAGCGGGGGGTGGGGTCAGGATGTGCTGTTATTGGGTCTCTAGAAAGCAACAAAATGTCCCCAAACTGTATGAAGGGAAGAGCACAAAATATCTGGGGCAGATGGTTCTCATTCAAACAAGAATGTCGGAGGTCCCCTTTAGCCAAGTGCTGGGTCTTTGGAGTCGGACCGAGATCCAAAACAGATGTTTTGACCCTTTTAAAGTGGACCAAAACCATACCTCCCAAGTGTCCCTGATTTGGAGGGACTTTTCGTTCCCATTAGTCCCTCTTTGAGGTGTAACATGCAGATCTGCAGCAATAAATCATTCATTTGCCTGTTCAAAGTGTTTTTTATCATTGTAACTGTTACATCCTATCTCCTATCCATCCCTCAATGAGGGGGCGTGGCTTCATCTATCCATCAATGAGGGGGCGTGGCTTCATCCATCCCTCAATGAGGGGGCGTGGCTTCATCTATCCATCAATGAGGGGGCGTGGCTTCATCCATCCCTCAATGAGGGGCGTGGCTTCAACCATCCCCCAATGAGGGGGCGTGGCTTTATTTACATAATGTCCCTCTTTGAGGTGTAACATGCAGATCTGCAGCAATAAATGATCCATTTGCCTATTCAAAGTGTTTCTATTGTAACTGTTACAATGTATCTCCTATCAATCCCTCAATGAGGGGGCGTGGCTTCACCCATCCCCCGATAAGGGGCGTGGCTTCATCATCCCCCAATGAGGGTGTGTGGCTTCACCCATCCCCCAATAAGGGGCGTGGCTTCATCGTCCCCCAATGAGGGGGTGTGGCTTCATCAATCCCCCAATGAGGAGGCGTGGTCTAATTTTACAAATGTCCCTCTTTCCCACCATGAACATTTGGTAGGTATGCAAAAACCCACTCCAGGGCAGGCGTACGCGCTCTGCACAGTCTTAGGAAGTTGAGACCGAGCATTAAACCCTTTATGATGGGGGACAGGAAGCAGCTGCGCACTTTAGGGAAGCATGTCTCCTATTGGATGAGCTGTAGATTCCGCACTTGTGTGGCTATTCATTAATGAAGCTTTGTTAGGAAAAGGTGAGTATCTCTCTAATGCAGGGCTCAATGATATCGTGATGGTGGGGGTGGGCTTAGTTTCCTGTCCCCCATCATATAGAGCCCTACTCGGAAAAGGTGAGTATCTTTATAATGCAGGGCTCATTGATGGTGTGAGGGGGAGGTGCAGTAGTTTCCTGTCCCCCATCATATGGAGCCCTGCTAGGAATGCTTGGTGTGGACACGCCCCCTGCTAGAGGGACAGCGGGGATGCGGCCACGGCTCGCGCATGCGCCGTTGGACCAGGAAATATGGTGATTGTATGGGGTGACCTGGGCATGAAATCATCATCTTCCTGTTTAAAGTGGACCAAAACCCAGGATTTTGACTATCCCGGGTTTAAGGCCTATTTGGGACACCCCGCCAGTAAACTCACCTTTCCCTGGTCCTGTGGTGCAACGCGTGGGCTCTGGTCCAATCAGCTCGCTTAGCTGTGCTAAGACTCGGCTAAAACTGGTGACCACAGAATTGTATAGGGAGGCAACTCACAAAAAAACAGATATTTGCCAAAAAAGATTTTATTCCATTTCATCACTAAACATGATTAAAAAACACATAATAAGACAATACATACAGGACAAACCAACATAAAGGTGCGCAGGTGATGGGGAGAGCGCCGGCACATATAAATAAATAACAATACACAAATAATGAATTGTTATTATAACAATATTATATATAAATAACAATAAACAAATAATGAATTTTTATTATAACAATATTATATTATAAATAACAACAAATAATGAATTGTTATTATAACAATATTATATTATAAATAACAACAAATAATGAATTGTTATTATAACAATATTATATTATAAATAACAACAAATAATGAATTGTTATTATAACAATATTATATTATAAATAACAACAAATAATGAATTATTATAACAATATTATATATAAATAACAATAAACAAATAATGAATTTTTATTATAACAATATTATATTATAAATAACAACAAATAATGAATTGTTATTATAACAATATTATATTATAAATAACAACAAATAATGAATTGTTATTATAACAATATTATATTATAAATAACAACAAATAATGAATTGTTATTATAACAATATTATATTATAAATAACAACAAATAATGAATTATTATAACAATATTATATATAAATAACAATAAACAAATAATGAATTTTTATTATAACAATATTATATTATAAATAACTATAAACAAATAATGAATTGCTATTATAACAATATTATATTATATTATAAATAACAATACTCAAATCATGAATTGTTATTATAACATTTATAAATAACAATAAACAAATAATGAATTGTTATTATAACAATGTTATATTATAAATAACAATAAATAATGAATTATTATAACAATATTATATTATAAATAACAACAAATAATGAATTGTTATTATAACAATATTATATATAAATAACAATAAACAAATAATGAATTTTTATTATAACAATATTATATTATAAATAACAATAAATAATGAATTATTATAACAATATTATATTATAAATAACAACAAATAATGAATTGTTATTATAACAATATTATATATAAATAACAATAAACAAATAATGAATTTTTATTATAACAATATTATATTATAAATAACAATAAATAATGAATTATTATAACAATATTATATTATAAATAACTATAAACAAATAATGAATTGCTATTATAACAATATTATATTATATTATAAATAACAATACTCAAATCATGAATTGTTATTATAACAATTATAAATAACAATAAACAAATAATGAATTGTTATTATAACAATGTTATATTATAAATAACAATACGCAAATAATTAATGCAGGAGAGCGCGTGCACTGCTGGGGGAGGCGCGGCTTCCACCAATAGCCACGCTGGTTGGCTGAGCCACTGCAGGAGGAGGCGTCGCCGTTGATGGGGGCTGCTGGAGGCAGAGCGCTAGTCGGGTCTGGAGAGAGGCGTAGCGCACACCGGCGGCTGCTTCACACTGTGATGGGTAAGCGGGAGAGGCTGCCGCACGTTCACTATACCTTCAGTTCGGTTGCTTCTGGAAGCTTCCGTGGAAGAGAGGAGGTTCCAACTTATCTGGCATTCATAGAGCTAGGTGGGCGGTCGTCAGTGGCCAGTGCCCCCCCCCCCCCCCCCTTAGCTAGCTTTGTGCTGAATGTTGCGCTCATTGCCTGTCTGCATGCTCTGTGGGATTGATGGGGGGTCCACACACTGGGCATCCCAAATTAAGATGCCCTGTCACAGAGGAATAACACCTGGGAGAAGGACAGTACTGATTGGTGACCTTCTTTGATGGAGAGGTGCAGTGTTTCAGAATAGGGCTTGCTTGTCCCATGTTCTTCTATTTATCAAGCTGGGAGACCGTGCCCAATGCTGTGGAATGCTGGATATCCAGCATTGGAAGTTTGGGTCTAATGTACCTGCTTGTAACAGCTGTAGGTTCTACTGGGTCCCATGCATGGCTCCAAAACTAAACCTCGCTATCACTAATCTGTTCAATTTATGGGATGAAAGCTACCAGTTCATCACCTGCATGGTTGCATTTACCATTAGACAAACCTAGGCATGTGCCTAGGGCAGCCACTTGCAAGGGGAGGTGCCATAGTATGTGGTTACTGTACTATAGTAAAGAAAATAGGTGAAATAAGGGTGCTGGCACCTTAAAGTGGACCGACACCCAGGGGTGATCAGCTCGGGAATCTATAAGGTTCCCGGTCCGATCAGATCCCTCCCCGCGGGGCATCCGAAATCGGGATGGCCCGCTGTGTGAAACCCCACAGGACGCCCAGAAACCTTACCTTATCCCCGTTCCAATGGCGCATGCGCGAGCCGGGGCCGCATCTCGTGCTTCTTTGTAGCAGGGAACTTGTGAACGGCCGGCACGTGCCCCGCGGAAGTGGACCAAAACCCAGGATAGTCAAAAACCTGGGTGTTGGTCCACTTTAATGCCCCCTCATGACCCCCCCACAGCTATGACAGTGGGGAGATTTGGGGGGGTTTATAGAGTGGGGCATCACAAATCTGGTTGTTCCTAAGTAAGTATCAAAGCCCAGGATAGTGAAAATCCTGGGTTTTGGTTCACTTAAAGTGGAACAAAACCCGAATTGAGATTCTGCGCTATGTGTGAGTACTTACCATTTTGTGAGTACTTACCTTTAAAATGGGTATTGTAAGTGTGTCATACACTCCGCTTCCATAATCATGACATCTGGGTAGTCTATGATAGCAGTAAGAGGACCAGGAAGAACACATATAACAACTACAAAATTAACAAAGGCTCACCATATAAAGGATCCGGAATACCACAAGGGTGGGGGGAAGCGGGGTGTGTGACATACTTATAATACCCATTTTAAAGGTGAGTACTCACAAAATGGTATTATTCCAAGTGTGACATAGACTCCGCTTCCATAATCATGACATCTGGGACATCCAATAACAGTGCCCGTCATGGGTGGGAACCGAAAACAGTAAAAACAATGCACCAACTTAAACCACTGCAGCTTGCAGAACCTTGCGACCAAAAACAGCATCCGCTGAGGCCCGCACATCAACCTTGTAAAACTTGGAAAAAGTGTGAACCGAAGACCAAGTAGCGGCCTTACAAACTTGCTCAACAGAGGCCTGGTGCTGGAAAGCCCAGGACGCCCCAACCGCACGATTAGAATGAGCAGTGATACGAAAAGGGGGAGTCTACACCCTTAGCAGAATAGGCCCCAACAATGGCCTGATGAATCCATTTACTAATAGTTGACTTGGCCGCCGCCAAACCCTTTCTGGGCCCACAAGGCACCATGAAAAAAGAGTCCATCTTGCGGAAGGGGGAAGTAACCACCAAATAGTACTTCACACAACGAACCACATCCAAAGAATGCTAAACTCTCTCCTTGTCATTGCTAGGCTTAGGACACAAAGAAGGAAGAACAACATCCTGATTGAGGTGGAAGGCAGAAACAACCTTAGGAAGGAAATCTGGTTTGAAACGGAAAACCACCTTATCCTGATGCCTCTCAAAGTAAGGAGCCTGAATAGACAAAGCCGCCAACTCAGAGACACGCCGGACAGAAGTAAAGCCACCAAAAAGGCAACCTTTTGAGTAAGCACAGAAAGAGCAATATCCCGAAGCGGCTCAAAAGGAGGCCCCTGTAGAGCCGAAAGAACCAGATTCAAATCCCAAACTGGCACCAAGGCCTTCCTAGGAGGCCTAACATGAGTAACCCCCTGGAAAAAAGTCCTGACCAGTGGGTGCAAAGCAAAAGACCTTTGGAAGAAAACAGACAGGGCGGATACCTGCCCCTTCAAGGTACTAAGCTGAAAACCTTGATCCAGACTGTGTTGAAGAAACTCCAAAATCCTAGGGATAGAGAACACCCTACAAGGTAAGGCCCTGGCCTCACACCAGTCAATGTAGGACCGCCAAGTCCTATAGTAAATACCAGAGGAAGACCTCTTCCTAGTTCTAATCAAGGTCTGAACTACAGCCGCAGAGAGACCTTCCTCCTTCAGAATTCAGCAGCCAGGCCGTCAAAGCCAGCGTTTGTAAATTGGGGTAAAGAAGATGACCCTGAGAAATCAGGTCCGGAAACAGAGGCAGCCTGTAATTATCTACCGTTAGACTTACAACGTATGTGAACCAAACCTGTCTTGGCCACTTTGGGACCACCAGAATCGCTGGTGACCCTTCCAGAACCAGCTTGCGAACCACCTTGCCCACCATGGAGAAGGGTGGGAACAGATACAGGAAACCCAGATCCTTCCAAGCCAGGGATAAGGCATCCCCTGCCAGGGCCAAAGGATCCTGAGAGAGAGAGACACAAAGGACGGAAGTTTGTGATTGTGCCAGGAGGCAAAGAGGTCAACATCCGGAGTCCCCCACCTGTGACACAGGGAGCGAAACACCCTGGTGTTGAGGGCCCACTCTCCTCGGCGAGAGAATCCCCTGCTCAGAGCATCCGCCTCAGTGTTCTGCACTCCTGGAATGTAAACTGCTGAGATGAAAGGGATGTTGCTCTCCGCCCAAGTAAGGATCAGAGAGACCTCCCTGAGGGCACTCTTGCTGCAAGTCCCTCCTTGGTGATTGATGTAGGCCACCGCCGTTCGGTTGTCCGAGCGAACCTGAACCGTTAGGCCCTGTAAGTGTGGAGTCAGCCGTGACAGAACTAGCCGGATGGCTCTAGGACATTGATGGGGGTGTGAGCCTCCTGAGGACCCCACAACCCCTTGAACTGACGATTCTTCCAGAAACCTCCCCAGCCCGACAGGCTGGCATCCGTGGTCACCGTTTCCCAACAAGGGACAAGAAAGGATTTTCCCCTCAACAGATAGCTTGACTCCATCCACCACGGAAGTGACTGGCGAACCCGTAGAGTCCCTTACCTTGGGCTGAGGAAGGAACACTCTGGCTTGAGTGGTATCCAGAGTCATGCCCAGAAATGAAATCTCCCTGGAAGGAGACAGAGAGGATTTGGGGTGGTTGATCACCCATCCGAACCTTACCAGAGTAGACAGCACCGCCCTGGTGTTCATCTCCGCCTGCCTGAGGG
Source organism: Gastrophryne carolinensis (assembly GCA_027917425.1). Taxonomy (NCBI): domain Eukaryota; kingdom Metazoa; phylum Chordata; class Amphibia; order Anura; family Microhylidae; genus Gastrophryne; species Gastrophryne carolinensis. The sequence continues at coordinate 10,353,132 of CM051240.1, read as the reverse complement.
AAGAGGCTGAAATCAGTAGGTCGTCCAGATACGGCACAATGCAAATGCCCTGGGCTCTGAACAGGGCCATTATGCCCGCCAGAACCTTGGCGAATGGTAGGGCCACAAACTGAAAATGAAGATCCTGTACCGCAAACCTGAGGAATCTCTGGTGCCCAGGAAAGATAGGAACATGCAGGTAAGTATCCTTGATGTCTATTGACGTCATAAAGTCCCCTTGGCGAAGCGAAAGAATGGCAGAGCGCAGGGTCTCCACGCGAAACTTCCTGGTTCTGATGAACCTGTTGAGAATTTTTAGGTCCAGAATGGGTCTGACAGAACCATCCTTTCTGGGGACTGTAAAGAGGTTGGAGTAGTAACCCCTGCCTCTCTCCGAGGGAGGCACCGGGCATATGACTCCCATATCCAGAAGACTTTGGACCGCCAACAGGAGCCCCTGTGCAGCCTGAGGGTCTGAGGGCACCGAGACCTTAAAAATCTTTACCTTAAAAAGGGGGCCAGTACTCGAACTCCAGTTTGTACCCGGACGAAACAACTTCCAGGATCCATTTGTCTGTGACCACCTGTGCCCAAACCTGGAAGAAGAGCGGCAGCCGCCCCCCCACCCGAGTGGGTGAGGGCGCCCCCTCATAACTGAGTGGGTTTAGCGGGGGGCTTAGGCTTGGAACTCCAAGCAGATGCTGGACGGGCCCATCCTCTGCCCCTGCTCCAGTAGGAACCTCTAACACCAGAGTAGGCGAATCCTCTGACGGCTCTGGCACCAGAAAGGAAGGACTGAAGGAGCTCGCCCCCCGAAAGGGACGACGCCGTTTCCTACGCTGAGGTAGCTTACCACCCTTAGCCACCGCATCCAACTTATCTCCAAACAGCTTAGTGCCCAGGAAGGGAAGAGCGGTGAGCGATTTCTTGGCTGCAAAGTCCGCCGCCCACTGGCGAAGCCAGACCGATCGACGCATGGCCACCAATAAGTTCTGCTACACATGACAATAGTGTCCTCCATAGCAGCCAGTACAAAGTTCATGAAAAGCTTGCAACTTTTAAGGGCAGCGAACTCCGCGCTGGATGGGTCAAAATGGGCACCATTCAAGAACTCCCTAACCAGGGATCTATTAACCACCGCCGCAAGCGCATATGCGCACACCGGCCGCAAGGCTGAACCCACACTAGCGAAGGCATGACATGCCAACTGATCAATGCGCTTATCCTCACCATCCTTGAGGGTAGTGGCATCAGGGGTATGGACCACAGAGGTGTTGGACAACCCCAAAACAGGCGCATCGACCTCGGGCGGGGAAGACCAACGCTTCACCGCATCCACCGGGAAGGGATACTTTTTATCCCCAACATTGAGGAGCTCGGGGAAGCCGACTCTGTTTTTCCCATTCCCTAAGGATCAGAGCATCAAAATGACCCTGTGTAGGGAACTCCAAGCGAGGCCTGGCGGCCCCAAAGAATTCCCCTTTTTTCAGAGGGGGTGCCTCAGGCGGCGCAATGTCCAAAACCTCAAGGAGATGGACCAGAACCTTGGAGGTGTCAACGGCATCCCCCAGCGCCTGCCCAGCATCATTGTCATGAAAAAACACACCCTTAGTATCAGATGCTCCATCTAGCGGGGAATACTCAGACCAATCATCATCATCATCAAACTCCAAAGCCGGCCCTGCCGGCGACAGGTGTCTTTTCTTAGCCTGGGCCTCACAGCGCCAGAAAGGATCCTCTCGATGCTGGCTAGGCGAGCACAAACATCAGAGTGTGACTCCCCACTAGTGACAACGTCACTTGGGGTGTGTAACAGGCTGGGTGGTGTAGGCGATGAAGCGGGTGGTGCTGACCTAGAAGCCTGGGAAACCGACTGCCGCATCATGGCCTTTTGTGCACAAGGAATACAATTGAGCACATCCTCCCCCGTAAGGGATACCCCACAACCAACACACAGCCGGGATTGTCCCGAGGGAAGCCCCAGCCCAGTATCCCGCGGAGCCTCCATATGGTGATTTTTTTGGGTAGTCGCGGTGACCCCAGGGAATTAAGCTGGTAAGCAACCCTGGGATGCCCCTTTAATGTCCCTGTGGGAGGATTTAATGGAAAATGCTAAGGAAGGGCCTAGGACCGGGAGAACCCCCTAATATTGCAACAGGGGAGTCCTCCTGAAAGACACAATAAGGGAGGCCCATAAGACAAGCACACAAAATGATTGTTATATATATATATTACAATCAAGAGAAACCAATCAGCTCCCCTGCGGAGAGGGAGGCAGCCTAAGAGAAGAAAAGGGGGCCCACTGGGCACTCACAAAACACACAGGTCTGCAGTAGGATCGGCGGCAGCACTTCTAAGATGGCCACCGGAGTCCAGCACCGCAGGAGAGAGTGAGGAAGAAGGGGAGCGGGCCAGCGCAGAACGCGCGCTCGCTAGGCCCCACCCCCCTCCCTGCCAGACCAGAAACGCGGATCCAGGCCATGGGCTGGGACTCCAAACGGCGCCAAAAGGAGGGGGAGGGGCGGGCCGTGGCACGTGAGGGCCTGGCCCCGCCCCCCCCCAAACGCAGCCTGAGGGGGAGAAGCTCCCCTCATGAAAACTGCCAACAGAGCAGGCAAGGCACATCAGCCACATGTAAAAGCATACACACACACACAAACACACAATAGTGAATCACCAGACACTGAAAATCAGTAAGGGACAAGCCAGAACCCCCCCCCCCCCGAGGGATACAGAGGGGACTCAGAAGGCAGGGGACCCGCCACCCAGTACAGGGGAAGCGGATAAGGCTGAAGGGACAAGCCATCCCAAACCGGGATCACCAACCCGGAAACCGCCTACCCCTTGTAATGGGGTCTCACGGAGGAGTCATGCTCCTTAAAACACCTAGGAAGGTGTTGCCTACCCTCAACCAGGACCTACAGCCGAGGCTGGGAGGCTCATAAGGGGACATGTGAATAAAGGTCCAGGAAGAAATAGGGACAAAAATGGCCGGCGCCGGCTTACCTGCAAGGAAAAGAAGGCTTCATCTTCTGACTTGCTCGTCGTCTAGCAGAGAAGGAACTGGGGAATTGGTGGGAGGTCCCGGGTGTATATGGACTGGGAGGAGCTCCTTTTTTCCATTCATCTCTGCTAAAGATCGCCCTCTACTGGAGACTACCCAGATGTCATGATTATGGAAGTGGAGTGTATGACATACTTGGAATACCCCCAGTTTGCCTAGTAAAAAAAATCACCTCTTTTTTTTTAATTGGGGGGGGGGGGCAGCATTTCACTCTCGGACCCAGGCAGCACAATGTCTTGGGCCAGCCCTGGATTTGATGGTTGTTTTTGTTTATATTCATTGGCACTTATATAATTTATTATATGTATGGATTTATTTATTAGTTGTATAGGAGTATTGCACTGATTATATTCACTTTCTCTGTATATAATGGGGTCAGGATGTAATAATACTTTGTTATATATTAGGCGGGCAGTGTGCAATATTATTTATCCCGTGATTGGCAGCCAATTAGGTCCCACCATCCTTGCGCAGTCTCCAGGATCATAGCCCACCTCAAATAATAGAGAAATAGTAAGTACACTGTATGGACAATTATATTATATAATTAGGCAATAAAGACCTTGGTGAACATAATACCTATGAGGTGGTTGCTAGACTGGTCCTGAAGAGTGTTATAGCTATGTTGCCTGTATGGAACAATATCTGACCACTGCAGTCAAGGAAACATTGCAAATACAGAATCCACAAGACAATCTATGGCCCTTATTTATGAAGGAATAGCGACAGGTAGCGACTGGTGAGCGGCCGGTAATGACGGGCCCGGGCCCCGCCACGAGAACGCCGGCTCCCCACCACAATCACACATTTATCAAGCCGATCCTGCTTAGCGACTGAGATAGCGCCATATAGCGACTCATTCATCATTATTCCAGCCTCAGCCCACAGCGCCCGACCTTGAACAGCGACAGGTATGACCTCTCGCTACCTGGCGCTCTCCAATGCATTTCAATGGAACAATCTTTAAATATTAATAATTCATTGTTATTAATTTTTTTTTTTTTTTTTTTTTTAAATGTAAAAATTCTGTGACCACTTCTGCCATGTTAGATAATTTTTTTAAGGAAAAAAATAAAAATTGTGCAGAATTGATATTACAGGTCTGATATTAATGTATTCATATTACTAAATTATTTAAAACATTTTTTTTTTGGTTTCAAAAAATATGGTGGTTTGGGGGTTAAAAAAACTACTTTTAACACATCGCCGCCAGCGCTCGGGGGTTTAAACAAGCATTTCACAGCGCTTGAATTTTTGGAGAGTGATTTTTTGATGAATATGGTGGAAGCCGGTCGCTCTGACCAGTCGCTATCATGCGCACCCATACAGCGCGGAACCTGTCAAATAGCGACTCGTCACCTTGTGTTCAACATTACCGCACACCGACTGAGTCGCTGTCAACAACCGAACAACGGCCAAGCACAGCGACTACTAGCTGTGAAAATACCGCTACAGTCGCTCAACTGTCGCTATTAATAAATCGGCCTCTATGTAAATTATCTGGTCAGAATATGTCCCAATAACCAAGCATCATCCCAGACGTGACCCAGATAATACAATCAAGCAGAATAAAATCATGACGTTCATCATAACAGTATGGAGAGACAAGATAAGTGTGCAATCTGATTACCAAATGTTAAAGCACCGTGATCGCATGCGTTGCCAGCGTTTCGAGGCCGAGGCCCCTTTTTTCAAGGCTGCGATCGCGAGAGTGAAGTGGTGGAGGACCACGCAGCGCGCCGGTGAGGTAAGTGGGGAGGACAGGGGGCTCTGTTTGGTACTTCGCAGTGTTATTGTTCACTGCGAGTGTATATATATGTTTATTTACTTACACCATATGTGAGTGGCGCTTATTTGATTTTGTAGTAGCACTATTTAGGCTTAGTCTTAGAGTAGAGGCACTGATTTTTTGCACATGGCACTTTCTTTGTATTATATGTATTGCATGATTGCACGGGTTTGGACGCTGTAAGCACTGCGAGTTCTCAGCAGTGCAACTGTTTCACAAATAGATTGAGCACTTTATAAGTAGACACTAGGCACTTCATGCACTCAGCACCTTCCATAAGCGCCATTGCACTATGAGATGTATGCCATTATTACTGATGTTTGGGTACATGATCAATTGATTATCTATTTTGATAGTTATATAGCCCTGGAGTTCCTCCCCACTTTATTTGGGTTTTAATAAGTGTTTTTTAACTGTGTGTATATATGTTGTTATGTGTATTTGATACTATGTATGAATTTCTTATGCTCTAATAAATTGGATATTAGATTTAGCAGTGTGCAATTAGCATTTGTGGACCGATTGGTGGGCCAGCCCTGGGGTTGCACCAGACAAAGAAGGTTGTGATTAGTAGGTCCCTTTAATTGGCACCTGCCATATATGGGATTGTGTAGGTGGTGCACACCTTATAAGTGCACAGTTTGGAAGTAGTCTGATCTTCACCGAGTGGCGTATGCAACAAAGTATCAAGTGATAAACTACAAATCAGGAGACATGTGGTGTGGCAATAATTATGAACCGTGACAAAATGAAAAATACTTTATTATAGACAACTTTTCCTTATTAGATATGAACCAATTGCTACAATAACCCCACTCACCAGGATGTAGTGATGACAGTATGTAAAGTACTGTGCTGCCATCTAGCTGTACATCTAGCTAACTGCATGCAAAATGATCAGAGCATCAAATAACCTTAGTGCAATATATAATACAGATATTTGTTCATAATGCTATTCGTCCGTCATAGTCTAATAGCCAAACAGTGTTCATATTAACATAATTGAAAAGCACATATACGTCTTGTGCATGGGGATAAAGATAGGAGGCTATGCAGAACATATGTAAAAAAATGACAAGTGTTCACTATGCTGCAAAAGTGCTATAACAACCAGAGAAGCAATGAAATAAACAGCTCACAGTATTACCAGGTAAATGTGATCGCTCAGGGACGTTTCGAGACACAGTCCCTTCTTCAGCTGAGCGATATCTACACTGCGCCGCAGCGTGCTTATGAACTGGTGATCCCCCCCCCCCCCCCCCCCCGGACACCTAACCATAAATAACTGATGATGAGAGGTAAGACATGGTACCTTTTATGTGTATGTGTGTGTGTGTACGGCGTCCCCCCCTGGCCGGCCAGCGCGGCGTTTCCGGGTGCGCTCGTAGAACGCGTTTCGGCACGTCGCATCCGGTGACGTGGTCCCGGCTGGCGTCACTTCCGCCGGTGGATGGCGTTGCAGATTTGCCATCCACCACTTGGCGACGTCAGCGCGCGGGGCCTGCGTCCTACGGACAGCTGCTGACAATTGTAACAAGCTTAATTTATCTTGAGAGGTGCCACTGGATTAAATTTGCACCCAATATTGAGAAATCATCTGACGGTGTGCTGGATACCTACCATTTTCTTAATGTACTTTTGCTTTAGTGTAACAATCAGCATATAAAGATAAAATCAAAATGATATATATATATATATATAAGTGATCCAAAAATACAAATAACAGTGTGCAAATCCTGCCTGGATCCGGATCCTAAGTAACTGTAAAGTGCAAAGTGCAACCAATCAGTAAATATATATATACACAACATGTGATCAAAAAACAAAACCTACACGATTACCAATAATAAATATCCCATAAAACATCTAATAAATGAATGTGTTGTTATCAAAGTACAAAATGTAGACAAGCTGAATGGGCAGCACCAGCCTATCTGCCCTTACAATAATTAATAAAAATACTAGTCAAAAAAACTAGGCCAAAAGAGAGGGAGAACCACACTCCCCAATAAGTGCTAAGGGTTGCATGTAATAAGTGGCACCACCTCAAAAGATATATACAAAACTATCCCAATTTATTACATAAAAATACACAGATTAAAATACATTCAAACAATGACACTACATACATACACAAAACCACAAGGGGGCGCCAGGGGTCTGTTCACAATACATAATATCGGTGAATAAATTCATTCCAAACAATATACACAAACGTTTTCAACCAATATTTAGTAAAACCTTCCAATCCTGTGCAAAAATTATACTGATTAGCGTATGTGCAAATTGCAATATATAATAAAATAAATACAATATAACTAAGTGTTCCTCAATACATCCCAAATCTTTAATAAAAAATCTAGATCCATAACACACTATCAAAAAAGCAGGAAAACGAGCCAGGGTGGGTAGAATAAGAGCAAAAACACAGAGTATGCATACAGACCAACACAGGTAGACCGCCAACGCGTGTCGTAATGTCTCCTGCACTACTTCCTCAGTGTCACATCGCCCTGAGGAAGTAGTGCAGGAGACACTACGACGCGCGTTGGCGGTCTACCTGTGTGGGGGTGTCCCTGGTTGGTCTGTATGCATACTCTGTGTTTTTGCTCTTATTCTACCCACCCTGGCTCGTAGAATAAGAGCAAAAACACAGAGTATGCATACAGACCAACACAGGTAGACCGCCAACGCGTGTCGTAGTGTCTCCTGCACTACTTCCTCAGTGTCACATCGCCCTGAGGAAGTAGTGCAGGAGACACTACGACGCGCGTTGGCGGTCTACCTGTGTGGGGGTGTCCCTGGTTGGTCTGTATGCATACTCTGTGTTTTTGCTCTTATTCTACCCACCCTGGCTCGTAGAATAAGAGCAAAAACACAGAGTATGCATACAGACCAACACAGGTAGACCGCCAACGCGTGTCGTAGTGTCTCCTGCACTACTTCCTCAGTGTCACATCGCCCTGAGGAAGTAGTGCAGGAGACACTACGACACACGTTGGCGGTCTACCTGTGTGGGGGTGTCCCTGGTTGGTCTGTATGCATACTCTGTGTTTTTGCTCTTATTCTACCCACCCTGGCTCGTAGAATAAGAGCAAAAACACAGAGTATGCATACAGACCAACACAGGTAGACCGCCAACGCGTGTCGTAGTGTCTCCTGCACTACTTCCTCAGTGTCACATCGCCCTGAGGAAGTAGTGCAGGAGACACTACGACACGCGTTGGCGGTCTACCTGTGTGGGGGTGTCCCTGGTTGGTCTGTATGCCTACTCTGTGTTTTTGCTCTTATTCTACCCACCCTGGCTCGTAGAATAAGAGCAAAAACACAGAGTATGCATACAGACCAACACAGGTAGACCGCCAACGCGTGTCGTAGTGCCTCCTGCACTACTTCCTCAGTGTCACATCGCCCTGAGGAAGTAGTGCAGGAGACACTACGACACGCGTTGGCGGTCTACCTGTGTGGGGGTGTCCCTGGTTGGTCTGTATGCATACTCTGTGTTTTTGCTCTTATTCTACCCACCCTGGCTCGTAGAATAAGAGCAAAAACACAGAGTATGCATACAGACCAACACAGGTAGACCGCCAACGCGTGTCGTAGTGTCTCCTGCACTACTTCCTCAGTGTCACATCGCCCTGAGGAAGTAGTGCAGGAGACACTACGACACGCGTTGGCGGTCTACCTGTGTGGGGGTGTCCCTGGTTGGTCTGTATGCATACTCTGTGTTTTTGCTCTTATTCTACCCACCCTGGCTCGTAGAATAAGAGCAAAAACACAGAGTATGCATACAGACCAACACAGGTAGACCGCCAACGCGTGTCGTAGTGTCTCCTGCACTACTTCCTCAGTGTCACATCGCCCTGAGGAAGTAGTGCAGGAGACACTACGACACGCGTTGTATTTTAATCTGTGTATTTTTATGTAATAAATTGGGGTAGTTTTGTATATATCTTTTGAGGTGGTGCCACTTATTACATGCAACCCTTAGCACTTATTGGGGAGTGTGGTTCTCCCTCTCTTTTGGCCTGAATGTGTTGTCATTTATTAGATGTTTTATGGGATATTTATTATTGGTAATCGTGTAGGTTTTGTTTTTTGATCACATGTTGTGTATATATATTTACTGATTGGTTGCACTTTGCACTTTACAGTTACTTAGGATCCGGATCCAGGCAGGATTTGCACACTGTTATTTGTATTTTTGGATCACTTATATCTTTTTGATTTTTATTTTAACTTTATATCCTGATTATTATTTATTTATATGTGCCGGCGCTCTCCCCATCACCTGCGCACCTTTATGTTGGTTTGTCCTGTGTGTATTGTATTATTATGTGTTTTTTAAGGGTTTTTAATCATGTAGATTATGTGTAGTGATTAAATGGAATAAAATCTTTTTTGGACAAATACGTTGTAAGAGTGCGCACGCTCGCTCGCGTCGGCCATTCAGGAACGCCTGGCGCTCCACCCCTTGCTAAAGCTATAGCAGGCGCGTGCCATTGCATCGGAGGGAAGGCGACTTTTACAGGGGACTCGGGAGGTTCACATATTGGGGAGTCCCGAATGTGGATACCATGGAGGGAGGGGAACCAGGCAGCCCTGGAGTCTTATAGATTCCAGGGCTGTTTTTGATCTAATTCAAACCGGACCTTCACCCTGAATAAGAGCCTATCTTGTATGTTTCCCACACCCTGTACATACAGATTGCTCACATTAATCCGGACCTTCACCCTGAATAAGAGCCTATCTTATATGTTTCCCACACCCTGTACATACAGATTGCTCACATTAATCCGGACCTTCACCCTGAATAAGAGCCTATCTTATATGTTTCCCACACCCTGTACATACAGATTGCTCACATTAATCCGGACCTTCACCCTGAATAAGAGCCTATCTTATATGTTTCCCACACCCTGTACATACAGATTGCTCACATTAATCCGGACCTTCACCCTGAATAAGAGTCTATCTTGTATGTTTCCCACACCCTGTACATACAGCTTGCCTACATTAATCCGGACCCTCACCCTGAATAAGAGCCTATCTTATATGTTTCCCACACCCTGTACATACAGATTGCTCCCATTAATCCGGACCTTCACCCTGAATAAGAGCCTATCTTGTATGTTTCCGCCCCTGTACATACAGATTGCCCACAATAATCCGGACCTTCACCCTGAATAAGAGCCTATCTTATATGTTTCCCACACCCTGTACATACAGATTGCTCACATTAATCTGGACCTTCACCCTGAATAAGAGCCTATCTTATATTCCCCCCCCCCCGTACATACAGATTGCTCACATTAATCCGGACCTTCATTCCGAATAAGAGCCTATCTTGTATGTTTCCCACACCCTGTACATACAGATTGCCCACATTTATCCGGATCTTCACCCTGAATAAGAGCCTATCTTATATGTTTCCCACACCCTGTACATACAGATTGCTCACATTATAAATCATCCTACCTGCATCTACTGCATCTTATGAGCCTTTAAACATCCAAGATGGTGGCTCATGGAGCATCAGGCAGCCTGCAAACAGGAAGTGTCTTCTGACGCTCTGCATTTTGGAATTGCTGACCTTTTCCTGAACCCAGCTCTGCTCTGTCTGAGCAAAGCACAGCTATAACCCCGCCCCCTGTACTTTATCCCGCTCTCCTCTCCTCAGTATGTGATGCTTCTGAGACAAGATGGTGGCGCCCATATCCTAGAGTCCTGAACAGAGTTGCAGCCCAGTGGGGGAAAGAATAATAAGTGACTAAATACGTAAAATATATTCATTTTAGATGCTGGGGAATCGTTTTATAAGGGTTTGGGCTTTTCATTAAATTACGCTGAAGGTCCGGTTTAAAAAACATAACACCCCCCCCCCCCCCTCGCCCCGTTCCATGGAAAAAAAATAAATCACTTCGGAAGCATCAGCAACAGAAAATAGAAAAAAACTTTATTAGCAGCGCGTCATTAAGACAGAAAGACGAGCGTCAGCCTCTGCGGTTCTGACGTGATGTAATGTTAGAGGCGGAGCTACACGCCCCCCGCGGGTCTCCGCAGGCACCAGCTGTAACCGTTCTGGAAGAGCCGCATCCATGGCGAAGGGCCCGGGGCCCGGCCCCAACCCTCCGGCATCCAGGGCCACTGCCAGGTCAGCACGCAGCGCTCCGGGTGCGGCATCATGGCAAGATGGCGGCCGTCCTCCGAGCACAGCGCGGCAATGCCCAGGGGGGAACCGTTGGGATTCATGGGGTACTCCTCTGTGGGGGAGCCTAGGTCGTCCACATAGCGGAGGGGAGCCAGGCTGCGCGAGGTCACATGATCCAGCACCACCGGGGACCGGAAACGCATCAGGCCTGCAGGAGGACAAAGGGGTATAAGGGAGGATACAGGAGGAGAAGAGCTTACACTCTATTAGGGTGTAAGGGAGGATACAGGAGGAGAAGAGCTTACACTCTATTAGGGTATAAGGGAGGATACAGAAGGAGAAGAGCTTACAATCTATTAGGGTATAAGGGAGGATACAGGAGGAGAAGAGCTTACACTCTATTAGGGTATAAGGGAGGATACAGGAGGAGAAGAGCTTACACTCTATTAGGGTATAAGGGAGGATACAGGAGGAGAAGAGCTTACAATCTATTAGGGTATAAGGGAGGATACAGGAGGAGAAGAGCTTACAATCTATTAGGGTATAAGGGAGGATACAGAAGGAGAAGAGCTTACACTCTATTAGGGTATAAGGGAGGATACAGGAGGAAAAGAGCTTACAATCTATTAGGGTATAAGGGAGGATACAGGAGGAGAAGAGCTTACAATCTATTAGGGTATAAGGGAGGATACAGGAGGAAAAGAGCTTACACTCTATTAGGGTATAAGGGAGGATACAGAAGGAGAAGAGCTTACACTCTATTAGGGTATAAGGGAGGATACAGGAGGAGAAGAGCTTACACTCTATTAGGGTATAAGGGAGGATACAGAAGGAGAAGAGCTTACACTCTATTAAGGTAAAAGGGAGGATACAGAAGGAGAAGAGCTTACACTCTATTAGGGTATAAGGGAGGATACAGAAGGAAAAGAGCTTACACTCTATTAGGGTATAAGGGAGGATACAGGAGGAGAAGAGCTTACACTCTATTAGGGTATAAGGGAGGATACAGAAGGAGAAGAGCTTACACTCTATTAGGGTATAAGGGAGGATACAGAAGGAGAAGAGCTTACACTCTATTAGGGTATAAGGGAGGATACAGGAGGAGAAGAGCTTACACTCTATTAGGGTATAAGGGAGGATACAGGAGGAGAAGAGCTTACACTCTATTAGGGTATAAGGGAGGATACAGAAGGGGAGGAGCTTACACTCCACCCAGGAGATGTATATACTCACCTTCTCCATGGGCCACCCATACACCCAGCGAGGAGCCGGCCATTCCCTGCAGCAGGACAGACGGACTCTCTTCAATCTTCACTGTGACGAATCGGGACTCGAAACGTCGGGACAGGTTGTGGCTGAGCAGGACGCCTTGCTTGGGGGAAGACTCTGCGGAGAGAAGAGGTCAGGAATCGGCTGCATGACATGACAGAGGAGCGTAGCGTCATAAGGACCCATTGCATGCCGTTACTCACCTGCCTCCGTTGGGTTTTCAGCTCCCACCCAGCCCAGCAGCGCCATCAGCTGGCAGCCATTGCAGATTCCGAGACTGAAGGTGTCGGGACGGCGGCGGAACGCTTCGAATTGATGGCGGACGCCGGCATTGAACTTCACAGAAGCCGCCCAGCCTGCAACACAAGTATCACCATGAATTTAAGGTGGACCAAAATCCACGGCCCGGGAGATAGATTCCCTCCCCCCCACGGCATCCAAAATCGAAATGCCCCGGTGTGTGAAAGCCCCCAGGTCGCCCCATACACTTACCTTGTTCCCAGGTCCAATGGCGCGGGCGCATCCCAGATATCCCCCCTGTTAAAGGGTAGCGGTGAATGCGGCCATCAGCGCACTCGGAGACGCTCGCCTTAGACGGCGCAACAGTGGATCCGAGCGCGCTGATTGGACAAGCAGCCACACATGCACCGTAGGACCGGGAAGAGGCGAGTTGCTCTCGGCAATCTGGAGGGGTTTCACACAGGGGGGCATCCCCGATATCCCTTGGCCGTGCCAGACATTTGTGAATGGCCGGTGCGGGCACGCGGTGAATGCGGTCATCAGCGCACTCGGAGACGCTCGCCTTAGACGGCGTGACAGTGGATCCGAGCGCGCTGATTGGACAAGCGGCCACACATGCGCCGTAGGACCGGGAAGAGGCGAGTTGCTCTCGGCGATCTGGAGGGTTTCACACAGCGGGGAATCCCCGATCGAGGACCAAAACCCAGGATAGTCAAAATCCTGGGTTTTGGTCCGCTTTAAGCTAGTCCTTAACATAGAAAACCTGACCCGAGGGTGGGAGGAGCTAACCTTTTACCAACTCTTTGTCGAGAGTTCTCCTTTAAATGACACTGACCAATAGAAACTGAGCTGGGACTCAACGAGTCCATTAAGAGAGTCCTTTAACGCTTTACACAACAACTCCTCTGCACCATTCGGTGCTTACCTTTCGCAGACCCCAACACATCGGCATAGCTAAAACCCCCGACAAACACAAGACCCCGGAAGAGGTCCAGGGTGGAGCCGCCCGACAGGAGATCCTCCATGGTGACATCCCAGACCTGAAGAGGAAAGAAAGAGGGGGGGATTATGGGAAATCTGGGACAGGGTCGCACCTGCAATGAGGCCGGTTGAAGCAGCTGCCTCGGGCAGCACCACCTAGAGGGGGGCAGCAATAGTTTAACCCTATTTTTTGGGGTGTTTCAGCGAGGTACCATCCTCCGATCACGCCCTTACCTCAAATCCCGCCATGAGCAGCGCCGCCGCCATTTCCCGGTCTCCGTTGCTTCCCTCCTCCCGCACAACGGCCACCCGCGGTTGAGCGGAGCCTGTGAAGAGCCCAAAAAAAAAGTAATCTTGGCGTTTCAGCCCCTAAGTAACCATCACGAACCTTCTCCGACTACCTACCCGACTCAGCCACTAGAGGGAGCTTTTCACTCGGGTCAAATGTCGCGTGATAGCGCGGCCCCTCCCGTTGTTTTAGCCCCGCCTCCTCCTGCGACACACAGCTGGGATTGGCTTGTAGACGCTCTAGCTGGAAGCTTGTCTCCTCCCACATCGCCCGCAGCACGCCGACCTCATCACGGAGCACCTCCTCCCCATTTACGCTGATCCGGACCTGGAAGGAAGGAAGGAAACTGTGTGAGTGAGTCCCGGCCCAGTTTCTATTGGTCAGTGTCATTTAAAGGAGAACTCCCGACAAAGTTTTTTTTTCTCTCCTAAGAGTTGGTAAAGGTTAGCTCCTCCCACCATAGGGTCAGGCTTTCCATTTTTGGAGCTGGAAAGATTGCACTGTGATATTCAAATGAGGTTTATTAGTGCGAGTCCCAGCTCAGTTTCTATTGGTCAGTGTTATTTAAAGGAGAACTCTGGGCAAAGATTTTTTTTTTTGTTCATAGGTTTGCTATGGCTCCTCCAAACCTCAGGTCAAGTCTTAAAATGGACAAAGAAATTAAGTCACGTGCGTAACAAAGCATTGGTTCTAAGTATCTGACCAATACTATTATTTCAGGCTTCCTATCACATTGTAAATAGAGGAACATCCCAATTGGGATGCCCAAGTGGTGGGGGTACAAGCAGACCTCTACAAATCTCATATCTCTCGGGTCCCACAGAGATGAGATGAGTGTTCGGTAAAGAAAGTGGCACTGTGATGAATTTGGGGGCTCGTCCGGGACCGTCATGCTCGTAACGAAACATTGGTTCTAAGTATCTGAACAATGCTCCTCCCTCTGGTTGCAATTGGCTGCATCAGAACCAGGAAGAGCCGTTACACAGTAAGTAGAGCTGTGGAACCTGATAAGTCAATGGTGGAGCTGTCAATGTGCTATCACCAATAAGACACAGAGGAGGGTGTATTTTGCCTGGTTATTATTATTTCAGGCTTCCTATCACATTTTAAATAGAGGAACATCCCAATTGGGATGCCCAAGTGGTGGGGGTACAAGCAGACCTATATTCCTGTACTACAAATCTCATATCTCTCAGGTCCCACAGACGCTTGCTCTCTGCTGAGATGAGTGTTCGGTAAAGAAAGTGGCACTGCGATGAATTTGGGGGCTCGTCAGTGGCACTGCGATGAATTTGGGGGCTCGTCCGGGACCGTCATGCTCGTAACGAAACATTGGTTCTAAGTATCTGAACAATGCTCCTCCCTCTGGTTGCAATTGGCTGCATTAGAGCCAGGAAGAGCCTTTTCACAGTAAGTAGAGCTGTGGAATCTGATAAGTCAATGGTGGAGCTGTCGATGTGCTATCACCAATAAGACAGAGGAGGGTGTATTTTGCCTGGTTATTATTATTTCAGGCTTTCTATCACATTTTAACCAGTGCCACATCCCATAATCGGGATGCCCAAGCGGTGGCGGTATAAGCGGACCTAAATTCTTGTATGACGGTAGGCATGCTGAATGACAAATCATGCATCCCTTCAGTTCCCAGAGACACTTGCTCTCTGCTGAGCTGAGTTTGGTCAAGAAAAGTGGCGATGTGGCCAATTTGGGGGCTCGTCCGGGATCATCACACACGGGATGCATTTGTTCTTACTATCTGACCAACCACAGTGCAGAAAATACTTAGGACATTCCCAGACAGGAAGTAGCTGGCGGTATATCTACAGCTTACACAGAGGAGGAGCTTTTTTTTTCTTATTAGGGTAAAAGAAATATCTTCAGATATCCTTTAAGCTATAGAGCTGTAGTGAAATCATACAATGCGGCACCAGTAAAAATAGATGAAAGGGTTTAAAGAAAACCTATCCTGGTGGGGTTTACAATTTCAATCCATGGAGTATTAGGAGAGCATCAGGGCTAGACCACGGCAAAGTAGGTAAAGCTCTGGAACCTGATTGGTCACGGCCAAAGCTGTCACCAAAAGAGTGCGTATTTTGCCTGATTTCGGGATTCCTATTACATTACAACCAAAGGCGCATCCCATAATTGGGGTGCCCCATTGAAGGGGTATAGGCGGACCTTAGTTCTTCAATGACCTGCTGTACTATAAATCTTGCATCTCTCGGGCCTCTCAGACATTGGTTCTCTGCTGAGGTTTTGGTAAGAAAAGTGGCACTGCAATGCATTTAGGGGGCTTGTTTGGGATCGTCACTCATGGAATGCAGCATTCGTTCTGTCTGACCAGTCCCGGGGCTGAAAACACAGAGCAGTTGCAGAAACTTGCTCTGAGCCTAGCTAAGTTTTCAGGAAAGAAAGTGGCACTGTGATACATTTGGGGGGCTTGTCCAGAATCGTCACGCACGGAAAGTAGCATTCGTTCTGTCTGACCAACCCCGACGCTGAAAACACTGGGAGCATTTTCAAAATCTTGCTCTGAGCTGAGTTTTCGGTAAGGAAAGTGGCACTCTGATACATTTGGGGGCTCGTCCGAGATCGTCATGCACGGAATGTAGCATTCATTCTGTCTGACCAAGCACGGTGCTGAAAAGACTTGGAGCTTTTCCATAAACTTGCTCTGAGCTGAGTTTTCGGTAAAGAAAGTGGCACTGTGATGCATTTGGGGGCTCGTCTGGTATCATCAGCATTCGTTCAGTCTGACCAACCCCAGTGCTGAAAAGAATAAGAGCATTTCCAGAAACTTGCTCTGAGATGAGTTTTCAGTAAAGAAAGTGGCACTGTGATGCATTTGGGGGCTCGTCTGGTATCGTCATGCACGGTGCGTAGCATTCATTCTGTCCTACCAGTTCCTGTGCTGAAAACACTGGGAGCAGTTCCAGAAACGTGCTCTGAGCTGAGTTTTCGGAAAAGAAAATACCATTTTGTGAATACTCACCTGTAAAATGGGTATTATAAGTATGTCACACACCCCACTTCAGTCATTGATTAATACACTTGGGTAATACCTACCGCTAGGTGGCAGCATTGCAGAGAATCTCCAAAAAAGCAACAGGCCCCTCCCGGTCTATACATACCTGGTACCTCCCAATAATCTCCCAGTATTAAAACAGCAGTAAGACAAGGTACCAGGAACAAACAAATGTAACCCTCAAACGTAAAGAACTAAACTTCACCATATAAAAAGCCAGGATACCAAAAAGGGCGGGTGAAGTGGGGTGTGTGACATACTTATAATACCCATTTTACAGGTGAGTATTCACAAAATGGTATTATTCTAAGTATGTCACACACCCCACTTCAGTCATTGATTAATACACTTGGGACATCCAACAGCAGTGTCCAGAAAAAAAAAGGGCGGGTATCCAACCAGGCAATAATGCAGAAAACTCAAACCACTGCAGCCTGCAGAACCTTGCGGCCAAAAACAGCATCCGCTGAGGCCCGCACATCAACCTTATAAAACTTAGAAAAAGTATGAACCGAAGACCAAGTCGCAGCCTTACAAACTTGTTCAACAGAAGCCTGGTGCTGAAAAGCCCAGGACGCTCCAACCGCGCGAGTAGAAAGAGCAGTAACACGAAAAGGGGGATCCTTCCCCTTGGCCGAATAGGCTCCAACAATCGCCTGACGAATCCATTTGCTAATGGAAGACTTAGCCGGAGCCAAACCCTTCCTAGGCCCACAGGGCACAACGAAAAAGGCATCAGTCTTACGAAAAGAAGACGTAGTACGTAGATAGTACCTGACACAACGTACAACATCCAAGCAGTGCAACGCACTCTCCTTGACATTCTTAGGCTTAGGACACAAAGAAGGAAGAACAATGTCCTGGTTAAGATGAAAAGCAGAGACCACTTTAGGGAGAAAGTCTGACTTGAAGCGAAAAACCACTTTGTCCTGATGTTCCTCAAAATAAGGAGCCTGAATAGACAAAGCTGCCAACTCCGAAACACGCCGAACCGAAGTGATGGCCACCAGAAAGGCAACCTTCTGAGTCAGAGTGGACAGAGCAATATCCCGCAAAGGCTCAAAAGGAGGAGCCTGAAGAGCAGAGAGAACCAAATTCAAATCCCAAACAGGGAGCAACGGCTTCCTAGGAGGCCGCAGATGCGAAACCCCCTGGAAAAAAGTCTTGACCAAAGAATGGCTAGCAAAAGACCTCTGAAAAAAGATAGACAAAGCAGAAACCTGCTCCTTCAAAGTACTCAGCTGAAGCCCGGAGTCCAGCCCTGATTGAAGAAATTCCAAAATCCTAGAAATAGAAAAGACCCGGCAAGGCAAAGACCTAGCCTCACACCAATCAATATAAGATCTCCAAGACCTATAATAGATGGAAGAAGAAGATCTCTTCCTGGCACTAATAAGAGTCCGAATGACCGAATCTGAAAGACCCTCCTCCATTAAGATGGAGGTTTCAGCAGCCAAGCCGTCAAAGCCAGCGTTTGTAAACTAGGGTAACACAGTTGGCCCTGAGTGAGAAGATCCGGCTGAAGAGGCAGATCGAACTGATCCACTGCCAGACGAACGATGTCTGCGAACCACACCCGCCTTGGCCACCTTGGAGCCACGAGAATGGCGGGAACTCCTTCCAGAACCAGCTTTCGCAGCACCCTGCCTAGCATGGGAATCGGAGGAAACAGATAAAGAAACCCCAGGTCCCTCCAGCTCAGGGCCATGGCATCCACCGCCAGAGCCAGAGGATCCTGGGACAGTGACACGAATGTCGGAAGCTTGTGATTGTGACGAGAGGCAAACAGATCCACCTCCGGCGTCCCCCATCGGAGACAAAGCGACCGAAACACCTGGGGATGGAGAGACCATTCCCCCCGGCGGGACGAACACCGGCTCAGAAAGTCCGCCTCTGTGTTTTCTACTCCTGGAATGTAAACTGCCGAGATGCAAGGGACATGAGTCTCTGCCCAAACTAGAATCAGAGACACCTTTCTGTGGGCACCCAGACTGCGAGTCCCTCCTTGGTGATTGATGTAAGCAACCGCCGTCTGATTGTCCGATCGAACCTGAACCGGCAGGCCCTGTAAATGATGCGTCAAGCGAGACAGAACCAACCTGATAGCTCGCAACTCCAGAACATTGATGGGCAAATGGGCTTCCTGAGGGTCCCACTGCCCCTGAAACTGAAGATCCTTCCAGAAACCTCCCCATCCTGACAAACTGGCATCCGTGATGACAGTTTCCCAAAGCGGGGTCAGAAACGACCTGCCCTTCAAAAGGTTGTCCGAGACCAACCACCACAGAAGGGACTGCCGAACCCGAGGGGACATCCGGAAGGACCGATCCAACGACCTCTGACGCCGGTCCCAAGACGCCAAAAGATGAAGCTGAAGCGTCCTCGTATGAAACTGCGCGAAGGGAACTGCCTCGAACGAGGCCACCATCAACCCCACCAGTCTCATCCCTAGCCGAATGGACGGGCAAGGATGGGAAAGAAGAAGCTGAGCCAATTCCTGAATCAAAAGAACCTTGGCCTGAGGGAGAAACACTCTGTGCTGGCAAGAGTCCAACGACATCCCCAGAAAGGTCACCACCCTGGCCGAAACCAGAGAGGACTTGGGGTAATTGATCACCCAGCCGAACCTCTCCAGCATAGACACCACCATGCTGGTGTCCCCTTCCGCTTGACTGAAGGAAGGCGCCATGATGAGAAGATCGTCCAGGTAAGGCACAATGCGAATCCCCTGAGCTCTGAGCAGGGCCATCACTCCCGCCAACACCTTGGTGAACACTCTCGGAGCGGAGGTGAGGCTGAATGGAAGAGCCACAAACTGAAAATGCCGATCCTCCACCACAAAACGAAGAAACCTCTGATGAGCTGGAAAAATCGGAATGTGAAGGTACGCATCCTTGATGTCTATGGACGTCATAAAGTCCCCCTGCCGAAGCGAACCGATCGCAGACCGCAGGGTTTCCATGCGGAACTTCCGGGGACGAATAAATCTGTTGAGAAACTTCAAATCCAGAATCGGACGGAACGACCCATCCTTCTTGGGTACAGTGAAGAGATTGGAATAATACCCGCGCCCTACCTCCGAAGGAGGAACCGGGCAGACGACTGCTAATTCCAGAAGATTCCTTACCGCCGCCAGGAGCCCCTGCGCGGCCAAAGGATCCGAAGGTACCCGAGACCTGAAGAACCTTGGAGGAGGGCGTGACTCGAACTCCAACTTGTAACCGGCCGACACCACCTCCCGGATCCACCTGTCCGAGATCTCCTGGTCCCATACCCGGGAGAAGAGTCGCAACCGTCCCCCCACCCGCACGGGTGAGGGCGCCCCCTCATTGCTGAGCGGGCTTGGCAGCTGGCTTGGGCTTGGCGCCCCAGACGTGAGCGGGGCGGCCACGGCCTCTACCCCTATTCCAACTGGCGCCCCTGGAGGCCGAGAAGCCCGCACCCCTGCCGGCTCTGGCTCCCCGAAAGGACGGATTGAAGGGGGCCGTCCCCCGAAAGGAACGGCGAAATTTCTTGCGCTGAGGTAACTTACCTCCCTTGGCAACAGAATCCAGCCTCTCACCAAAAAGCCTCAAACCCATAAAGGGAAGAGCCGTGAGCGATCTTTTAGAATTAAAATCAGCCGTCCACTGTCTCAACCACACACAACGACGGATAGCTACCAGCAGGGCAGTAGCCCTGCCACACATCAACATGGCATCCTCCTGAGCGGCCAGAATAAACGACAAGAAGGATTCACAACGCTTAAGAGCGAGAGACTCATCACTGGTAGGCTCAAGATCCACACATAAGTCCCTGACAATAGACCTAACCGCCAATGTCAAAAGAGCCGAAGCACAAACAGGCCTCAACACCGAACCCGCACAGACAAACCCATGGCGGGCCAGCTGATCAATCCGGCGATCCTCGCCGTCCCTGAGAGAAGTCGTGTCAGGAGAATGTACAACCGCCGTGTTGGACAGTCCCAAGACCGGAGTATCTACCTCAGGAGGAACAGACCAACGCTTCATCAAGTCCGCCGGAAAAGGATACTTTCTATCCCAGCTAGGCGGTACCCCGACGAGACGCGTAGGTTGCTCCCATTGCTTAAGTACAACCTCTTCAAAATGCTGTTGACTGGGAAACTCCAAGCGCTGCTTGGACACCCCAAAAAGCTGACCCTTAGGCCGAGGAGCAACTTCCGGAGGATCCAAATCCAAAACCTCAAACATTTGAGCCAGAATAGTAGGCGTATCGGGAGGGGGGCCTTCAGCCTGGTCCCCCTCAGCACCCAGCAACTGCTGAACCTCGGAATCCTCTTCCTCAAAGAGCTCACCCTCTTCAAGGGGACGATTTGACCAATCCAGGTCCCCAATAACTTCCTCATCTGAATCCGGCGGAGGCGGAGACAGATGCTTCCGCTTAGCTGGAGCCTTCTGAGCGACCCCTGCGGAAAACATTTTCTCGAGGCTGGCCAAACGGGCGCATACCTCAGATTGCGAATCCCCACCCATGACAACGTCACACGGGGTCCGGAACAGGCGAGGGGGAGAGGGAGATGGCGCGGGCGATGAAGTACTAGGCACCGGAGTGCCGGACTGTCGCTCAATGTTCCGCTGTGCACATGGAATACATAAAATGACATCATCCCCCTGGAGCGGAGTCCCACAACCCCCACACAGCCTGGATTGTCCCGAAGGACCGTTTCCGGTATCTTTGGCAGCCTCCATATGGTGAAATTTATGGTATTCGCAGAACCCAGGGATTTACGCAGTAAGCGACCCGGGATGCCCCTTTAATATCTATATAATTTAGCATAAAAAATAACCCAATAAATGGAACAATGGCCTAGAAAAAAACCCCACTAGCCAGGTATATAAGACCGGGAGAGCCCTGTAAGATGGGGGTCCCAGGATCTGAAAAACAAAACAAGAACAACAATCATTCCAGTACAACAGCACACATGTCAAAATACAGTGCTTATAAACAAAAAGGCCGTCTCCCCCCCCCTTTAACCACAAGCCCTAGGCTGCTGGTTAAAACGGTCACCCAACCAGCGGAATCGAGGTGAGGGGGAGGGGGTGGGGGGAGAGAGAGAGAGAGAGAGAGAGAGAGAGAGAGAGAGAGAGAGAGAGAGAACACCAAAATACTAATAAGAATACAGTTAAAATATTATTGCAAAAAATAATAATCACGGCGGTGCTACCGCAGGCCCGAGCATCAAGCAACAAAAATGAGCCAATGAGAGAAAGAGGGTACCTCAGATCTTCTACCAACCCGCGGGGCTACTTCAGGCCGAAATGGCGGCCCCAGCCAGTAAGAAACGCCAGCACCGTCCAGGAGAGGGGAGAAGAAAGGCGGGCCCAAGGAAGCGCGGGAGCCGCGATAACCCTGCCCCTCCCCAAACGGCCAACCACGGCGCGGGCCGCGCAAGACGCGGACCCGCCCGCCCACTGTGCTGCCAAGCCGCGGGCGTCGGTAAAGATGGCGCCCGCTTCCCCCATGACCAGACCGGCGGAGCAACCGCCCGGTCCCCAACGAGCACCTGTCCCGGAAGACACGCCGCAGCAAGCGCCGACCTCGGCGCTCCCCATTCAGGCGCAGAGCGCCGCCCGGCCCCGCCCACCGAAAAAACCTGACAGGAATACCGCGCCAACGGCGCCACCTAAGAGTAACACAAACGGCGGGCCGGTAACACACGCCCGACCCGCCCGCAATAAAGCAGAGGCCCGGCCAAGATAAATAAAAGTATAGCAGCCCCTGCCACCCGTCCCAGCATACACACTACACACACACAGCCACACATTAAGGGCCAGTAAGCTGGGAGGAAAGGGCCTCACCTCATGTGCAGAACTGACAGGCTCGCTTGATGAGCCAGTACCTAACTGCTATGGAATTAGGGGCATCCCACGTCCGGATCACCACTCCGGAATCCCGTTATGCCCCATAATATGGGGTCGAACGGAGGAGCTAATCTCCTAGGCACTCAAGGTGCCATCTACCCTTGCCCAGCCTACAGCCTAAGCTGGGAGGCTGCCAGTTATACAGGGGGAGAAAACCAAATGGAGCTGGGCAGAAATAGACCGTAGGGGGGGGGGGGGGCCGGGGTGATACCCCGGCTACCTGCAAGCAGGAGACTTCTTTCTTCTGTCTTGTCGCCACCTTGCAGAGAATAACACTGGGAGATTATTGGGAGGTACCAGGTATGTATAGACCGGGAGGGGCCTGTTGCTTTTTTGGAGATTCTCTGCAACACTGCCACCTAGCGGTAGGTATTACCCAAGTGTATTAATCAATGACTGAAGTGGGGTGTGTGACATACTTAGAATAGTGGCACTGTGATGCATTTGGAGGCTTGGTCGGGATCGTCACTCATGGAACGTAGCAATCGTTCTGTCTGACCAGTCCAGGTGCTGAAAACACTGAGAGCAGTTGCAGAAACTTGCTCTGAGCCTAGCTAAGTTTTCAGGAAAGAAAGTGGCACTGTGATACATTTGGGGGCTTGTCCGGGATAGTCAGGCACGGAACGTAGCATTCGTTCTGTCTGACCAACCCCAGTGCTGAAAACACTGGGAGCATTTTCAAAATCATGCTCTGAGCTGAGTTTTCGGTAAAGAAATTGGCACTGTGATACATTTGGGGGCTCGTCCGAGATAGTCATGCACGGAATGTAGCATTCATTCTGTCTGACCAAGCACGGTGCTGAAAAGGCTTGGAGCATTTCCAGAAACTTGCTCTGATCTGAGTTTTCGGTAAAGAAAGTGGCACTGTGATACATTTGGGGGCTCGTCCAGGATTGTATATATATATATGGAACAGGTAGGCGAATCCCCTCCCTTGATTTTAATACACAATATCCTATCAGCGACAAATAAGACGTACAATGGCGTGGGGTCCTCTCCCCTGGGTGGAGCCGATCCTCAGACACCGCAGTCCGGCCGCCTGGTATTCCTCGATGACCCGCGCCTGCGACTCTTCTGCCACCTCCAGCAGCAGCCCCAGCTCCTCCGCAAACAGCTGCTCCAGCGCTGCACATTTAGAGATGTTTATCAAACTTATGCATACAGAAGACGGGGTTTTATGCATATAGAAGGTGGAGTTTTCTTACCGCTAGCACCCGGCGAGGAGAGCTCCGCCTCAAGTCCACAGTTCCCGGCAAACGCCATTTCCAGGAGACACGTGATCAGGCCGCCATCGCTTACATCATGGCCGGCGCTCAGGCAACGATCTGACAGGGACACAGAGAAGCGTGGCACACTCCTTTCCAGATGACATCATCTCTGATGTCGTAACAGGCCAGACACAACCACTCCATATTACATCACCTTTAATGTCACTGCAGACCAGACACACCCCCACTCATATCAATGATGAGGTCATTTTAGCCTGGACACACCATACTCATTACTACAGAGATTATGTAATTGCAGGCTGGGCACATCCCACTTTTCATTACATCAGCGATGATGTCATTGCAGCCTGGACACATCTCTCTCCTGATTACATCATCTCTGATGTCAGAGCAGGTCAGACACACCCCCACTCTGATTATATCATCTATGATGATAATTGCAGGCTGGACAGTACCCACTCCTGACATCATAGCGGGCCAGCACACAACACTCTTAATTACATCGCAGATGATGTCATTGCAGGCGGGGCACACCCCTCTCCTGTCATAGCAGGCCAGACACACACCAGGCACACCCCATTCCTCATTACCGTATGGATGATGTCATTGCTGCTTAGACCCACCCACTCATAACATTACAAATGTCGTCACTGCAGGCTGGACACACCCACTCTCCATTACATCACGTATGATATCACAGCAGGCTGGACACACCCACTCTCCATTACATCACGTATGATATCACTGCAGGCTGGACACACCCACTCTCCATTACATCACATATGATATCACTGCAGGCTGGACACACCCACTCTCCATTACATCACGTATGATATCACTGCAGGCTGGACACACCCACTCTCTATTACATCATATATGATATCACTGCAGGCTGGACACACCCACTCTCCATTACATCATGTATGATATCACTGCAGGCTGGACACACCCACTCTCCATTACATCATATATGACATCATTTCAGCCGGACACACCCACTCTCCATTACATCACCCATCAGATCACCTGTAGACCAGCAGCGGGCCGGTCTCTCTCACTCACCTTTCAGCAGCCGCTGGGTGACCCGGAAGCAGGAGACCAGGGTCTGGGGGTCGTCCATATCGGGAGGCTCCTCCCCCAGCTGTGAGTAACACTGCGCCAGCGCGCTGCCCCCCAGACGGTGCCGCCCGGGACTGAGGGGGACGTACAGGAGCGCGCCTGCAAACACAACAGCCAATCACACGCTGACTCTCATGGAAGTACACAGAGACCCTTATTAATCTAACATCAATGCCATGGGTGTCACCGGGAGCAGAGGAGAGTCACCAGCACAGGAGCCTCTTATTTATAGGACAGAAATATTAATTTATCCTTTTAATATTAAAATATCACTATATATTTATTAATATTAATATACATAATTAATATTAATATATTAAAATAATAATGTTTCTTATTAATCTAACAGATATATATATATATATATATATTTTTTTTTTAATAATATTTTTTTAATAATAATAACAATAATAATTTTATAATTTAAATAATTTAATAATTCAATAATAATTTAAATATTAATTATATAATAATAATAATATATTTATTTATTTTTCTTATTAATCTAACAGCAATGCCATAGGTGTCACCGGGAGCAGAGCGGAGTCACCAGCACAGGAGCCTCATATTTATCTGACAGAAATATGATTTTTCCTATTATTATTAATAAAATATTATATATATATATATATATATATATATATATATATATATATATATATATATATATATATATATATATATAATTTTAATAGTAATAATAATTTCAATAATAATAATATAATATATTTATTTTTCCTATTAATCTAAAATCAAGGGGGAGTCACCACTTACCTCTCTCCCCGGGGTTCTTGAGGTCGGGGGTCAGGGTAACGGAAACGTCGGGGCACACGGCGTACGCAGAGATCACCAGAGATCCTATCGGGAGGAGTCGGGGGGAGGTGAGTACACAGGAAGTGACATCATGGAGACATCAAGGAGGGAAATGTCGCTTACCTGGAGCCTTCACCGTCTCGGGGCCGACCCTGGCCGCCATGCTGAGCGAGTCCTTCCCTCCGTCCACCGCCACGCCCACCTGCGCCATCACCTCACACATGGCCACGCAGGCGTCGTACAGCGCTGCACCCTCGCCAGGAAGCTTAGCCGCCCACATCCAGTTCCCGCTGCACTTCACGTCCTGCGCGGGATTTCGGGAATTCATCCATTAATTGCCAATCACTTCCCCTTTAAGAAGCTTCTTAACAGTGAGCCCTGCATTAGAGAGATACTCACCTTTTCCTAGCAAAACTCCATCTGATGGGGGACGGGAGACTACTGCACCTCCCCCCTCACACCATCAGTGACCCTGACCTACAAGATAGGCTCTTATTCAGGGTGAGGGTCCGGAATAAAGTGGGCAATCTGTATGTACAGGGTGTGGGAAACATATAAGATAGGCTCTTATTCAGGGTGAAGGTCCGGATTAATGTGAGCAATCTGTATGTACAGGGTGTGGGAAACATATAAGATAGGCTCTTATTCAGGGTGAGGGTCCGGATTAATGTGAGCAATCTGTATGTACAGGGTGGGGGACATACAAGATAGGCTCTTATTCAGGGTGAGGGTCTGGATTAATGTGAGCAATCTGTATGTACAGGGTGGGGGACATACAAGATAGGCTCTTATTCAGGGTGAGGGTCTGGATTAATGTGAGCAATCTGTATGTACAGGGTGTGAGAAACATATAAGATAGGCTCTTATTCAGGATGAAGGTCCGGATTAATGTGGGCAATCTGTATGTACGGAGGGGGGGGGGGGGGAACATACAAGATGGCTCTTATTCAGGGTGAAGGTCTGCTTTAAAGAACGCACACCCCACAATGCTGGGCCCATACAATTCTAAACACCGAGGCCACTTACCTTCAGGTCCGTCACAAGGGCAAACACCAGGTTGGTTAGTGCCTCGCCCACGGCCATTCTTGCCCCTGCTGCGGGGTTCAGGAGACCCTTTATCGGCTGCTCCCCGATGGCCGTAGCTCCTCCCACAAGGTCGGTGTAGGAGAGTGCGACCACCGCCACGTCGGCCAATGGCGTGTGAAGAGGCCCCACACACTGCTGCTGAGCCACCAACCCGGTGACGGAACGATCCACCTGCAGCCAGAGAGAGGGGGGAGGAGCAAGGTGAGAAATACTGCACCGGCCGGCCAATCAGACGAGCCAGAGAGAGGGGAAGGAGCAAGATGAGAAACACTTTATCGGCCGGACAATCAGAGGAGCCAGAGAGAGGGGGGAGGAGCAAGGTGAGGAACACTGCACAGGCCGGCCAATCAGAGGAGCCAGAGAGGGGGGAGGAGCAAGATGAGAAACACTTTACCGGCCGGACAATCAGAGGAGCCAGAGAGAGGGGGGAGGAGCAAGGTGAGGAACACTGCACCGGCCGGCCAATCAGAGGAGCCAGAGAGAGGGGGGAGGAGAAAGGTGAGGAACACTGCACCGGCCGGCCAATCAGAGGAGCCAGAGAGAGGGGGGAGGAGAAAGGTGAGGAACACTGCACCGGCCGGCCAATCAGAGGAGCCAGAGAGAGGGGGGAGGAGAAAGGTGAGAAACACGGCACCGGCTGGCCAATCAGAGGAGCCAGAGAGAGGGGGAGGAGTAAGGTGAGAAACACTGCACCGGCCGGCCAATCAGAGGAGCCAGGAGGAGGGAGGAGTCACCTTATTGGTCAGGTATCTTTTGCTGGCCACAGACGGCAGCCGGAGAACTCGGTCCAGGGCTTGTCTGACGGTAAGTCCCTCCGGGAAGCACAGGGGGCGGAGCTGGGGTAAGGCTCGGTCTAATGCAAACTCCTGAAAGATAAAGGGTAACCCTGGGTAAAGGACGGAGTTTTTTATGGATGGAGGGAGGAGGGGGGCGCTATAGGCTGTACCTTGCGGGGCATCTTCCCTAGCACCCACTCCAGCTGCAGGTCCACAGGCACAGCATTGTGGTCACTGGGGTCGGGTTCTGGATCCTCCTCACGGCCGTTCACTAACATCACCTGCAACAGAGGGAGGGTCAGCAACTGCGGGGGAGGGAAGGGGGGCTGGGGTGTCAGGGTGAGGAGAGGATGGGGGGTGAGGAGAGGATGGGGGGTGAGGAGAGGATGTAGGGGTGAGGAGAGGATGTAGGGGTGAGGAGAGGATGTAGGGGTGAGGAGAGGATGTAGGGGTGAGGAGAGGATGGGGGGTGAGGAGAGGATGGGGGGTGAGGAGAGGATGGGGGGTGAGGAGAGGATGTAGGGGTGAGGAGAGGATGTAGGGGTGAGGAGAGGATGGGGGGTGAGGAGAGGATGTAGGGGTGAGGAGAGGATGTGGGGGTGAGGAGAGGATGGGGGGTGAGGAGAGGATGGGGGGTGAGGAGAGGATGGGGGGTGAGGAGAGGATGGGGGGTGAGGAGAGGATGTAGGGGTGAGGAGAGGATGGGGGGTGAGGAGAGGATGTAGGGGTGAGGAGAGGATGTAGGGGTGAGGAGAGGATGTAGGGGTGAGGAGAGGATGTAGGGGTGAGGAGAGGATGGGGGGTGAGGAGAGGATGGGGGGTGAGGAGAGGATGTAGGGGTGAGGAGAGGATGTGGGGGTGAGGAGAGGATGGGGGGTGAGGAGAGGATGTGGGGGTGAGGAGAGGATGGGGGGTGAGGAGAGGATGGGGGGTGAGGAGAGGATGGGGGGTGAGGAGAGGATGGGGGGTGAGGAGAGGATGTAGGGGTGAGGAGAGGATGGGGGGTGAGGAGAGGATGTAGGGGTGAGGAGAGGATGTAGGGGTGAGGAGAGGATGTAGGGGTGAGGAGAGGATGGGGGGTGAGGAGAGGATGGGGGGTGAGGAGAGGATGGGGGGTGAGGAGAGGATGTAGGGGTGAGGAGAGGATGTAGGGGTGAGGAGAGGATGTAGGGGTGAGGAGAGGATGTAGGGGTGAGGAGAGGATGGGGGGTGAGGAGAGGATGGGGGGTGAGGAGAGGATGTAGGGGTGAGGAGAGGATGTAGGGGTGAGGAGAGGATGTAGGGGTGAGGAGAGGATGGGGGGTGAGGAGAGGATGTAGGGGTGAGGAGAGGATGTAGGGGTGAGGAGAGGATGGGGGGTGTTGGGTTGAGGGAAGGGTGTCGGGGTGAGGGGAAGATGGCTAAGGGGGTGTCGGAGGATGTTGGAGTCAGGGGAGGGTGGCTGGAAGGTGTCAGGGTGAGGAAAGGATGGCTGAGGGGGAGTCAGAATTAGGGTGGATGGGGCACTGGAGTGAGGGAAGGGTGGCTAATGAGTGTCGGGTGAGTGGAGGACTGGTGGTTGTGGATGTCGTGGGGAGGAAGGCCGGGCGAGGGGATTGTGGCTGGGTGGGGGTTTCATGGTGCGGGGAAGGTGGCTGGGTGGGGGAGGGGGGTTTGGGGTGAGGGGTTCAGAGTGAGGGGAGAGTGGCTGGATGGAGGGTTTCAGGGTGAGGGGAGGGGTTCTGGATGGAGGGTTTTGAGGTGAGGATGGCTGGGTGAGGTGAGGGTAGGGGTGTCTAGGTGGAGGGTTTCGGGGATAGGGGAGGGTGTCTAGGTGGAGGGTTTCAGGGTAGAGGGGAGGGTGGCTGGGAGGAGGGTTTCGGGGATATGGGAGGGCAGCTGGGCGGGGGGTTTCGGGGATATGGGAGGGCAGATGGGCGGGGGGTTTCGGGGATAGGGGAGGGCGGCTGGGCGGGGGGTTTCGGGGATAGGGGAGGGCGGCTGGGCGGGGGGTTTCGGGGATAGGGGAGGGCGGCTGGGCGGGGGGTTTTGGGGATAGGGGAGGGCGGCTGGGCGGAGGGTTTTGGGGTAGAGGGGAGGGTGGCTGGGAGGAGGGTTTCGGGGATAGGGGAGGGCAGCTGGGCAGGGGGTTTCGGGGATATGGGAGGGCGGATGGGCGGGGGTTTTGGGGATAGGGAAAGCCTGGGAGCCATCGGGGTGAGTGGAGGGTTACCCGTCCGTCTCCTGTGATTCTTCCCACAAAGTCGACAGGCGCGCGCTCCCGCCGGCACGCCTCACGCAGGAACGGGGCGTCCCGCGGGCGCAGCAGCAGGGCGTTGGATTCCTGGTACTCAGCCCCCCAGATCTCCAGCACGCTCAGGGTGGGGTCCCCCAACTGCACGGAGAGGAGACAGCAAAGGGTTAAATAACATCTGGCAATAGGTAAAAGGTCAGGAGCTTACAATCTACAGTCTATTTGAACTGGCAGTGTCTCTATGGCGGCAGGGCCGCCTCCGATTGGCCGCCGTACCTGGAAGCTCTTGGTGTAGATGACGGCGCCTTGAGGTTCGCTGAGCTCCTTCAAGACGTTACCTGCAGGGGGAGCACGAGAGTCAGTACAGGGGATCGGATCACATGGTGGGGGTTAAACCTGTAGCGGGGGATGCAGAGGGATGGCCTTTGTTTGCTGGCAGTTGAGCTGATCCCTTCCCATGACGTGGCGATCGTCACCTGTTCCAGGTCGGCACTGTGGGGAGGAGGAGCTTGGCCCAAGCCACAGGGACCCCCATTGGTCTCTAATTATTAACCCCGCCCCCACTCTTCACCAGCATCCAATTATACATCAGCACCAGTAGACCACATACCTTATACTAGATCCTGAAGGCAGGGGCCCCTTTTACAATGGGGGCCCTAATGCTGGCAGGTTTATGCGGGCCCCTGGGTGATAGAGTCTCAGTGGGTCCCTGGCAGTGCTGTGACCCTCCATGAAGGTGATAGAGTTGCCTGTATGGTAAATACTGCCAAAGGAATAGAAAGAAAAAAGTAATAGAAGGAATGACAAAGTATAGAGGAAATGAAATGGCAGAAGGAAGAAAGAGAAAAAGAACGAAAGAATAAAATATAAATATAAAATATAAAAAAATGGAAAAAACAAAAGAAAAGACAAAGAAAAAGAATGAATGAATGAAGTAAAGAATAAAATTTATTACAGAAAAGAAAGCAGGAAAAAGATATAAGGAATGAAAAATAGAAAATAGATGAAAAGAAATATTTAAAAAATGGAAAAAAAAAAACATAGAATGAATAACAGAAACAAAAGGAATAAACGGAATGGCGAAAAAAAACAGGAAAGAGAGAGAAAGAAGGAATGGGAAAATAAAAGAGATGGAAGAAAAATAGAAGAAGGAAAGAAAAAGAATGGCACAGAATGAACAGATAAAAAAAAAACAATAGATTGGAAAAAAGAAGAAAACTAAATGGGAAGAAAAGAAACAAAATAGAAAGACTGGCAAAATAAAAGAAGGAAAAAAAAAGAGAGAGAGGGAATGGGAGCAAAAAAAAAAAAGAGATGCAACTACAAGAAATAATAAAAGAATTGGAAAAAAAGGGAAGAGAAGGAATGACAGAAAAAAAAAATAATAAGAAAGAAAGAAAAGGAATGGCAGAACGAACATATGAAAAAAAAAAAAAGAAACCAAGAATAGATGAAAAAAGACTATAGGGAAAAAAAAGAATAGAAAGACTGACCAAAACAATCGAAGGAAAGAAAGGAATGGCAGAAAATACCATTTTGTGAGTACTCACCTGAAAAATGGATATTGTTGGTGTGCCACACACCCCGCTTCACTTCTTAAATATTCATTACTTCATGGGTTAATCCACCGCAGGTGACGTAGTGCAGAGAGGAAGTCTTGTAACGAGCCCCCTTCCGGCCTATATATACCTGGTACCTCCCTTCAATCACCAGTATATTCAAAAAGCAGTAATACAAGGTACCAGTATTCCACCAGTAACCTCAAAATCAAATTTGATATAAAAAGGCTTCACCATATAAAGGCTTCACCATATAAAGGCTTCACCATATAAAGGCTTCGGTAATACCGAAAAGGGCGGGTGTGAAGCGGGGTGTGTGGCACACCAACAATATCCATTTTTCAGGTGAGTACTCACAAAATGGTATTATTCTTGGTGTGCCACACACCCCGCTTCACTTCTTAAATATTCATTACTTCATGGGACATCCAAAAGCAGTGTCCACAAGGGCTGGGCAACTCAAGGCCAGGTGAAGCATAACTTAAACGACTGCAGTCTGCAGAACTTTGCGGCCGAAAACAGCATCCGCTGAGGCTCGCACATCAACTTTGTAAAACTTAGAAAAAGTGTGAACAGAAGACCAAGTGGCGGCCTTACAAACCTGTTCAACAGAAGCTTGGTGCTGAAAAGCCCAAGACGCCCCAACAGCGCGAGTGGAATGAGCAGTAATACGAAAAGGGGGAACTCTTCCCTTAGCAGAATAGGCCGCAGTAACGGCCTGACGTATCCACTTGCTAATGGCAGATTTGGCTGGTGCCAAACCCTTCTTAGGCCCATGGGGCACAACAAAAAAGGAATCCGTCCTACGGAAAGGAGACGTGATAACCAAGTAGCACTTAACACAGCGTACTACATCCAAACAATGCAAAACCCTCTCTTTGTCATTCTTAGGATTAGGACACAAGGAGGGAAGAACAATATCTTGGTTCAAATGAAAAGCAGAAACAACCTTAGGAAGAAAGTCTGGCTTGAACCGAAAGACCACCTTATCCCGATGCTTCTCGAAGTAGGGCGCCTGAATAGACAAGGCCGCCAATTCCGAGACACGCCGGATCGAAGTGATCGCTACCAAGAAGACCATCTTCTGAGTCAGGGTAGATAAAGCAATCCCTTGCAAAGGCTCAAAAGGAGGAGCCTGAAGAGCAGAAAGAACCAAATTCAAATCCCAAACCGGGAGTAATGGTTTCCTGGGAGGCCGCACATGCGTAACCCCCTGGAAAAAAGTTTTAACTAAAGGCGTAAGCGCAACACGCTTCTGAAAAAAGATAGATAAGGCAGAAACTTGCCCTTTCAACGTACTTAGCTGAAGACCAGAGTCCAGCCCAGATTGTAAAAACTCCAGAACCCTGGAGACCGAAAATACCCTACAAGGAAAAGATCTCATCTCGCACCAAGCGATATAGGCTTTCCAGGTCCTATAGTAGATGATAGAAGAAGACCTCTTCCGGGCACTGATCAGAGTCTTAACGACAGAATCAGAAAGACCCTCCTCCTTTAGGATGGAGGTCTCAGCAGCCAGGCCGTCAAAGCTAGCGCTGGTAAATTGGGGTAACACAATTGACCCTGAGTGAGCAGATCGGGCCGAAGAGGCAGAACGACCTGGTCCACTGCCAGCCGAACGATGTCTGCGAACCACACTCGCCTCGGCCACCTTGGGGCCACGAGGACGGCGGACACCCCTTCCAGAGCCAACTTCCGAAGCACTCTGCCTAGCATGGGTGTCGGAGGAAACAGGTACAGAAACCCCAGATCCCCCCAGCTCAGGGACATGGCGTCCACTGCCAGAGCCAGAGGATCCTGGGAGAGCGATACGAAGTTCGGGAGCCTGTGATTGTGACGAGAGGCAAACAGGTCCACCTCTGGAGTCCCCCATTGGCGACACAGTGAGCGAAATACCCGAGGATGGAGGGCCCATTCTCCCCGACGGGGAGAGCCCCTGCTCAAGCGGTCCGCTTCCAGGTTCTCCACTCCTGGGATGTATACCGCCGAGAGACAAGGAACACGGGCCTCTGCCCAGGTCAGGATCAGGGACACCTCTCTGAGAGCACTCAGGCTGCGAGTCCCTCCCTGATGATTGATGTAAGCAACCGCTGTTCGATTGTCTGAACGCACCTGGACCGGAAGGCCCAGAACGTGCTGAGTCAGGAGAGTAAGCACCCGACGGATGGCTCTCAGTTCCAGAATATTGATGGGTAAGTGGGCCTCCTGAGGTCCCCACTGCCCCTGGAACTGCAGCTCCTTCCAGAATCCGCCCCATCCCGACAGACTGGCGTCCGTGGTGACAATTTCCCAAAGGGGGGCCAGGAAAGACCTGCCCTTCACGAGATTGGTCGAGACCAACCACCACTGGAGGGACTGCCGGACCCGGGAGGACAACTGGAAGGGCTGATCCAGCGACCGAGGCTGCCGGTCCCAAGACGCCAACAGATAAAGCTGAAGCGTCCTCGTGTGGAATTGAGCAAAAGGAACTGCCTCGAAGGAGGCAACCATCAACCCTACCAGCCTCATCCCCAGACGGATGGACGGCCGAGGATTGGAGAGTAGGACCCGAGCCAACTCCTGAATCAGAAGAATTTTGGACTGAGGGAGAAACACTCTGTGTTGATGAGAGTCTAACTGCATCCCCAGAAAGGACACCACCCTGGCCGGAGCGAGGGAGGACTTGGAAAGGTTGATCACCCAACCGAAACTTTCCAGCGTGGAGAGCACCACCCTGGTGTCTTTCTCCGATTGATCGAGTGATGGAGCCATGATAAGAAGGTCGTCCAAATAAGGTACGACACGAATGCCCCGAGCTCTGAAAATGGCCATGACCCCTGCCAGCACCTTGGTGAACACTCTTGGAGCTGAGGTAAGGCCAAACGGAAGTGCCACGAATTGATAATGCCGATCCTTCATCATGAATCGAAGAAAACGTTGATGAGGGAGGCAGATGGGAACATGCAGATAAGCATCCTTGATGTCTATAGACGTCATGAAGTCCCCTTGCCGAAGAGAGCCGACGGCAGTGCGCAAGGTTTCCATGTGAAACTTCCGAAAACGGATGAACCTGTTGAGCAACTTCAGGTCCAGGAAGGGACGAACTGACCCATCCCTCTTGGGGACTGCGAACAGATTGGAGTAGAAACCGAGGCCCATCTCTAAACGCGGTACCGGCCGGATGACCGCCATCTCTAACAGATTCTCTACCGACGCCAGGAGCCCCTGTGCGGCAAAAGGATCGATGGGCACCCGAGACCGAAAGAACCGTGAAGGAGGGCGAGACTCGAATTCCAGCTTGTAACCGGACGACACTATCTCCTGAATCCATCTGTCCGGAACCTCCCGGTTCCAAACCTGGGAGAAGTGTCGCAATCGTCCCCCACCCGCACGGGTGAGGGCAGCCCCTCATTGCTGAGCGGGCTTACCAGCAGGTTTGGGCTTGGAGCCCCAGGACTGGGCGGGACGGCCACGGCCCCTCCCCCGCGTCCAACCTGTACGACTGGTAGAGGGAAGGGAAGCCCCCCTACCCGCTCTGTATCCTCGAAAGGACGGCCTACCAGAAGCTGCCCCTCTAAAGGGGCGTCGAGGCCTCTTGCGTTGTGGCATCTTGCCACCCTTTGCGACTGAATCAATTTTCTCCCCGAACAGACGCAACCCCAAAAAGGGGAGAGCTGTGAGCACCTTTTTAGAAGCTGAGTCCGCCGACCACTGTCACAGCCATACTGACCGACGAATAGCGACCAGCATTGCCGCTGTCTTGCTACTCATAGCCAGCGCATCGTCCTGAGCGGATAGAACGTAAGACACAAAAGAATCGCACTGCTTAAGCGCAGCGAACTCATCACAAGCGGGATTGAGATCCTCGCATAGCCCCTGGATAACAGATCTTACTGCTAAAAGAAGAAGGGCCGAAGCGCACAGGGGGCGCATCGTTGACCCAGCATAAACAAAGCCATGGCGAGCATACTGGTCAATCCTACGATCCTCCCCATCTTTAGGGACAGAGGTCTCAGCAGACTGTACCATAGCGGAGCTAGATAGCCCTAGCACAGGGGTATCGACTTCAGGAGGGACGGACCAAAGCTTCAGCAATTCTGGCGGAAAAGGATAACGCTTTTCCCAACTGGAAGGGATTCCAGATAACCGCGTGGGATGTTCCCATTCTTTAAGGACCACCCTCTCAAAGTGGTGCTGTCTGGGAAAAACCAAACGCGGCTGAGGCTCTTTAAACAACTGACCCTTTGGCAGGGTGACAGCCTCAGGCGGATCTAAATTCAGAATTTCAAACATTTGAGCCAGAATGGAGGGGGTGTCAAGGGCAACCCCCGCCGACCAATCGCCAATCGCATCAGCCTTAAGCTGATCTGCCGGCTCATCTGACTCCAAGAGGAATTCACCCTCATCCGGGGAGCCATCGGACCATTCCACAGGCTCACACAATTCGTCCTGAGGAGCCGAAGATACCGGAGTCAGGCGCTTCCGTTTTGCAGGGGCCTTTAGCCCCGCTTTAACGGGCAATACTTCCCGAAGATTGGCTGATTTTACCACCACCTCGGATTGCGAATCCCCACCCTTGACAGTGTCATGCGGGGTCCGGAACAGGGAGGGAGAGGCAGGAGATGATAGAGGTTGCGACGGGTCAGCAGCCGGATCAACAGACTGACGCGCAACAATCTGCCTTGCACAAGAAATGCAAATAAAGATATCATCAGCAGGGAGCGCAGCCCCACATTTTACACACCCCCTGGACGGCTCAGACGAGTCGTTTCCGGTAGTAACAGAAGCCTCCATATTGGTGATTTATGGTATCGCAAATACTGGGACTTTTAAGGCATAAGCCAACCCGGGATGCCCCCTTTATAAAGAATGTCCCGGAAGGGAGGGTTTTTTTTTTTTTTTTTTTTTTGTAAGAGAAAAAGGTCCCCCTTAACAGTCTCAAAATAAATATATATATATATATGTATATATATATCTAAAATGTGTAATTTCATATCAAAAATGACTAGCCAGGCAATATAGAGCCGGAGGGCCGCAATAAAAGAGGGATCCCAGGATCTGAAAGGAAAGAAAAACAAACCATCAGATCCCTTGTGAGTGTAACAATGCAGCATGTTCACAATAGTATAAAAAGAGTGCCTCCTTAAAAGTTTGCCCCATAAGAAAACTCATTCTGGCCCCACAAAAGCGGGGCCGCTTACCTGCTACCGACGCCAGGAGCCAGACCGGAGGGACATGTAGCAGCCGCAGCAGTAGAACACAAACCCATGTGTTGCTGCAGCGCGCGCCCCCCCCCACGTGACTTCTTTTCACAGAAAACAGAAAGGAAGTGAGGCTGAGGCCGCCGAGCGCCGCTTCCGCCGGCGCCGCGCCCCCCCGCGTCACAGGGAGCCGCCCTGCTCAATTCAACGAGGGATTGCCACCAGCTGCGCTGGCTGACACCCAGCCAGGCGGCGGAGGAGGAGGAGGGGGAAAGGAGACATAAGCGCAGCCACACAGGCTGCCGCACGGAGCAGCGGGGAAGGGAGGGAGGCGGGAGGGGACCATCTGAAGCCAGCTGAGCGCGGTCCGCTGTCCCACCCCCATAAAGCAGACCAAATACACTGGCCATCCCTAAAGTATCTGCCCGGAGCTCCAGCCAAAAACAGACAAAGCGCACCTGCTGCGCAGTCTGCTACTATGTAAAAGTGAACACACAGAAAATAGCAATACAGTAAAAACACCATACAAGATACACAACCCTCTATACCCCCCCCCCCCCCCCCCCAAGTGAAGGGAGAAGGGACCGGAACGGGGAAGTAAGGGGCTACAGGGACCCTCGGGACAGGGGCATCCCATTTCCGGATCACCATGCCGGATTGCCGCATTGCCCCCAAAAGAGGGGGACGAGCGGAGGAGATAAGCTCCTAGGCACCAATAGTGCCGTCTACCAATTACCCGGTGAGCAGCCAAGGCTGGGAGGCTTCCTATCCACCATAAAGGTATACAACTCAAACCGGGCAGAAATAGACCAAAAGGGGGGTGGCGGGGTAAGCCCCGACCTACCTGTAAGCAGGAAACTTCCAACCTCTGTTTGTCAAGCAGAGAGAAAAATACTGGTGATTGAAGGGAGGTACCAGGTATATATAGGCCGGAAGGGGGCTCGTTACAAGACTTCCTCTCTGCACTACGTCACCTGCGGTGGATTAACCCATGAAGTAATGAATATTTAAGAAGTGAAGCGGGGTGTGTGGCACACCAAGAATAGAAGAGATGAAACAAGGAATAGATAGAAAGAAAGAGAGGATGACTGAAAGAATAGCAAAAAGAATAGTATAGAAGGAATAGAAGACTGGACAGAAAGAAAGTCTCTCCCATTGGCTAATCTCTCCCTGGCTGACAGTCCTTAGTCCTGTGTCCTGCATAGGGTACAGGGGAGTGAGGTGGGGCCCCCCAAGGTGCAGGGGCCCCGGCAGTTGCCCAGGTACGCCCAATGCTGATGCATTTCCCACCTACAAACTCCCCAGAGTCTCACCGTTGCCTCCGGCCCCCTGGTCGTGGATACTGCAGATGGGATTCCTGTCCCCCATCTCCACGCACGCCCTCACCGCCCGATTCATCTTCTGCTCCATCTCGGCGTCCCCTCGCTGCACCGCCCCGAAATCCAGCTCGCTGGCATTGTCCCCCTGAACCTGGGGGGGAGGAGGATCAAAGACAACATTGCTCCGCCTTCGTCTCTATGACATCACAGTGCGACGCTGCCCACACACGCGAGACATTGGCCAATCAACAGTCAAATCAATCAGGTCAAATGGTGGCCCATTTTATTATCTTATCTTTTCCCACTTTTTGATTTTTAGGGATTAAAAAAAACAATTTTTTTTTTTTTTTTTTAAGAATTGATATTGAATTGAAAATAGACCCTACAAATAAATAAAATATATAAATAATAATAATAATAATAATAATAATAATAAATAAATATCAATTGATATTGAATTGAAAATAGACCCTATGAATAACATTTAATAAAAATAATAAATCAAATTAATTGATACTGAATAAAAAATAGACCCTATAAATAAAATTAAATTAATAATAATTAAAAAAAAATCTAATGAATTGATAGTGAATTGAAAAGAGACCCTATAAATAAATAAAAATACATAAATAATAATAATACAAATACAATTAATTGATATTGAATTGAAAACAGACCCTATAAATAAATAAAATACACACATAAATAATAATAATGAATAAATACAATCAATTGATATTGAATTGAAAATAGACCCTATGAATAAAATTTAATAAAAATAATAAATCAAATTAATTGATACTGAATAAAAAATAGACCCTATAAATAAAATTAAATTAATAATAATTAAAAAAAAAATCTAATGAATTGATAGTGAATTGAAAAGAGACCCTATAAATAAATAAAAATACATAAATAATAATAATACAAATACAATTAATTGATATTGAATTGAAAACAGACCCTATAAATAAATAAAATACACATAAATAATAATAATGAATAAATACAATCAATTGATATTGAATTGAAAATAGACCCTATGAATAAAATTTAATAAAAATAATAAATCAAATTAATTGATACTGAATAAAAAATAGACCCTATAAATAAAATTAAATTAATAAGAATTAAAAAAAAATCTAATGAATTGATAGTGAATTGAAAAGAGACCCTATAAATAAATAAAAATACATAAATAATAATAATACAAATACAATTATTTGATATTGAATTGAAAACAGACCCTATAAATAAATAAAATACACACATAAATAATAATAATGAATAAATACAATCAATTGATATTGAATTGAAAATAGACCCTATGAATAAAATTTAATAAAAATAATAAATCAAATTAATTGATACTGAATAAAAAATAGACCCTATAAATAAAATTAAATTAATAATAATTAAAAAAAAATCTAATGAATTGATAGTGAATTGAAAAGAGACCCTATAAATAAATAAAAATACATAAATAATAATAATACAAATACAATTAATTGATATTGAATTGAAAACAGACCCTATAAATAAATAAAATACACACATAAATAATAATAATGAATAAATACAATCAATTGATATTGAATTGAAAATAGACCCTATAAATAAATAAAATACATACATAAATAATAATAATAAATAAATACAATCAATTGATATTGAATTGAAAATAGACCCTATAAATAAAAAAATAATAATAAATCAAATTAATTTATATTGAATTGAAAATACAACATATAAATAAAATTAAATAAATAAAAATAATAATAAATCAAATTAATTGATACTAAATTGAAAATAGATCCTATAAATACAATCAAATAAATAATAATTCAATATTGTATTGAAAACAGACCCTACACATAAATAATGTTTTTATTGATTGGAAAATTCGATTATTCAATTTTTTTTTTATTATGCATTTTATAAAAAATATTATTTTATGTAAACATCCATTCAAATGAACAGAATAATGTGCGTTAAAGAGGAAGAAAACCCCACCTAGGCCAGCCCTGGAATATAAAAGATTCCAGGGGTATCTGTTGGCCTTTCTCTGGAATCCCATATCGGGATGCCCTGCTGTGTAAGCCCCCCCCCCCCGCCCAACCCCCGGGGTTCCTACCTGAATGGAGGAAGCCGCTCCCCCGCCCACTCCGATCCTGTAGACGGGGCCTCCGATCTTCACCACGTGCATCCCTGAAAGTCACACGAGACACGCCCCCGCTGGATTATATATTCACATAAACCAATCAGAGCTCAGCGTTCTATAGATTGCTGACACACGTTTCACAGAATAAGGACAAGAAGGTTAAAGCGGAACAAAAACCCAGCAGCGGTGGTCCAATGGCGCATGTGCAGGCTCCCATCCAATCAGAGCCACTTGCTTAAATGATGTAATTCGGAAAGCATCCCCGATTGGGATGAGTGGGGAGCGCGCGCTTCCCATTCATCACAATCAATCTCTTTCTGAATGACATCATCACAGCAAGCGCTCTGATTGGACGGGAGCCCGCACCTAAGGCATGTGGGAAAGCATGCTCCCCATTCATCCCAATCAGGATCGCTTGCTGAATTACATCATCAAAGTAAACGGCTCTGATTGGATAGTAGCCTACACATGTGGCATGCGGGAGCACGCTCCCCATTCATCCCAATCAGGGCTGCTTGGTGAATTACATCATCACAGCAAGCTTTAGACCACCAGCTTAGACCTATGATTGGTGGTCTATGGCAAAGGAATTGCCACTACTCTTTGGCTCTGAGATGTCGCATAGTAATCAGAATAATGGGCATGGTCTGTAAGACAGGCATTTCATCACCCTGGCTGTTCTCTCTCTCCTAGTGTCCACAGTCTGATGATGCAGAGCTTTAGACCACCAGCTTAGTCATATGAATGGTGGTCTATGGCAAAGGAAATGCCACTACTCTTTGGCTCTGAGATGTTTACTAGTAATCAGCATAATGAGCAGGGTCTGTAAGACAAGGCATTCTCGTCACCCTGGCTGTTCTCTCTCTCCCCCAGTGTCCACAGTCTGATGATGCTGAGCTTTAGACCACCAGCCTAGCCCTATGATTGGTGGTCCATGGCAAAGGAATTGCCACTACTCTTTGGCTCCTGGCTGCTCGCTCTCTCTCTCTCCCCTAGTGTCCACAGTCTGATGATGTGGAGCTTTAGATCACCAGACTAGCCCTATGATTGGTGGTCTATGGCAAAGAACACCTATGACTGGTGGTCTATGGCAAAGGAAACACATATGACTGGTGGTCTATGGCAAAGGAACCACATATGACTGGTGCTCTACGGCAAAGGAACCACATATGACTGCTGGTCTATGGCAAAGGAACCACATATGACTGGTGCTCTACGGCAAAGGAACCACATATGACTGGTGGTCTATGGTAAAGGAACCACATATGACTGATGGTCTATGGCAAATGAACCACATATGACTGGTGGTCTATGGCAAAGGAACCACATATGACTGGTGGTCTATGGCAAAGGAACCACATATGACAGTTTATACACTAGAGTCCCTTTGGCTTCTGGCGCCGGAGCACTTACCAGGTTCGGGGTCCTCCTTCTTGCGGTGGACGTCCTCCATAGATCCGATCCCTCCACTGAACATAATGGGCTTCACCCACTCCCGTCTCTCCCCCGAGGGCAGGCGCAGGCCGAAGGATCGAGCGAACCCTGCAGACACGCGACACACGGGTTACAGGAGGCCGTATTAGTTTAGGTAAAGGAAAACAGCAGTAAGTCAGGTGGGTGGGTAGGTAGGTCACATGTTATTTCAAATGGTCTACAGAGCAATTCAAGCAGTAGAATGTCCAGCTTGTGTGTAGGATAAAACGTAACCTTTAAGTCCACAAATCAATAAGCTCCATAGGACAATCAGGCAGACCAGCATATAGTCCCCTCCCACATGGACCTGTGACGCGTTTCGGCCAGGCACAGCCCTTACTCATACAAGTGAACCCCAAAGAAACCCCATATATATATATATATATATATATATAAAACACAAGGGGAGAGGACCACACCTCCCAAAAAGTGCTATAGAAAAAGCGGCCCCACCCCACTATATGTGTAATAAGAAGTCTCAGTTCATTGCATAATGAGCTACAAGTTAAAACCACATACACACAATTACATTACATACACAAAACAACACCAGAGGGCGCCAGAGGTCCTAGATATAATACATAGTAAGTGAATTCATTACACAAGGTATAAAAACTAAATACATGATCATTAAATTGATCTCTCTATACAACCAATCAATAACGTGCAAATGTGCAAAATAAGTGCAAAGTGCAAACAATGTACCAAACGGATGTAATCCAGTAAACTACTAACACATCTACCATAAAACAATCGTAATCACAGCCAGGCGCAAGGCAGCGCACCGGGGTGAGCCAGAGAGAAAGAAAAACAATAAGCGTGTATACAGACCGACCAGGGGCACCCCCACAAACTGTCACCAACGCGTATCGTAGTGTAACCACACTACTTCCTCAGGGCAATGTGCTTATATATATATATATATATATATATATATATATATATATGTTATATAATTAATAATAACAATTAATAAAACGGTCTACAGAGCAAGCCTGAGCTTACTGTTAAAGCGGACCAAAACTCACCCTGGAGTCTGTGATCCAGGGCAGACATACTCATATATCATACTCATAAGCATGTATACAGACCGACCAGGGGCACCCCCACAAACCGTCGCCAACGCGTATCGTAGTGTAACCACACTACTTCCTCAGGGCAATGTGCTTTTATATATATATATGTTATATAATTAATAATATATATATATAATATATATATATATATATATATGTTATATAATTAATAATAACAATTAATAAAACGGTCTACAGAGCAAGCCTGAGCTTACTGTTAAAGTGGA
Organism: Gastrophryne carolinensis; assembly: GCA_027917425.1. Lineage (NCBI taxonomy): Eukaryota > Metazoa > Chordata > Amphibia > Anura > Microhylidae > Gastrophryne > Gastrophryne carolinensis. The sequence continues at coordinate 10,310,212 of CM051240.1, read as the reverse complement.
CCAAAACTCACCCTGGAGTCTGTGAGACTCCAGGGCAGACATACTCATATATCATCAAGATTCGGGATGCCCCACTGTGTGCTTGGCCGAAAACTCCCCTTCTCTCCCGGTCCAACCGCGCATGTGCGAGCAGCGGCCGCATCCCCGATATCCCTTCGATTTATGAATGGCCGGCGTGGGCACTCTTATTAGACACTGGTTGTAGCGCACTGTTACAGAGTAAATCTTAATAAAAAGATATGAAATGGATTAGGGTTCAATATTTCCTGGTGCCTCTGCCTATATAGGTACCTGACAATCCACATATAGCCAACATGGGGGAAAATGAACACCGTGCAAAGTTATGCCATTAAAGTCAGATTTTTAATGCCCATAAGTGTAAGTATACAAGACAGTGCAACAATATATATACAGTGTATAAATATAGGTTCTATGGTGTAGCAGTGCTGACCTTAATCAAGGCACAAGGGTAATGCAGCATTTCAAAGTGTCATATAGATACAGTTAATACAGAGAAGATGCAGCAAACATAATCAGAGTCCATTATAAACAGTACATAGGTAGTAGTAAGACCCCCTTTAACATGAGATTACATGAGATTACATGAGTCTTATATGTTTCCCACACCCTGTACATACAGATTGCCCACATTAATCCGGACCTTCACCCTGAATAAGAGCCTATCTTATATGTTTCCCACACCCTGTACATACAGATTGCCCACATTAATCCGGACCTTCACCCTGAATAAGAGCCTATCTTATATGTTTTCCCCCCTGTACATACAGATTGCCCACATAAACAATCCCTAATGGAATGGCCTCCCCTCACCCCAATATTTGTGCCCACAGAGACTGACACTTGCACTCAGAATGTCATAATCTTAATCAAGTTTATTGTAATATAATTAAAAACAGGATTAAAAACACAAATACTGTGCCATAAGTGGATGCACCACCAGGGGGAGCCTTCCCTCTTAACCTAATCTAAACATTCCAAATCTCTAATCAATCTATGTATAAAAAATATAATATAATATAGTATAGTAATAATCTAATAAAGTGACTGTGCCCATTCAAGTGCATACATCTCAAGTAAACAAAAGACTTTTACGATTAAAGTGCAATGGAACAAACCTAGGGATACAGGTTGCAAAAATCCCCAAACACAACCAATAAGGAAAGTGCTGACGTGTACACCTTACAGGGGGGCTGCGACCAACGCGCTTCGAGTCAGAACGATTCTTGCTCACGGCCAGTAAACAGTAGCGCTCCTCGGTCGATCCGTTACGAAACGCGTCGGTGGGGGCCGGGGCGCGGCGCTGTGTGCAAGCCTCTGTTATGGTTATGTAAGACTTTCACATGTTTATTGATTTATTTGTCTTTTTTTCCACTTGGCTGTCCTCAAAATTGGGTTATTATTCCTGCACTCTGAAGCACTTTATTGCAGTATTTGCACAGTTGTTGTTACTTTGATGCACTTTATATATTGAATTAGGATTAGTGAGGAATTAGGAAGCAATAGGAATGTGTTAGATAATGTACATTTATTTTTCACTAGAAGTATTGGATTGGGATTAGCTTGCTTACAGTGCCCCCTGGTGGTTACCAGAGTCTTGTGTGGGTTTTTTAATGGCTTTTAAATTGTGTGTGTGTATATATATATATATATATATATATATATATATATATATGTATTTTGCTATAATAAAACTAGTTGTACATTTTTAGAATAACATTTGGGTGGTGCCTTGTTTGTCCTGGTGTTTTTGGGGGGATTGTGGGGTTCCCTTTTTGGATTATATATCGAATTGCAAGTACCAGGTGGCACACCCCACATTACGGGCTGGTGCGGTCATAGTATTCTTAGTGATTAAAGTCACCCGATATATTTAGCTTACTTATATAACTTAAAGTGGACCAACACCCAGGATTTTGACTATCCTGGGTTTTGGTCCACTTCAGGGGGGCGCCCCGATTAGGGGTGCACCGGTGTGTAAAGCCCCCCAGAAACCCCAAAACTCACCTCACCACGCTCCCACGGACAAGCGGGTGACAGCGGCGGACAAGGCACCGCGTCCGCCGCCGCCGCCTCCCGCGTGCCCCTCTGACAGTGCGCGCCCGCGCTGGCCATTCACAAACGGCCGGCGCGGGCACGCCTAGAGGAGCGCGCGGGAGGCGGCGGCACCCGCTGCCGCCGCCGATCAGGTGAGTTCTTTTGGGGTTTTGGGGGGGTCCTTTTGGGGTTTTGGGGGGGGGATCTCGGATGTCCCGCGGTGAGGGGGGTGATCGGCCCGGGAATCTTATTGATTCCCGGGACGATCACTCATGGGTGACGGTCCACTTTAAGGTGTGCTGGGTCCATTTAATTTAATTTCTATGATGGATTCCCTCCCCCCGGGGCATCCAGAATAGGGATGCCCCGCTGTGTGAAACCCCCCCCAGGTCGTCCAGAAACTCACCTTCTTTCCCAGCCCAATGGCGCATACGCAAGCAGCGCCCGCCAACCAACTATCCCTCTAGCAGGGCGCGTGCCCGCACTAGGCATTTGTGAATAGCCAGGGGTGGGCACACTCCATGGTAAGGGGTAGCCGGGGATGCGCTAATCACTCACCTCTTCTTCGTTCCAGCAGCGCATGTGTGGGCTCTCGTCCAATGAGAGCGGTCTGCCGTGACTGTGTCATTCGGCAAACACCTCTTATTGATTAGAATGGGGGGGGCAGGAGCGTGCACGCCACTGGGTATGTGGGGGGATACTAAAGCATGTGCCCCCCATTCTGCTGCAGCTTCCCCTGCATACCCAGCGGCGTGCACGCTCCTGCTCCAATCTAAATACCCGGGGATGCCCATTAACAAAGTCAAGGACAATGGCTCTCATTGCCGCATGCACCACTGGACCGGGGAGAAGGTGATTACCACCAGAGGGATGCCCAGACTATCCTGGGTTTTGGTCCACTTCGGTGGGGCACCCCGATTGGGGGTGCCCAGCTGTGTGAAACCCCCCAGAAAGGCCAGAAAACTCACCTCACCCCGCTCCCACGTGACCGCTGCAGCCAATCCCCACTGACGGACAAGCGAGAGGCAGCAACGGACAAGCAGAGCGCGCCCGCCGCCCGCCTCTCGCGCCTTCCCTCTTACAGGGAGCGCACCTGCGCCGGCCATTCACAAACGGCCAGCGCGGGAGCGCGCCCTGCTAGAGGGACGCGCGGGAGGCGGTGGACATGCATGCGCAGCTGGAACGGGGGGAAGGTAGGATTGTGGGCTTCCTGGGGGGTTTCACCCCCAAGGGACATCCCGATTTCGGATGCCCCGCGGGGAGCGATCTGATCGGCCCGGGAATCTTATAGACCCCCCCTGGGTGTTGGTCCACTTTAAAGTGTCCAGCAGAGTCCAGCTTTAAAGTGGCCCAAAACCCAGGATTTTGACTATCCTGAGTTTTGGTCCTTGCCCCCCGAAAGGGGGATGCCCCGCTGTGTGAAACCCCCCCCCCCTCCAAGATCGCTGATGCCAACTCGCCTCTTCTTGGTCCTACCCCTCCTCCAATCAGCGCGCTCGGAGCCACTGACAACACATCGTCTAAGCCTGTTTGAAACCCCCAGATTGCCGATGCCAACACACCTCTTCCCGGGCCTACGGCACATGTGCGGCCGCTCGTCCAATCAGCGTCTAAGCCTTCATCTAAGGCCAGCAGCTCCAAGTGCGCTGTCGGTCGCATCTCCCGCTTTCCTCTAACAGGGAGCGTGCTCACATCGGCCATTCACATATGCCTGCCCATACTCGAGGGATTGCGGGATGCGGCCACAGCTCGCACATACCCGGTTGGCCCTGGAAACAAGGTAAGTGTATGGGGCGACCCGGGGGGGGGGTATCGCGCAGCGGGGCATTTCCGATTTTGGATGCCCCAGAGGGAGAAAATCGATCAGCCTGGGAATCTCATAGATTATAGCTATATCTTATAGATCCCCGGGCTGAGCAGCGCGGTCCACTTTAAGTTACATTGGTTCCATAGATATATTACAAGTTCGTCATCTTGCGACGGTTTTCTTTTCAATAATTTTTATATTATTTTTTTATATAAACACTTTTGGTCTATCTGATATAACAGATCATAGACATCCTTATAGAAACCTATCTGTGCACATAAACACATCATATAAATTCTATATTCTAATTATAAAGTATAAAAGCTTATGTCATAAAAAACTAGACACAGCGCATTAGAGATGAGCGAACTTCTTGAAAGTTCGATTCGGGCGATTCGCCGAATTTTCCCAAGAAATTCGGGTTCGCCCGAATCGAACTTTCACGAATCGCTCATCTGGAAAAAAAAAAATGCCGGTATGGTGGGAGCGGGCAGGCCGGCGCCGCTCTCAGCTGTCATCAGAGGACGCGTCATCAGAGGGCGCCTGACAGCGTAGCCGGCCTGCCCGCTCCCACCATGCCGGCATTTTTTTTTTTTTTTTATTTCAGGGAAAATTTGATCGTCACAAACCAAAAAAAAAATTCCGAATCGAATTTTCCCTGAAATTCGGAGCGAATTCCGGTTCGTCCGAACCGGTTCGCTCATCTCTACAGCACATCTTATCAATTTCATTAAATCTAACCCCTTCTTATACATTCAGAGGGTACTGGGAAGTCCTCCAAAACCTCCCACAAGGGTCCCAGGGGACTAACACTTGCACTCCACACAATAGTTTAATAAATATACAAAAACTTTATTGCCAAACTCACATTAAAAGTTTCTAAAATCACAGCAAATCATGGTGCCATACCGTAATTAACCACATGGGGGAGCCAGCAAGCCGGGCCGGGGCCGCAGCCGTGGTGATGAAGGATGGACTAAAGGTGAGATGGGGTATTTAAGGAGCACTGGGACAGAGCCCCCCATTAACATTTCAGCCTTGAAAAAGAGCCCCAGAGGCTCGAAACGCGTGGGCTTGCCGTGGGGATCCAGTTTTGCCTGTCACATAGTAAGATTTTTATATTCATGATTAATTGTGTATTCCATTGTTTGTACTTTGCACTTGCAGCTTTGCTGGGCCTGCTCTATGTTAGGGGTCCTGCTAGATATTTTGAGGTATTGTTATCACGGTAATTAGCACTGTATAGGATGTGGTAGTTAGGATTTAGTATTCACTTTAGTATATTACACATGTATATAATTTTTTTTGGCTTGCTGGCTCCCCCGTGTGGTTAATTACGGTATGGCACCATGATTTGCTGTGATTTTAGAAACTTTTAATGTGAGTTTGGCAATAAAGTTTTTGTATATTCATTAAACTATTGTGTGGAGTGCAAGTGTTAGTCCCCTGGGACCGTTGTGGGAGGTTTTGGAGGACTTCCCAGTACCCTCTGTATATACTTGCAGTAGGGCCCCGGTTATAGGGCAGTGCACCCCGTGTTACCATTTTGAATACTTGAGGTGGTGCCACCTGCACATATTCTTGGATATATTGAGCCTTCTTATACATTCACTAAAGTAAAAAAAAAACCCAAGCCTAAATTATAACAAAGAAATCAGCATATAACACAACCTTATAATAATAAGCAGCATGGGGAGCTGCGTGCGCGGGTGGTTAATACCCGAATTGGCTTCTTTTTGCATACCCTGGGTGGCCCAATATATGATGTGAGATTTCTGTGTGTATTGTTTGCCGGCACCTGCATTTATTTTTACATACTTATTGAGGTTTGTGTGATTTTACTTATTTTCGGTGGGGATGGATTCCTTGTGCAATACTAGTTGTATATATAGTTGTATTTGATTATAGTAAAAAAAAAAAAAGGGGGCATGTGAGACCGCACTAGACTATATAATTATTTGTTGTGCAGTGTGCACAAAATGGGTGAAACAATAATTATATACAGAGGAAGCGACGCCTGTGACGTCACGTAACGCGTAGACGTTGGGGCGGTGGGCTGGTGGTCGTTGTGTATGTGAGATCTTTTTCTATATTTGGAGTTGTATTTCTTTTGTTCTACCCGGCTGGTCCTCACTGTTCATTAATATGTATATGGTAGCGTATAGGGAGAGGGTTATATCTATTAGCACTTGCACTTTCAATATGGTTTTTAAAGCATTGAGATATTGATGTTATTGTTTATAATAGATACATTCAGATGCACTGTAGCACTTTCACTTTTACCAGCCAGGTAGCATAATTAATGTTATTTGTAATATATATGTTTGTGATCCTTCCCCCTCGTCTTCACCCCTCTTCCTTTAGACTGTAAGCTCCTCGGGGGCGGGGCTCTCTCCCCTATTGTATTTTGTACTCAGAATATCCATTGTCAACTCTTTACAACTGCATTTGAATTAGTATATGTACCGTATGTGTCTACCCTGTCTGTAATTACTACTTTGTAAAGCGCTACGGAAGATGATGGCGCTATATCAATAAACAATAATAATAACAATAATATATTATTATGTCCATGAATTAATATTGTACCATCTATCAGTCCCCCCCCCCCATCTTTGTTCTCCCTACTTCCTTATTGACTTGGTATATGTCTTTGTGTTTTTTAATAAGTCTTTTGTGAGTATAGACCCTTATTTATATTTTGTAAATAAATATTGATTTGATGAAATATAATAAGCAGTGGTGCCATTCATGATAGTGGGTGTATTTGGAAAGTGTGGGACTTCTGGCCTTTCTGTATAGAGTTGTATTTGATGCTTCTATACACATGCACTTGCACTTTGTATTAACATATAGTTGGCGTGTATATATATGTATTAGGGTTATTATTATATTGTATTATATTGATTGTTAGATAGCATGGTTATTCAGTTTATAGCACTTTAGCACTATATTTAAGATTATTATTATATTGTATTATATTGATTGTTAGATAGCATGGTTATTCAGTTTATAGCACTTTAGCACTATATTTAAGATTCTTTTTGTGGTATATCCATTTTGATGTCGGGTATTTCTAGTTTGAGGCCTTACACCCATGTGGTAGGAATGGGATAGCCCCTTTGTTTGGGCATCATCTATTGTACACTTACAGTCATAACGGTTGTTTTTAACATGTCTTGTGTTATATGTTTTTAGCCCTCTTTTTTGTACTAATAAAATATTGTATTGTAGTATTGATGGTTGTCGTGGTGCTTCCTTATGGGAGAAAGGTGTGCCTAGGGCACGTCCACTCCAGGTATTTGTGGAGGTTATAATAATAGAATCAAAATCGGAAGGTAAGACATTTTCTATCCATGGAGCCCAAAGCTCTGGAAATCCCTCGAGGTTCCTGATATTAATTGCTGAAAGTTTTTCCATGGCCATAATATTACTAACTCTGTTGATAAACTCACTAAAACTTCAATCTTGTGATTTCCAGGCTCTAGTGGCGGTTTTCTAGACTGCAGGCCCTTCCTACCTTCCCTCTATTGTAGTCTATTGACTGCGGAAGTAGTCGTAGCGAGCAGTATCTTTTATAGATTAGCCAGTCAGCCCCCCTCCATTAAAAACCCTTTCACAACAGAGGAATAGAGAGCTGCGCGTACCTGCCAGCACCGGCTCGCCAAACTTGTTGCCGTAGTCCGAGGCTCCATTACTGGCTTCGATGGCGACTTCCAGGGGCCGGGCAAACTGGACGGGATACGGATAGGTGTCATCCTCCCACGGAAGAGAGTAACCTGGTGGGAGATAGGCACAGCGTCAGCTGACAGGGGACGCAGAGGGGTTGGGGGACCCAAGGCCGGATTATGAGGAGGGTGATTGCCCCGGGGCCTTCAACACTTGCCCTGCAAAGGGGGCCTCCACCAACCTTTGGGTTATGGTTTGGTCCAGAAGGCTTTTCAGTCTCTGGTCTGATGGGCCACGGGCCAGAAAAAAAAGCTATGGGCGGCAGTGGGGCCCCGCGCCTGGGCAAGCTTAGGGCAGGATGGAGAGTCTAGAGCAGCAAAGCCGCCGCCAGCAACGCTACAGTGATGGGTGCAGAGCTGTCACTGCACATAAGCCACCAAGCACAGCCGCTGGCAGCTCAATGCAGGGAACCAGCCGGGCGACTACACTACCCCCCACCCAGAATGGCAAAGCAGCAGCACCCGCACAAGGGGGGCACAAGGGACTCCATCTGACCTTCCAGTAAGTAGGCGGGTGCCACTAAATTGGCTGGACTATTATATACTGTATCAGGCCCCCACCAGATTTTGTGCCCAGGGGCCTCCGCCGCACTTAATACGGCCCTGGGGGGGGGGGGGGGGGGGGAGGGGCTTGGGGGGACCGGGAACACCGCATACAGTCAGCTTACCGGGAATGTGTAAGTTGCCAAAGCAGTAGCCGGCTGTTCCGGCAATGACGTGCGCCCCCTTCCCCGTGCTTTGCACATCCCGGATACGACCGCCCGTGCCCGTTGTGGCGCCGCTGAAGGGAGCCACTCCTGAAAGAGAAGAAAAGTCCCATAAGCTTTAGCCTTTCTAGCAGGGAAAAAAAGAGAGAAGATGAAGAAGGAGAAAAGAGAAGAACATGGAGGAGGAGAAGAGAGAAGACCAAGGAAGGAGAAGAGAGAAGACCAAGGAAGGAGAAGAGAGAAGACCAAGGAAGGAGAAGAGAGAAGACCAAGGAAGGAGAAGAGAGAAGACCAAGGAAGGAGAAGAGAGAAGACCAAGGAAGGAGAAGAGAGAAGACCATGGAGGAGAAGAGAGAAGACCATGGAGGAAAAGAGAGAAGACCATGGAGGAAAAGAGAGAAGACCAAGGAAGGAGAAGAGAGAAGACCAAGGAAGGAGAAGAGAGAAGACCATGGAGGAGAAAAGAGAAGACCATGGAGGAGAAGAGAGAAGGCCATGGAGGAGAAGAGAGAAGACCATGGAGGAGAAGAGAGAAGACCATGGAGAAGAGAGAAGGCCATGGAGGAGAAGAGAGAAGACCATGGAGGAGAAGAGAGAAGACCATGGAGGAGAAGGGAGAAGACCATGGAGGAGAAGAGAGAAGACCATGGAGGAGAAGAGAGAAGACCAAGAAGGAGAACAGAAGACCAGGAGGAGAAGATAACAGACCAAGGAAGAAAAGAGAAAGACCAAGGAGGAGAAAAGAGAAAGACCAAGGAGGAGAAAAGAGAAAGACCAAGGAGGCGAAAAGAGAAAGACCAAGGAGGAGAAAAGAGAAAGACCAAGGAGGAGAAAAGAGAAAGACCAAGGAGGAGAAGAGAGAAAGACCAAGGAGGAGAAGAGAGAAAGACCAAGGAGGAGAAGAGAGAAAGACCAAGGAGGAGAAGAGAGAAAGACCAAAGGAGGAGGAGAAGAGAGAAGACCGTGGAGGAAAAGAGAGAAAACCGTGGAGGAGAAGAGAGAAGACCGTTGAGGAAAAGAGAGAAGACCAATGAAGAGAATGGAAGACCAAGGAGGAGAAGAGAGAAGACCAGAAAGGAGAACAGAGAAGACCAAGGAGGAGAAGATAACAGACCAAGGAAGAAAAGAGAAAGACCAAGGAGGAAAAGAGAGAAGACCAAGGAAGAAAAGAGAAGACCAATGAAGAGAAGAGAGAAAACCAATGAGGAGAATGGAAGACCAAGGAGGATAAGAGGGAAGACCAAGGAAGAAAAGAGAGAAGACCAGGGAAGAAAAGAGGGAAGACCAAGGAAGAAAAGAGAGAAGACCAAGGAAGAAAAGAGAGAAGACCAAGGAAGAAAAGAGAGAAGACCAAGGAAGAAAAGAGAGAAGACCAAGGAAGAAAAGAGAGAAGACCAAGGAAGAAAAGAGAGAAGACCAAGGAAGGAAAGAGAACGAGGATGGGTGAAGGGCAGGTGGGACACTTACCTGTTGGGAAGTTGTGAGTCTCGGCGGTGAAGATAAGGTGCCGCGTGGAGCTGCTCTGGTGGTAGCGGCTGGCACGTGACGGGTCATCAGGGATCAGACTTGTCACCTCCCTTCCCTGGATGGCACTGCACAGGTAACACACCGCATATTATACAGACAGCTTCTTACCATGAAGATCCCAGCAACCCACCGACACCTACCTGCTGTTATCACAGAACTTGATGACGTTGTTCTGGTTGCTGCTCTCCTGCGTCTTCATGATCAGATCGAACAGCGAGTGCGGCTTCTCCTGGCCATCGATCACCAGCCGGCCTCTGAAGAACCAGTGTCTGCTGTGCTCACTGCAAGCAAAGGACACAGGGGATAGTAACTGAGGAAAGGGCCATAGAGAAGAAAGGATAAAGGAGGAAAAGAGAGAACGGGAAGAGAAAAGAACAAGCGCAAAGGGGAAATGTGGAAAATACAGGGAGAAGAACAGAGACGGTCAGAAAGAAGACCAAGGAAAGAGAAGAGAGAAGACCAAGGAAGGAGAAGAGAGAAGACCAAGGAAGGAGAAGAGAGAAGACCAAGGAAGGAGAAGAGAGAAGACCAAGGAAGGAGAAGAGAGAAGACCAAGTAAGAAGAAGAGAGAAGACCAAGGAAGGAACGAGAGAAGACCAAGGAAGGAACGAGAGAAGACCAAGGAAGGAACGAGAGAAGACCAAGGAAGGAACGAGAGAAGACCAAGGAAGGAACGAGAGAAGACCAAGGAAGGAACGAGAGAAGACCAAGGAAGGAACGCAAATCCAGAAACAGTAGAGAAAAACAGCACTCCAGGTTATGAGCCAAATCAGAACTATATTAGTCCAATGTGCAAAAAGTAAGTATACAATCCATATTCCAACGTTTCAGGGGTTACTGCGGGCCCCCTTCATCAGGGTCAAACAAACAACAAGCGGCACCAAACCCAACACCTTAAATAACAACAATTAGCCAATGGGAGAATGTGAAAAGCCCGCCTGATGTCATAATGACGTCACAGCGCTGTTTGGGCTGTCAGCAGAGTTATGCAGAACATATCATATACATGTATAACAATAAACAAACAAAGGGGCTGTAACAGTAAAGTACTCACTGGCAGGGCCCCCCCTAAGCAGAAACCGCCGTGCTGCACTGCTTAGATTGGCAGCAGCGGCGGGTGTCACACACGCGATGACGGGCCGGTTGCTTAGTAACCGGCCTGTCATCAGCCTCCAATGCGAGGAGGCGGATGTGACGTCACAGTGAGGGCAGCGAGGCCCTCAACTGTAACGTCCGCCCTGAGCAGCCCGACGGCTCAGGGCGCAAACTGTCAAATCTGACAGGAGGATGTGTGGGACTGCGGAGGGGCGGGTACCGGCCACAGGGGCACATATAAATGTGAAAGAATACAAGAACGCGCGTCTTGCCAGGGGCAATGCGCTATACCGGCCAGAGGGGCACATTGTGGAATGGAATAAGGGTCTGCAGGGCACCTCTGTCATCGACAGCCAGCAAGCGTTGATACATGGATTAGGGAACTGCAGGGGGACCTCTATCACTGACAGCCAGCATTGTAACATAAATAAAACCCGAAAAGATCCGTGCAGGTAGAGGAGTGACGATACTAAAGAGGTGCAGCTGTAGAAACCAGCGCTTGTTGCCAATATAGAATAAGCAAGCCCGCTAAAGAGCGGGGCTGTGCAGAAAGGTCAATGGGGGTCAGATACAAGGGAGAGGGGTTATGGTGCTAGAGGTAGAGGCCACCAAGGTTAAAGATTGTGGTGAGGGGAAGAACAGAGTGGTGGGTATACAGCGCCGGAAAGGAACCAGCGGGGACAGGGAAAGGGGAGTTTATAGGAAGGAAGGATGGCGGGGGGAATAATCAAGGGGGAGAAATAGGGAGAAGGGGGGACAAAAGGCAGCAGTTATGACGAGTGATTATCTCACTTCTAAGAAACTATGAAAGCCAAACGAGGTATTCAGTCCGCGTGGTGTCACAGTGTCCATTTTATGAATCCAGAATGTCTCTCTCTGTAGTAGGAGTTGTTCTCGAACGCCGCCCCGGTGAGGTTTGGGGACTCTGTCAATTACCATACCTCTAAGTTCGTGGACCTGGTGCTTCTTAAGTAGAAAGTGTACCGCCACAGGTTTGTCAGATTCAGTGTTGTCGTTGCGCTCAGCTCTTTCTTTCAGAACCTTAATATCGCTCCTGTGTTTCTGAAAACGACGTTTAAAGGGGCCCACTGTCTTCCCGACATATACCAGTCCGCATGGACATTTCAGAATGTATACACAGAAGTCGGTGTTACAGTTAAAATAGTCCCGGATCTTATAGCGGTAGCCAGTGTGTGGATGTGTAAAGGATTCCCCTGTGATCATGGAGTTACAGATGTTACAATTAAAGCAACAGCCTAGTTTGGTAGACAGTGGCCGCGGTGTAATTCGGTATTTGTCTATGGGGTCAGCTCTGACCAACATGTCTCTCAGGTTACAACTCCTCTGGTATACCCTGAGTGGTGGCATCTTTAAGGGATGGAGACAGATTAGGGTCAGCCATGAGTATATTGTGGTGTCTACGACAAATTCTTTCGATCTTAGGTGAGACCACGTTAAAGGTTTGGGTAAATGGTATGCAATCAGTTTTGGTCCTCTTTATGGGTTTATCTTTAAGATTTCTTTGGCTTTCTGTAGGGCCATGTCAATAACCGATACGGGATACCCCCTTACGCGGAATTTGTCGTACATCATTTGCAATTGTTCACTCCGGACTTGCTTGTCTGAGTTGATTCTGAGAACCCTCAGAAACTGAGAGATGGGAATGTTGTCAAGTAAATGTTTGGGGTGTGCACTCTCGTACCTCAGTTAAGTGTTTCTGTCAGTCGGTTTACTGAACAGACTAGTGGAGATGGAACCATGACCAGTCCTTGTTAATGCCACATCCAAAAAAGTGACATGCTCGGTCGAAATCTCTGGATTGAATTGTATAGAGGGGAAAATCGAGTTGATAGCAATGATGAACTGTAGTAGTGATGAGTGGTCCCCTTTCCAAAATACCATCACGTCATCTATATAACGACCCCAAGAGACGACATAGTTTCGGAACAGATCTGAGGGATATATTTCTTTCTCTTCCAAGAAACCTACAAAGAGGTTGAGGTCGGACCCGCAGATTATTATTAAACCGGCCGACAAGGGTGGTGCCATCGTGGTATTGGACTACTGTGACTATAAAAGAGGCATTGAGGATTTACTGGAGGATAACGAGAGTTACCAACCGTTATCACTCAACCCGATACACCAGATACAAGCTAAGGTCCGATCATATGTTGATATTGGACTAGCGAATGGCTGGATATCAAATGATACTGCAATGTTCCTAATAATGGAACACCCCATCATTCCAGTAATTTATGGGTTACCCAAAATCCACAAAGGGTTCAACCCCTTAAAATACCGCCCCATTGTGGCGGGAACTAACTCTGTAACACAACCTCTGGCACAATGGCACGATTCATTACTACAACCGTATGTGAGACAGCTACCCTCTTATTTAAAAGACACGGGTGACTTCCTGGTGAAACTACAGTCTGTTCCTACACAAGAAATCACTTATATGGTTACGATGGATATTACATCCTTATACACCAATATACCCAATGCCGATGGCATCATAGCCACCCGCTTTTTCCTACAACGGGCCCCGCTAACTATCCCGACTGAATACATCCTGAATGGACTTGAACTGGTACTCAATGGTAATTTTTTCAAGTTCGAAAACACTTTCTATCAGCAAATAAGGGGCGTGGCTATGGGCAGTGCGGTGGCGCCATCCTTCGCCAACCTCTTTGTAGGTTTCTTGGAAGAGAAAGAAATATATCCCTCAGATCTGTTCCGAAACTATGTCGTCTCTTGGGGTCGTTATATAGATGACGTGATGGTATTTTGGAAAGGGGACCACTCATCACTACTACAGTTCATCATTGCTATCAACTCGATTTTCCCCTCTATACAATTCAATCCAGAGATTTCGACCGAGCATGTCACCTTTTTGAATGTGGCATTAACAAGGACTGGTCATGGTTCCATCTCCACTAGTCTGTTCAGTAAACCGACTGACAGAAACACTTTACCTGAGGTACGAGAGTGCACACCCCAAACATTTACTTGACAACATTCCCATCTCTCAGTTTCTGAGGGTTCTCAGAATCAACTCAGACGAGCAAGTCCGGAGTGAACAATTGCAAATGATGTACGACAAATTCTGCGTAAGGGGGTATCCCGTATCGGTTATTGACATGGCCCTACAGAAAGCCAAAGAAATCTTCAAAGATAAACCCATAAAGAGGACCAAAACTGATTGCATACCATTTACCCAAACCTTTAACGTGGTCTCACCTAAGATCGAAAGAATTTGTCGTAGACACCACAATATACTCATGGCTGACCCTAATCTGTCTCCATCCCTTAAAGATGCCACCACTCAGGGTATACCAGAGGAGTCGTAACCTGAGAGACATGTTGGTCAGAGCTGACCCCATAGACAAATACCGAATTACACTGCGGCCACTGTCTACCAAACTAGGCTGTTGCTTTAATTGTAACATCTGTAACTCCATGATCACAGGGGAATCCTTTACACATCCACACACTGGCTACCGCTATAAGATCCGGGACTATTTTAACTGTAACACCGACTTCTGTGTATACATTCTGAAATGTCCATGCGGACTGGTATATGTCGGGAAGACAGTGGGCCCCTTTAAACGTCGTTTTCAGAAACACAGGAGCGATATTAAGGTTCTGAAAGAAAGAGCTGAGCGCAAGGACAACACTGAATCTGACAAACCTGTGGCGGTACACTTTCTACTTAAGAAGCACCAGGTCCACGAACTTAGAGGTATGGTAATTGACAGAGTCCCCAAACCTCACCGGGGCGGCGTTCGAGAACAACTCCTACTACAGAGAGAGACATTCTGGATTCATAAAATGGACACTGTGACACCACGCGGACTGAATACCTCGTTTGGCTTTCATAGTTTCTTAGAAGTGAGATAATCACTCGTCATAACTGCTGCCTTTTGTCCCCCCTTCTCCCTATTTCTCCCCCTTGATTATTCCCCCCGCCATCCTTTCTTCCTATAAACTCCCCTTTCCCTGTCCCCGCTGGTTCCTTTCCGGCGCTGTATACCCACCACTCTGTTCTTCCCCTCACCACAATCTTTAACCTTGGTGGCCTCTACCTCTAGCACCATAACCCCTCTCCCTTGTATCTGACCCCCATTGACCTTTCTGCACAGCCCCGCTCTTTAGCGGGCTTGCTTATTCTATATTGGCAACAAGCGCTGGTTTCTACAGCTGCACCTCTATAGTATCGTCACTCCTCTACCTGCACGGATCTTTTCGGGTTTTATTTATGTTACAATGCTGGCTGTCAGTGATAGAGGTCCCCCTGCAGTTCCCTAATCCACGTATCAACGCTTGCTGGCTGTCGATGACAGAGGTGCCCTGCAGACCCTTATTCCATTCCACAATGTGCCCCTCTGGCCGGTATAGCGCATTGCCCCTGGCAAGACGCGCGTTCTTGTATTCTTTCACATTTATATGTGCCCCTGTGGCCGGTACCCGCCCCTCCGCAGTCCCACACATCCTCCTGTCAGATTTGACAGTTTGCGCCCTGAGCCGTCGGGCTGCTCAGGGCGGACGTTACAGTTGAGGGCCTCGCTGCCCTCACTGTGACGTCACATCCGCCTCCTCGCATTGGAGGCTGATGACAGGCCGGTTACTAAGCAACCGGCCCGTCATCGCGTGTGTGACACCCGCCGCTGCTGCCAATCTAAGCAGTGCAGCACGGCGGTTTCTGCTTAGGGGGGGGCCCTGCCAGTGAGTACTTTACTGTTATAGCCCCTTTGTTTGTTTATTGTTATACATGTATATGATATGTTCTGCATAACTCTGCTGACAGCCCAAACAGCGCTGTGACGTCATTATGACATCAGGCGGGCTTTTCACATTCTCCCATTGGCTAATTGTTGTTATTTAAGGTGTTGGGTTTGGTGCCACTTGTTGTTTGTTTGACCCTGATGAAGGGGGCCCGCAGTAACCCCCGAAACGTTGGAATATGGATTGTATACTTACTTTTTGCACATTGGACTAATATAGTTCCGATTTGGCTCATAACCTGGAGTGCTGTTTTTTTCTACTGTTTCTGGAAGAAGAAGGAAACGCAAACCTGTTTGACTGAGCTAGATCGAAGCACTCCACACTGCTGGGGTTCCTGCCCACCCGCTGGAAGAGCGCCGTGTAATAATCCAGATCCCAGGAATCAAAGGCCAGGCCTGCCGAGAGGAGGAATAAGATGAGAAACACCCCAAATAAAGACCCTAATGGAGTGTAAGCTCTTTTCCTCCTGTATCCTCCCTTATACCCTAATAGAGTGTAAGCTCTTCTCCTCCTGTATCCTCCCTTATACCCTAATAGAGTGTAAGCTCTTCTCCTCCTGTATCCTCCCTTATACCCTAATAGAGTGTAAGCTCTTCTCCTTCTGTATCCTCCCTTATACCCTAATAGATTGTAAGCTCTTCTCCTCCTGTATCCTCCCTTATACCCTAATAGAGTGTAAGCTCTTCTCCTCCTGTATCCTCCCTTATACCCTAATAGATTGTAAGCTCTTCTCCTCCTGTATCCTCCCTTATACCCTAACAGAGTGTACGCTCTTCTCCTCCTATATCCTCCCTTATACCCTAATAGAGTGTAAGCTCTTCTCCTCCTGTATCCTCCCTTATACCCTAATAGATTGTAAGCTCTTCTCCTCCTGTATCCTCCCTTATACCCTAATAGAGTGTAAGCTCTTCTCCTCCTGTATCCTCCCTTATACCCTAATAGAGTGTAAGCTCTTCTCCTCCTGTATCCTCCCTTATACCCAAAGGAGGGACATGGACATGAGTTCAAAAGAGGGACATTTGGAAATATGTGGCTTAGTAGACATGCTGGGTGCAGTGGTGGCACATACCGAGCTCGGCGTTGGCTTGTTCCAGGGCCGCTCTCCCTCGTCCAATCACATCCACCTCGTACACGGTGTCGGGTCGCACAGAGACGTGGAAGCTGGTCACGGGACGCTCGTACACACATTCCGTCATTCGGTCATAGAGGGACGATATGAGCTTCTGCTTGTCGCTCTCCTCCGGCTCTTTCTGAAACTAAACAGATTGGGGAGGAGCTCTGTGACATCACTGATTGTGATTGGCCAGCAGGCCGCCCCGGAAGTCTTTCCACCAATGGCATTACTATGGCTATATCGCCACTCACCTGGATGAGGTATCTCCTGGAGCACTCGATGCGGTCCACAGCGCTCAGGCCGATGGAGCGGCAGATGGACACGGCGTTGGTGGACGCAGCGGTGGAGAAGTTCAGTCTGGGGAGGAAAACCGCAGGAAGTGGAATGAATACAGGTGTCGTCATAGGGGCCCAGCAGCAGAAATGACTCACGGGGCCCACCCACTCCCTGGCCTGCATTCAGAGCCCATGCACAGAAACATTAGGGCAACATGTATTGTCCCTGTGTGCACATGGGGAGAACAAAAGGAGGATTGATAACAAAAACACACACAAGCAGAAGAGAAGAGAGAAGAAAGAAATTAAGGCAAAAAGAAAGATCAAGAAAAAGAAAAAAAAAAAGGCGAAAGAGTAACAAAAATATAGAGGAGGAGAATACAGAAAAAAAAGATCACAGAGGAGGAAATAGAAAAGATCAACGAGAAGAAGACCAAGGAGGAGGAGGAGAAGAGAGAAAAGAAGACCAAGGAGGAGGAGGAGAAGAGAGAAAAGAAGACCAAGGAGGAGAAGAAGAGAGAAAAGAAGATCAAGGAGGAGGAGAAGAGAGAAAAGAAGACAAAGGAAGAGGAGGAGAAGAGAGAAAAGAAGACAAAGGAAGAGGAGGAGAAGAGAGAAAAGAAGACCATGGAGGAGGAGAAGAGAGAAAAGAAGACCAAGGAGGAGGAGGAGGAGGAGGAGAAGAGAGAAAAGAAGACCAAGGAGGAGGAGGAGGAGGAGGAGAAGAGAGAAAAGAAGACCAAGGAGGAGGAGGAGGAGGAGAAGAGAGAAAAGAAGACCAAGGAGGAGGAGGAGGAGGAGAAGAGAGAAAAGAAGACCAAGGAGGAGGAGGAGGAGGAGAAGAGAGAAAAGAAGACCAAGGAGGAGGAGGAGGAGGAGAAGAGAGAAAAGAAGACCAAGGAGGAGGAGGAGGAGGAGAAGAGAGAAAAGAAGACCAAGGAGGAGGAGGAGGAGGAGAAGAGAGAAAAGAAGACCAAGGAGGAGGAGGAGGAGGAGAAGAGAGAAAAGAAGACCAAGGAGGAGGAGTAGGAGGAGAAGAGAGAAAAGAAGACCAAGGAGGAGGAGGAGGAGGAGAAGAGAGAAAAGAAGACCAAGGAGGAGGAGGAGGAGGAGGAGGAGAAGAGAGAAAAGAAGACCAAGGAGGAGGAGGAGGAGGAGGAGAAGAGAGAAAAGAAGACCAAGGAGGAGGAGGAGGAGGAGAAGAGAGAAAAGAAGACCAAGGAGGAGGAGGAGGAGAAGAAGAGAGAAAAGAAGACCAAGGAGGAGGAGGAGGAGAAGAAGAGAGAAAAGAAGACCAAGGAGGAGGAGGAGGAGGAGGAGAAGAGAGAAAAGAAGACCAAGGAGGAGGAGGAGAAGAGAGAAAAGAAGACCAAGGAGGAGGAGGAGAAGAGAGAAAAGAAGACCATGGAGGAGGAGAAGAGAGAAAAGAAGACCAAGGAGGAGGAGAAGAGAGAAAAGAAGACCAAGGAGGAGGAGAAGAGAGAAAAGAAGACCAAGGAGGAGGAGAAGAGAGAAAAGAAGACCAAGGAGGAGGAGAAGAGAGAAAAGAAGACCAAGGAGGAGGAGAACAAAGAAAAGAAGACCATGGAGGAGGAGAAGAGAAAAAAGAAGACCAAGGAGGATAAGAAGAGAGAAAAGAAGACCAAGGATGAGAAGAAGAGAGAAAAGAAGACCAAAGGAGGAGAAGAAGAGAGAAAAGAAGACCAAGGAGGAGAAGAAGAGAGAAAAGAAGACCAAGGAGGAGAAGAAGAGAGAAAAGAAGATCAAGGAGGAGAAGAAGAGAGAAAAGAAGAAGATCAAGGAGGAGAAGAGAAGGAAGAGAAGATCAAGAAGGAGACGAGAAAAAAGAAGATCAAGGAAGAGACGAGAAAAGAAGATCAAGGAAGAGACGAGAGAAAAGAAGATCAAGGAAGAGACGAGAGAAAAGAAGATCAAGGAAGAGACGAGAGAAAAGAAGATCAAGGAAGTGACAAGAGAAAAGAAGAAGATCAAGGAAGAGAAGAGAGAAAAGATCAAGGAAGAGAAGAGAGAAAAGATCAAGGAAGAGAAGAGAGAAAAGATCAAGGAAGAGAAGAGAGAAAAGATCAAGGAAGAGAAGAGAGAAAAGATCAAGGAAGAGAAGAGAGAAAAGATCAAGGAAGAGAAGAGAGAAAAGATCAAGGAAGAGAAGAGAGAAAAGATCAAGGAAGAGAAGAGAGAAAAGATCAAGGAAGAGAAGAGAGAAAAGAAGATCAAGGAGGATAAGAAGAGAATAGAAGATCAAGGAGGATAAGAAGAGAATAGAAGATCAAGGAGGAGAAGAGAATAAAAGATCAAGGAGAATAAGAGAGAAAAAAATATCAAGGAGAAGAAGAGAAAAGAAGATCAAGGAGAAGAAGAGAGAAAAGAAAATCAAGGAGACGAGAGAAAAGAAGAAAAGACAAGAGAAAACAACATTAAAGTGGACCAATCAAGGCCTGGGCTGGCTCTGGAATCTAAAAGATTCCAGGGCCAGCCAACTAGGTGCCCTGGGAGGCAGCGGTGGAGAAGTTGAGGCTGGGTTGCAAGTGAGGAAAACCATAGGAAACAGGATGATTACAGGGATGCAATGTTGTCATCAAAGTCGAACTTGGGTGTCTGGGGACCTAGGAGAAGATCAAGGACAAGAAGCGAGCAGAAGAAGACCTAGGAGGAGAAGAGTAAGCAGAAGACGACCTAGGAGGAGAAGAGCAAGCAGAAGACGACCTAGGAGGAGAAAAGCAAGCAGAAGGCGACCTAGGAGGAGAAAAGCAAGCAGAAGGCGACCTAGGAGGAGAAGAGCAAGCAGAAGACGACCTAGGAGGAGAAGAGCGAGCAGAAGACGACCTAGGAGGAGAAGAGTAAGCAGAAGACGACCTAGGAGGAGAAGAGCAAGCAGAAGACGACCTAGGAGGAGAAGAGCAAGCAGAAGACGACCTAGGAGGAGAAGAGCAAGCAGAAGACGACCTAGGAGGAGAAGAGCAAGCAGAAGACGACCTAGGAGGAGAAGAGCAAGCAGAAGACGACCTAGGAGGAGAAGAGCAAGCAGAAGACGACCTAGGAGGAGAAGAGCGAGCAGAAGACAACCTAGGAGAAGAAAAGCGAAGACGAACCTAGGAAGAGAAGAGTGAGCAGAAGACGACCTAGGAGAAGAAAAGCGAGCAGAAGACGAACCTAGGAAGAGAAGAGTGAGCAGAAGACGACCTAGGAGGAGAAGAGTGAGCAGAAGACGACCTAGGAGGAGAAGGGTGAGCAGAAGACGACCTAGGAGGAGAAGAGCGAGCAGAAGACAACCTAGGAGAAGAAAAGCGAAGACGAACCTAGGAAGAGAAGAGTGAGCAGAAGACGACCTAGGAGAAGAAAAGCGAGCAGAAGACGAACCTAGGAAGAGAAGAGTGAGCAGAAGACGACCTAGGAGGAGAAGAGTGAGCAGAAGACGACCTAGGAGGAGAAGGGTGAGCAGAAGAAGACCTAGGAGGAGAAGAGCAAGCAGAAGACGACCTAGGAGGAGAAGAGTGAGCAGAAGACAACCTAGGAGGAGAAGAGCGAGCAGAAAACAACCTAGGAGGAGAAGAGCAAGCAGAAGACGACCTAGGAGGAGAAGAGCAAGCAGAAGACGACCTAGGAGGAGAAAAGTGAGCAGAACACTACCTAGGAGGAGAAGAGTGAGTAGAACACGACCTAGGAGGAGAAGAGTGAGTAGAACACGACCTAGGAGGAGAAAAGTGAGCAGAAGACGACCTAGGAGGAGAAGAGAGAAAAGAAGACCTAGGAGGAGAAGAGAGAAAAGAAGACCTAGGAGGAGAAGAGCAAGCAGAAAAAGACCTAGGAGTAAAAGAGAGAAAAGAAGACCTAGGAGGAGAAGAGCAAGCAGAAAAAGACCTAGGAGGAGAAGAGTGAGCAGAGGACGACCTAGGAGGAGAGGAGAGAAAAGAAGATCAAGAAAGAGAAGAGAGAAAAGAAGACGACCTGGGAGAACAAGAAAGAAAAGAAGAAGGCCTAGGAGGAGAGAGGAGGACAGAAGAAGAGAGAGAGAAGAGCAAGAGGAAGATGACCTAGGAGGAGAAAAGAGGACAGAAGAAGAGAGAGAAGAGCGAGAGGAAGATGACCTAGGAGGGAGTGGCCACATTTGAGGCCAGCGGTGGGGTCAGGGCAGTACAGACATACAAAGGGCAAGGACTCCATGTGTCTCATACAGGGGCGTGGCCTGTACAATGGCTCCTCCCAACCCCTGAGCCCTTAACCCTTCAGAGCCCTAAATGGTCAGTTCTCACCTGGGTCCGATCTCCACCAGGAGGTCGCTGGGTTGCGGGTGAAGGGCCGAGCGATCTGATAGGCTCTGAGGATCGAAGGGGCAACTGAAGAGCCAGCGCAGAGCCTCGGTCTCCTCGTCGGATGGGGCGCCCTCACCTGTACACAACACACAGGCGTCACATGACCTCTATAGCACACAGCATGCTGACAGCACAGAGGTAAGTGGCTCCCTTCTCACTCACCCGTCCAGTTGACATTGTAGCAGAGCTCCCGCTGGACACGCCCCACGTTCTCTGCCGCGACCAATCGCTGGGCGTCACCGGACTCCGGGGCGGGGCTGAAGAAGTGCAGGACCACCATCTTCTCTGACCACCTGGAGGAGAGCAGAGAACCTCCGTACTGTTACACATATAGGGCTCGTGCCTAGGGCGGCCACCTGAAGGGGGCGTTGTGGGTTGTGCCCTCACAAGCTCCTCCCCCAAACCACTAAAAGGAACAGAGTGTGTGTGTGGAGGGGAAAGGGAGGCAGACGGGGTTAAATGTAGTCTGCCAACAGGACCCGATTTTCCTGCTGTGGTCATGTGACTTCTGTACGATGGAGCCCAGGGGCAACTCCGCAATCAGCCCCTTGAGGGGAAGTTTACTGGGGGAATTGGGAGGTTTCACACAGCGGGGCATCCCGAATCAAGATGAGGGAGTACGCAACGCAATAGAGAGGGATGAATGGAGCCTTAAAGTGGAACGGAACCCACCAGTGGCCAGGGCGGCTTCTCACTGAATCGGGATGCCCTACTGTGTGGAAACCCCCCATTAAAACTCACCTCCTGGCTTGTATGGGGAGCGTGCACTGCCGCCCCCCCCCCCCGCATTGTTCGTACGCCCCTGACCCAGCCATTCCAATAGCCTGGGACGGGAGCGTGCACGCCGGGGGAGGCCGCAGCGTGTGCGCGCTATCCCATTCAAGTCAATTAAGAAGCGTTTGTCAAATGATGTCATCAAAGCAGGCAGCTCCCATTGGACGAGAATAGGGGGATCTGCTGGGTTGTATTTAGTGAGCTGCTTCATTTAGCCCACTGGCCTCCTGACACTGTAATCAGTGGTAACGGCTGTGTGTGTGTGAGGTGAGACCAGGTGACTCAAATGT
Organism: Gastrophryne carolinensis; assembly: GCA_027917425.1. NCBI lineage: Eukaryota > Metazoa > Chordata > Amphibia > Anura > Microhylidae > Gastrophryne > Gastrophryne carolinensis. The sequence continues at coordinate 10,287,724 of CM051240.1, read as the reverse complement.
GTAAAATCTATACAAAATAACCTAAACTGACTGAAATTCTTCAGGAAAATCTAAAAGGTATTAAAGTGGAACAAAACCCTGAGTGGCCGACCCTGAAGTCTATAAGACCCGGCCATTGACCTTCCCCCTTGGGCATTCTAAATCGGGATGCCCCACTGTGTGAAACGACCCCTGGATAACCACAGATCCCCCCATTTTTCTGGCGCGCTCACGCAGATAGTCATTTAGACAGGCCGGGCGGCCAGGAAGGTTACTGCTCAGGCTCCCCATCTGCGTGCAAACAGAGCTGATTGGATGAGAGCCCGCGCATGCGCTGTGGGACAGGGAAAGGTACGTTTTCACAGGCGAACTTGGGGATTTCACATATCAGGGCATCCCAAGTCAGGATAGGGGCACAAAACAAAGCTCCAGATAGTGAAAATCCTGGGTCGGGCTTTGCTCAAAACACACAAAGCTGAGAGAAAGATCATATGGAAAAATGTGTTGAGAAAAGAGAGAGAAAATGGTAAACTGAAAGATTCTGCAGCAGAGGCAACATGAAGGGAAAACTGTCAAAATCAGCTAAATGACTTCTAGAGCTTTTCTCTCTGTTTTAGATATATGAGTTCTGGCCAGGCAATGTTGCAATGTTGTTATCTGATGCTGGACGGCTGCCAGCACTGAACAGCTGATACTTTGATACATTGTTTCACCCCTCTCCTCAGCGTGGAACAGGCCAGAGTGTCGGCCTCCGACACTCATCAGATAAACATGAGCTATTAGTCTCCAGCTGCACAACACACACATCATTTTTTTCTACATTTGTAATTCTTACTCCAACACTTACCTACATTCCAAGTACCATTTAAATATAAGTCACCAAGAAAAATTTGCGATACTGCTCCTTTAAGGGGCATTTTACACATCGGGGCCTGTACCCGCGATACACTCTTCTCCCGCAGTCCTCGCTGTGGCCCTGGAGCCATTAGAGTTCCATTCCTTGGGGCATCCCGAATTTTATTCGGGATACCCATATATTATTTTTGGACTCCAGGGCCTGCGAAGTTACACTTTAAATTGGAACTAAACCCGAAAATGTGACTTTCCTGGATTTTGTTCCCTCCTGAATTGGGATGCCCCTGTGTGTGTGATACCCCCAGAACGCCACTATTTACTCACCTTTTCCTCGCTCCTACGGCGCATGTGCAGCCTCACGTCCAATGAGAGATTACATGATTTGGCAAACAGCTCTCATAGACTTCAATGGGGAGCACACCCCGGCAACGTGCGCACGCACTCCCTGGCCTATCTGAATGGCTGGATGGGGGAAAGGTGAGTGATTACCGGCACCCTTAGGGAGGTATCACACAGCCTGATTCGGGATGCCCCGGGAGCCACTGGAAAGGTGAGTGTTTGCCAGCACCCTGGGGGAGGTGTCACACAGCCTGATTCGGGATGCCCCGGGAGCCACTGGAAAGGTAAGTGATTACCAGCACCCTGGGGGAGGTGTCACACAGCCTGATTCGGGATGCCCCGCAAGCCATTGGAAAGGTGAGTGATTACCGACACCCTAGGGGAGGTGTCACACAGCCTGATTCGGGATGCCCTGGGAGCCATTGGAAAGGTGAGTGATTACCGACACCCTGGGGGAAATATCACACAGCCTGATTCGGGATGCCCCGGGAGCCTTTGGAAAGGTGAGTGTTTGCCAGCACCCTGGGGGAAATATCACACAGCCTGATTCGGGATGCCCCGGGAGCCATTGGAAAGGTAAGTGATTACCAGCACCCTGGGGGAGATGTCACACAGCGTGATTCGGGATGCCCTGGGAGCCATTGGAAAGGTGAGTGATTACCGGCACCCTTAGGGAGGTGTCACACAGCCTGATTCGGGATGCCCCGGGAGCTATTGGAAAGGTGAGTGATTACCAGCACCCTGGGAAAAATATCACACGGCCTGATTCGGGATGCCCCCAGGAGCCATTGGGGCATCCCGAATCACTGATCCACACAAACACACAACATTGACACACACACTACACTGACCACACACACACACCACAACACAACACTGACCTGCACACTACACTGACCACACACACACACACACACACAACACTGACCTGCACACTACACTGACCACACACACACACACACCACAACACAACACAACACTGACCTGCACACTACACTGACCACACACACACACACACAACACTGACCTGCACACTACACTGACCACACACACACACACACACACACAACACTGACCTGCACACTACACTGACCACACACACACACACACAACACTGACCTGCACACTACACTGACCACACACACACACACACACACACAACACTGACCTGCACACTACACTGACCACACACACACACACAACACTGACCTGCACACTACACTGACCACACACACACACACACACACACAACACTGACCTGCACACTACACTGACCACACACACACACACAACACTGACCTGCACACTACACTGACCACACACACACACACACACACACACCACAACACAACACTGACCTGCACACTACACTGACCACACACACACACACACACACCACAACACAACACTGACCTGCACACTACACTGACCACACACACACACACACACACACACACACACAACACTGACCTGCACACTACACTGACCACACACACACACACACACACACACACAACACTGACCTGCACACTACACTGACCACACACACACACACAACACAACACTGACCTGCACACTACACTGACCACACACACACACCACAACACAACACTGACCTGCACACTACACTGACCACACACACACACACACACACACACAACACTGACCTGCACACTACACTGACCACACACACACACACACACACAACACTGACCTGCACACTACACTGACCACACACACACACACACAACACAACACTGACCTGCACACTACACTGACCACACACACACACCACAACACAACACTGACCTGCACACTACACTGACCACACACACACACACACACAACACTGACCTGCACACTACACTGACCACACACACACACACACACACACCACAACACTGACCTGCACACTACACTGACCACACACACCACAACACAACACAACACTGACCTGCACACTACACTGACCACACACACCACAACACAACACTGACCTGCACACTACACTGACCACACACACACACACCACAACACAACACTGACCTGCACACTACACTGACCACACACACACACACACACACACACACACACACCACAACACAACACTGACCTGCACACTACACTGACCACACACACACACACACAACACTGACCTGCACACTACACTGACCACACACACACACACACACACACACACACACACACACTGACCTGCACACTACACTGACCACACACACACACACACACACACACACACACACACACACACACACCACACTGACCTGCACACTACACTGACCACACACACACACCACAACACAACACGGACCCACTCACACACACAGCACTGATCCACACACAACCCAGCCAGGGATTGTATAAACACACAATGCTACACACACATCCAGCACTCACCTACACCATGTGCTTCCTGAGACTGAGGAGGAGGAGACTGGGGAGGGGGAGGCAGCACAGGAGGAGTCTCACACACACACACACACAATGGAGGAGGGACACAACAACAATGACACAATCACACACTGCTGCCCCATGAGCCTCAGCAACTGCACATTACTCCCTCCTGACACAGCTCCCTGTCCTCAGGTGACCCCACTACAGCGTGTCCTTCATATTACACACTGTTATAATACATTATATAGCGCTGACATATACCACAGCGCTGTACATAGAAGCAGTCACATGACCTCCTGTCCCTCAGAGCTCACACTCTAATGTCTCCCCCACACTCACACACTGTTATAATACATTATATAGCACTGACATATACCACAGCGCTGTACATAGAAGAAGTCACATGACCTCCTCGCCCTCAGAGCTCACACTCTAATGTCTCCCCCACACTCACACACTGTCATTATACATTATATAGCACTGACATATACCACAGCGCTGTACATAGAAGCAGTCACATGACTCCCTGTCCCTCAGAGCTCACACTCTAATGTCTCCTCCACACTCACACACTGTTATTATACATTATATAGCACTGACATATACCACAGCGCTGTACATAGAAGCAGTCACATGACTCCCTGTCCCTCAGAGCTCACACTCTAATGTCTCCTCCACACTCACACACTGTTATTATACATTATATAGCACTGACATATACCACAGCGCTGTACATAGAAGCAGTCACATGACCTCCTGTCCCTCAGAGCTCACACTCTAACGTCTCCCCCACACTCACACACTGTTATTATACATTATATAGAGATGACATATACCACAGCGCTGTACATAGCAGTCACATGACCCCCTGTCCCTCAGAGCTCACACTCTAATTGTGCTGTTACACAGTTAATATTTCATAATTATGTATGGTATCTATATAGTTAATTCCTGTATTGCTGTTCTATGGACATTTCTATAGTCAGTATGCTGCCACCTCTGGTCGTTTTTGTGTATTGCACTTGCATGTATGTCATAGGTCAGAGCTTTGACTCATCTAAACCACTCCCATCTTCTCCAGGGAGCATTTCCTGGTTTATTGCTCATTGCCTTTCTGCCCTATAAGACACACATGTGTATTCTCCATGCTACTCTGATCAAAGCATCATCTTTTGACCGCCGCATGATACTGAAATCCATTCATTTTGCTGTATCCCACTGTTGTGATGGACTGAATAAATCGGCTTTGTGGATGAACACAGTATTTGGTGAGTTCAGCTATCTGATAAGGATCGTCCCCAGCGTTTCTCTAACTTACACGGGTTGGCACTGCTCTTACAAGGGAAAGAATCGCTATCACAACCTTCTGAGTCAGAATAGTCAAAAGATGTGTAGAATCCCTACAGCGTGTTGAGTATATGTGTGTGCCTAATCTGCAATCAAACTCAGTGCCATCCGCCATCTTGTGAAAGCACATGTCGCATAAGCTTACTGCACTTCATGTGGAAACTGCTTCTTTACATTGAACTGTATCTCACCTGCCATAAGCTGCTGCTAGGCTTCTTAAAGAGACAGTACCATTTGTTGCAAACGTATAAAAAATGTCTAGACCAGGCTCTGAACATTTGTCTATGAAAGAACCAATGCAGAAACAGCATGCCCCCGAACCAGCAGACACGCAGGGAGCAGATTCTGCAGATATCACTGAGCAGAGCGTAAGACCCAAACGTATAATAAAACCGACACAGAAAGTCATGGAGAACTATGAAGCCACTAAAACGGACTTCTCCATTAATCTATCAGACCTCTGGGACAGAACCTCACACTGCATGTCAGTTATGTCACGTTTTAATAACCAACCAGCCGCATTGAGAGACTCTATAAATTACTTACATGCTGAATATGAACGTTACCAGCGGCTGTCTGCAAAGTACTCAGCTTTTTTGCAGGACTCTAATACTAGAGATTCTTCAGCAGAACGGACAAGGATTGATACATTGAACCAACAAAGGGACCTCGCAGTGCAAAGCGCTAAGTGTAAGGCAGAACTCCGCATCACTCAACTGGAGGAGATCAGATCTCACAAATCCACCTCAAGCAAGCGCACTGCACTCTCTTCTAGATCCTCCCGCTCCAGGGGTTCAACATTAAGCGACAAGCTAATAGAGGCCCGAGCTGATGCCGAAGCCAAAAAGGTACAAGGCTCCTTTGCCAAAAAGGAAGCAGAGATAGAAGCACGCAAGGCAGCTCGCCATGCCGAGATGGTAGCCCAGCAAGCAGAGATAGAAGCCCAGAGCAAAGCTCACCAAGCGCAAATGGCTGCTCAACAAGCAGAAGCAGACTTGCAAATAAAGATTCTACAAATGGAAGGGGAGGAAGCAGCTTCCCTGGCAAGGCTCAAAGTCCTTGAACAAGCAATAGGACAAAGTACTAATTTGGACTGTCTTATCCCAGCAGAACTGGAAGATCCAGTTGAACGCACCAGTGACTATGTACTAAAGCATAACGTTTGCAAGGATACAGAGTTATTTCCTGTGCCCCCTACTAATGACACTGTTCTGACTCTCGACACAGAGACCTCTCAGCTCCATATGCCTCAGCCTCTTCAAGTCTTCAACGCAAGCGCATCGATGCAGCAACCCACATCAGCTCCTGCCAACAACAACGTGACTTCCAGCGGCAAGACGCCATTAAAGCCACCCCCAGCACAAATCTTAGAGACTAAACCACGGTTAAACGCTCATGCAACATCATTCTACCCTGGTAGACCTCACCCTACAGCACCAGAAAACTTTCACACCCAAGGGGTTCCACAAGTTATTTTGGCACCACTGAGTGAGAGATCAGACTTGAATGACTTTGCCAGATATATGATACGCCGTGAGCTTATTAACACTAGCCTCTCAAGGTTTGATGATTGTGCAGAGAGCTACAGGGCCTGGAAATCAACCTTCAAGGCTGCTATTGCTGACCTCAATCTTACTACTAAAGAAGAACTTGATTTGCTCATAAAGTGGCTGGGACCAGAGTCCGCAGATCGCGTTAAGAGACTAAGAACAGTACACGTTGACCACCCAGATGCAGGACTTGTTGCTGCATGGGCAAGACTCGAGCAAACCTACGGTAGCTCTGAAGCCATAGAAAGTGCTCTATTTAAAAGACTGCAAACCTTCCCAAAATTAGGAAACAAAGACTATCGCAAGCTCCAAGATCTAAGTGACCTCCTCATGGAACTAGAGTTGGCAAAGACAGACCCACGTCTACCTGGACTAAGCTTCCTGGACACCGCTCATGGTGTCAACCCAGTGGTATCTAAATTGCCATACAGCTTGCAAGAGAAGTGGGCACAACAAGGATCAAGGTACAAAAGAGACAATAACGTATCCTTTCCTCCATTCTCGTTCCTTTGCAGGTTCATTAGTGACCAAGCCTGGATGAGAAACGATCCCAGCTTCAGCTTCAGTGAAACCACCTTGCCTGCTGTATCATCAACAAGGTATGATAATGTGCTAACTAAACGTAGAGACTTTAATAGAGCAATATCTGTCAAGAGAACAGACATCTCACCCACCATTAGTACACCTAGCGATAGAGGCGTTGCTGATGATAAAGATAAAGACCCTAATCGTCAGTGTCCAATTCACAAGAAGCCTCACCCCCTTAAAAAATGTCGTGGGCTTAGGGCAAAGACGTTACATGAGCGCAGGGACATTCTCCAGAAACTTGGAATATGCTTCAAGTGCTGTGCTTCTTATAGCCATCTCGCTAAAGACTGTAAGGCTGTTATCAAGTGTAAAGAATGTGGTAGCGACAGACATGTTACAGTTATGCATCCTACTCCACTCTCTGACAACCCACAGCAGCTACCTACCTCCGTCCCTACCTCAAATCATGGCGGGGAGCAACGAGGCCCTGTTCCACCGAAGGATAATGTTTCTTCTTCATGTACAGAAGTCTGTGGAGAGGGTTTGGATCACAAATGCTGCGCCAAGGTTTGCTTAGTGAACATATACCCAAAGGACTATCCAGAGAAGGCCGTCAGGATGTATGCCATAATAGATGAACAGAGCAACAGATCCCTGGTGAAGCCTAAATTCTTTGATGTCTTCGGCATAGAGGGTCACGCCACACCGTATACTCTCAGAACCTGTTCTGGTCGCATAGAGACCTTTGGCAGAAGAGTTGATGGGTTCATGGTCTCTCATATCAAGGAGGGGGAGGGCATACTCCTACCAACCTTAGTCGAGTGTGACCAGATACCAGATGAAAGGGAGGAAATTCCCACTCCAGAAGCTGCATATCACCATCCTCACTTAAGACACCTGGTTAATGAGATTCCTGCAATAGACATGAGTGCTGAAATTTTGATCCTACTAGGAAGAGACATTCTTAGAGTGCATAAAGTACGCAAACAATGCGATGGGCCTGATGACGCTCCTTACGCACAAAGACTTGACCTAGGCTGGGTAATAGTGGGCGATGTATGTTTGAACAGGACTTGTGTGTCATCAGAGATCCACTCCTTCAAAACTTACGTGTTGGGAAACGGACGTGCATCCCACTTCAAACGATGCCCTCACCATTATGAAGTGAAGGAGAAGCCTCTTGACATCCTCCAAGTAAGACAGGTTACTCTTGACGACAACCTAGGTACTGCAGTGTTTAGTACTACAAGTGATGACGACAAAATAGCCTTGTCAGTTGAAGACAGAGAGTTCATCAAAATAATGGACAAAGAATTCTTCCAGGATGAGTCTAACAGCTGGGTTGCGCCACTGCCTCTTCGTGCTGCAAGGGCCAAACTCCCAACCAATCATGAACAGGCTCTATCCAGATTCAACTCATTGCAACGTACTCTAAAGAACAGGCCAGAAATGAAGGAACATTTCATCGCCTTTATGAAAAGGATCTTTGACAATGATCATGCTGAGCCAGCGCCACCACTTCAAGAACAAGATGAGTGCTGGTATCTACCTTTCTTCGGAGTGTACCACCCACGTAAGCCTAAACAAATCAGGGTAGTATTTGACTCCAGCGCCAAGTATCAAGGCATATCCCTGAATGATGTTCTTCTCACCGGTCCAAATCTAACCAACAACCTTGTAGGTATTCTTATGAGGTTCAGAAGAGAGCCAGTTGCAATAACTGCCGACATTGAGCAAATGTTTCATTGCTTCATTGTACGTGAAGACCATAGAAATTTCCTAAGGTTTGTGTGGCACCGTAACAACAACATGGACGATGAGATTATGGAATATCGCATGAAGGTACATGTTTTTGGAAATAGCCCCTCACCCGCTGTTGCAACATACGGTTTACGAAGGACTGCCCTTAGTGGAGAAAAAGAGTACGGAACAGACGCTCGACACTTCATTGAGAGAGACTTTTATGTTGATGATGGACTTAAATCTTTACCTACAGAGGAAGAAGCCATAGATCTGCTTCGAAGAACACAAGGTATGCTATCTGAGGCTAACCTCAGGCTACACAAGATTGCTTCAAATAGTGTTGCTGTTATGAAAGCTTTTCAACCTGGCGATCACGCCCCAGGGTTTAAAGACCTAAACCTGGGGATGGACATGCCGCCTGTACAGAGAAGTCTAGGCCTACGGTGGGACTTATTAAAGGACACCTTCGGTTTTCAAGTCAGTTCTACAGACAAGCCATTCACTAAGCGTGGTGTGCTATCAGTGGTGAACAGTCTATACGATCCACTGGGATTTGTGGCTCCCATCACCATACAAGGAAAATCCTTGCTTAGACAGTTCTCAGAGACGATTAAAGATTGGGACGCTCCGCTGCCAACAGACAAGCTTTCAAAGTGGGAGTCCTGGAGAAAATCTCTACATGCCTTAAATGAAATCTGTATACCGCGCTGCTACACTTTAACTTCCCTCGTTACAAGTCAGAGAAGGGAGCTGCATATCTTCTCGGATGCATCTACTGAGGCTATAGCAGCTGTTGCCTACCTCAAGGTAAGAGACTCCTCCAATCAAACTCACATAGGGTTCCTCTTTGGGAAAGCTAAGTTAGCACCTAAACCCGAGCACACAATTCCTAGGCTTGAACTTTGTGGGACTGTGTTGGCTGTAGAAATTGCTGATTTCATAATGCGTGAGCTAGACATTCAGATAGATGACACCAAATTCTACACAGACAGCAAAGTTGTCCTGGGCTACATATACAACCAGACTAAACGTTTCTATGTGTATGTCAGTAACCGTGTAGAAAGAATCAGGAAATCATCTAGGCCTGAACAATGGCATTATGTCCCATCTGAAATTAATCCTGCAGATCATGCCACCAGGCCAGTGTCTGCAAGTGCTTTTGCTAATTCTTCTTGGATAACAGGTCCTGAATTCCTGCTGGATGATCCAGACGAGACCACAACTGATGTCTTCAGTCTTCTAGAACCTGACAAAGATCCAGAGATTCGTCCAGAAGTTAAAACCCTCATCACCCATACTAAGCAAGGACTTGGCTTGGGCTGCCATCGCTTTGAACGTTTTTCTAAGTGGACAAGGCTTGTACGCACCATTGCAAGGTTAGTTCACATTGCTCGCTGCTTCCACACAAAGCCCACTGATATCCAATGTCAAGGTTGGCACATGTGTCAAAAGCTTCTTTCTGCAAACAACATTGCTGAAGGTGAAATGATCATAATGCGCATTGTACAGCGGGAAGTCTTTGGCTCAGAAATCAAATGTATCCTTGACAAGGGGGACATTCCAAAAAATAGTTCCATTGCTAACCTGAACCCATTCATTGACAATGATTGCATGTTAAGAGTTGGTGGACGCTTGAACAAGGCTGAGCTGGGAGGACAAGAGCGAAATCCTCTCATCATACCTGCTCGCCACCACATTACCACTCTCCTCATACGGCACTACCACGAAGGGGTTAAGCACCAAGGTAGACACTTCACAGAGGGTGCCATAAGAGCTGCAGGCCTTTGGATTATAGGAGCAAAGAGACAAATTGCAACCACACTACACAGCTGTGTTCACTGCCGTAAACTAAGAGGTAAACATCAGCTACAGCAAATGTCAGATTTGCCAACTGACAGGTTGAGTACTGACCCGCCGTTCACTCATGTCGGTCTAGATGTCTTTGGACCATGGACAGTAACAGCTCGCAGAACTAGAGGTGGTCAAGCAAACAGTAAAAGATGGGCAGTGCTGTTCACTTGCATGAGTGTGCGTGCGGTACACATTGAAGTAATAGAGTCTATGGATGCCTCAAGCTTCATCAATGCTTTTAGACGATTTCTTGCAATCAGAGGACCAGTCAAAACACTAAGGTCTGACTGTGGAACTAATTTCGTTGGTGCCTGTCGAGAGTTACAGATTAACTCTAGGCCAATCCAAGACCTTTTAGCTGAAAAGGGGTGTACATGGATATTCAATCCTCCTCATTCTTCCCACATGGGTGGCTCTTGGGAGAGAATGATAGGCATCACACGTAAAATACTGGACTCTATGCTTATGGATTTGAATTCCACAGGACTAACCCACGAGGTTCTAACAACCTTCCTAGCAGAAGCATCTGCCATAATCAACTCCAGACCACTTGTTCCAGTGTCTACAGACCCAGAGAACCCGACCATCCTTACTCCAGCTACTCTGCTTACCCAGAAGCTTGGGACTGTTCCTGTTCCACCTGGAAACTTTAAATCAGGAAATCTGTGCTATGATCAGTGGAAGCGAGTACAACACCTCGCCAACTGCTTCTGGAATCGTTGGAAGATGGAGTATCTTTCTACTCTGCAAGGTCGCAGGAAATGGCAACGTATGAACCCTAACATACAAGTTGGAGATTTTGTTCTGCTTAAGGACCAACAAGCTGAGCGGATTGAATGGCCTGTGGGACTTATTATAAAGAGCGTTCCTAGTGATGATGGTAAGGTCCGCAAAGTGGAAGTGAAGGTTGCAAGACAAGGGACTGTAAAGACCTTCCTCAGACCTATCACAGAACTTATTTTGCTCTTGCCCTTTGGAGAATGAACTTTCTTGCATAGACTGCTGGATCTTGCCTACTACTTCAAGAAAAGAAGTTACACTTGAAGTCTTGCATTATAGTTGTTGCATTTTTGCATGTTCTCTTTATGTTTTTCAGGTTTTCAAGATTCCAAGCAAATTGCACTGTTATTCATTTGCATTGCATAACTACCGTTATGGTTTAAATAGTGACATTTTTCAATGCCAGACGGGGAGTGTGCTGTTACACAGTTAATATTTCATAATTATGTATGGTATCTATATAGTTAATTCCTGTATTGCTGTTCTATGGACATTTCTATAGTCAGTATGCTGCCACCTCTGGTCGTTTTTGTGTATTGCACTTGCATGTATGTCATAGGTCAGAGCTTTGACTCATCTAAACCACTCCCATCTTCTCCAGGGAGCATTTCCTGGTTTATTGCTCATTGCCTTTCTGCCCTATAAGACACACATGTGTATTCTCCATGCTACTCTGATCAAAGCATCATCTTTTGACCGCCGCATGATACTGAAATCCATTCATTTTGCTGTATCCCACTGTTGTGATGGACTGAATAAATCGGCTTTGTGGATGAACACAGTATTTGGTGAGTTCAGCTATCTGATAAGGATCGTCCCCAGCGTTTCTCTAACTTACACGGGTTGGCACTGCTCTTACAAGGGAAAGAATCGCTATCACAACCTTCTGAGTCAGAATACTAATGTCTCCCCCACACTCACACACTGTCATTATACATTATATAGCACTGACATATACCACAGCGCTGTACATAGAAGCAGTCACATGACTCCCTGTCCCTCAGAGCTCACACTCTAATGTCTCCCCCACACTCACACACTGTTATTATACATTATATAGCACTGACATATACCACAGCGCTGTACATAGAAGCAGTCACATGACCTCCTGTCCCTCAGAGCTCACACTCTAACGTCTCCCCCACACTCACACACTGTTATTATACATTATATAGCGCTGACATATACCACAGCGCTGTACATAGAAGCAGTCACATGACCTCCTGTCCCTCAGAGCTCACACTCTAATGTCTCCCCCACACTCACACACTCTTATTATACATTTATATAGCGCTGACATATACCACAGCGCTGTACATAGAAGCAGTCACATGACCTCCTGTCCCTCAGAGCTCACACTCTAATGTCTCCCCCACACTCACACACTGTTATTATACATTATATAGCACTGACATATACCACAGCGCTGTACATAGAAGCAGTCACATGACTTCCTGTCCCTCAGAGCTCACACTCTAATGTCTCCCCCACACTCACACACTGTTATTATACATTATATAGCGCTGACATATACCACAGCGCTGTACATAGAAGCAGTCACATGACCTCCTGTCCCTCAGAGCTCACACTCTAATGTCTCCCCCACACTCACACACTCTTATTATACATTTATATAGCGCTGACATATACCACAGCGCTGTACATAGAAGCAGTCACATGACTTCCTGTCCCTCAGAGCTCACACTCTAATGTCTCCTCCACACTCACACACTGTTATTATACATTTATATAGCGCTGACATATACCACAGTGCTGTACATAGAAGCAGTCACATGACCTCCTGTCCCTCAGAGCTCACACTCTAATGTCTCCCCCACACTCACACACTGTTATTATACATTTATATAGCGCTGACATATACCACAGCGCTGTACATAGAAGCAGTCACATGACCTCCTGTCCCTCAGAGCTCACACTCTAATGTCTCCCCCACACTCACACACTGTTATTATACATTATATAGCGCTGACATATACCACAGCGCTGTACATAGAAGCAGTCACATGACCTCCTGTCCCTCAGAGCTCACACTCTAATGTCTCCCCCACACTCACACACTCTTATTATACATTTATATAGCGCTGACATATACCACAGCGCTGTACATAGAAGCAGTCACATGACTTCCTGTCCCTCAGAGCTCACACTCTAATGTCTCCTCCACACTCACACACTGTTATTATACATTTATATAGCGCTGACATATACCACAGTGCTGTACATAGAAGCAGTCACATGACCTCCTGTCCCTCAGAGCTCACACTCTAATGTCTCCCCCACACTCACACACTGTTATTATACATTTATATAGCGCTGACATATACCACAGCGCTGTACATAGAAGCAGTCACATGACCTCCTGTCCCTCAGAGCTCACACTCTAATGTCTCCCCCACACTCACACACTGTTATTATACATTATATAGCGCTGACATATACCACAGCGCTGTACATAGAAGCAGTCACATGACCTCCTGTCCCTCAGAGCTCACACTCTAATGTCTCCCCCACACTCACACACTCTTATTATACATTTATATAGCGCTGACATATACCACAGCGCTGTACATAGAAGCAGTCACATGACTTCCTGTCCCTCAGAGCTCACACTCTAATGTCTCCTCCACACTCACACACTGTTATTATACATTTATATAGCGCTGACATATACCACAGTGCTGTACATAGAAACAGTCACATGACCTCCTGTCCCTCAGAGCTCACACTCTAATGTCTCCTCCACACTCACACACTGTTATTATACATTATATAGCGCTGACATATACCACAGCGCTGTACATAGAAGCAGTCACATGACCTCCTGTCCCTCAGAGCTCACACTCTAATGTCTCCCCCCACACTCACACACTGTTATTATACATTATATAGCGCTGACATATACCACAGCGCTGTACATAGAAGCAGTCACATGACCTCCTGTCCCTCAGAGCTCACACTCTAATGTCTCCTCCACACTCACACACTGTTATTATACATTATATAGCGCTGACATATACCACAGCGCTGTACATAGAAGCAGTCACATGACCTCCTGTCCCTCAGAGCTCACACTCTAATGTCTCCTCCACACTCACACACTGTTATTATACATTATATAGCGCTGACATATACCACAGCGCTGTACATAGAAGCAGTCACATGACCTCCTGTCCCTCAGAGCTCACACTCTAATGTCTCCCCCACACTCACACACTCTTATTATACATTATATAGCGCTGACATATACCACAGTGCTGTACATAGAAACAGTCACATGACCTCCTGTCCCTGGGCATCCCCTATGGAAGCAGCAACCATCAGGGGCAGATTGGACATCCTTTCCTTTTATTATTTATATTCCTGCCTTCCATTCATACTTTCTTTTCCTGCATTCCTTCTATTTTTTCTTTTCCTTTTTTTCCCCCTCCCTTTCTTTCGTCCTAACCGTCATTCCTTCTTGTTTTACCTTCTTTTTCTTTCTGTCATTCCTTATTTCTATCTTTTCTTTTGCTCCCTTCCTTCTTTTTTTACTTTTTTTCTTGCTTTCATTTAATTCCTTCGAGCCCTCCCTCTGTTCCCTCCTTTCTCCTTATTTCTTTCTGTCATTCCTTCCATTGTCTTTTTCTTCCTTCCTGTCATTTCTTCTATTTTTCTTCTTTTTTTTCTTTTCCCTCCTTCCCTTCTGCAATTCCTTCTTTTTTCCATTCATTTCCTTTCTTCCTGACATTTCTTTTTTTGTACTTTTGTTCTTCCTTTTTTCTTTTCCATCCTTCCTTCCTTCCTTTCTGTCCCTCTTTCTTTCGTGTCCTTTCTTTCCACTATTCCTTCTTGCTTTGATTCCCATCCTTTCTTTCTGCCATTCCTTCTTTCTTTCTTTTACTTCTTT
This sequence comes from Gastrophryne carolinensis, assembly GCA_027917425.1. NCBI lineage: Eukaryota > Metazoa > Chordata > Amphibia > Anura > Microhylidae > Gastrophryne > Gastrophryne carolinensis. The sequence goes on along the minus strand of CM051240.1, from coordinate 10,272,430 downwards.
CCTTTCCTTTCCTTCCACTCTTCCTTCTTTCTTTAATTCCCATCCTTTCTTTCTGCCATTCCTTCTTTCTTTCTTTTACTTCTTTCCTTTCCTTTCCTTCCACTCTTCCTTCTTTCTTTAATTCCCATCCTTTCTTTCTGCCATTCCTTCTTTCTTTCTTTTACTTCCTTCCTTTCTGCCAGTTACTTATCTTTATTTCTTTTCCTTCTTTTTACTTTTCTTTTGCTTTCTGTTCATTCTTTCCACCCTTCCTTCCTTTCTGACATTTCCTCTTTCTTTCCTTTCCTTTCACTATTCCTCTGTAATTCCCCTCCTTCTGCCATTTCTTATTTCTTTCTTTACCTTTCTTTCTGCCAGTTACTTTATTTCTTTTCTTTTCTGCCTTCTCTTTTTTTATGTTTCTGTTTGCTTTCCTTCCATTCCTTCATTTCCTTCTTTCCATCCTTTCTCTTTATTTCTTTCAGTTTTTTTTTATGATTTTGGATGCCCCAGAGAGAGAGAATCAATCATTGGGGTGTTGGTTCACTTTAAACCAGAACTTCCGCATAATTTAATTAAAACCCTTAAAAAACTATTCCCCAGCATCTAAAATTCAAAATGTTGATGTTTTTAGTTGCTTACTTATTATTACTATTTCCCCCGCTGTGCTTTACTCACACAGAGCAGAGCTGGAATCAGGAAATAGTCAGCAATCCCAGAATGCAAAGCGATACAGTCAGAAAACAATTCCTGTCTGCAGGCAGCCTGAGACTCCACGTTGGATGTTAAAAGGTTAATAAAATGCAGTAGATGCAGGTAGGATGATTTTTAATGTGAGCAATCTGTATGTACAGAGTGTGGGAAACATACAAGATAGGCTCTTATTCAGGGTGAGGGTCCGGATTAATTTGGGCAATCTGTATGTACAGGGTGTGGGAAACATATAAGATAGGCTCTTATTCAGGATGAAGGTCCGGATTAATGTGGGCAATCTGTATGTACAGAGTGTGGGAAACATACAAGATAGGCTCTTATTCAGGGTGAGGGTCCGGATTAATTTGGGCAATCTGTATGTACAGGGTGTGGGAAACATATAAGATAGGCTCTTATTCAGGGTGAAGGTCCGGATTAATGTGAGCAATCTGTATGTACAGGGGGGAAACATATAAGATAGGCTCTTATTCAGGATGAAGGTCCGGATTAATGTGAGCAATCTGTATGTACAGGGTGTGGGGAACATACAAGATAGGCTCTTATTCAGGGTGAGGGTCCGGATTAATTTGGGCAATCTGTATGTACAGGGTGTGGGAAACATATAAGATAGGCTCTTATTCAGGGTGAAGGTCCGGATTAATGTGAGCAATCTGTATGTACAGGGTGTGGGGAACATACAAGATAGGCTCTTATTCAGGGTGAGGGTCCGGATTAATTTGGGCAATCTGTATGTACAGGGTGTGGGAAACATATAAGATAGGCTCTTATTCAGGGTGAAGGTCCGGATTAATGTGAGCAATCTGTATGTACAGGGTGTGGGGAACATATAAGATAGACTCTTATTCAGGGTGAAGGTCCGGATTAATGTGAGCAATCTGTATGTACAGGGTGTGGGGAACATATAAGATAGACTCTTATTCAGGGTGAAGGTCCGGATTAATGTGAGCAATCTGTATGTACAGGGTGTGGGAAACATATAAGATAGGCCAACACGGGGAGGGAGGGGCATCCCAAATTAGCACTGGATATTGGATGGCCCTTTGGTCTTTTAGACTCCAGGGCTACCAATGTCTCCCATGATGCAGGGGTGGGCAGCTTAGCCAATCAGGGCGCTCGGGTTTCGTTCTACTCTATGGGCGGCTGTGAAGATACATTGGCCAGTGAGGCACATGGAGCATAGCGCCCCCCCCCCCCCCCCGTATCCCCGCTCCTCTCTATCTGTGAGCCAATCAGAAAGGCCTGGCGCAGGTACGCCCCCCCCCCCCCTAGATAAAGGTATGCTGGGAATGTGGCTGCCATGAGGGCTCAGGAAAAGGTAAGCAGATTGGCCAACACGGGGAGGGAGGGGCATCCCAAATCAGCACTGGATATTGGATGGCCCTTTGGTCTTTTAGACTCCAGGGCTACCAATGTTTCTGATTAAGGTGAAACAAAACTCATATCGGCCGGCGCTGCAGCCTAATAGTTTCCCTGGCTGATTTGGGATGCCCTGCTGCGTGAAACGCCCTGGAATCTCCTGCAATCCCGCGGCGCATGCCCAGGCCACATCTTCCGCATCACGAGGCTGATCCGGCCATTCCGATAGGCTGGCGTGGGAGCAAAGGACATTTCACACAGCAGGACCCAAAACCCAGGATGCTCAAAATTCCTGGTTTTGGTCCAATTCGGCGGGGCACCCCGATCGCTGTGTGAAACCCCCGAAAACTCACCTCACCCCGCTCCCACGTGACCGCTCCAGCGAATCACCGCCGACGGACTAACGAGCGCGCCCGCCGCCACCTTCCGCGCGTCACTCTTACAGGGAGCGCCCCCACGCCGGCCATTCACAAACGGGGAGAAGGTAAGGCTTGCGGGCTTCCTGGGGGGTTTTACACAGAGAGGCATCCCGATTTCGGATGCCCCGCGGGGAGGGATCTGATTGGCCCGGGAAGGGAATTCCTTAGGGAAACCCCCGATTTGGGATACCCCTCGGTGTGAAAACTCCCGGATTTCTCTATACACTCGCCTCCACCCCATGGCTAAGCTAAGCCACACTCTGCAGTGTCCAGTTTGCAGGGCCCCCGCTTTCTCTATCCCGGGCATCCCAAAACTGCTGTCTGAAACTCCCCAAGATCACCAATACACACACCTCACCGGAGATCCCACAGCACATGCGCGGCTCTCGTCCAGTTTATACTGTATCCCCTGCTTCCCTGCGGTCTGACTTGTGCTCCGGCCTCTGGCCTATCCGATTGGCTGGGCTGCTGCAGCACACGTCAGCCCTGAGATGCCAGGGATGAGGCTGCACATGCGCCATGGGATCGCAGGAGAGGTAGGTTTTATGGCGATCCCACACACAATGGGGCATCCCAAATCGGGCTCGGGAACCGGCCGGTCCTGGAGTCTTTTAAACCCCTCCTCAAGACTATAAGAGTCTTGGGACGGGAGTAGGTCTACTTCTTTATGGGGGCATCCCAAATCGGGCTCGGGAACCGGACGGTCCTGGAGTCTTTTAGACACCCCCTTAAGTCACAAGATTCTATGGGAGTAGGTCTACCTCTTTATGGGGGCATCCCAAATCGGGCCAGGGAATGATGAATCGGACGCTACATGGCGTTGTTCCAGTCGCTTGACTATCCTGGGTTTTGGTCCTTTCCCCCGGGGCAGCCCGATCAGGATGCCCCCGCTATGTGAAACCCCCCCAGATCTCTCGCATCAACTCACCTCACCGCGGTCCTACGTCACGTGCGCGGCCGCTCGTCCAATCAGCGCACTCAGAGCCGCTGAGCTATGCACGTCTTAGCTCAGCGGCACCGAGCGCATTGGCGGCTGCATCTCGCGCTTCCCCTTTAACGTCGGCATAGGGCACGCGCCCTTCTAGAGGGATAGGGGGAATGCGGCCACAGGCCGCGCATGTGCGGTAGGACCGGGAAACAAGGTTAGTGTAAGGGGCAACCTGGGAGGGGGTTTCACACAGGGGCATCCAAAATCGGCCTCGATTCAATAAAGGTAGAAAAAAATTCTCATGGTAGTAAAAAATTCAATTCATGAGAAAAAAGCCTGAGAATGTCACTGTTACTGAATCACCAGATAAAAAGACAATGAAAGTCAATGGCAGCTTTTACTACAGTGTTCTGTACTTTTCTTAGGAGTAAAACACTGCCATTGACTTTCATTGTCTTTTTATCTGGTGATTCAGTAACAGTGACATTCTCAGGCTTTTTTCTCATGAATTGAATCTTTTACTACCATGAGAATTTTTTCTACCTTTATTGAACGGAGGCCAATCATTTTTTTTTTTAATACTCTTTATTTAAAGATTTTGCATTTTATACCTTACATCATTGTGAACCAGTTTCTACCACTGCATTATAGAGCAGAGAGGTTGCAACAACAGCACCCAAACCGGGTGGCGAGGCTCCCATATGAGTAGATCCTGATCTCCACAGATCAGTGCAGCACCTTACTAATCCACCCGGAGAGGGCAACGTCCGACCCTCCCTGAAGCAGATGTTTCCTGCAACACTGTCTACCCGAGGGGGCAGCTCTTCCAGTGTCCAGTGCTTCCGGGTCTCCAAACCGGGTGGAGGGGCAAACATTTAGGGGAGTGGGCAGGTTGGGAAATGGGTGAGGGGGGGGAGGAAGGGAAGGGTACCTGGCGTGTGGGACATAACACCTGAGCCGGCGAACACCTCCACGTATCTACAATTGGCAGTGCGGCAGTTAAACCAAATTCCACTTGGACTATGCAGGTCTACTGCTCGAACAGACTCTTAAATTCTGCCGATTCCTCATAAAGTAGCCAGGGCAACCAGGTAGTTCTATACTGCTCGTCTCTGTCATGCAATGACAATGTTAGGTCCTCCATTTCCCTAACACTCATGACCTCCCTTACCCAATCCCTGACAGAGGGAGCTTTTTTTTGCTTCCAGAACCTAGGTATTGTCTGTTTAGCCGCGTTCAAAAGGTGAACCAGCAAGGATTTTTTGTACTTCCCTGTTGGGACCTTTGTGGAGTGGAGCAGGATTTGGGCCGGGTCCCCCCCCCCCCCCAATTGCGCCCCAGTGAGCTGCGTAACAATGGGCAGGACTGCTCCCCAGTAATCCTGGATCCCAGGACATGTCCAGAGAATGTGAAACAATGTCCCCCTCCCATCACCACACCTCCAACAGCTTGAGTCAGCCTGGCCAAACATCTTACCCAGTCTATCAGGGGTGTCAGTAGTTTGTAGTTGACCTCTTGGGTTCTCGTGGCAACTGAGGACTTGTGGGCCAGAGTCGCTATTTTGTTCCTCTCCTTTTCCCCTATTGCTCTACCCAGATCAGACTCCCAATCTCTCCAGAATGTTGGGAAGGTGTCCTGCTCGCCTATAAGGAGTGTGTCAGGAACCGCTTACCTGATCACCGTTCCAGCGACGTCTCCAGGCGGCCAGCTGCAGCTGTCACTGTGCGGCGGCCGCGCCGAGCGGCGTCGGCTCGAGCAGCGTCGGCTCGAGCGGCGCCCAGCTCAGCCACGCCCCCCGCTTCCTCCTCCAGGAGACGTGCTCGCGCGCGGCCGCGAGCACGTGTCTGTTATGCCCTCCGGCGGCGCTGTGCGGCGCGCACCCGCCGGAGGATCAATTAAAGGGTTAATGAATCCTAGGGGATTGAGGGCTTCGCCCTCTTCTGCTCTGCAGCCAATTACCCTTGGAATCCTATGTGCTCCAATCAGTACACTGCTTCCCTCAGACCTGTTCCTATAAAGGCAATTCCCTCTCAGTTGTGAATTGCCTGTGATAGCGCTCAGAACCCTGTGTTACCTACTCCTGTGAAGTCTAGCCTGTTGCCGATTTGATTGTACGACCATTCTCGATCCTGAATCCTTGTTGCCGACCTCTGCCTGAATTGACGCCTCTCGTTCCTGAATCCTTGTTGCCGACCTTTGCCTGAACTGACGCTTCTAGATCCTGATCCCCAGTTGCTGACCTCTGCCTGAACCCCGACTACGTCTTGCCTGACCCCTGGTGCCGCTACGATCTCTGCCTTCCCGTTATCGACCTATTGCCTGTCTCTGGACTTCCGTCACTCACGCTCTTGCTATTGGTTCTCCAGTCCTCCCACATATAAGCTTACATCCTTTGAGCCATTAAGTCCTGGGGGCAACCGATCCCGGGTAGGCGTATCTTGCGTCCCGGCAAGCGGGGGCTCCTACAGGTGAAGCTGGCTGTGGAGATTGGGGGTTGTGAGCTTATTAAGAGGGCTGGAGTTACCCCGAGCGTGACAGAGTGAATATAATTTAGATATCAGGTGTGGGTATGGTTGCCCCTCTAGACAAATCCTTTCAAACTCTGTATGCCCCCTGATATTTTCCCTCCGGTAACCCATTCGGGACAAAAGTGACTGGAAACGAAGAAGTGTCCAGGGATCAAGGTCATTGCTTTCTAGTTTAGCCCTTAACTCCCCTATGGGGACCCACCCCGTTCCCGCTATCAGGTCGCCGCCCCTCAGCAGACTCACCCCTCCCCACCCCCTGAGGGCTGCCCTAGGGCAGTCTAGAAGCGGAGGATTGTCCAGGAGTGTGATCATGGGAGAGGGCTAAGGAGAAATTTCCGGGCGCCCCCTATGGCGCCGGAAGGCTTCCAAAGTGGTCACTACTGTTGGGTGAGAACTCAGCCCCGGTCTGTATGTTTCCCTGTTCCAGACTGTCATGTCTAGGGGGGCTTGTGCCAATGCGTGTTCCAGCTGGACCCATCTTTTCGTACTCCTACATGTGTGCCACTCACAAATTCTTTGGAGATGGGAGGCCAGCCAGTAAGATCGGACGTCTGGCAACGCCATGCCTCCCATATGCTTGGGCTTGCATAGTAACTGCCGTCTGAGCCTAGGTCTTTTTTTCTGCCAGACGAACCCCATCAGGATCCCATCAAGAGCCCTGAAGAAGTATAAAGGAATGTTAATCGGGAGTGCCTGGAATAGGAACAGGAGCTTTGGTAAGTTCGACATTTTGATTATATTTACCCTGCCCATCCATGAGAAGGCAGGGGAGTCCCAACGACACAGATCTGCTTTTATCCTCTGGGACAGGGGCAGGAAGTTCAGCTCCAGGATCCTCGACAACCGGGACGGCAACTGAGTGCCTAGGTACGATATCGAGGTCCTAGCCCACTTAAAGGAAAATGTCAGTTGAAGGTTCCTGGCCACGTCCCCCGGGAGTGACACGTTCAGAGCCTCTGATTTTTTCAAAGTTGATTTTAAAAAAGGACAATCTCCCAAAAACGTCAAATTCCTCCATTAGGACTGGTACCGTGATTGTGGGGTTCAATATGAAAAACAGCAACCTTGTGGGTGGTATCCCCAACTACTAGTCCCCCTACATCTACATTTCCCCTAATTCTGCATAAAAAGGGTTCCAGGGTCAGAGCGAATAGTAGGGGTGAAAGGGGGCAACCCTGGCGGGTCCTGTTGCAAATAGGAACCGGAGCTGAAAGATGACCATTCACCTTGACCCTGGCTGATGGTACTGTATACAGGGCTTCGATGAGTCTCCTCATGTTATCCCCAAGGCCTATATGTCTGAGGGTCTCCTTTAGAAACGTCCAACTCACCCTGTCAAAGGCCTTTTCCGCATCTGTGGACAAGAGCATCATAGGATTGTTGGTATTCTGTGCAACATGTACTGCACTAAGCGCCCTTACCACATTGTCCCTGGCCTCCCTCCCCAGCACGAAGCCCGTTTGGTCCAGGTGGACCACTTGAGCCACCACTGGTGCAAGTCTATTGGCCAGGATTTTGGCATATAATTTCAGGTCTGCATTGAGGAGGGAGATGGGACGATAGCTCTTACATGACAGGGGGCCTTTCCCGGTTTGTGGAGAACAGATATGTGGGCCTCCAGCTCTCTACCTGAGAATGAACCCGGTGCCTCCAAGTCTAATATCGAGTTCCATGCTTTTATCATGTGTAGGCCTAGTATTGGAGCAAAGGTTTTATAATATTTAACGGAATATCCATCAGGTCCCGGGGCTTTCCCTGCGGGGGTCTGTTTAATTGCTTCCGACAGCTCCTCTAGCCCGATCGGGCCTTCCAGCAGTGCCGCAATCTCCTCCGTGACCGCTGGCATACCGGATCCCCCTATATATTCCTCTATTTTGCCCGGGCGCGTCCGCGCCGCCACTCCCCCACCTAGATTGTATAAATCAGAGTAGTGAGGCCAATGAGTTTGAAGTGTTGATATACTATCTTTTCTCTTTCTATTCTCTAGTCTTTCTCACCCTTTCTCCTACTATCTAGCCCCCCATTCCTTTCTTGTCATCCGACCCTTCCTCCTTGAGCCCCCCCATCCCTTTATTGTCCTTCCTGACCCAGGGCAGTCCCCAACCTTGTATTAGTAGCATGTCCAGGATCTGGGATGGCACGCAGAGCGCTCGTACGGCCTGCTCCCCTGCTCCTTTTTTCACACAAAAGCTCAGGGTGATATTGATAAACGCCAGGGGCTTGAATACCCCCTTGAAGAGATCTAAATTATTCCAGGTCCTTCTCCCAGTCCTATACAAGCAATGCGCCAGATGTTAAAGCGAGGGGGGTTGTGATTTTAATTGCTCGGAACACCCCCTTCCGAATCTCAGACAGGATAGAAGACGATCAGATACTTAATTCTTAAGGGCTCCCTGTTTAATAAATGATATACCCTGGCGGTAGCTTACGCTTCCAATTCTGGACAGGTGACTTTTATTGAATCCTTTATGAACAAACTCTTGGCTGTGCAGGACGGTCCCATCGTCCTTGGGGGAGACCTAAACGTGGCAATGGATCCTTTGCTGGACTCTTCCACGGGGCGATTGGCTTTGGCATACGTGGCATTGAAAAGAAGAAAACCCTCCAGAAGTCTCAGCTGTGATCCTTGGCGTATCAGCCACCCTACCACTAAAGACTATTTATTTTACTCCGCGGTTGATGCCACGTATTCCAGAATCGACTATGTCCTAATATCCCATGGATTATTGCCCCAAGTGGTGGACACTAAAATAGAGCCTACGGCCAAATCTGACCATGCCCCGGTGGCTCTCATTATCAACTTGTCCGGGGGTTCGAAGGGGGAGTGGACGTGGAGGCTGAACGAGTCCCTTCGCAGAATGAGCCGTTAGTTCAGGACCTGCAAAGTACTATCAAAAGCTACCTTGAGCTTAACAAAAGCGAGGATACTTCTCCTTTCAACAACTGACAGGCGCACAAAACAGTCATCATGGGCACGCTCATCAGGCACGCCACTTCGATGAAGAGGGATCAGGAGCAGGAACTACAGAAGCGACTCGAGAAGGTTCAGGAGCTGGAAAGAACGCATAAAACCTCGTTGGCCAAAAGTAATCTCTTAGCACTCACTGAAGCCAGAGCAGCTCTGAACTCTCTGCTATCCTCAATGGCTGCATACATTATAAATTGATGTAAAAGATTATACTTTGAGTGGGCAATAGGAGTAGTGCACTTTTGGTGGAAGCAATTGTTGACGGGCAACAAAAAAAAGCTTCCTTACAAATCCAGCAGTGGGCCTGCCGGTATTGCTGAAGGAATTCGAGCGGTTCGGTAGGCTGTCCTTCCTGAAGATAAACTATGATAAATCGGGAGGCCCTGGGGGTGTGGAGGCCCACCAGAGGGCATCCTTCCCATTTAGATGGCCCCCATCAGCCATTACATACTTAGGCACTAAGATCACGAAAACAGTGGCCGGGATTTATGCAGAGAATTTCGGCCCTCTTTTAACTAAACTTAAAAGCGACCTGGCGAATTGGGACCCCCCCACCTTCTCGTTGTTGGGTAGAATCAGTATTCTTTAAATGACAGTCCTGCCGAAGATACTATATTTGCTCCAGACCCTCCCGATTCAAATCCCCAGAGCATACTTTAAATCCCTAAACTCGATTTTCATTAAATTCATTTGGCAGGGGCGTAAATCAAGGTTGAAGCTGCAGCTTCTCTTTAGGCCAAAACAGTCGTGTGGGCTAGCTTGTCCAGACCTACTGCGATATTGGCGTGCGGTTCACCTCCAACCTATATTACACTGACATCACAAGGAAGAAATGGGTGAACCTAGAAGCAGCTTGGCTTCATACCCCACTGAAGGACACGGCTTGGGCCGCCAGGTCGGGGAAGGCCCTCCGTAGAGATCATCCGCTCATTTCCACTACCCTCGGAGTCTTTGATAAGCTCAGGGACAGGCAGGAGATATCCCCGTGGTCGACCACCCTGGTGCCGCTGGTGCACAACCCATCCCTTCCCATAGGCATTCTCCCTCGTCTTCGCAAGAGCTTTGAGGAAAGGTGTGTTCCGAGAGGGTTTGATCTCATCCTATCCACTGGGTGGGTGCGATTGGAAGACCTGAGGGAAAAATGGGACACATCCGCTCGATCAGTGGCTCTTGTTCACATTACAAAGCTTCCTCCTGAGCTTGGGACCCTCACCCCCTTTGAGCAATTAGCAAGGGCAAGGGACCCCCCTACGAAGCTGATCTTTTAACTGTGTGTTCTTTTGGGGAGTGATGGGGACGGCGAGGCACCCCGCTTCTGCACGGACTGGGAGAGGGACCTGGACAGACATCTGACAAGGAAGCAGTGGAAATATATTTTCCTGGCAAAGCACAAAACTTCTCCTCTAAGATACAGGAAGCTAACTATAAAAGTGTCTCACGAACACTACACCCCGGAGAGGCTACATGGTTTTTCCCCGACCCATTCCGCCGAGTGTTGGAGATGCCGGGGAGCGATTGGTAGCTTCTTTCATATCTTCTGGGAATGCCCTAAGATTGTACCCTTTTGGCGATCGGTGGCCGGAATCTCCAAGGAAATTGTGGGTAAATCGGTGGCCTGGGATCACTCTCTGCTCCTCCTGCACTTGGCGGACACCCCCTGAAGACTTATAAGAGGTCGCTTTTGAGGCATCACATAAATGCAGCAAAGGCGATGATACCCAGGTTGTGGAGATCCGAGGCGGTTCCCTCGGTGGCGTACTGCAGTGGTCCTCAACCCTGTCCTCAAGGCCCACCAACATGTCATGTTTTTTGGATCTCCAAATAGCCAGCTCTATTGCTCTACAGCTGCCCTAATTACTCCACCTGTGCATCTTTGTGGAGATCTGCAAAACCTGGCCTGTTGGTGGGCCTTGAGGACAGGGTTGGGGACCCCTGGCATACTGGGTCGGGGAGATCAACCATATAATGAAGATGGAGGAGCTCACTGTCTCACGACGCAGTTCTTGCAGACATAGACGCCGTGTGTTTCTCTTCAGAGAGACAGAAAGGTTTAAGCAGCTTGTGGTCCCCGGCCCTCCCCCCGAGACCCTTGGGTACAGCTAGCAATCGGGTTCACCTTGGTCTAGAGACAGTATCACTGGAAAATGAAGTGGAAAGCTAAAGACGTGTTGATGAAGTACGGAGAAGCGCAATGATGGGCTGACTCCCCCCTGGTTCAACCCCCCCTCTCTACTTCTCCTTCCCCATTCTTCCTCCCCCCCCCCATCTTCTTTTTCTCTTCTTTCTTTCTTATTCTTCGCTACACATACAAGGATCCCACAGACTGAGCCATTTAACTTTGGAGCAAGGAGCTCTACGTGGAGTATGGTGGACATCAGGGCGGAGTCCCCACCCCAGGCGGGGGTCCCCCGTGGGGGCTGACTGTTCCCACAGACTGAGCCATGTTACTTCGGAGCAAGGAATTCTACGTGGAGTATGGTGGACTTCAGGGCGGGGGTCCCCCGTGGGGGCTGACTGTTCCCACAGACTGAGCCATGTTACTTCGGAGCAAGGAGTTCTACGTGGAGTATGGTGGACTTCAGGGCGGGGTCCCCACTCCAGGCGGGGGTCCCCCGTGGGGGCTGACTGTTCCCACAGACTGAGCCATGTTACTTTGGAGCAAGGAGTATGGTGGACTTCAGGGCGGGGTCCCCACTCCAGGCGGGGGTCCCCCATGGGGGCTGACTGTTCCCACAGACTGAGCCATTTTACTTTGGAGCAAGGAGTATGGTGGACTTCAGGGCGGGGTCCCCACTCCAGGCGGGGGTCCCCCGTGGGGGCTGACTGTTCCCACAGACTGAGCCATGTTACTTTGGAGCAAGGAGTATGGTAGACTTCAGGGCGGGGTCCCCACTCCAGGCGGGGGTCCCCCATGGGGGCTGACTGTTCCCACAGACTGAGCCATTTTACTTTGGAGCAAGGAGTATGGTGGACTTCAGGGCGGGGTCCCCACTCCAGGCGGGGGTCCCCCATGGGGGCTGACTGTTCCCACAGACTGAGCCATTTTACTTTGGAGCAAGGAGTATGGTGGACTTCAGGGCGGAGACCCCACCCCAGGCGGGGGCCCCCCGTGGGGACTGACTGTTGGGCCCTCGTGGGGGAACGCCGCCGGGATGGGTAGAGAACCAAATACGGATGCAGACTGACAAGGGATATCTTTTGTAGCAAGTATGCATCTGACACACTAATGCTCTGTATGTATATGCCCTGTTCACCTGTATATGCGAGATGGCTCTGTAACTTTGCAAATATTGTACTTTCTATTTCTCTATTTATTGAAAGTAAAAATAAAGAATTTAAAAGAAAAAAATGACGGAAAGCAGGGAAGGAAGTAAAAAAGAAAGTAGGAATGACAAAAAAACTAAGAGAAATGAAGGAAAAGCAAGAAAAAAACATAACAGAAATAAAGAGAGGAAAAAGAAACAAACATGGAAGGACCCATAAAGAAAAAAAAAAAGAGGGGGGCTGGAAAAGAAAGAAAAAATGGAACGGCAGCAAAGAAGGAAGGAAAAAAACAAACAATAAAGAATAAGAAAGGAAAAGCAAAAAGGAAAAGGAAACAAAAGGTAAAAAAGCCAGTAAGGAAAAGAAAGGACTGAAATACAGAAAGGGAAAAAGGAAAGAAAGAAAAGTAAAAAAGATGACAGAAAGAAAGGAAGAAAAGGAAAAAACAGGAAATGGCAGAAAGAAAAGCTTAGGAAAGAAGGGAAGAAAAAGAGAAAAGAAGGAAAAGAAAGAAAGGATTGAATGAAAAGTAAGAAAAAATGAAAAGATTAGAATAGAAGGAAGGGACATGAAAATAAATAATGAAGGAGAGAAAGATGTCCAGTCTGCCTCTGGCTGATCGGCTGTCTGCGTCCTGCATAGGGGATGCCCAGGGGAGAGGCAATGACCCCGCCTACTGCTGGAAAGAGATGAGTCACATGACCCCCATGTGGGATGAGCCCGCCCAGTGCTGGGCATTATGGGGGATTCCTCGTACTGTAATAACGACACAGGAAGAAAGTCGGAGACTTTATTGCAGTTCCTCACACAACCAGCAGGGGGTCTCTGTCCTCCTGAGACACCACCACCTCCACCTGCCCCTCCAGCGTGTGGGCGATCTGCCCCCGCAGCTCCTTTAGATACCCCCGCTCAGAGTTACTGTGCTCACACAGCGCCACGCTGCGCCCCTCCGCCACCGCGTCCAGGACCTCGTGGTGCGACATCTCACCTGCAGGGGGAGACACATTGTGTTAGGTGAACAGGGGAGAGAATTAGGTGGCAATATGGCTCCCTCCTGACAACATGGAGGACATAGGACAGTTGCTATGGCAATATGGCTCCCTCCTGACATCATGGAGGAGATGGGACAGTTGCTATGGCAATATGGCTCCCTCCTGACAACATGGAGGAGATGGGACAGTTGCTATGGCAATATGGCTCCCTCCTGACAACATGGAGGACATAGGACAGTTGCTATGGCAATATGGCTCCCTCCTGACAACATGGAGGACATAGGACAGTTGCTATGGCAATATGGCTCCCTCCTGACATCATGGAGGGGATATGTCAGGGTACGGTTACCTGTGAGGTAGATATCTGCAGGGACCCCGCTGAGGATGCTGCTCCCGGAGCCGGCGCACACGGCCATCGTCCTGACAGAAGATTCTGGAACACAGAGCGAGACATAGAGGTCATAGGAGACAAACAAGATGGAGGAAAGGAGGGGAGAAGCACTTACCTGTGGTCTGTCCCCTCCCCAGGGCCAGGCGGAGGTGCTTTATCCCAGCATGCTGCTTGATGCGCTCCACGGCTTCGGAGATGGAGATCGGCTGGGCGAGGGTGCAGAGGCGGCCCATGCCCGTGTCCAGCAGAGGGGGCTGTGGAGACATCAAGTCACCTTAAAAGTGGACCAAAACCCAGGAGCTTAATTATTCTGGGATTTGGTCACCTTAAAGTGGACCAATATCTTGACTATCCTGGGATTTGGTCACCTTAAAGTGGACCAATATCTTGACTATCCTGGGTTTTGGTCACCTTAAAGTGGACCAATATCTTGACTATCCCGGGTTTTGGTCACCTTAAAGTGGACCAATATCTTGACTATCCTGGGATTTGGTCACCTTAAAGTGGACCAATATCTTGACTATCCTGGGTTTTGGTCACCTTAAAGTGGACCAATATCTTGACTATCCCGGGTTTTGGTCACCTTAAAGTGGACCAATATCTTGACTATCCTGGCTTTTGGTCACCTTAAAGTGGACCAATATCTTGACTATCCTGGGTTGTGTGTGAAACCCCCCAGATCGCCGATGCCAACTCACCTCTTCCCGGTCCTACGACGTACATGCAGCTGCTCATCCAATCAGAGCGCTCGGAGCCGCTGACGTCACGTTGTCTAAGGCCAGTGGCTCCTAGTGCGCGCCCTGCTGTAGGTAAGCTTTACAAGGTCTCTGGGGGGGGGGGGGGTTAGACAGCGGCCCTGAGGGTTGGAGATGACCTGCCAGCCCAGTGTGAGCATAGACCAGGACTAGCACCGGGGTTGGACACTCCCCACTTGAATATATTTAAAGTGGACCAAAACCCACGCTGATCAATTCCAAAATCGGGATGTCCCTCTGTGTGAAACCCTCCAGGTCGCCCCATATACTAACCTTGTTTCCCAGTGCAATGGCGCATGTGCGAGCTAGTGGCCGCATCCCCCGTTATCCTCTAACAGTGAGCCTGTCCACCCCGGCCATTCACAAATGCCTGGAGGCAGGCACCCGCACTGCTAGAGGGATAGCGGGGATGCGGCCGCAGCTCGCGCATGCGCCGTTGGACTGGGAATCAAGGTAAGTATATGGAGGGTTTTACACAGAGGTACATCCCGATTTTGGAATCGATCAGCATCGGTTTTGGTCCACTTTAAATATATGCAAGTGGGGAGTGTCCAGCCCCGTGCTAGTCCCGGTCTATGCTCATACTGGTTAAAGGAGCAGTATTACTAAATTTGCATTAAAAAAAGATAAATAATTGAATAGCCACACAATAGCTTATAACATGTGTATAAATAATCTTGCGATAGTAAAAGAAAAAAATATCTGCCTCTCTTTTAAATTGTATAATTACAATGGCTCAGTCCATTTGCTGAATAGGGGGATCTGCTGGGTTGTATTTAGTGAGCTGCTTCATTTAGCCCACTGGTCTCCTGACACTGTAATCAGTGGTAACGGCTGTGTGTGTGTGAGGTGAGACCAGGTGACTCAAATGTGTAAAATCTATACAAAATAACCTAAACTGACTGAAAACGACTGAAATTCTTCTTTGAATAACTGTGCAGGAAAATCTAAAGGTATTAAAGTGGAACAAAACCCTGAGTGGCCGACCCTGAAGTCTATAAGACCCGGCCATTGACCTTCCCCCTTGGGCATTCTAAATCAGGATGCCCCACTGTGTGAAACGACCCCTGGATAACCACAGATCCCCCCATTTTTCTGGCGCGCTCACGCAGATAGTCATTTAGACAGGCCGGGCGGCCAGGAAGGTTACTGCTCAGGCTCCCCATCTGCGTGCAAACAGCGCTGATTGGATGAGAGCCCGCGCATGCGCTGTGGGACAGGGAAAGGTACGTTTTCACAGGCGAACTTGGGGATTTCACATATCAGGGCATCCCAAGTCGGGATGCCCCTAGGGGCACAAAACAAAACTCCAGATAGTGAAAATCCTGGGTTGGGCTTTGCTCAAAACACACAAAGCTGAAAGAAAGATCATATGGAAAAATGAAAAATAAGAATATGAAAGAGAAAATGGTAAACTGAAAGATTCTGCAGCAGAGCCAACATGAAGGGAAAACTGTCAAAATCAGCTAAATGACTTCTAGAGCTTTTCTCTCTGTTTTAGATATATGAGTTCTGGCCAGGCAATGTTGCAATGTTGTTATCTTATGCTGGACGGCTGCCAGCACTGAACAGCTGATACTTTGATACATTGTTTCCCCCCTCTCCTCAGCATGGAACAGGCCAGAGTGTCGGGAGCCGACACTCAAAAGACATAAACATGAGCTATTAGTCTCCAGCTGCTCAACACACACATCATTTTTTTCTACATTTGTAATTCTTACTCCAACACTTACCTACATTCCAAGTACCATTTAAATATAAGTCACCAAGAAGAATTCGCGATACTGCTCCTTTAAGTAAATCTACACTAGGGGTTATCTTTAAAAACCCCTCTGAATGGGTCCACAGGACTAACAATTGCACTCACCACAATAATAGCTTTACAAATGTCATTTATTAATTATTGTAGCCATTTAAAATCGAATTAAAATCATAACCAATGCCATTAGCGTAATTCACCACAAGGGGGAGCTGTTTGCCTAATTCATAGTAACAGTGCTTTTAATGATAAAAAAAATCTTTCTATAAACCTATATAAACCAAAAGTAAAAAGTGCTAGTACTCACAAAAGTGCATTAATTTCAATTAGAACATGTGCAAAAGATGCATCCAGATCAAGAAGTGCAACAAAAGTCAACATAGGACATATAATTTCAGTATCGTTAAGTGCAATATTTAGACATGAGCGCCCTCCGCAGCCAAGCCCGCGCGTTTCGAGACCTACGGGGTCTCTTTTTCAAGGCAGAGGTAAGTTTAAAGTCTAAGCCTAAAGGGGCCATTGGGATGCGCATCCCAGCACACTGATTGGACGGGAGTCCACACATGCACCGTAGGAAAGGTGAGTTTTACATGGTGACCTGGGGTTTCAAACAGCGGGGCGTCCCGAATCGGAATAGTCAAAATCCCTAGTTTTGATCCGCTTTAAATGTCTACAAATGCCAATTCAGTTCAGCATAGGACGGCTCACCTTCTGCAGCGAGAGGAGCTCGACCTCTTTATAGACCCGCGCATCCTCGGAGAGAACCACCAACGCCTGCCGCAAGGCATTCTGGGAGCAGCTGAGCCTGATGCGGCCTCCATCCTCCTGGTTCCTGGAAGAGAGGCACACGCAGGGTATGTACAGCATGGAGGTCACATGGTTCTCAGGACAAACATGGAGGACGGGTTACCTGAGCTGGAAGTGGCGCAGGCACGCCCCCTGCAGAGCGCTCAGCCTGGTCAGGAGGTCCTCCGACACGTCGCCGCTGAACTCCAACACGTGCTGGTGACCGCCGGGGTGGGACAGGGAGGTGGAGGCCTTGATGGGCACCATGTGACACGAGCCTGCGGAGGGACGGACCTATGAAAACCTGCCTGCCATAGAGATCACTGGGCATCATGGTGGGAGATGAGATGGTGGTGAGAGATGCGGGGCACATCTGCCTGTCCCAACCTGCCTGTACTGACCTCAGCAAGTCTCCTCCTTCTAATCCTGACCTCAGCCAGTCTCCTCCTCCTAATCCTGACCTCGGCCAGTCTCCTCCTCCTAATCCTGACCTCGGCCAGTCTCCTCCTCCTAATCCTGACCTCGGCCAGTCTCCTCCTCCTTATCCTGACCTCAACCAGTCTACTCCTCCTGATCCTGACCTCGGCCAGTCTCCTCCTCCTTATCCTGACCTCAGCCAGTCTCCTCCTCCTAATCCTGACTTTGGTCAGTCTCCTCCTTCTAATCCTGACCTCGGCCAGTCTCCTCCTTCTAATCCTGACCTCGGCCAGTCTCCTCCTTCTAATCCTGACCTCGGCCAGTCTCCTCCTTCTAATCCTGACCTCGGCCAGTCTCCTCCTTCTAATCCTGACCTCGGCCAGTCTCCTCCTTCTAATCCTGACCTCGGCCAGTCTCCTCCTTCTAATCCTGACCTCGGCCAGTCTCCTCCTTCTAATCCTGACCTCGGCCAGTCTCCTCCTCCTAATCCTGACCTCAGCCAGTCTCCTCCTCCTAATCCTGACCTCGGCCAGTCTCCTCCTCCTAATCCTGACCTCGGCCAGTCTCCTCCTCCTAATCCTGACCTCGGCCAGTCTCCTCCTCCTAATCCTGACCTCGGCCAGTCTCCTCCTCCTAATCCTGACCTCGGCCAGTCTCCTCCTCCTAATCCTGACCTCGACCAGTCTCCTCCTCCTAATCCTGACCTCGGCCAGTCTCCTCCTCCTTATCCTGACCTCGGCCAGTCTCCTCCTCCTAATCCTGACCTCGGCCAGTCTCCTCCTCCTAATCCTGACCTCGGCCAGTCTCCTCCTCCTTATCCTGACCTCGGCCAGTCTCCTCCTCCTTATCCTGACCTCGGCCAGTCTCCTCCTCCTTATCCTGACCTCGGCCAGTCTCCTCCTCCTAATCCTGACCTCAGCCAGTCTCCTCCTCCTAATCCTGACCTCAGTCAGTCTCCTCCTCCTAATCCTGACCTCAGCCAGTCTACTCCTCCTTATCCTGACCTCGGCCAGTCTCCTCCTCCTAATCCTGACCTCAGCCAGTCTCCTCCTCCTAATCCTGACCTCAGTCAGTCTCCTCCTCCTTATCCTGACCTCAGCCAGTCTACTCCTCCTTATCCTGACCTCAGCCAGTCTACTCCTCCTTATCCTGACCTCGGCCAGTCTCCTCCTCCTAATCCTGACCTCAGCCAGTCTCCTCCTCCTAATCCTGACCTCGGCCAGTCTCCTCCTCCTAATCCTGACCTCGGCCAGTCTCCTCCTCCTAATCCTGACCTCAGCCAGTCTCCTCCTCCTAATCCTGACCTCAGCCAGTCTATTCCTCCTCATCCTGACCTGCCTGACCTGACCTCAGCCAGTCTATTCCTCCTCATCCTGACCTGCCTGGACTGACGTCAGCCAGTCTACGCCTCTTTATCCTGACCTCAGCCAGTCTACTCCTCCTTACGCTGACCTGCCTGAACTGACCTTAGCCAGTCTACTCCTCCTTATCCTGACCTGCCTGGACTGACCTCAGCCAGTCTACTCCTCCTTATCCTGACCTGCCTGGACTGACCTCAGCCAGTCTACTCCTCCTTATCCTGGCCCGGTTTATGATCCTGACCTAACCCCAGCCTATCTACTTGTTTCTTATTCCAACCTGCCTGAAAAGACCTCAGCTTGTTTATGATCCTGACCCGTCTGAACTGAGATTTGTCTCCAGTTGTTCATTATCCTGAGCTGCCTGACCTGACACCAGGTTGTCCACTTGTTTCTTATCTTGACCTGCATAAACTGCCTTGCCAAGCGTACCTCCAGCGCTGTGCCTCCTCTCGGCTCGGCGTCGTTATTAAACACACTTTGTCTTTTGCTCCTCCAGCTCCATGTGGACCACCAATCCAAGCTTAAGCAGCTAGTCCAGACCACGCCCCCTCTCTATTAATAGCTTGATTGGCGTCTCAGAGCTACCATTTATGCCCAGCTAACCCCTCCCTCTTCCCTGCTCAGCCTACTCCTTGCAAGCGCTCTCACTCCCAGCACCAACAGCTGCCCGCCCTGGACCAAAGCCAAGGGCCACGCCCACTTGTTCCAGAAAAGAAATCATAAGGTAAAATTGTAAATCCTGATATCTCAGCCATTTATTTTTTAATTTAAAGACGGAAAACAGTTTAGGACAGCGCCAAACGGAGCCCGACGCAATGGTGCAACAATTACCTTTGCTTGTTCTATCGCTTTAAACCGGACCTTCATCATTTCATGAAAAGCCCAAACCCTTAAAAATCTATTCCCCAGCATCTGAAATTATTATATTTTAAGTTTCTAGTCACTTACTTATTATTCTTTCCCCCTCCGGGCTGCAACTCTGTTCAGGACTCTAGAATACGGACGCCGCCATCTTGCCTCAGAAGCATCACATACTGAGGTGAGGAGAGCGGGATAAAGTGCAGGGGTGGGTTTTTTAGGTGTGATTTTCACAGACAGAGCAGAGCTGGGGCCAGGGAAAGGACAGCAATCCCAGAATGCAGAGCGGCACAGTTAGAAGACACCTCCCGTTTGCAGGCTGCCTGATGCTCCATGAGCCGCCATCTTGAATGTTTAAAGGCTCATAACATAGATAATACAGATGCAGGTAGGATGATTTTTTAATGTGAGCAATCTGTATGTACAGGGGGGAAACATACAAGATAGGCTCTTATTCAGGGTGAAGGTCCGGATTAATGTGGGCAATCTGTATGTACAGGGGGGAAACATACAAGATAGGCTCTTATTCAGGGTGAAGGTCCGGATTAATGTGGGCAATCTGTATGTACAGGGTGTGGGAAACATATAAGATAGGCTCTTATTCAGGGTGAAGGTCCGGATTAATGTGGGAAATCTGTATGTACATGGGGGGGGGGGGACATACAAGATAGGCTCTTATTCAGGGTGAAGGTCCGGATTAATGTGGGCAATCTGTATGTACAGGGTGTGGGAAACATATAAGATAGACTCTTATTCAGGGTGAGGGTCCGGATTAATGTGGGCAATCTGTATGTACAAGGGGGGGGACATACAAGATAGGCCCTTATTTAGGGCGAGGGTCCGGATTAATGTGGGCAATCTGTATGTAGAGAGACAAATGGCTCACCCAGCGCCCTTCCTAGCCAATCGTTGACCCCGTTGCTCAAGGCGTCGCAGGCGGTGTGAGGTGAGTACATGGCCAGGCGGTTCTCAATGGCTCTCACCACCAGACGCTCCTTCCAGGGCCCGGCGGTCAGCCTCTTCAGGGGCCGGAAGATGGGCGGGTGATAGGACAGGACCATGTTGGCGCCCGCTGCCAGCGCCTCCTCCAGCACGTCCTCCGTGAGGTCATTGGTCAGCAGCAGTTTGCCCACCTGATGAGGGGGGCTGGGCTCCACCAATAGGCCCACGTTATCCCAGCTCTCCGCCAGGGCCGGAGGCGCCAACGCGTCGAGGCGGGAGACCACCAAGCGGAGATCCATCATGTGCCGGAGCGGGGACCAATGAGGGAGCGGAGAGGCGAGGAGGTGCCGGAGGCCCAGCATGCACTGCAACAGCGAGGAGGCGGAGTCTCTGCGGGAAGGAAAGAAGAGATATGTGATAACAGAGGACCATCCTGCCCATATATAACCACAATCAGGGGGTGGAGCCTACTTTGGAGGCGGGGTTATACATAACATGCATATTTCAGGAACTACAGATCCCAGTGTGGCCAGCCTGACCCTGTCACCTATGTATAATTATACCTGAGGAACTACAACTCCCAGCATGGCCAGCCCTCCTATGTATAATTTTAGGAGAGGAACTACAGCTCCCAGCATGGCCAGCCTGACTCATCACCTATGTATAATTATAGCTGAGGAACTACGACTCCCAGCATGGCCACCCTCCCATGTATAATTATAGCTGAGGTACTACAACTCCCAGCATGGCAACCCTCCTATGTATAATTATAGCTGAGGAACTACAGCTCCCAGCATGGCTACCCTCCTATGTATAATTATAGCTGAGGAACTACAGCTCCCAGCATGGCCAGCCCTCCTATGTATATAATTATAGGAGTGGAACCACAACTCCCAGCATGGCCAGCCTGACTCATCACCTATGTATAATTATAGCTGAGGAACTACAACTCCCAGCATGGCTACCCTCCTATGTATAATTATAGCTGAGGTACTACAACTCCCAGCATGGCAACCCTCCTATGTATAATTATAGGAGAGGAACTATAACTCCCAGCATGGCCAGCCCTCCTATGTAATTATAGCTGAGGAACTACAACTCCCAGCATGGCCAGCCCTCCTATGTATAATTATAGCTGAGGAACTACAACTCCCAGCATGGCCAGCCCTCCTATGTATAATTATAGCTGAGGAACTACAACTCCCAGCATGGCCAGCCCTCCTATGTATAATTATAGCTGAGGAACTACAACTCCCAGCATGGCCAGCCCTCCTATGTATAATTATAGCTGAGGAACTACAACTCCCAGCATGGCCAGCCCTCCTATGTAATTATAGCTGAGGAACTACAACTCCCAGCATGGCCAGCCCTCCTATTAATTATAGCTGGGAACTACAACTCCCAGCATGGCCAGCCCTCCTATGTAATTATAGCTGAGGAATTACAACTCCCAGCATGGTCAGCCCTCCTATGTATAATTATAGCTGAGGAACTACAACTCCCAGCATGGCCAGCCCTCATCACCTATGTATAATTATAGCTGGGGAACTACAACTCCCAGCATGTCCAGCCTGACCCGTCACCTATGTATAATTATAGCTGGGGAACTACAGCTCCCAGCATGGCCAGCCCTATGTAATTATAGCTGAGGAACTACAACTCCCAGCATGGCCAGCCCTCCTATGTAATTATAGCTGAGGAACTACAACTCCCAGCATTGCCACCCTCCTATGTATAATTATAGCTGAGGAACTACAACTTCCAGCATGGAGGTGGAGGTGTTGCCCATAGCAACCAATCAGGTTTTACCTTTCTCTCGCAAGACAATGGAACGAGTGCGCTGATTGGCTGATATGGGCCCAGGTCTTGCTGGCGCTTGTAGTTCCACACCACCAGGCGCCCTTTTTGAGGAGCACGTCTGGCACTTGTAGTTCCTCGCGGCCATTGGTTTTATATTCCCCCAGGAGAAGTAAATCGTTGTTCTGTATTTAATTTAATTTATTGGCGACATTTCTCCTTACCAGCCCTCAAGGCAAGACTTTCACGAGCCGCAAATGGAGGCCGCCACCTTTGTACACCCAACACTTCCGCCTCATTATCAATGAAACGAACGAGAGGCCGCCATCTTGCTACACCCAACTTCTCGCACTGTGTCAGCCGTATGGGGGGGGGGCGGGGCTTGTACGTCAGCTCGACAAGTTAGCACAGGCGAATTGCCGCCGGAAGTCGGCCATCTTGTTACACCCAAAAGGGCTGCGGACAGGAAGCATACCACCGGTCATCTTTCTACACCCAGAGGCGGGTAAGCGGGCACGAAAAGGTACTGTATTCGCCTTCTTATGATCGATTTTGACCCGAAACTGATTGATTTGTGATCTCATCAATCAGGGTGGTGGAATATTTTTTTTTATGACGCAACACAGCGGTGTCTTCGCTGACTATATCGGTCTTATAGGGATGAATGGAGGGGCCACACAACTTACAATCTGATTGGACGATTCCTCAGTGGGGCCTGGTTATATAAGTGAGAAAAGTAAAGTGCTGGGAAGTTGTGAGGTTGCCCCTAGCAACCAGGGGCCTGGTTATATAAGTGAGAAAAGTAAAGTGCTGGCAGGTTGTGAGGTTGCTAGGGGCAACCTCACAACCTGCCAGCACTTTACTTTTCTCACTTATATAACCAGGCCCCACTGAGGAATCGTCCAATCAGATTGTAAGTTGTGTGGCCCCTCCATTCATCCCAATAAGACTGATAGATTCAGCGAAGACATCGCTTTGTTGCGTCATAAAAAAAATTATTCCACCTAGCAACCAGGGGCCTGGTTATATAAGTGAGAAAAGTAAAGCGCTGGCAAGTTGTGAGGTTGCCCCTGGCAACCAGTGACCTCACGAGTTTTGGTTGCTCAACGACGGGAGAGCAATGCTGAGGGGTCGCTATGGGCAGCGGCAGCATCTCTTTTCAGTACCTGTTTATGCGAGAGCCCAGCCAATCACAGAGCTCCGGTGCCAGGTATTAACCCTGTCAAGACCAAAGTATGTTTGTTTATAAAAGACAACCTATTATACTGGAGCGTGACAGTCTGGACTCGCGGGTTGGGGGGAGGAGCATCGGGTTGGGAAGAAGGTGATGGACAGGCATAATATAGGGGAGCTTTGGGCTGGGGGGTTGGGGGGTGACAGACATTTGTTTTGTGGAGGGGAGTGACGGGAAGTTTGTTTGAGAGGCGGAGGACAGACAATTCTGTGGGGGAGAGTGTGATGGGCAGTTTGGTTTAGAGGCAGACGACAGACAAGTTTGGTTGAGAGGCAGACAACAGACAATTCTGTGGCGGGAGTCTGACAGGCAGTTTGGTTGAGAGACGGACGACAGACAATTCTGTGGGGGAGAGTGTGACGGGCAGTTTGGTTGAGAGGTGGACGACAGGCAATTCTGTGGGGGAGAGTATGACAGACAGGTTTGGTTGAGAGGCGGGCTTCAGACAATTCGGTATGGGAGAGTATGACAGGCAGTTTGGTTGAGAGGTGGACAACAGACAATTCTGTGGGGGAGAGTGTGACAGAAAGTTTGGTTGAGAAGCTGACGACAGATAATTTTGTTGGTGGGAGTGTGATAGACAGTTTGGTTGAGAGGCGGACGACAGAAAATTCTGTTGGAGAGAGTGTGACAGGCAGTTTGGTTGAGAGGGGGACGACAGACAATACGGTGGGGGAGAGTGTGACAGGCAGTTTGGTTGAGAGGGGGACGACTAGCAATTAGGTTGGCGGGAGTGTGACAGGCAGTTTGGTTGAGAGGTGGACGACAGACAATTCGGTGGGGGAGAGTGTGACAGGCAGTTTGGTTGGGAGTCATGTGACAGGCGGCAGTGCAGGTCACATGGTGTAGTTGTGATCTGTGCGCGTGTCTCTGGCGTGTTGTGACAGTCTCTGTGCTCTCTTCTCAGGTGCTGCAGGTCGAGGGCATGGTGAGTATTGAATCGCTGTTTCCTTTGTTCATTGTCTCTTTCCTGTTACCCATCATGCTGTGGTGTCTCCCCGCCCCCGTTGTCTCTTTTTTCCTCCAGGCGGTGACGCTGCACTCGGATTTGGGAGACATTAAGATAGAGCTGTTCTGTGAGAGAGCTCCGAAGGCCTCTGAGGTGAGTGCTGCCCCCTGCTGGCTCCATAGAGGTGAATCAGTCACAGTCAATACACACAGTGGGGGCATCCCAAATAAAGCAGAACAAAACCCACCAGCATCCAAATCTAAACTATTCCAGGGCCGGCCGCTGGCTTTTCCTTTGGGATATGCTGAATCGGGATGCCCCGCTGTGTGATGCCCCACAGGGCGAGATAAATTATTATAGGTCCAGTACACATCAACCATTAAATTCTCAAGGAAAAAGACAATTTTAAGAAGGGGTGCAGCAACATCTCAAAGGGAGGTCCACTCTTTCCCCCAGAAATACTAAATAATATATACAAGAAAAATGCGCACTCCACTATATTCCAAAAGAGAATTTTTTTTTATTATTATTACTGTGCCACAAGAAAACGCAGATCATTATGCCTTGATCCAATGTAACATTATACATATATCAAAAAAATACCATTTTGTGAATACTCACCTTGAAAATGGGTATTATAAGTATGTCACACACCCCGCTTCAAGATAATCATTACATGTGGGTAGTATGGTCTGAAGAGGGCGATTTGCAGAGATGATTGGAGGAAAGAAAGCCCCTCCCAGTCCATAAATACCTGGGACCTCCCACTCATTACCCAGTATAAAGAAAGCAGTAAGGTAAGGGACCAGGAAGAGCCAAATATTAGTCATAACAATGCAAGGTTCACAAAACGATGGATCCAGAATACAAAAGGGCGGGTTGAAGCGGGGTGTGTGACATACTTATAATACCCATTTTACAAGGTGAGTATTCACAAAATGGTATTATTCTAAGTATGTCACACACCCCGCTTCAAGAAATCCATAACATGTGGGACATCCAAAAGCAGTGTCCATAAAGGGTGGGGATCCAAAACAAGGCATAAAGCACAACTTAAACCACTGCAGCCTGCAGAACTTTGCGGCCAAAAACAGCATCCGCTGAGGCCCAAACATCACCCTTGTAAAAACTTTGAAAAAGTGTGAACAGAAGACCAGGTAGCGGCCTTGCAAACTTGCTTAACAGAGGCCTGGTGCTGAAAAGCCCAGGAAGCCCCAACCGCACGAGTAGAATGAGCTGTAACACGAAGGGGAGGATTTCTCCCCTTAGCAGAAAAGGCCCCGACAATGGCCTGACGAATCCACTTACTGATGGAAGACTTAGCGGGCGCCAAAACCTTTCTTGGGCCCAGAGGGTACCACAAAGAAGGCATCAGTTTTACGAAAGGCAGACGTTACCACCAAATAGTACTTCACAACTCGAACCACATCCAGGGAATGCAGGACCCTCTCCTTTTCGTTACTGGGATTAGGACACAGAGAGGGCAAAACAATGTCTTGGTTTAAGTGAAAAGGCAGAAACCACCTTAGGAAGGAAATCCGGGTTAAAACGGAAAACCACCTTGTCCTGATGTCTTTCAAAATACGGGACCTGAATGGACAGAGCCGCCAACTTAGAAACACGCCGAACAGAAGTAATAGCTACCAAAAAGGCCACCTTCTGCATAAGGGAAGACAAGGCAATATCATGCAAGGGCTCAAAGGGAGGACCCTGAAGAGCAGAAAGAACCAAATTCAAATCCCAAACCGGAATCAGAGCCTTCCTAGGGGGCCGCACGTGCGTAACCCCCTGGAAAAAGGTCTTAACCAGCGGATGAAGCGCAAAAGATCTTTGGAAAAACACCGCCAGGGCAGACACCTGCCCCTTCAGAGTATTAAGTTGGAGCCCTAGATCCAAACCATGTTGCAGGAACTCCAGGATTCTAGAAATAGAGAATTCCCTGCAAGGGAAAGCCCTAGTCTCACACCAATCAATATAAGACCTCCAAGTCCTATAGTAAACGGAAGAAGAAAACCTCTTCCTAAAGACCTTCCTCCTTCAAGATGGAGGTTTCCGCAGCCACGCCGTCAAAGCCAGCGTTGGTAAATTGGGGCAACGTAGATGACCCTGTGTGTGCAGATCCGGCAGCAGGGGCAGAACGAACTGATCTTCTGCTAACCTTACCACGTCTGCGAACCAAACCTGTCTTGGCCACCTTGGAGCCGCCAGAATTGCTGACGCTCCTTCCAGAGCCAGCTTGCGCACTACTCTGGCTACCATGGGAAACGGAGGGAACAGATACAGAAACCCCAGATCCCTCCAGTTCAGGGACACGGCGTCCGTCGCGAAGGCTAGCGGATCCTTCGCCAGAGACACAGATGCCAGAAGTTTGTGATTGTGACGGGAGGCAAAGAGGTCCACCATCGGTGAACCCCACCTGAGACAAATTGAACGAAACACCTTGGGACTGAGAGGCCACTCCCCCTTGCGGGCTGACCACCTATTCAGAGAGTCCGCCTCCGAGTTCTCTACTCCCGGAATGTGAACTGCCGAGATGCACAGGACGTGGCTCTCCGCCCAGTCCAGAATCAATGACACTTCCCTGAGGGCACTCCTGCTGCGAGTCCCTCCCTGGTGATTGATGTAGGCAACCGCCGTCCGATTGTCCGACCGAACCTGGACCGGCAAGCCCTGCAGGAGATGAGTCAGACGAAAAAGAACCATTCTGATGGCTCTCAATTCCAGAATGTTGATAGGCTCGTGGGCTTCCAGGGGTCCCCACAACCCCTGAAATTGCAGATCATTCCAGAAGCCCCCCCATCCTGAGAGGCTGGCATCCGTGGTGACCACCTCCCAACGAGGAGTCTGAAAAGACCTGCCCTTCAACAGATTGGTTGAGTTCAGCCACCACCTGAGTGGTCGGCGAGACATCAGAAAGAATTGATCCAGCGACAGAGGAGATCTGTCCCAGACAGACAATAGATGGAGTTGTAGCGTCCT
Source organism: Gastrophryne carolinensis (assembly GCA_027917425.1). Taxonomy (NCBI): domain Eukaryota; kingdom Metazoa; phylum Chordata; class Amphibia; order Anura; family Microhylidae; genus Gastrophryne; species Gastrophryne carolinensis. Next base: position 10,245,054 of record CM051240.1, on the reverse strand, counting down.
CGTGTGAAACTGGGCAAAGGGGACTGCCTCGAAGGAGGCCACCATCAACCCCACCAGTCTCATTCCTAGTCGAATGGTCGGACAAGGAATGGACATGAGCGACCGAATCAATTCCTGAATCAAAAGAACCTTGGATTGAAGAAGGAACACTCTGGCCTAATCTGTATCCAGAGACATTCCCAGAAAGGATACTATCCTGGACGGGTAAAAGGAGGACTTGGGATAGTTGATCACCCAGCAGAACCTCTCCAGAGTGGATATTACCGTCCTGGTGTCCAATTCCGCTTGGCTGAATGATGATGCCATGATGAGGAGATCGTCCAGATATGGCACTATGCGAATTCCCTGCGCTCTAAGAAGAGCCATCACCCCAGCGAGCACCTTGGTGAAAAACCCTTGGAGCTGTGGTGAGACCAAAAGGAAGAGCTACAAACTGAAAGTGCCGATCTTCCACCACAAACCTGAGGAATCTCTGGTGCGCGGGAAAAAATCGGAACATGGAGGAAAGCGTCCTTGACGTCTATGGACGTCATGAAGTCCCCCTGACGGAGAGCGCGGATAGCTGAACGACGCGATTCCATGCGAAATTTTCGCAGCCTGATAAACCTGTTGAGGATCTTCAGATCCAGGATGGGCCGGATAGAGCCATCCTTTTTGGGGACCGTGAACAGATTTGAGTAAAATCCCCGACCCTGATCTGATAGGGGCACTGGCGAGATGACCTATATCTCCAGAAGACTTGAAAAGCGCCTCCCGAAGCCCCTGTGCGCCAGGTGCGTCCGGGGGCACCCTAGACCTGAAGAAAAGCGGAGGAGGGAGGACGGGACTCGAACTCCAACTTGTAGCCGGAAGACACGACTTCCCGGATCCGTTTGTCCGAAACCTCCCGAATCCAGATCAGAGAGAAGTGTCGCAGCTGTCCCCCCCACCCGCACGGGTGAGGGTGCCCCCTCATTGCTGAGCAGGCTTGTTCGCAGGTTTTGGGTTATGAACCCCAGTTGTATCCTGAGCGGGCACGTCCTCTGCCCCTATTCCAGGAATCTCCTCTAGTGGAAGGGAAGGCGAAACCTCTTCCTGCTCTGGATCCGCGAAAGGAATGATTGAAAGAAGCCACCCCGCGAAAGGGACGACGTTGCTTCTTGCGTTGAGGTAACTTACCCCCCTTAGCTACTGAATCCAATTTTTCTCCAAAAAGCCATAGCCCCACGAATGGGAGAGACGTCAGCGACTTTTTTGGCCCAAAGTCGGCCGCCCACTGGCGCAACCAAACTGAACGCCTTATAGTCACCATCAGAGCAGAAGCTCTCCAAGGCGGCTAACATGAAAGACAAGAATAACTCACAACGTTTAAGTCCCAGAAATTCGTCACTGTCCGGGTGCAAACCGGAAGATGACAACAAGTCTCTGACCACCGACCTGGTAGCCACCACCAGCAGAGATGAAGCGCAAAAAGGGCCGTATGGCTGCCCCAATACTGGCGAAACCATGACAAGCCATCTGGCCAATTCGTTTATCCCCTCCATCTTTAAGAGAAGAGCAATCGGGGTTATTCAAAAACGGCTGAATTGGATAACCCCAGAATTGGTGCATCCACCTCAGGGGGGGACGTCCAGCGCTTAACCGTGTCCGAAGGGAAAGGATATCTTTTATCCCAACTCTGAAGAATGCCTGGGAGCTGAGCCGGCCTCTCCCATTCCTTAGAAATAATCTTATCAAAATGCCTTTGATTAGGGAATTCCAAGCGCGGCTTGGATTCCTCATAAAACTCCCCTTGTTGATGAGGAGCAACCTCTGGAGGAGAAATAGCCAGAACCTCAAACATCTGAGCAAGGACGTTAGGAGTATCCAAAGAACTCCCTGACCCCTTCTCAGAGTCCGCACCAACGAATAGCTGGTCGTCCGAATAATCCGATTCGTCAAATAGCTCCCCTTCCTCCAGAGGGGAGTAATCTGACCAATCCAGGCGATCCTCATCGTCATATTCAAATGTCGGTGGGACCGGTGACAAATGCTTTCTCTTAGCTGGAGCCTTCTTGGCAACCGCAGAAGAAATACATTTTTCAATATTAGTCAATCTAGCACACACATCAGATTGCGACTGCCCACCCGTGACAACGTCACACGGGACACGGGCCAAGACGGGGTGGGAAGGGGATGACGCCGGCGGTGCTGACCCAGACGTCTGGGGTTCTGACTGCCGTGTAATAGTCTGCTGTGCACATAGTATACATAGAAATACGTCATCCCCTGTTAGGGATACCCCACAGCCCATGGACTTCCGGGATTGCCCCGAGGGGAGCCCGGTATCTGGGGATGCCTCCATACGGTGAACTTATATGTAGTCGCAATGACCGAGGGAATTACGCTAGTAAGCAACCCGGGATGCCCTTATAATTGTCCCAAGTGGGAGGATCTTAACATGGAATTTAACCCAGGGACCCAAGGACCGGAAGAAGACCCCTTAAAACCTAAGGCGTTCTACCTGAAAGACTGCCGGATATAAAGGGTTACATATAAGTATATATATATATATATATAGGGCCCATAGGGCCACTCACTGTGCCTTCCTGCGTGAGGTAAATGGCGTCCACCACACACGCAGCTCACAGAGGCAGAGAGGAGCCTGTGGGCGTGGCCAGCGCTGAGCGCGCGATATGCGTAGCTCCGCCCCCTTACAGAGCGGAAAGCGGGCTCCGCAGTGGGTCTGCGCCCCTAATGGCAAAATGTGTGAGGTAAATTACCTCAGAAAAACACTATAGCGCACACATATACCGGCGCCATGGCAAGAACAGCAGCCGCGGCGCCGGTAACCACAAAGACCCCAGGGATGTAATGGGTGCGGGCCGCGGCGACGCGCAATCGCCCGGCCCCGCCCACTGTGGCCAGGGCGTGAGGGGAGATCTCCCCTCACAAGATTAATGGAACCGCCAGCGCAAATAACCGCGCCGCGGCCATTGCGGTAGTCACCGCAACAAAAAACAGTAAAGCCAGGGGGACAAGCCAGCGCCAACAGCCGGCCCCACCCCCCAACTACAACTTCTGAGGAGAAAAGTTCTCCTCAGCTCTGGCGCCAGTAGCAGTGAAACAATGCACAATAAATAAATCCTAACTCTGAGGTAAAAAAGGTGGCCCCCGACATTTTATCCCCACCACCACAGGAGAAGGGCATCAGGAAAGGGGGGCCAAGGGACAGGGCATCCCAAACCGGGGTCACCAGCCCGGATAACCGCCTACCCTCTGGTACAGGGTCTCACGGTGGAGCATGGCTCCAGAGCACTAAAAGTGCCATTCTACCCTCACCCGGGATACAGCCTAGACTGGGAGGCATGTGTATTGGGACTTATAAAAAACATAACCGGGTGGAAAGAGAGAGAAAAGCGGGCCGGGAATAAACCCGGCTACCTGAAATCCCCCTGTGCAAGGAGGAGGCATCATCTTCTGACTTGCTCGCCGTCTGCAGAGATGGAAAACTGGGTAATGAGTGGGAGGTCCCAGTTATTTATGGACTGGGAGGGGCTTTCTTTCCTCCAATCATCTCTGCAAATCGCCCTCTTCAGACCATACTACCCACATGTAATGATTATCTTGAAGCGGGGTGTGTGACATACTTAGAATAATCACAATACAAAAGACAACAAATATGCAGCAGCAGCAGCAGAACCAACACATGGCCCCATAGGTAAGCATGCCTCTGACAGTGTATATAGTGTGAGGACGTTGTGTCTGATTGTTACATAATTATCCTGTCTTATTCTCTATTGATAACGTCTTTGTGAACCATGTTTGTGGCTTAAATACATTGTTACCATCAGTACAATAAAAATTATGCTAAACTGTTTAAGTTTATGAATCTGGTTTAGGTTGCTATAGCACTGGAGCACTTCATTACATTACGGCTAAACAATGAATTGATTACACAATAAGATACTTAAAGCGGACCTTCACCATGATTTACTGAAAAGCCCAAACCCTTATAAAACGATTCCCCAGCATCTAAAATTAATATATTTTTAGTCACTTACTTATTATTCTTTCCCCCACCGGGCTGCAACTCTGTTAAGGACTTTAGGATACAGGCGCCGCCATCTTGAGTGGGATAAAGTACAGGGGGGCGGGTTATTGCTGTGCTTTGCTCAGACAGAGCAGAGCTGGGGTCAGGAAAAGGTCAGCAATCCCAGAATGTAGAGCAGCACAGTCAGAAGGCACTTCCTGTTTGCAGGCTGCCTGATGTCCCATGAGCCGCCATCTTGAATGTTTAAAGGCTCATAACTTGCAATAGATGCAGGTAGGATGATTTTTAATCTGAGCAATCTGTATGTACAGGGTGTGGGAAACATATTAGATAGGCTCTTATTCAGAGTGAGGGTCCGGATTAATGTGGGCAGATTAATGTGGGCAATCTGTATGTACAGGGTGTGGGAAACATATTAGATAGGCTCTTATTCAGAGTGAGGGTCCGGATTAATGTGGACAGATTAATGTGGGCAATCTGTATGTACAGGGTGTGGGAAACATATAAGATAGGCTCTTATTCAGGGTGAAGGTCCGGATTAATGTGGGCAATCTATATGTACAGGGTGTGGGAAACATATAAGATAGGCTCTTATTCAGGGTGAAGGTCCGGATTAATGTGAGCAATCTGTATGTACAGGGTGTGGGAAACATATAAGATAGGCTCTTATTCAGGGTGAAGGTCCGGATTAATGTGGGCAATCTGTATGTACAGGGTGTGGGAAACATATAAGATAGGCTCTTATTCAGGGTGAAGGTCCGGATTAATGTGAGCAATCTGTATGTACAGGGTGTGGGAAACATATATGATAGGCTCTTATTCAGGGTGAAGGTCCGGATTAATGTGAGCAATCTGTATGTACAGGGTGTGGGAACTGCTTTAATATGCGGATGTGCAATATATGGTCTATGAGATTCAGTGAGCTGCTTATGCACTATATCACTTTATTTAGGAAAACTATGGGGCCATGTGTTGGTTCTGCTGCTGCTGCATATTTGTTGTCTTTTGTATTGTGATTTTTTTGATATATGTATAATATTAGATTTGATCAAGGCATAATGATCTGCGTTTTCTTGTGGCACAGTAATAATAATAATAAAATGTTCTCTTTTGGAATATAGTGGAGTGCGCATTTTTCCTGTATATATTATTTAACACCCCACAGGGCGCCCATAAAACACTCCACGCCTTTCCACGCTCCTGCAGCACATGTGCGAGCTCTCCTCCAAAACTCATTGTTTTGAATGGGCCTCATTTGCGCTGAAGTCTCAGAGTGGGGCAGACACGCCATCGGGGATGTGGGGGATCCGGCAGCGCGTTCCCACCCCAGGCTGAGACGGGAGCGCGCATGAGGCCGGAGACGCGGGGGATCCGGCAGCGCGTTCCCACCCCAGGCTGAGACGGGAGCGCACATGAGGCCGGAGACGCGGGGGATCCGGCAGCGCGTTCCCACCCCAGGCTGAGACGGGAGCGCGCATGAGGCCGGAGACGCGGGGGATCCGGCAGCGCGTTCCCACCCCAGGCTGAGACGGGAGCGCACATGAGGCCGGAGACGCGGGGGATCCGGCAGCGCGCTCCCACCCCAGGCTGAGACGGGAGCGCGCATGAGGCCGGAGACGCGGGGGATCCGGCAGCGCGTTCCCACCCCAGGCTGAGACGGGAGCGAGCATGAGGCCGGAGACGCGGGGGATCCGGCAGCGCGTTCCCACCCCAGGCTGAGACGGGAGCGCGCATGAGGCCGGAGACGCGGGGGATCCGGCAGCGCGTTCCCACCCCAGGCTGAGACGGGAGCGCACATGAGGCCGGAGACGCGGGGGATCCGGCAGCGCGCTCCCACCCCAGGCTGAGACGGGAGCGCGCATGAGGCCGGAGACGCGGGGGATCCGGCAGCGCGTTCCCACCCCAGGCTGAGACGGGAGCGAGCATGAGGCCGGAGACGCGGGGGATCCGGCAGCGCGTTCCCACCCCAGGCTGAGACGGGAGCGAGCATGAGGCCGGAGACGCGGGGGATCCGGCAGCGCGCTCCCACCCCAGGCTGAGACGGGAGCGCGCATGAGGCCGGAGACGCGGGGGATCCGGCAGCGCGCTCCCACCCCAGGCTGAGACGGGAGCGCGCATGAGGCCGGAGACGCGGGGGATCCGGCAGCGCGTTCCCACCCCAGGCTGAGACGGGAGCGCGCATGAGGCCGGAGACGCGGGGGATCCGGCAGCGCGCTCCCACCCCAGGCTGAGACGGGAGCGAGCATGAGGCCGGAGACGCGGGGGATCCGGCAGCGCGCTCCCACCCCAGGCTGAGACGGGAGCGCGCATGAGGCCGGAGACGCGGGGGATCCGGCAGCGCGTTCCCACCCCAGGCTGAGACGGGAGCGCGCATGAGGCCGGAGACGCGGGGGATCCGGCAGCGCGCTCCCACCCCAGGCTGAGACGGGAGCGCGCATGAGGCCGGAGACGCGGGGGATCCGGCAGCGCGTTCCCACCCCAGGCTGAGACGGGAGCGCGCATGAGGCCGGAGACGCGGGGGATCCGGCAGCGCGCTCCCACCCCAGGCTGAGACGGGAGCGCGCATGAGGCCGGAGACGCGGGGGATCCGGCAGCGCGTTCCCACCCCAGGCTGAGACGGGAGCGAGCATGAGGCCGGAGACGCGGGGGATCCGGCAGCGCGCTCCCACCCCAGGCTGAGACGGGAGCGCGCATGAGGCCGGAGACGCGGGGGATCCGGCAGCGCGTTCCCACCCCAGGCTGAGACGGGAGCGCGCATGAGGCCGGAGACGCGGGGGATCCGGCAGCGCGCTCCCACCCCAGGCTGAGACGGGAGCGCGCATGAGGCCGGAGACGCGGGGGATCCGGCAGCGCGTTCCCACCCCAGGCTGAGACGGGAGCGCGCATGAGGCCGGAGACGCGGGGGATCCGGCAGCGCGCTCCCACCCCAGGCTGAGACGGGAGCGCGCATGAGGCCGGAGACGCGGGGGATCCGGCAGCGCGCTCCCACCCCAGGCTGAGACGGGAGCGCGCATGAGGCCGGAGACGCGGGGGATCCGGCAGCGCGTTCCCACCCCAGGCTGAGACGGGAGCGCGCATGAGGCCGGAGACGCGGGGGATCCGGCAGCGCGTTCCCACCCCAGGCTGAGACGGGAGCGCGCATGAGGCCGGAGACGCGGGGGATCCGGCAGCGCGTTCCCACCCCAGGCTGAGACGGGAGCGCGCATGAGGCCGGAGACGCGGGGGATCCGGCAGCGCGTTCCCACCCCAGGCTGAGACGGGAGCGCGCATGAGGCCGGAGACGCGGGGGATCCGGCAGCGCGTTCCCACCCCAGGCTGAGACGGGAGCGCGCATGAGGCCGGAGACGCGGGGGATCCGGCAGCGCGCTCCCACCCCAGGCTGAGACGGGAGCGCGCATGAGGCCGGAGACGCGGGGGATGCGGCGGCGCGTGCCCCCAATTCATTTCAATCAGAGCCCTTAGACAGATGACAGAGCTCTGGTTGGACGAGAGCCTGGTCATGTGCTGCTGGAGCCGGGAAAGGTGAGTTGTACTGGCTGATTGGGGGGGTTTCACATAGCGGGGCATCCCAATTCGGGATTCCCCAGGGGGGGGGCACGGAATAAAACCCGGGAAAGTCCTATTTCTGGCTTTTGGTCCACTCTACAGTGGACCAGAACCGAGCTGGATCAGGCCAGGAATCTATAAGATTCCGGACCGATTTATTCCCTCCCCCCGAGGCATCCAAAATCAGGATGCCTCGCTGTGTGAAGCCCCCCATTCACTCACCTTAATCCCGGTCCAACGGCACATGTGTGGGCCGCATCCCCGCTATGCCTCTCGCAGGGCGCATGCCCGCGCCGGCCATTTGTGAATAGGGAAGTGCGAGATACGGCCGCCAGCGTGCTCGGAGCCACTGAGCTAAGACGTGCAAAGCTCGGCGGCTCCGAACACGCTGATTGGACGAGCGGCCGCACATAGGACCGCAGGACCGTGGTGAGTTGATCTGGGGGGTGCCCCGGGAGAGTGGACCAAAACCCAGGATAGTTAAAATCCCGGGTTTTGGTCCACTTTAAGTAAACTAAAACTCTGACCGCTTCCCTATAGTCTCATGCTAATCACGAGGGGGATCAGATAACAGGCCATTGGGATGCCCTAGGGGACCGCCAAGCAGCCGGCCCTGGAGTCTAAATGACGGGGACACCGGCATGGGATGCCACGCCCCTTGACTCTAAAGGACTTCAGCTGATTCCTTCTGAAGATGCCACAGGAAAGTGGACCAAAGCCCAGGATGGTTGAAATCCCGGGTTTTGGTCCACTTTAACAACAGGCCTCGGCAATGGCCCAAGAGCTGGGAGAGTCGGAGAACGGGAGGAAGTCCTTACAGATCTACTACTTACCCAAAAGGAAACCGAAGGTCAGAAAAATGGGGAGGCGGGGTTGGACCTTCATGCAGACCCACACTGTGTAATGTGGTCACTGTTAGGCCGTTGTCTCCGCAGAACTTCCTGGGCCTGTGCGCCAGCAACTACTACAATGGCTGCCTCTTCCACCGCAACATCAAGGGCTTCATGGTGCAGACCGGAGACCCCACAGGTGAGGCCACATACATCGGTTTGGGTCCTCTTTAAAGTGGAACAAAACATGAGATTTTGACTGTCCTGGGCTTTGTGACTCTATTGTCTCCTCCCCCTTTTGCGACCCGATTGTCTCCTCCCCCTTTGCGACCCGATTGTCTCCTCCCCCTTTTGCGACCCGATTGTCTCCTCCCCCTTTTGCGACCCGATTGTCTCCTCCCCCTTTTGTGACCCGATTGTCTCCTCCCCCTTTTGTGACCCGATTGTCTCCTCCCCCTTTTGTGACCCGATTGTCTCCTCCCCCTTTTGTGACCCGATTGTCTCGGCCCCTCTGTGGCCCCATTGTCTCGTCTCCTCTGTGACCCGATTGTCTCGTCCCCTCTGTGGCCCCATTGTCTCGTCTCCTCTGTGGCCCCATTGTCTCGTCCCCTCTGTGGCCCCATTGTCTCGTCCCCTCTGTGGCCCGATTGTCTCGTCCCCTCTGTGGCCCCATTGTCTCGTCCCCTCTGTGGCCCCATTGTCTCGTCCCCTCTGTGGCCCCATTGTCTCGTCCCCTCTGTGGCCCGATTGTCTCGTCCCCTCTGTGACCCGATTGTCTCGTCCCCTCTGTGACCCGATTGTCTCGTCCCCTCTGTGACCCGATTGTCTCGTCTCCTCTGTGACCCGATTGTCTCGTCCCCTCTGTGGCCCCATTGTCTCGTCCCCTCTGTGGCCCCATTGTCTCGTCCCCTCTGTGGCCCCATTGTCTCGTCCCCTCTGTGGCCCCATTGTCTCGTCCCCTCTGTGGCCCCATTGTCTCGTCCCCTCTGTGGCCCCATTGTCTCGTCCCCTCTGTGGCCCCATTGTCTCGTCCCCTCTGTGGCCCCATTGTCTCGTCTCCTCTGTGGCCCCATTGTCTCGTCCCCTCTGTGGCCCCATTGTCTCGTCCCCTCTGTGGCCCCATTGTCTCGTCCCCTCTGTGGCCCCATTGTCTCGTCCCCTCTGTGACCCGATTGTCTCGTCCCCTCTGTGACCCGATTGTCTCGTCCCCTCTGTGACCCGATTGTCTCGTCCCCTCTGTGACCCGATTGTCTCGTCCCCTCTGTGACCCGATTGTCTCGTCCCCTCTGTGGCCCCATTGTCTCGTCCCCTCTGTGGCCCCATTGTCTCGTCCCCTCTGTGGCCCGATTGTCTCGTCCCCTCTGTGACCCGATTGTCTCGTCCCCTCTGTGACCCGATTGTCTCGTCCCCTCTGTGACCCGATTGTCTCGTCTCCTCTGTGACCCGATTGTCTCGTCCCCTCTGTGGCCCCATTGTCTCGTCCCCTCTGTGGCCCCATTGTCTCGTCCCCTCTGTGGCCCCATTGTCTCGTCCCCTCTGTGGCCCCATTGTCTCGTCCCCTCTGTGGCCCCATTGTCTCGTCCCCTCTGTGGCCCCATTGTCTCGTCCCCTCTGTGGCCCCATTGTCTCGTCCCCTCTGTGGCCCCATTGTCTCGTCTCCTCTGTGGCCCGATTGTCTCGTCCCCTCTGTGGCCCCATTGTCTCGTCCCCTCTGTGGCCCCATTGTCTCGTCCCCTCTGTGACCCGATTGTCTCGTCCCCTCTGTGACCCGATTGTCTCGTCCCCTCTGTGACCCGATTGTCTCGTCCCCTCTGTGACCCGATTGTCTCGTCCCCTCTGTGACCCGATTGTCTCGTCCCCTCTGTGACCCGATTGTCTCGTCCCCTCTGTGGCCCCATTGTCTCTTCCCCTCTGTGGCCCCATTGTCTCGTCCCCTCTGTGGCCCCATTGTCTCGTCCCCTCTGTGGCCCCATTGTCTCGTCCCCTCTGTGGCCCCATTGTCTCGTCCCCTCTGTGGCCCCATTGTCTCGTCCCCTCTGTGGCCCCATTGTCTCGTCCCCTCTGTGGCCCCATTGTCTCGTCCCCTCTGTGGCCCCATTGTCTCGTCTCCTCTGTGGCCCGATTGTCTCGTCCCCTCTGTGGCCCCATTGTCTCGTCTCCTCTGTGGCCCGATTGTCTCGTCCCCTCTGTGGCCCCATTGTCTCGTCCCCTCTGTGACCCGATTGTCTCGTCCCCTCTGTGGCCCCATTGTCTCGTCCCCTCTGTGACCCGATTGTCTCGTCCCCTCTGTGGCCCCATTGTCTCGTCCCCTCTGTGACCCGATTGTCTCGGCCCCTCTGTGACCCGATTGTCTCGTCCCCTCTGTGGCCCCATTGTCTCGTCCCCTCTGTGGCCCCATTGTCTCGTCCCCTCTGTGGCCCCATTGTCTCGTCCCCTCTGTGGCCCCATTGTCTCGTCCCCTCTGTGGCCCGATTGTCTCGTCCCCTCTGTGGCCCGATTGTCTCGTCCCCTCTGTGGCCCGATTGTCTCGTCCCCTCTGTGGCCCGATTGTCTCGTCCCCTCTGTGGCCCGATTGTCTCGTCCCCTCTGTGGCCCGATTGTCTCGTCCCCTCTGTGGCCCCATTGTCTCGTCCCCTCTGTGGCCCCATTGTCTCGTCCCCTCTGTGGCCCCATTGTCTCGTCCCCTCTGTGGCCCCATTGTCTCGTCCCCTCTGTGGCCCCATTGTCTCGTCCCCTCTGTGACCCGATTGTCTCGGCCCCTCTGTGGCCCCATTGTCTCGGCCCCTCTGTGACCCCATTGTCTCGGCCCCTCTGTGACCCCATTGTCTCGGCCCCTCTGTGGCCCCATTGTCTCGGCCCCTCTGTGGCCCCATTGTCTCGGCCCCTCTGTGGCCCCATTGTCTCGGCCCCTCTGTGGCCCCATTGTCTCGTCCCCTCTGTGACCCGATTGTCTCGGCCCCTCTGTGGCCCCATTGTCTCGGCCCCTCTGTGACCCCATTGTCTCGGCCCCTCTGTGACCCCATTGTCTCGGCCCCTCTGTGGCCCCATTGTCTCGGCCCCTCTGTGGCCCCATTGTCTCGTCCCCTCTGTGGCCCCATTGTCTCGTCCCCTCTGTGGCCCCATTGTCTCGTCCCCTCTGTGGCCCCATTGTCTCGTCCCCTCTGTGGCCCCATTGTCTCGTCCCCTCTGTGGCCCCATTGTCTCGTCCCCTCTGTGGCCCCATTGTCTCGTCCCCTCTGTGGCCCCATTGTCTCGTCCCCTCTGTGACCCGATTGTCTCGGCCCCTTGTTTGAAGCTGTGATGTCAGTAACAGTGTTGTGTGATTTCCTCCTGCAGGGACGGGGAAGGGTGGGCGGAGCATCTGGGGACGCAAATTTGAAGATGAATATAGTGAATACCTGAAGGTGAGACTTACCTGCCACCTGGGGTGCGGCATGCCTCTGTAATACTCACCTGCATTCTGAAACTGAGGGGGTCATAGTCAAAGGATTCACTCTGTTCCCACCGTCATCCCATCCTGTCCTGAAATGCTGAGCTGTCAGTTTAAAGCGGACCCTAACCCTCTGCTTTACTTAGATTGTAACTCCCTATGTGCGAAACCCTCCGGTATTGCTTGAAACCTCACCTAGATCCCCCAATCCCACTGCACATGTGCATGCGTGCTCTCCTCCAATCAGCATCTACTACTGTGCATATTAATGCCTGACCATCAATGCTGAATGACTGGATTGTTGGGGCGCTGGGGGATGCGACATGTTGGGGAGCTGGGGATGCGCATGTTGTCATTGGAGAGCTGGGGATGCGGCATGTTGTCATTGGAGAGCTGGGGATGCGACACGTCGTTGGGGAGCTGGGGATGCGGCAAGTTGTCATTGGGGAGCTGGGGATGCGGCATGTTGTGATTTGGGAGCCGGGGATGCGGCATATTGTCATTGGGGAGCCGGGCATGCAGCATGTTGTTGTTGGGGAGTCAGGGATGCGGCATGTTGTTGTTGGGGAGCCGAGGATGCAGCATGTTGTTGTTGGGGAGCTGGGGATGCGGCATGTTGTCATTGGGGAGCCGGGCATGCAGCATGTTGTCATTGGGGAGCTGGGGATGTGGCATGTTGTTGTTGGGGAGCCGAGGATGCAGCATGTTGTCATTGGGGAGCTGCGGATGCGGCATGTTGTTGTTGGGGAGCCGAGGATGCAGCATGTTGTTGTTGGGGAGCCGGGGATGCAGCATGTTGTTGTTGGGGAGCCGAGGATGCGGCATGTTGTCATTGGGGAGCCGGAGATGCGGCATGTTGTCATTGGGGAGCCGAGGATGCGGCATGTTGTCATTGGGGAGCCGGAGATGCGGCATGTTGTCATTGGGGAGCCGGGGGATGCGGCTTGTTGTCATTGGGGAGCTGGGGATGCGGCATGTTGTGATTTGGGAGTCGGGGATGTGGCTTGTTGTCGTTGGGGAGCCAGGGATGCGCATGTTGTCGTTGGGGAGCCGGGGATGCGGCATATTGTCATTGGGGAGCCGGGCATGCAGCATGTTGTTGTTGGGGAGTCAGGGATGCGGCATGTTGTTGTTGGGGAGCCGAGGATGCAGCATGTTGTTGTTGGGGAGCTGGGGATGCGGCTTGTTGTTGTTGGGGAGCCGAGGATGCAGCATGTTGTTGTTGGGGAGCTGGGGATGCGGCATGTTGTCATTGGGGAGCCGGGCATGCAGCATGTTGTCATTGGGGAGCCGGGCATGCAGCATGTTGTCATTGGGGAGCTGGGGATGTGGCATGTTGTTGTTGGGGAGCCGAGGATGCAGCATGTTGTCATTGGGGAGCTGCGGATGCGGCATGTTGTTGTTGGGGAGCCGAGGATGCAGCATGTTGTCATTGGGGAGCTGCGGATGCGGCATGTTGTTGTTGGGGAGCCGAGGATGCAGCATGTTGTTGTTGGGGAGCCGAGGATGCGGCATGTTGTTGTTGGGGAGCCGGGGATGTGGCATGTTGTTGTTGGGGAGCCGAGGATGCAGCATGTTGTCATTGGGGAGCTGGGGATGCAGCATGTTGTCATTGGGGAGCTGCGGATGCGGCATGTTGTTGTTGGGGAGCCGAGGATGCAGCATGTTGTTGTTGGGGAGCCGAGGATGCAGCATGTTGTTGTTGGGGAGCCGAGGATGCGGCATGTTGTTGTTGGGGAGCCGAGGATGCGGCATGTTGTTGTTGGGGAGCCGAGGATGCAGCATGTTGTTGTTGGGGAGCCAGGGATGCAGCATGTTGTTGTTGGGGAGCTGCGGATGCGGCATGTTGTTGTTGGGGAGCCGAGGATGCAGCATGTTGTTGTTGGGGAGCCGGAGATGCGGCATGTTGTCATTGGGGAGCAGGGGATGCGGCTTTTTGTCATTGGGGAGCCGGGGGATGCGGCTTGTTGTCATTGGGGAGCCGGGGGATGCGGCTTGTTGTCATTGGGGAGCCGGGGGATGCGGCTTGTTGTCATTGGGGAGCCGGGGGATGCGGCTTGTTGTCATTGGGGAGCCGGGGGATGCGGCATGTTGTGATTTGGGAGTCGGGGATGCGGCTTGTTGTCGTTGGGGAGCCAGGGATGCTGCATGTTGTCGTTGGGGAGCCGGGGATGCGGCATATTGTCATTGGGGAGCCGGGCATGCAGCATGTTGTTGTTGGGGAGTCAGGGATGCGGCATGTTGTTGTTGGGGAGCCGAGGATGCGGCATGTTGTCGTTGGGGAGCCGAGGATGCGGCTTGTTGTCATTGGGGAGCTGGGGATGCGGCATGTTGTCATTGGGGAGCTGGGGATGCAGCTTGTTGTCATTGGGGAGCTGGGGATGCGGCTTGTTGTCATTGGGGAGCTGGGGATGCGGCTTGTTGTAATTGGGGAGCCGGGGATGCGGCTTGTTGTCGGGGAGCCGGGGATGCGACATGTTGTCATTGGGGAGCCGGGGATGCGGCACGTTGATGGAGAGCCGGGGATGCGACATGTTGTCATTGTGGAGCTGGGGATGCGGCACGTTGTTGATGGGGAGCCGGGGATGCGACATGTTGTCATTGGGGAGCCGGGGATGCGGCACGTTGTTGATGGGGAGCCGGGGATGCGACACGTTGTTGATGGGGAGCCGGGGATGCGGCACGTTGTTGATGGGGAGCCGGGGATGCGGCACGTTGTTGATGGGGAGCCGGGGATGCGGCACGTTGTTGATGGGGAGCCGGGGATGCGGCACGTTGTTGATGGGGAGCCGGGGATGCGGCACGTTGTTGATGGGGAGCCGGGGATGCGGCACGTTGTTGATGGGGAGCCGGGGATGCGGCACGTTGTTGATGGGGAGCGCGCACACAGCTAAGTCAACGAGAGCCTTTTGCCGAAGGGTGTAAACACGGCAAACGGATCTGATTGGCTGCACACCCGCTTATAGGAAAGAGGAAGAGGTGACTGTTGCCTCCTTTTTATCTATAGATGTTGGTAAGCTTGCAGGTGTCTAACAGGTCTCTCTGCTGCCCCCCCCAGCACAGCGTGCGCGGCGCGGTCTCCATGGCCAATAACGGCCCCAACACCAACGCCTCCCAGTTCTTCATCACCTACGGAAAACAGCCTCACCTGGATATGAAGTACACCGTGTTCGGAAAGTAAGTGTCACCGGCTCCCGGCCATTCCTCCTGCCTGGGAACCAGGATGGAAGTATAAGGGGGGCCTATCGGTCAAAAGTACATTCAGAGGGCGTCAGAAGACCCCCAACGGTGGAGCAGATGAACCCAGTGACACCAGGGACCTGCTGGTGCCCCCCTAAAACAGTGCTCAGGCTCCTGGCCAGTGACATGCTGGTGCCCCCCTAAAACAATGCTCAGGCTCCTGGCCAGTGACATGCTGGTGCCCCCCTAAAACAGTGCTCAGGCTCCTGCCCAGTGACATGCTGGTGCCCCCCTAAAACAGTGCACAGGCTCCTGGCCAGTGACATGCTGGTGCCCCCCTAAAACAGTGCTCAGGCTCCTGGCCAGTGACCTGCTGGTGCCCCCCTAAAACAGTGCTCAGGCTCCTGCCCAGTGACATGCTGGTGCCCCCCTAAAACAGTGCACAGGCTCCTGGCCAGTGACATGCTGGTGCCCCCCTAAAACAGTGCTCAGGCTCCTGGCCAGTGACCTGCTGGTGCCCCCCTAAAACAGTGCTCAGGCTCCTGCCCAGTGACATGCTGGTGCCCCCCTAAAACAGTGCACAGGCTCCTGGCCAGTGACATGCTGGTGCCCCCCTAAAACAGTGCTCAGGCTCCTGGCCAGTGACCTGCTGGTGCCCCCCTAAAACAGTGCTCAGGCTCCTGCCCAGTGACATGCTGGTGCCCCCCTAAAACAGTGCACAGGCTCCTGGCCAGTGACATGCTGGTGCCCCCCTAAAACAGTGCTCAGGCTCCTGGCCAGTGACCTGCTGGTGCCCCCCTAAAACAGTGCTCAGGCTCCTGCCCAGTGACCTGCTGGTGCCCCCCTAAAACAGTGCTCAGGCTCCTGGCCAGTGACATGCTGGTGCCCCCCTAAAACAGAGTGCTCAGGCTCCTGGCCAGTGACCTGCTGGTGCCCCCCTAAAACAGTGCACAGGCTCCTGGCCAGTGACATGCTGGTGCCCCCCTAAAACAGAGTGCTCAGGCTCCTGGCCAGTGACCTGCTGGTGCCCCCCTAAAACAGTGCACAGGCTCCTGGCCAGTGACCTGCTGGTGCCCCCCTAAAACAGTGCACAGGCTCCTGGCCAGTGACATGCTGGTGCCCCCCTAAAACAGAGTGCTCAGGCTCCTGGCCAGTGACCTGCTGGTGCCCCCCTAAAACAGTGCACAGGCTCCTGCCCAGTGACATGCTGGTGCCCCCCTAAAACAGTGCACAGGCTCCTGGCCAGTGACATGCTGGTGCCCCCCTAAAACAGAGTGCTCAGGCTCCTGGCCAGTGACCTGCTGGTGCCCCCCTAAAACAGTGCTCAGGCTCCTGCCCAGTGACCTGCTGGTGCCCCCCTAAAACAGTGCTCAGGCTCCTGCCCAGTGACATGCTGGTGCCCCCCTAAAACAGTGCACAGGCTCCTGGCCAGTGACATGCTGGTGCCCCCCTAAAACAGTGCTCAGGCTCCTGGCCAGTGACCTGCTGGTGCCCCCCTAAAACAGTGCTCAGGCTCCTGCCCAGTGACCTGCTGGTGCCCCCCTAAAACAGTGCTCAGGCTCCTGGCCAGTGACCTGCTGGTGCCCCCCTAAAACAGTGCTCAGGCTCCTGGCCAGTGACATGCTGGTGCCCCCCTAAAACAGTGCTCAGGCTCCTGGCCAGTGACCTGCTGGTGCCCCCCTAAAACAGTGCTCAGGCTCCTGGCCAGTGACATGCTGGTGCCCCCCTAAAACAGAGTGCTCAGGCTCCTGGCCAGTGACATGCTGGTGCCCCCCTGAAACAGAGTGCTCAGGCTCCTGGCCAGTGACATGCTGGTGCCCCCCTAAAACAGAGTGCTCAGGCTCCTGCCCAGTGACATGCTGGTGCCCCCCTAAAACAGTGCACAGGCTCCTGGCCAGTGACATGCTGGTGCCCCCCTAAAACAGTGCTCAGGCTCCTGGCCAGTGACCTGCTGGTGCCCCCCTAAAACAGTGCTCAGGCTCCTGCCCAGTGACCTGCTGGTGCCCCCCTAAAACAGTGCTCAGGCTCCTGGCCAGTGACCTGCTGGTGCCCCCCTAAAACAGTGCTCAGGCTCCTGGCCAGTGACATGCTGGTGCCCCCCTAAAACAGTGCTCAGGCTCCTGGCCAGTGACCTGCTGGTGCCCCCCTAAAACAGTGCTCAGGCTCCTGGCCAGTGACATGCTGGTGCCCCCCTAAAACAGAGTGCTCAGGCTCCTGGCCAGTGACATGCTGGTGCCCCCCTGAAACAGAGTGCTCAGGCTCCTGGCCAGTGACATGCTGGTGCCCCCCTAAAACAGAGTGCTCAGGCTCCTGGCCAGTGACATGCTGGTGCCCCCCTAAAACAGAGTGCTCAGGCTCCTGGCCAGTGACATGCTGGTGCCCCCCTAAAACAGAGTGCTCAGGCTCCTGGCCAGTGACATGCTGGTGCCCCCCTAAAACAGAGTGCTCAGGCTCCTGGCCAGTGACCTGCTGGTGCCCCCCTAAAACAGAGTGCTCAGGCTCCTGGCCAGTGACATGCTGGTGCCCCCCTAAAACAGAGTGCTCAGGCTCCTGGCCAGTGACATGCTGGTGCCCCCCTAAAACAGAGTGTTCAGGCTCCTGGCCAGTGACCTGCTGGTGCTGCCGGCCGAATACCTGCAAACTGGAGTTGCGGAAGAGTCTGTGCCCCTCATTATGTGCCCGGTGTTCCTCCATGGGGCAATGGACCCATACCAAAGGGCATGGGTAAACTTGCAGGGCTGCCGGCCGCCAAGCCCTGGGTTACCGGCCCATATGCCTGTTGTTTTTTTATCGTGTTTTTTTTTCACGCACGTCATTTTTATAGCAAAAAGTCACAAAACAAAGCTGCTTTTACTCATTTTACTCCTGGTTATGCGAATGAGTCGAATGACAAACTCTCCCGTTAGTAGACAAAAGACTTGCATGGAAGGAGAAATTCTCCCACGCTCTTGCGAGTTTGTTTTGCATGTGTTACCTGAATCCTATTCTTGCGAGAGCAATTTTCTCATGCGAGAATACTTTTTGCACGGAAGGGAGTTTTTCGATCCTCTTGTCTCCTGTTTTCATAGCATTCACATTTCAATTCGCATTATCAATTGTAATTGTATGTAATTATCAATTACAATATAAAGTATATTATCAATTACAATATAATTATTCTTAGTATGTCACACACCCCGCTTCAAGAATCCATAACGTGGGTAATATCGTCCTGAAGAGGGCGTTCCTGCAGAGATGATAGCAAAAGAAAGCCCCTCCCTGATCCATAAATACCTGGGACCTCCCACCCACCACCCAGTTTTCCATCTCTGCAGACGGCGAGCAAGTCAGAAGATGATGGCTCCTCCTTGCACAGGGGGATTTCAGGTAGCCGGGGTAACCCCCGGCCTCTTATTTTGTTTATTTCCGCTCGGACCCCTGTTTGTCCCAAAATTTACCTCAGATTACATGCCTCCACAGTCTTGGCTGCTGGCCCGAGCGAGGGTACATTGGCACCTCTGGTGCTCAGGAGCAGAGCTCCACCGTGAGACCCTAAAAGAGAGGGTAGGCGGTCATACCGGGTAGGTGAACCCGGTTTGGGATGCCCTGTCCCTCAATATTTTTCCCTGGTTGGCCCTTCACTTTTCCCTCCTAACTTAGTGGGGTCTGTGGGTCCTTACTTAGGGTTAGGTTTATTCTACCTTATTTTGCCATTGTTTTCACAGGACAGCATACTTTTGTATGTGGATGTGTAGTGTGTGTTTTTTACATAGCCGGCGCCCCGGCCGCCATTGCAGCCGGGGCGCCGGTTTTTACCTCAGATAGTTGTGAGGGGAAGTTCTTTTCCCCTCATACTTGGGGGCGGGGCCGGCCTTCGGCGCGCTGCCGCGGCCGGCCCTCCTTAACTCGTACCCCCCTCAGCGTTCGGGAGTGGGGCTGGTGCTTTGCCGCTTTATGCGGCTTTCACCCGCTCTGTATTACCGGCGCCGCGGGGCTTCAGTGGCGCCGGTCTCTTATCTGACAGGAGGGAGCTCTTTCCCTCCCGCATCTGCGTCGGGGAGGGGGCGGGGCCGGGCTTTCGGCGCGTCGCCTCGGCCCGCCCCCTCTTCACTGGGCGCCGCTGCGGAGCTTGTCGCTCTGTGCTGGATGCTGGAAGGGGGCGGGACGGCGGTCTCGCGCTGTCCGCACTGGCCACGCCCCTTCCTTGCTCTTCCTTTTCACCTCACGATCGTTGTGAGGTAACTTCGTTCCCGCTCCTTAAGGATATGTGAGTGGCCCTGTGGGCCTTTATTCATTTATTTCATTTATTCATCTGTTCTTTCATCATGTTGATTAGGGATTGTTTTCTGTTTTTCAGACTTTGGACTGTCAGTGGATCTGCATTAGTAATTAGAGGGTCTCTCCTAGTCCTGGGTCCCTGGGTCCATTTTTTATTGTCCAAAATCCTCCCACTCGGGACATTAAAGGGGCATCCCGGGTTGTCTAACTGGCGTAATTCCCTGGGTCATAGCGACCACTCAAAATTCACCTTATGGAGGCATCCCCGGATACTGGGACTGGGACCCCTTCGGGGCATCCCAAAAAGTGTATGTTGTGTGGGGTTTCCATTACTGGGGATGATGTGTTACTGTGTATACCATGTGCACAGCAAACTATTACGCGGCAGTCCGAACCCCTAGCGGCGGGGTCAGCACAGCCGGCTACCTCAACTCCCCCTCCCGCCTTGACTCGTGCCCCGTGTGACGTGGTCATGGGCAGGGATCTGCAATCCGAGATGTGTGCCAGATTGGCTAGCCTTGAGAAAATGCTCTCTAGCTCGGTCGCCCGTAAGGCTCCGTCTAAGAGAAAGCATTTGTCGCCGGCTCCGCCGGTGGATGATCTTGATGACAGAGACAATCTGGATTGGTCTGATTGTCCTCAGCTAGAGGACGGGGAAGTTGATGAGGATTCAGAATTTTCGGATGATGAGCAGTCTGCTGACGCTGATGCCGAGCTTTCTGATTCAGGGAGATCCTTGGACTCTCCTCACGCTCTGTCTCTCATGCTGGAAGTTCTGAATATTTCCCCTCCTGAGGAGGCGTCACAGCAGAAAGGTGAATTGTTTGAGGAATCCAGGCCGCGCCTGGTGTTTCCTACGCAACGCCATTTTGATAGAATCATTGACAAGGAATGGGATAGGCCGGCTCGGCTCCCTGGCATCCCTCAGGGGTGGGATAGGAAATATCCCTTTCCTTCTGAGGCGATCAAGCGCTGGGCATCTCCCCCCGAGGTGGATGCACCGGTTTTGGGGTTGTCTAACTCCTCGGTGTTAAACAGACCTGATTGTTCCACTCTCAAAGATGGAGAGGATAAACGTATTGATCAGATGGCTTCTCATGGCTTTACTAGCATTGGGTCGGCCATCCGGCCTGTGTGCGCTTCGGAGCTAATGGTGTTGGCCACCAGGTCTGTGGTCAGGGACCTGTTGACTTCTTCCGGGCTTCGTCCTGGTAGTAACGAGTTCCTTAGCCTGAAACGGTGTGAGTTGTTTCTATCCTTTGTGTTGACCGCTTTGGATGATACTTTGATGATGTGTGGTAGGACGCCTGCTTTTAACCCCTCCTTTCGGGGGGCCAGATCTGGCAGGGGTTCTGCATTTCCCTCTTCCAGAGGAGATTTCGGAAACAGGGGCAGAGGACGTGCCCGTTCTGGCTACAGTTGGGGCTCTAAGCCCAAACCGGCTGCTAAGCCGGCCCAGCAATGAGGGGGCGCCCTCACCCATGCGGGTGGGGGGACGGCTGCAGCACTTCTCTCTGATCTGGGATCAGGAGGTCTCGGACAGATGGATCCGGGAAGTGGTGTCTTCCGGCTACAAGCTGGAGTTCGAGCTCCGCCCCCCTTCCAGATTTGTCAGGTCTCGGATGCCGTCGGAGCCTCTAGCGGCGCAGGGGCTCCTGGTGGCAGTGGAGAATCTTCTGGACATGGCTGTCATTTGCCCAGTGCCCCCTTCAGATCGGGGCAGGGGCTTTTATTCCAATCTGTTCACGGTTCCCAAGAAGGACGGGTTTGTCCGACCCATCTTGGATCTGAAGTTTCTCAACCGGTTCATCCGGCCGAGGAAATTCCGCATGGAAACGCTGCGTTCGGCCATTCACTCTCTTCGTCAGGGAGACTTTCTGACGTCCATAGACATCAAGGATGCTTATCTACACGTTCCGGTTTTTCCAGCACACCAGAGGTTTCTCAGGTTCGTGGTGGAGGATCGGCACTTTCAGTTTGTGGCACTTCCTTTCGGTCTCACCTCAGCGCCTCGGGTGTTCACCAAGGTGCTAGCGGGGGTGATGGCTCTGCTCAGAGGTCAGGGTATCCGCATCGTGCCCTATTTGGACGATCTACTGATCATGGCCTCTTCCTTCAATCAAGCGGAGTTGGACACCAAAGCGGTGGTGTCCACTCTGGAGAGGTTCGGTTGGGTGATCAATCACCCCAAGTCTTCTCTTTCTCCGTCCAGAATTCTGACCTTTCTGGGAATGTCTCTGGACACTTCACAGGCCAGGGTGTTTCTACCTCAGGCCAAGATTCTTTTGATTCAGGAGTTAGTTCGGCTTCTCTTGTCAACCCCTCATCCGACCATCCGGTTAGGGATGAGGCTGGTGGGGTTAATGGTGGCCTCTTTCGAGGCTGTTCCCTTTGCGCAGTTTCACACAAGGACGCTTCAGCTTCATCTGTTGAAGGTTTGGGACAAGTCTCTATCGTTGGATCAGTCCTTCCTGATGACTCCCCGAGTTCGTCGATCCCTGCAATGGTGGCTGGGGTCGGTCAATCTGTTGAAGGGCAGATCTTTTCTGGCTCCGCGTTGGGAAACAGTCACCACGGATGCCAGTCTGTCAGGTTGGGGGGGTGTTTGGAAGGACCTCCAGTTTCAGGGTCTGTGGGGCCCGCAGGAGGCTCACGAGCCCATCAACGTTCTGGAGTTGAGAGCCATCAGGTTGGTTCTGTTTCGCTTGACTCATCAGTTGTGGGGCCTGCCAGTTCAGGTCCGGTCGGACAACAGGACGGCGGTTGCTTACATCAATCACCAAGGAGGGACTCGCAGCAGGAGTGCCCTCAGGGAAGTGTCTTTGATTCTGGACTGGGCAGAGACCCACGTCCCGTGTATCTCAGCAGTCTACATTCCGGGAGTGGAGAACACGGAGGCGGACTTGCTGAGCAGGGCCTCCTCTGGTCAGGGGGAGTGGTCTCTCAGTCCCAAGGTGTTTCATTCGATATGTCTCAGGTGGGGGGTCCCAGCGGTGGACCTCTTTGCCTCTCGTCACAATCACAAGCTTCCAGTCTTTGTGTCTCTCTCGCAGGATCCTCTGGCTCTGACAGTGGATGCCATGTCTCTAAACTGGAGGGATCTGGGGTTCCTTTACCTGTTTCCTCCGTTCCCAATGCTAGCCAGAGTGCTGCGCAAACTGGCCTTGGATGGTGCGTCGGTGATTCTGGTGGCCCCAAGGTGGCCAAGGCGAGTTTGGTTCGCAGATCTTGTAAGACTAGCAGAGGATCAGTTCGCCCTGCCTCTGCTGCCGGACCTGCTCACCCAGGGTCGGCTGTGCTATCCCAATTTACCATCGCTGGCTTTGACGGCATGGCTGCTGAAACCGCCATCTTGAAGGAAGAAGGTCTTTCTGACGCGGTGATTCAGACTCTTATCTGTGCCAGGAAGCGCTCTTCCTCTTCTATTTACTACAGGACTTGGAGGGCCTATATTGATTGGTGTGAAAATAGGTCTTTCTCTTGTTGAGAGTTCTCCATTCCTAGAATTTTAGAGTTTCTCCAGCATGGTCTAGATCTGGGGCTCCAGCTTAGTACATTGAAAGGGCAGGTTTCTGCCCTGGTGGTGTTCTTCCAAAGGACTTTTGCACTTCATCCCTTAGTCAAGACCTTTTTCCAAGGTGTTACACATGTTCGGCCTCCTAGGAAGCCTTTTGTTCCAGTTTGGGATTTGAACCTGGTTCTTTCTGCTCTCCAGGGCCCTCCGTTTGAGCCCTTGAATGAGATAGCTTTGTCTTCTCTTACGCAAAAGGTGGCCTTTTTGGTAGCTATCACTTCGGTTAGGCGTGTTTCTGAGTTGGCAGCTTTATCCATTACAGCTCCGTACTTCGAGAAACATCAGGACAAGGTTGTCTTTCGTTTCAAGCAGGATTTTCTTCCTAAAGTGGTCTCGGAGTTTCATCTGAATCAGGACATTGTTTTGCCCTCTCTATGCCCTAATCCCAGCAACGACAGGGAGAGGGCATTGCATTCCTTGGATGTAGTTCGTGTTGTGGAACATTATCTGGAGGTTACGTCTTCCTTTCGTAAGACTGATGCTTTCTTTGTGGTGCCCTGCGGGCCTAGGAAAGGTTTGGCTCCTGCCAAATCTTCCATTAGTAAATGGATTCGTCAGGCCATCATTGGGGCCTACTCTGCCAAGGGGAGGAGTCCCCCTTTTCGTGTTACTGCTCATTCTACTCGTGCAGTTGGTGCGTCCTGGGCTTTTCAGCACCAGGCTTCTGTTGAGCAAGTTTGTAAGGCCGCCACCTGGTCTTCTGTTCACACCTTTTCCAAGTTTTACAAGGTTGATGTTCGGGCATCAGCGGATGCTGTTTTTGGCCGCAAGGTTTTGCAAGCTGTTGTGGTTTAAGGTTATGCATTGTTGCCTAGTTTTGGATCCCCGCCCTTGTTATGGACACTGCTGTTGGATGTCCCACATGTTATGGATTCTTGAAGCGGGGTGTGTGACATACTAAGAATAATACCATTTTGTGAATACTCACCTTGTAAAATGGGTATTATGAGTATGTCACACACCCCGCTTCAACCCGCCCTTTTGTATTTAGGATCCTCTTTATTGCGAACTTTGCGTGGTTGTTGTTTATATTTGCCTCTTCCTGGTCCCTTACCTTACTGCTTTCTGTATACTGGGTAGTGAGTGGGAGGTCCCAGGTATTTATGGATCAGGGAGGGGCTTTCTTTTGCTATCATCTCTGCAGGAACGCCCTCTTCAGGACGATATTACCCACATGTTATGGATTCTTGAAGCGGGGTGTGTGACATACTCATAATACCCATTTTACAAGGTGAGTATTCACAAAATGGTATTATATCAATTGTAAAAATAATTATAATGATAATTGTAATAATAATTGTATGATGTACAATAATAATTGTATAATGATAATTGTAGTTATAAATTGTAATTGTATGTAATCATCAATTACAATATAAAGTATATTATCAACAATTACAATTAAATAAGCAATTACCATAATGTATTTCTTTTTCTCTCTCCTTCAGAGTGATTGACGGGCTGGACACGCTGGACGAGCTGGAGAAGCTTCCGGTCAACGAGAAGACGTTTCGGCCGCTGACAGAGGTGCGGATCAAAGACGTCACCATCCACGCCAACCCCTTTGCCCTGTGACCCGCCCCCTCCGCTGAACCGTCCTGGATGGGGGCGTGGCCGACTGAGCGACCGGCCTGTCATCTGTATCAGATGTTTCTTCCGCTGACTCGCTCGCTGATACGTTTTTTTTTTTTTCATTGAAACCCTGAAAATATTTTATTATTTGTTAACGGAAATAAACCCTTTTATTATATCCCCGACCGCCTTTGCTAATTTATCCCGAAACGTCGGGGCTAGCAACACCCATGTTTCCTGGCTACTGCAAAAACATTTTTGATTCTGATGTCCATAAAGTTCTTTGAAATGGACCAAAACCCACGCTGATCTATAAGATTCCTGGGCCGATCGAGGTGAGTTTTGAGCCACTTTAATGTGGCGTAGTACCAAGTCAGCTGAGGATGGCTAAGGCTTTGCAGCCTTCGCTCTGGGACGGCTAAGGAGGATGGAAAGGGGCCAGGAATGCTGCCAGATGTCTGCGTTTTACATAACATCCAAAAGGCAGTGAGGGAGGAGGGAGGGACGTTTAGAGAGAAACATCAGAAAAGGTACAAAGTACTTTAGTATAGACTAGAAGTGCTGCCAGTGTCCTCACTCACGGGGCAGCCATCTTTTTGAAGCCTCAGCCGTGACCATTTTGACAGAGGAAAGAACGCTGACCGGTGACCGGATCACTGGCTCGGGTAAATTAGAGCTGCTACTGCTGCACACTCAGCATTCAGTTAAGCCGGTTGATGGGTCGCTCAGCAGAGCCTGAGGAAGTGGGAAGCCTGCCCACGGAACGTGTGGCTCTTGGGGCGGTAGGGGGTGCGGAGACCTTCTTGGCTTAATTCGGGTTTATTTTGGTTGTATTTTGGTTGTATTTTGTGACCTATACTGTGGTTCACATCATAGGACATTAGCAGACTTTGGTTATAAAGATGATGATGGGGGATTGATTTTGATACTGTTATTTGTGATTGTTATATAGGCAATGAATTGTGTTTTTTTATATTATCTTGATGGGATTGGTTTTGATCACCAATTTCAGATTGGTTACAACCAAATGTATTTTTTGATTGTTTGCACTTTACAGCACATACATATTTTTATGATCCGGATCATAGACAGGTGTTGCACAGTACATTCACATGGTTTCATATTTATATCAGAAACTTTTTTTCTTTTGTTATGATGTGTATACAGATATACCATATATACTCGAGTATAAGCCGAGTTTTTCAGCCCACTTTTTGGGCTGAAAAAAGCCACCTCGGCTTATACTCGAGTCCACCGACACAGTGACCGGCACTTCCAGGCTGCTGCGTGCTGGTCGTCGGTGGGCGTGCCCACCGACGACCAGCGCGCAACAGCCAGGAAGTGCAGCCAGGAAGCGGCGGCGGCGGAGCGGAGGGGCCGGAGGAAAGGAGAGCGGCGGGCGGCCGCCCTCCGTTGCGCCCGGACGAGGGGAAGCCGGACCTGAGATGGCGCCTGGGAGGAGCGGCGACGGGACCTCACCTGGGACGGAGCTTGTGTCCCCCGAGAGGCAGGTGTGTGTTGTGGCGGCGGGCACCGGCGGGAGAACGGTGCTGTCGGCTCCCTGTCCGCCGGGCGAAGTAAGAGAAGCAGCTACACCCGAGGTCGCAGGGTGTACCAAGATGGCGGCCGCCGAGGAGCAGAAGGCAGCTACACCCGAGGTTGCAGGGTGTACCAAGATGGCGGCCGCCGAGGAGCTGGATGCTGGAGTGTGCGTCTGAGAGCGGCTGCAGCAGCAGGTACCCACAGTGTATGTGTGTCTCTTTCTGTGTGTGTCTTTCTGTGTGTGTGTGTGTGTGTGTGTGTGTGTGTGTGTCTCTTTCTGTGTGTATGTGTGTGTGTCTCTTTCTGTGTGTATGTGTGTGTGTCTCTTTCTGTGTGTGTCTTTCTGTGTGTGTGTGTATGTGTGTGTGTCTCTTTCTGTGTGTCTCTTTCTGTGTGTGTGTGTATGTGTGTGTGTCTCTTTCTGTGTGTGTGTGTGTGTCTCTTTCTGTGTGTCAACTCCAATTCCAATTAAAAAAAGCCGCCTCGGCTTATACTCGGGTCAATAGCTTGTTCCACTTTTTTGGGGTAAAATTAGGTGCCTCGGCTTATACACAGATCGACCTATACTCGAGTATATACGATATATATATATATATATATAGGAAATGATGGCAAAATATATATTTTTTGATGGTGCTTTCCCCATCGCCTACACACCTATCTATGTTGGTCTGTTTTGTTAGTCATTGTTGGTTTTGTGCCTTATTTATGAAGGGATAGCGCCAGGTAGCATCATGTAGCGTCAGGTAAACGCTGGACACGGCAGCAATTACACATTTATGAAGCCGAATCTGGTGAGCGACTAGAACAACGCCATGTAGCGTCCGATTCATCATTATCCCAGGCTCGGCATACAGCGCCGGCGTTCATCCTTGCGGAGCACCACGTCTAACCTGTTGCTCCCATACATTTCTATGGACGATCCTTAAATCCCTTTCCTGGTCCCAATTTTTTTTTTTCCTTAAAAAAAAATCTCAAAACTTCTGACGTGTATTCTGGGCAAGAAAATGACATTTTTGGAAACTTTTTGGATTAATAATATTTTTATGTAGAATTGTCCTGTACATGTCTGGTATTAAAGTGTTCATGTTACAATGTTTGTTGCTAGTGGATACATGGTTATAAACATCCTTTCATCACACCACTTCTGGCGCTCTGGGCTACAACTACATTATTTTGAGCGCGGGCGATGTTTGAGGCTGTTTTTTTGATGAATGTGGTGTGAGTCGGTCGCCCTGAGCTGGCGCTACCGTTCTCTCCCATACAGCGTAGTACTGCGACTCACACATCATATTCATCAATGCCGGACAGCGACTGAGGCGCTCTGAAACAAAGAACCATAGCCAAGCACAGTGACTACTAGCGGTCGCTCCTGAAATCTGCGCTACAGGCGCTTATCTGTCGCTACCTGGCGTTGGTAATGAATCCGCCTGCCCATGTTTTTTAATTGGTTTTAGCATGTTTAGGTTTATATGTAGTGATTAACTTGTGTCAAGATCAAATAAAATAATATGTTTTTGAACTAGTATTGATTCTAGCGTGCTTCCCTATTTTGTTGTGCTCAGCAGGCCATCAACCAGATCTTGCGGGTTCGGGTCGAGCACCAAACTCGAACATTTGTCTGAAGTCCGCGTTGGGTTTTGGAAAACCTGAACTCGTAAAGTTTGCGTTTCGGGTTCGTCCGGTGCCGCCACATATAAAAACTGTGTACAATTAGGGGTACACCCCTATATAACTATATAATGCTCAGATACTGGTCCAAGGATAGGCTACAAAATTGTGGAAGGGCCTTAAACTTAAAACTTAATCAGGAGCGATTTGTTTCATGCAAATATCTCATCAGGAACATTTTGCGGTCCACCCGTTCCCTGTTGGGGTCCCTGATCCCCTCATTCATTTGGTAGGCGACGTCCTCCAGAACGTTGTAAAGGAACCTCAGGATCTCGCTGTCTCTCCCGCGAGTTCTATGGTGGTCGGTCAGAGTATAGTTTTCCAGTTTGATCACCTGCTCCACGCCCATCCGTCTGAAGGTCTTCTCCATCTCGTAAAAGTCCGCCGATGTCATGTGTGTGAGCACAATGATGGGGACCAGCCCTGGAAACCAAACGCAGTGAGCACAATGACTTCTCCAACCTGGAGTCATGAAAGGTTTTATAGATCATGAACATGATATACAAATAAACCCCCGACACAAGAGCTTTCGACTCGCTTATCTGGTTCCATGTTATCTTTCTAAAATGGGCCTGTTACTGCCTGTTACCTCCCAATTCCCAGATTTGGAGGGACTGTCCCTCTTTTGGGACCGCGCCCCCTGTCCCTCGTTGTTCTCATTTGTCCCTCTTTGAGGTGTAACATGCAGATCTGCAGCAATAAATGATTAATTTGCCTATTCAAAGTGTTTATATTGTTGTAACTGTTTCTGAGGTGTTTTAGCCACCAAACATAAAAGGGGTTTTTGTGCCCAGACAGTGGGGTTGATTCAGCACCAAGTGCCCTTTAGGTGGGAAAAGAAATAGAAGCGCTCTTTTTATAGCTAGTGTTGAATTGACCCCTAAAATAGACAATATAAATGAATGGCGCTTTTTACTCCCGAAATAAAGTAGGGTTCTTTTTATGCCTGGTGCTAAATCAACCCCATTGTGTTACAGAATAATAGGAGGCTATTCCATGCTCCACCCACCGGCTTACCTTTCAACTTTTCAGAGCGGGAAAGAGGGACAATTGTTAAATTAAGCCACGCCCCCTCGCTGATTGGTGGATAGGAGATTGGGTCTAACAGGTACAACAATAGAAACACTTTAAATAAACAAATGAATAATTTATTGCTGCGGATCTGCATGTTACACCTCAAAGAGGGACAGTATGTAAAAGAAGCCACACCTCCCTCATCAAGGGATGGGTGAAGCCGCGCCCCCTCATTGAGGGATGGATAGAAGATTGGGTGTAACAGTTACAACAATATAAACACTTTGAATAAGCAAATGATTCATTTATTGCTGCAGATCTGCATGT
This sequence comes from Gastrophryne carolinensis, assembly GCA_027917425.1. Taxonomy (NCBI): domain Eukaryota; kingdom Metazoa; phylum Chordata; class Amphibia; order Anura; family Microhylidae; genus Gastrophryne; species Gastrophryne carolinensis. The sequence goes on along the minus strand of CM051240.1, from coordinate 10,216,099 downwards.
TACACCTCAAAGAGGGACAAATGAGAACAACGAGTGACTGGGGGATATGGGCTCAGAAGAAGGACAGTCTCTCCAAATCAGGGACACTTGGGAGGTATGCATTTGGGGCACTTACATTGTGAAAGCTTAACATGGCGGTAGATTAATTTTCAACAGTGACTAACACATAAAACAATGTTGTTGCTTATAAAAATTAACCGATTATCAAATTAACGATTTGTTAAGCTGTCACAATTTCAACGTCCCAAATTTGTCCTTGTGGTCAGCTTAACCAATGGTAATGGATGAGCGGTGAAAATCTTTTTGGATTTTTTTTTTTTTATCTTTGTGGACAATGTCCGCAGCACCACTGTCTTCATTGATATACAGCAGGATGTGCGACGCACTGTGTATATACTGTACCTGTCATGGTCTTGCAGTTCTGGAGAAACGTCCTCACCTCCTGCTTCTCCGGCTCGGCAAACGCCTTTGTGACACTGTGTAAGAAGGTTCCGGAGGAAATAAATGGTTATGATCTTAAATATTAATGAATTATTATTAAACAACTAATATTACTGATATATAGGTAACTGGGATGAATGTGGAAGCTGTGGATGTGTACCTGCCGTTTATTATGATTCTGATCCAGAGCTTGCTGATAATAATGCACATATAAATATATTGAAAGGGTTTACTTCTGCTAATTTGAATTAGTTTGTGAACCTCATGGAAGCAGTTCATATGCAGACGTAAAGAATGTCTGGGTTGTCCCAGTACCCTGTTAGTAATCACTTGATGTATGGTCTTTCAAACCATTTAACTTGAACCATCTGTTGTGTGTAGCCATAGTGTTTCACGATGGCTGCTTTGTAATACGAAGAATGAGGGTTGCAGTTGGGAGGAGAAATTTTGGTTGACCAGAGAAATTATACTTAAGCAAGGAACTTGGGGGAGGAGGTCTCTCTATCCGCTTTCCTCTCACAGCATACAGGACGTAGGGCTGCCACGCAGCCAGTATAGCCGAACGCCTGCGGGGGCTGAGCAGAAGATAAAGGCCCTGTTTGAATTAGCTTTTTGTATGGGACACACTGCTTACAATTCTGGACATTGTAACTTCCATCATATTCTCACTGTTCATTTTATTACTTTTTCTGTAACACAACTTGCTCTATTTAAACAAAATCCACTCATCGATTTTTGGTTTTGGCCCAGTACTTGATTTGTGAACTACAATAGCTGAGATTATATATGGATGGCCCAATAGTCCTCGTAAAGTATAAAAACAAGGAAACAAACTTCTTTCACACTTTAAGGTAAAGACAAAGGGACAAAAAGGATTTTAGTTGTAGGAAAAATAAAATTATCATCTATGTTACATTGAGTTTACTGTCCCTTCATGTCCTTGATCTCTCTCTATTATATCTTGTGGAGCATTCTGGATGGGAAGGGTGTTTCTGATTCATATACATGAACAGAGAAGAAGCTAAGCTTTATGGCACCCGGGGCAAAGATTCGATATGGCACCCCCCACCTGTGCTCAGGCCCCCCCTGACCTGCTGCATCGGTTCTTACCTGTAGACAAACACAGGGACAATGAAATCGGTGAAGTTTGGGTTCATGTCTGTTTCCAGTATTTTCTGCATCATATCGTGAAATCCATTCTTCCATTCCACCTTCTTATTCAGAGGAGTGAAGTTCCCTGAAACAACACAAGCGTTTATATAATAGAAGAAAGATTTAGGTGAAAGCTTTGTCATATATAATCCTTTAAAGAGGAAATTACTTTTCAGGGTGGAAAAGAGAAAATTTGTTAAATTAGGCCATCATTAAAGTGGACCGTCACCCATGGGTGATCGGCCCGGGAATCCATAAGATTCCCGGGCCGATCACCCCCCTCACCGCGGGACATGCGAGATCGGGATGTCCCGCGGTGAGGGACCCCCCCCAAAACCCCAAAAGACCTCACCTGGCCGCTGCCGCCGCCGCCTCCCGCGCACTCCTCTAGCCGTGCGCGCGCCCGCGTCGGCCGTTTGTGAATGGCCGGCGCGGGCGCGCGCACTGTCAGAGGGGCGCGCGGGAGGCGGCGGCGGACGCGCTGCCTTGTCCGCCGCTTGTCCGTGGGAGCGTGGTGAGGTGAGTTTGGGGGTTTCTGGGGGGTTTTACACAGCGGGGCACCCCTAATCGGGGTGCCCCCCTGAAGTGGACCAAAACCCAGGATAGTCAAAATCCTGGGTGTTGGTCCACTTTAAGGGATGAATAGGATATAGGATGTAACAGTTACAACAATAGAAACACTTTGAACAGGCAAATGAATCATTTATTGCTGCAGATCTGCATGTTACACCTCAAAGAGGGACATTGTGTAAATGAAGACACGCCCCTCATTGAGGGATTGATGAAGCCACGTCCCTCATTGAGGGATGGATGAAGGCATGCCCCCCTATTGAGGGATGGATAGGAGATACATTGTAACAGTTACAACAATAGAAACACTTTGAATAGGCACATGCATCATTTAATGCTGCAGATCTGCATGTTACACCTCAAAGAGGGACAAATGAGAACAATAAGGGACATGGACTAAAAAAAAGAGGGACAGCCCCTCCAAATCAGGGACACTTGTTAAGGTATGAGTTGTGGCTGACAGGAGCTATACGTTTATAATAAAGTCCAATGACGGATGGAATATTCCATTTTATATTTCCTCATAGAGGCGCCTTCTTCATGGAAGTGTGGGTGTGGTAGGACAATGAAAGTCCCTGTCACGTGGATCGTCAGAGGTGAAAGTCCCTCTTAGAAGTTTGCTCAGTTTGCAGACAGTCTTGTCATATTTCTGGTTAACTGTTTGCTCAGCATGTAGTGTCCTATTTCTCACCCTATAAGATGCACCTGCCAATAGGACGCACCTGGGATTTGGAGGAGAAAAATAAGAAGCAAAATATTCTGAACCAATTGTGCAAAAACACCGTCCGCCCAAGAACCAAATAATAGGCAAACTATACAATTCTCCATTAAAGGCAGTGTGGCATCGCCCCTCATATTCCCCATATATAGGCTGTGTGGCATTCCCCCTCCCATTCCCCATATAGGCAGTGTGGCATTCCCCCTCCCATTCCCCATATAGGCAGTGTGGCATTCCCCCTCCCATTCCCCATATAGGCAGTGTGGCATTCCCCCCTCCCATTCCCCATATAAGCAATGTGGCATTCCCTCCATTCCCATATAGGCAGTATGGCATTCCCTCCATTCCCCATATAGGCAGTGTGGCATTCCCCCTCCCATTCCCCATATAGGCAGTGTGGCATTCCCCCCTCCCATTCCCCATATAAGCAATGTGGCATTCCCTCCATTCCCATATAGGCAGTATGGCATTCCCTCCATTCCCCATATAGGCAGTGTGGCATCCCCCCTATCATTCCCCATATAGGCAGTGTGGCATTCCCCCCTCCCATTTCCCATATAGGCAGTATGGCATTCCCCATATAAGCAATGTGGCATTCCCTCCATTCCCATATAGGCAGTGTGGCATTCCCCCTCCCATTCCCCATATAGGCAGTGTGGCATTCCCCCTCCCATTCCCCATATAGGCAGTGTGGCATTCCCCCCTCCCATTCCCCATATAAGCAATGTGGCATTCCCTCCATTCCCATATAGGCAGTATGGCATTCCCAATCCCATATAGGCAGTGTGGCATTCCCCCTCCCATTCCCCATATAGGCAGTGTGGCATCCCCCTCCCATTCCCCATATAGGCAGTGTGGCATCCCCCTCCCATTCCCCATATAGGCAGTGTGGCATTCCCCCTCCCATTCCCCATATAGGCAGTGTGGTAGTTCCCCTTTATTTCCCCCTGTTAAGGCTTTCTAGTCATAAATGCACAGGGCCTTATTTCCACAGGAAGGGGAATTAGCATTTATGGGTTAAGCAGGGCAGATCACAGACTCCCTTCTGATTTTCTCACACTTCCAGCCTGATAAGGTTCCAGTGGGTCTGGAGATGGTAGAACCCCTGGCTGTTAAACAGTCAGATGAGAGCCGCAGACCAGCGGCACCAACACAAATCGGACCGTAGCTGCGCCACAATGTGTTCCAGCACCAAGCCAGGTACAGAACCAGAACCAGCTCACATAGAGGTAGGTTTCTCTGGGCCCTGCGACATAGGAAAAACTAGAAAAATGGAGATCTAAGGTTCTAAACCACGTAGGAACCACATTTGGTGCCGTATCCAAAGCCATATAACCCCCCTGCTCAAAGTTATAACCCCTAAGGGATTTTAGGGGCTAAAGCAAGCTCCAGAACAGGGAGAGGTGACAATCCGTCCCACAGAAGGGAAGGAGTGAAAGGATCCCGAGGCATTAAAGGGTTAACCCTGGGCCAGGCGTTTGTCACTCCTCTGGATAGGGGTCTCGTGGCAGCGTGCTGGAGGTGTCCAAATCATCTGTAAGCTCTTGACATACCCCTTGTGGGAGCTCTTCATCGCCGCTCGATAACTGCTTCTTAAGTTAACTGACCATTGTCTCTCTGTGTAACTCACTGTAACCTGTAACCACTACTCAAAACAGTATTTGTATTATTTCCTATCCCATCATAGCCAAATGTTTGTTATCACTGCCTAGTGTGCTTATAGCACTAAAACTTATATTTAACTTGAGTGATCTTTTTGCCTTGGCCAAGAATCTGGGTGTCTGCAGGCTTTGACCCTGGTATTCCTGGTAGGAGGGCTCGGACAGGGGTTTTGGGGAAGCGATCTGTGTGTCCCGAGGTCCCTGGTTTATGGTTGGATCACATGACCCGCGCTTCTCTGACAAATTGGTGGCAGCATGTTGGGATAAGGCAAATGGTGTAAGTGAGTGTGGGCCCCATACTCACATACACTAAAGATTACCAGCAGTTGCTTTTCTGTTGCTGGGATCTTAAGATCAGCTCAACACTAGGCATATTCTGAGAGTGGTTACAGTAGGTTGTGTGATTACAACATCGTGCAATATCTGTCAGTGACCAGCAGCTGCAGGCATGGCGAGTGGCACCATGTTGCACATGGGTGTGGAGGGGCCCAGCCAGGGCTCTCCCAGAAGCCAATCACCGACCCTCAGCACCCAGAGGACCGTGCCCCGCCTGCGGCCGCCAGCGTGCTCGGAGCCACTGAGCTATGACAGCGCTTAGACGCGCATAGCTCAGCGGCTCCGAGCACGGTGATTGGACGAGCATGCGCCGTAGGAGCAGGGTGAGGTGAGGTTTATTAGGAGGATAGTCAGGATACCCAGGATAGTCAAAATCACCATAGGTGTAAGGCCCTGAAAATCTTTGGGTACCTACCCAGCGAGACCACCCTGAGCTATGAGGGGGTCAAGCAGGTGCTGATCCGCCAATATAGCCTTACCCCTGAGTTTTATCGCAAGAAACTCCAGAGTTTGCGACGGGGCCCCACCGACAGCTGGGCTGACCACATGAGGGCGATACGGAGAGCAGTCGAGCAGTGGACCACCGGCTTAGAAATCGCCACCATCCAGCAACGGAAGGAGCTTATTGAGCTTATTGCCACAGAACAGTTTCTCTGGAATTGCCCTGACGATCTGCAGCAGTTTCTGCATGACCGGAAGCCTAAGGGGGCTTCAGCTACTGCAGCACTTGCGGAAGAGTACCAACACAACAGAGCACCCGAGGCCCGGAAACCTGCCAGCTGGTAAGCCCCCACCGGCATCTGTTGTCCATGCCCATCAGCCCAAGGCCCCTTCCCCTACTTCTCACCACTGCAACCAACCTGGACACTTCAAGGCCACATGTCCTCAGCACCAGCAGGGCCCATCCCAGAAATCCACGGTGCTGTATGTGGGTAGGGGGGCAGGGAGGTCCCGGGACAACTTGCAATTCGTCACTGACTTGTGCACCCTGAGATGATGTCCACACCGGACTTCATTCCCGGAATCAGTCTCAGTCTCTGAGGGAGGTGCATCGGCACTGCCTATTGCAAAGGTTTATTTGGACTGGGGTGCCATGCGGGGTGTGGGGGTATTATCAAATATCCCTGCCAGTGTTTTGCTAGGGACAGACTTGGGGCGGCTAGTGTCTCAGTATGTGGCCACTAAAACCCTGAGGTCTGGTTCCCCAGAATGTAATAACATGTATACTCCAATGTGTGCAATCAATAAGAGTAATGTGTGTAACCTGCCTGCTACAGGTAATGTGGGGGTAGGTAGTTTAACCCTTTAAGTGCCAGTCTACCTGGAGTTTTTGTCACTCTTTTTTTACAATTTGTAGTGTTTTTGTAATAAAAAAATGTAAGTTTGTAAAAAAAATCTTATTGCGTGTGAAATCCTAATTTCTCCCGGTTACAGCAGTACAACATATGTATAGGTAGACATCCTTTCCTGCCCAGGAGACTCCCCCAAACTGAAACAGTGCTTTAGGGGATTTTCAGATAAAATACAACTGCGATATGCGCTATGCGCACCTTGCAGATTTTCCAGAAAAACAACCCTTTACATTTGAAATACCCCCAACAAACTATATATTCTCTGGAAGTACACACCTCAAGCTTTCTAGGTGTACCAGGCTTGTTGATGTGGCCACAGTTTTCTGGAAGTAATCCCTCAATGTAATCTTTGGTTGCAAAGAGTTTCCCTAAAATAAGGATAAAAAAGCAGAATCAAAGCCACATTTTCCTAAAAAGAAACTATATACAAACAAGAAAAAACAAGTTTAATCTGAAAAAGCAAGGTCCCCCGAACAGAACGATACCCAACATGCATAGCTACTGTCAAGAGAAGAGTTGCCAAACACCCCAAAGTAAAGCATGTGCGTAACGGTAATTTTACTTGAAAACTTCAGCTCTGCAGACAAAGTGCGCACCTTGCGATTTTTCAGCCAAAACAACCCTTTACATTTGGAATATCCCCCATAAACCATATATTACCTGAAAGCACACGTTAAGCGTACCCTGCTTGTTGTAGTGGGCTCATGTTTCTGGAATTAATCCCTCAAAGAATTCTTTGGTTGCGCAGGGTTACCCTAAAAAATGTATAAAAAAGCTGAATAAAAAACACCTTTTCCTCAAATTTAAATATGCAAACAAGAAAAAAAAAGCTAAGTCTGAAAGCGCAAGGTCCCCCGAACAGAACAATACCCAACATGCATAGCTACTTTTAACCCTTTTAATTGCCAGCCTACTTGAGATTTTGTCACCCTCTGTTGACAGGTCATTTTTCCCCATTTTGCGCCATTTTTGCTGGAATTTTCAGGAAAATTATATATATATTTTTGCAGCAGAGTGCTTCTTCCTCCCTGAGGAAGAAGGGTTAAATAGCAGCTGGGGAGGGAACTGCGACTGAGGTCAGGGCTGTTCCAGGAGACGTGGGACCCCTAGGTAAGTCCACATCGCAGGGTTTTTCAACCACTGGGTTGTCAGAGGGCCAGGCTGGTCTGTCTGGACTGGCGGCTTGGATGGAATTGGAAGGGGGACAGGCATTACCTGAGGCCACAGCGGCTCTGGCCACGTCCATGCATAGTGGGAGCGCTGGTAGCCCAGGGGCCCCTCGGGGTCTAAGGGCTCCCTTCCTTCGAACCAAGTGGTGGCCAGGGCCGACGGAGGTCCGGAGGGAGGTCCTGGGAAATAGACAGGGGATGGGACGGTCTCTGCTTGTGTTAAGGGACCAGGGTATTCTGCCTGAACCCGCAACTTGGGTGGAAGTAGTGGAGGAGCAGGTGCTATCTGGGATTTCAGCGGCTGAGACCGCTGGCAAGCACAGCAGGGGCCCCTCAGGGGACTGACAGCTCCCTCCCTTCCTCCCAAGAGGCTGCCGAGAAACTGACTGAAGACATGGTGGTCTCCACAATCCTCACCATGTCACACTGATGACCCCCAAAGAGTTCTCCCCAAACAGGAGGTGCAGCTCCACTTGGGCCCAGACCCCAGACGGGTGGTCTGGAGATAAGTGCGGCTGTACCCAATGATGGTCAAGCCAGGGTCACCAGGAGAGTGGCCTGAGGATCAGCCATTGGTGGTTCCCTATCCGTCCAGGGCCAAGAAGTGCTATGCCTTAGAAAGCCAAATGATTAAGCACATAGGGATCACCAAGAAGCAAGCGGGGCCTGACCTGGCTGCTCACTGCCATTTGTACCATACCTGTCAGAGGGTGAGGGTGGCAGGGCAAAGTCCCAGCAGCCCACCGGAAACTCTGATGCACAGAAAGAATTTTGTATTAATGGGGGTGGACTATGCCACCCAAGGCCCCCGTTCAATGGCCTTGTCACCCACCTGGGCTGACAGGGTGGGTACCGCCCTGAGGGAGATCCTTTCCTGGGAAGAATCCCCCCAGGGTAGACTCTCCATCCAGGGGATCCAGTTCATGGTGCTGGAGGTTAGGCAGGCGCCAACTCGTGGCTACCTCCTTAAACTGTGTTGTTGACATGCACCGGGGCCCCTGGCTCGGGTAAAGCAGAAAGGGATGGGTTGCCATCGGCAGCCTGTGGTCCCTCGGTCCCAGCTATGGGCCACCCTACACCCCTTCCGGGAGTGGTCCAACCATTACTCTGGAGCGATGTGGACTGCAGTTTGGCACATAAACCCTGGAGGGGTACCCTGAGACCTGAGCCGGGGAAGGTGGAGGCAATCACCTCCTGGCCAACCCCCAGGACCAAGACCCAGGTGCAGTCCTTTTTGGGCACTGCCGGATACTATAGGATGTTTGTCCCCCCCATAGTTCCTTGGCCAAGCCCTTGACGGCCAGGAGAAAGTTGCCCTCCGCAGTCAATTGGACCCGTGACAGCAAGATAGCCTTCCAAGCACTGAAAGATGCCCTCTGCAGCTCTCCGGTGCTATAACGGTCGACTTTACGCGGCCGTTATAGCACCAAGTGATGCCAGTGACTTTGGCCTTGGCACCGTGATAAGGCAGATCGACCAGCTCTCCAACAATACCAGTTTGACAATCGCCATAGAAAAGGACCATGAAAATGCAGATGGTCTGTCCCGGCAGGGGAGGTAGCAAATGGGTGCATCGGTCAGCACCGACAGGTTCTGGCCTCTAGCACCCTCTAAAGGAGGGAGGTGTGAAGGAACGATCCAGTTTAAATGTGGAGAGCCCACAGATACAAGTCCGGAGTTTCGCTTTATTTCCCCCTGTTAAGGCTTTCTAGTCATAAATGCACAGGGCCTAATTTACCCAGGAAAGGGAATTAGCATTTATGGGTTAAGCAGGGCAGATCACAGACTCCCTGCTGATTTTCTCACACCTCCAGCCTGAGAAGGCTCCAGTGGGTCTGGAGATGATAGGACCCCTGGCTGTTAAACAGTCACATCAAAAGATGAGAGCCGCAGGCCAGCTGCACCAACACAAATCGGACCATAACTGAGCCACCATGTGTCCCAGCACCAAGCCAGGTACAGAACCAGAACCGGCTCACAAAACCGCATGTAGAATTAGGTTTCTCTGGGCCCTGCGACATAGGAAAAACTAGAAAAATGGAGATCTAAGGTTCTGAACGAGTTAGGTACCCCATTTTTGTACTCATCAGATGCCCAGCATCCAGCCCAATCTTTTGGTGCCGTATCCAAAGCCATATGACCCCTAAGGGATTTTAGGGGCTAAAGCAAGCTCCAGAACAGTGGGAGGTGACAATCCGTCCCACAGAAGGAAGGGGGTGAAAGGATCCCGAGGCATAAAAGGGGTAACCCTGGGCCGGGCATTTGTTACTTCTCTGGATAGGGGTCTCGCGGCAGCGTGCTGGAGGTGTCCAAATCATCTGTAAGCTCTAGACATACCCCTTGTGGGAGCTCTTCATCACCTACTCAACAACTGCTTCTTAAGGTAACTGACCATTGTCTCTCTGTGTAACTCACTGTAACCTGTAACCACTACTCAGAACAGCATTTGTATTATTTCCTATTCCATCATAGCCAAATGTTTGTTATCACTGCCTAGTGTGCTTATAGCATTAAAACTTATATTTAACTTGAGCGATCTTTTTGCCTTAGCCAAGAATCTGTGTCCGCAGGCTTTGGGCCTGGTATTCCTGATAGGAGGGCTCGGACAGGGGTTTTGGGGAAGCGGTCTGTGTGTCCGGAGGTCCCTGGTTTATAGTTGGATCATGTGACCCGCGGTTCCCTGACAGGCAGTGTGGCATTCCTCCCCCCATTCCCCATATAGGCAGTGTGGCATCCCCCCTCCCATTCCCCATATAGGCAGTGTGGCATCCCCCCTCCCATTCCCCATATAGGCAGTGTGGCATTCCCCATATAGGCAGTGTGGCATTCTCCCTCCCATTCCCCATGGGCAGTGTGGCATTCCCCCTCCCATTCCCCATATAGGCAGTGTGGCATCCCCCTCCCATTCCCCATATGGGCAGTGTGGCATTCCCCCTCCCATTCCCTATATAGGCAGTGTGGCATTCCCGCCTCCCATTCCCCATATAGGCAGTGTGGCATTCCCCCTCCCATTACCTATATAGGCAGTGTGGCATCCCCCTCCCATTCCCCATATGGGCAGTGTGGCATTCCCCCTCCCATTCCCCATATAGGCAGTGTGGCATTCCCCCTCTCATTCCCCATATAGGCAGTGTGGCATTCCCCCTCTCATTCCCCATATAGGCAGTGTGGCATTCCCCCTCCCATTCCCCATATAGGCAGTGTGGCATCCCCCCTCCCATTCCCCATATAGGCAGTGTGGCATTCCCGCCTCCCATTCCCCATAGAGGCAATGTGGCATTCCCCCTCCCATTCCCCATATAGGCAGTGTGGCATTCCCCTCCTAATCCCCATATAGGCAATGTAGCATTCCCCCCTCCCAATCCATATATAGGGAGTGTGGCACCCACCCTCCTATTCCCCATATAGGCAGTGTGGCACCCACCCTCCTATTCCCCATATAGGCAGTGTGGTATCCCCCCTCCCATTCCCCAAATAGGCAGTGTGGCATTCACCCCCCCCATTCCCCATATATACAGCGTGGCATTCCCCCCCATTCCCCATATAATCAGTGTGGCATCCCCCACCCATTCCCCATATAGGCAGTGTGGCATTCCCCTCCCATTCCCCATATAGGCAGTGTGGCATCCCCCCTCCCATTCCCCATATAGGCAGTGTGGCATTCCCCCTCCTATTCCCCATATAGGCAGTGTAGCATTCCCCCCTCCCATTCCCCATATAGGCAGTGTGGCATCCCCCCCATTCCCCATATAGGCAGTGTGGCATTCTCCCTCCTATTCCCCATATAGGCAGTGTGGCATTTCCCCTCCCATCCCCATATAGGCAGTGTGGCATTCTCCCTCCCATTCCCCATATATAGGCAGTGTGGCATTCCCCCCTCCCATTCCCCATATAGGCAGTGTGGCATTCCCCCCTCCCATTCCCCATATAGACAGTGTGGCATTCCCCCTCCCATTCCCCATATAGGCAGTGTGGCATTCCCCCTCCCATTCCCCATATAGGCAGTGTGGCATCCCCCCTCCCATTCCTCATATAGGCAGTGTGGCATTTCCCCTCCCATTCCCCATATAGGCAGTGTGGCATTCCCCCCTCCCATTCCTCATATAGACAGTGTGGCATTTCCCCTCCCATTCCCCATATAGGCAGTGTGGCATTCCCCCCTCCCATTCCCCATATAGGCAGTGTGGCATCCCCCCCATTCCCCATATAGGCAGTGTGGCATTCTCCCTCCTATTCCCCATATAGGCAGTGTGGCATTTCCCCTCCCATCCCCATATAGGCAGTGTGGCATTCTCCCTCCCATTCCCCATATATAGGCAGTGTGGCATTCCCCCCTCCCATTCCCCATATATAGGCAGTGTGGCATTCCCCCCTCCCATTCCCCATATAGGCAGTGTGGCATTCCCCCCTCCCATTCCTCATATAGGCAGTGTGGCATTTCCCCTCCCATCCCCATATAGGCAGTGTGGCATTCTCCCTCCCATTCCCCATATATAGGCAGTGTGGCATTCTCCCTCCCATTCCCCATATATAGGCAGTGTGGCATTCCCCCCTCCCATTCCACATATAGGCAGTGTGGCATTCCCCCCTCCCATTCCCCATATAGGCAGTGTGGCATTCCCCCCTCCCATTCCCCATATAGGCAGTGTGGCATTCCCCCCTCCCATTCCCCATATAGGCAGTGTGACATTCCCCTCCCATTCCCCATATAGGCAGTGTGGTATCCCCGCTGTCTCTTCAGCAGGGCACAGGCATTTGTGAATGCCCAGCTCAGGCATACTCCCTGTTAGAGAGTAGCAGGAGATGCGGCTTGATTGTCGAATTAGACAAGCTACTGGCTGAAGGGACGGGAGTGGATTGGACGAGAGGCTGTGCATGGGCCGTAGGACCAGGGAAGGGTAAGTGAGATGATCTATGGAGTTTCACACAGTGGGGCATCCCCGATCGGGGTGCCTGGGGGGCAAAGACCAAAACGCAGGATAGTCAAAATCCTGGGTATTGGTCCACTTTATGTTTTTTTTTTAATTTTACTTACCAAGTTGCGCATACATTTCTGCTGATTCTTTGTCGTTGAGGGTTAAACATCCACGATTGTCCACTAAGGTGATGGTGGGTGTGAGGGTATAGGTCACCCTGTACGTGGTGATGCCACCCTGGCCATCCCCTGCCCGTGCGTGTTGCTGGTAGGTGCCCCCCTTTAAGGCGTAGAAACAGGAGTTGATCAAGGAGGACTTCCCGTGCCCCATGTAGCCAAACAGCTGGATCAGGACCCGGTTATACCCCTGGCTTCCATGTTTACAGGACCCCAGCTTGAAGTTCTGGATGAAATCCCTCAATGCATCCACCGGTCTCTGCGGCGCCTCCATTTTGGTTTCGGCGTAGGCTGCAGGTGAACCGGCACATCCGTCTATGACTGTCACAGAGGTTTGTCTTTTCTCCTTTATCCCAAGAGTAAAATTGAAACTAAAATCGTGAGCTGGTCTTTTATTCTATTTTACACCGATGAGTCACCTAGACTTTGAGCCAATCAGCGTTATCAGGCCCTTTACCTACAGGCAGCTGATTTCCGAGAAGAGCTTTCAGGTCTTATCTCCTGTTTAACCATACCTCCCAAGTGTCCCTGATTTGGAGGGACTGTCCCTCTTTTAAGTCCATGTCCCCCTGTCCCTCGTTTTCATTTGTCCCTCTTCGAAGTGTAACATGCAGATCTGCAGCAATAAATTATTCATTTGCCTGTTTCTGTCGTTGGAACTGTTACAATGTATCTCATATTCATTCCTCAATGAGAGGGTGTGGCTTCATCCATCCCTCAATAAGCGGGTGTGGCTTCATCCATCCCTCAATAAGGGGGTGTGGCTTCATCAATCCCTCAATAAGGGGGTGTGGCTTCATCCATCCCTCAATAAGGGGGTGTGGCTTCATCCATCCCTCAATGACGGAGTGTGGCTTCATCCATCCCTCAATAAGGTGGTGTGTCTTCATTTACATATTATACCTTTTTGAAGTGTAACATTAAGATCCGCAGCAATAAATTATTCATTTCCCTATTCAATTTGTTTCTATTGTTGTAACTGTTACATCCTACATCTCATATCCATCCATCAATGAGGGGGCGTGGCTTCTTCCATCCCTCGATGGGGTGTGTGGCTTAATTTACATATTGTCCCTCTTTGAGGTGTAACATGCAGATCTGCAGAAATAAATTATTCATTTGCCTATTCAAAGTGTTTCTATTGTTGTAACTGTTATAATGTATCTCCTATCCATCCCCCAATGAGGAGGCGTGGCTTGGCCCATCCCTCAATTAGGGGATGTGGTTTCATTTACATATTGTCCCTCTTTGAGGTGTAATATACATATCAGCAGCAATACATTATTCATTCGCCTATTCAAAGTGTTTCTATTATTGTAATTGTTACAATGTATCTCCTATCCATCCCTCAATGAGGGGGCGTGGCTTCATCCATCCCTCAATGAGGGGGTGTGGCTTCATCCATCCCTCAATGAGGGGGTGTGGCTTCATCCATCCCTCAATGAGGGGGTGTGGCCTAACTTAACAATTGTTCCTCTTTCCCACTCTGAAAAGTTGGGAGGTATGCTTATGTGTAAAGCTCCCCCCAAATACCTTGACAGGGTTTGGGGGTTGCAATTACCATCAAACAGATGTCCTGGGTTTAAAGCAGACTTCCAATCAGCTGTGAGTTAGAGTCTATCAGGTTGGGGGGTTTTTTGAAAGAGGTGAATGATTTGTTAAATCCGGGTTTCGCTAAAAAAAAAAAAAGTAAGTTATTTATTAGATTTGGGTTTCTTTGAAAAAGGTGGGTAATTTGCTCCATTCAGGTTTTTCTTAGTGGTGCGGGCTCCTGGTGTTGGGGAGGAACCCCCCAGGAGGCCCACAATCCTTACCTTACCGGCGATCCAACGGCGCATGCGCGAGACGCGGCCGCGTCTCTCGCTTCCCTCTAGCAGGGCGCGCTCCCGCGCCGGCCGTTTTGTGAATGGCCGGCGCAGGCGCGCTCCCTGTTAGAGGGAAGCGAGAGACGCAGCCAATGACAGCGCTCTGGTATGCGCGTCCAAGTGGCTTTGGACGCGCATACCAGAGCGGCTCTGAGCGCTGTCATTGGCCGGACGAGGTCACGTGGGAGCGGGGAGAGGTGAGTTTTTTGCGGCGATCGGGGGGGGTTTCACACAGCGGGGCACCCCCGATCGGGGTGCCCCACCTAAGTGGACCAACACCCAGGATAGTCAAAATCCTGGGTGTTGGTCCACTTTAAACAGTAAATGAATTTAGTCTCTCGTAAATTGTGGTGGTGTTATAATTAGGATATACAGATGTAAAGTAGTTATCCCAAGGATTGTCCTTACAAAAGGGGTTAAAGTGGACCAACACCCAAGATTTTGACTATCCTGGGTTTTGGTCCACTTCGGTGGGGCACTCCGATCGGGGTTGCCCCGCTGTGTAACCCCCCAGAACGCCCCGAAAACTCACCTCACCCCGCTCCCACGTGACCGCTGCATCCAATCCCCGCCAACGGACAAGCGAGAGACAGCGACGGACAAGCAGAGCGCGTGGGAGGCGGCGGCGGTGGACAAGCATGCGCCGCTGGAACGGGGAGAAGGTAGGATTGTGGGCTTCCTGGGGGGATGTCCCGCGGGGAGGGATCTGATCGGCCGATCCCCCCTGGGTGTTGGTCCACTTTAAAAGACTCACCGCCACGGCCCTGGTGGGCTGTGGGAAAATCCTTATGCAGAGTGCGCTGGCGAAGGCGGACTGCCGGTTTGAATTGCAGAGCTCGCAGGCGGAGAGCGTCACTGGATACTGAAGTTGTAATGATTTTCCATGGAAATGTGTAGCTCCTGCGGCTACAGCTGCTTTGAGGCGTGCGGGGGAGCGCGTAATGCCGCTCCAGCAGATTGGGTTCCTGGGGTTTGGGGAATGTTTTTTTCAGGGGGTGGGCGCGCTAATTAGGCGGGCACAGTAGGCAGGGAGCGGGGCAAAGGCCGGGAAGGGGCGAGGCCACTCCGGTGGCTTAAAAATAGTAGTTTTTGTCCACAAGTTGTGTAGAGGGTTAAAAATTAGCTTCACCGACGCGCATTTTGTCTATGGCCCTTATTCATCAAGCGATAGCGCCAGGTAGTGTCTGACGAGCGCCAGGTAGCGGCAGCTAACGGCGACTACCGACTCAAGTACGCCCGGCGGCGGTCACAATGACGCATTTATCAAGCAAAATGAGGCTAGCGCCGGCGAGAGCGGCGGCTAGCGCGGCATTCATCATGAAGCCGCCTGGACCGAACAGCGCCGCTGCAAATTCCCTCACAGCGCCAGGTATGAGCTGTCGCTCCCTGGCGATGTCCAATGCATTTCAATGGAGCAATCTATAATTATTCATAATTAATTGGTAATAATTTTTTTTTTTTTTTTTTTAATGTCAAAAAATCGGAGAACACTTCTGCAATGTTAGGATTTATTTTTAAGTCAAAAAAAAAAAAAAAAATATGTGCAGAATTGATCTAACAGGTCTGAGATTAACGTATTCATATTACAAAATGATTCTAAAAACATGTATAATGTTACATTCAAAAAATATGGTTGTTTAGGGGTTAAAAACTAGTTAATACACATCGCCGCCAGCGCTCTGGGGTTTAAACAAGGAATGGACAGCGCCAGCACATTCGGAGCGTGATTTGTTGATGAATATGAAGCTAGCCGTTCGCTCTGGCCATTCGTTGTCAGGCGCTCACATACAACGCTGGACCTGTGAAACAGCGACCCCCCAGCCCGTATTCAACATTACCGCACACGACTGAGTCGCTGTCATCAAGCTAACGCCGGCCAAGCACAGCGAATACTGGCTGGCGCTGAAAAAATCTCGCTACAGTCGCTCATCTGTCGCTACCTGGCGCTATTAATGAATCGGCCTCCTAGCCACACATCTATATTAAAGGATAACTGAAGTCATTCTCAACTGGTTTTGCCTAATTTGAGAGGAATCATCATTCGCTCTCTCTGGAGGAGTTTTGCACGTATATATTTTAAAGCAACAATTATGTTTTGATCTGGTAAGAGTTCGGTGATACCGGTGACGGGCACGCAACGGAGGATGTCACATATGTTTTGTTCGGGACATTTCACTAATCGATTCACATATTAAGCTCTGTGTTTTATATATTTTTTCATCCATCCCTCAACGAGGGGGCGTGGTTTCATCCATCCCTCAATGAGGGGGTGTGGCTTCATCCATCCCTCAATGAGGGGTGTGGCTTCATCCATCCCTCAATGAGGGGGTGTGGCTTCGCCCATCTCTCAATGAGGGTGTGTGGCTTCATCCATCCCTCAATAAGGGGGTGTGGCTTCATCCATCCCTCAATGAGGGGGTGTGGCTTCATCCATCCCTCAATGAGGGGGTGTGGCTTCATACATCCTTCGATGAGGAGCGTGGCTTCATTTACATATTGTCCCTCTTTGAGGTGTAACATGCAGATCTTTAAATAGGAATTTCAGTCCCCCCCCCCCCCCCCCACACACTTTGGTTTTACCTTTGGGCAATTTTTACTCACCTCGTCAGGAGATCCATCTTCTGGGCCCCTCGGGTTCCGGTCGACCTGCCGACGGGCGGCGCCATCTTGCATCCCATCGGACACTGCGTACAACACCGGATCTGGCGCCTGCGCAGCGCCCATGGTTGGGATGCAATGGAGCCGCCCGAAATCCCGCAAGAATTTACTGAAAGGACTTTGAAGAGAATGGATAAAGTCACACTGTCACTTACAGACGGCTAAGGCGGAGGGGCAGAGGATTGGGTCCTGAAGACGCCGTATGGCGCCGCAGCAGGGATCTTCTTGATGGGATCAATACTCAGCCAATCTAAGAATTCCACTTCCACCATTTAGCCAAAGAGTCAGAGCAGTCGTAACCACCCCCCAGACATCCGGCATTGTGCATCGGGTGGGACAGTCTTCCCCATAATGTCAGCAAAGTGGGACATTTAGAGGTCTATTCATCAAGGGATAGCGCCAGGAAGCGCCTCGCAGCGGCAGGCAACGTCTGGTGAACGCCGGGCGCTGTATGCAAAACCACATTTATGAAGGCGATTCTGGTGGGTGACTCTTAACAGCGCCATGTAGCGTCACATGTATTATTACAGGCAGGTCAGTGTATAGCACCTCTAACAGCGCCATGTAGCGTCACATGTATTATTACAGGCAGGTCAGTGTATAGCGCCTCTAACAGCGTCATGTAGTGTCACATGTATTATTACAGGCAGGTCAGTGTATAGCGCCTCTAACAGCGCCATGTAGCGTCACATGTATTATTACAGGCAGGTCAGTGTATAGCGCCTCTAACAGCGCCATGTAGTGTCACATGTATTATTACAGGCAGGTCAGTGTATAGCGCCTCTAACAGCGCCATGTAGCGTCACATGTATTATTACAGGCAGTTCAGTGTATAGCTCCTCTAACAGCGCCATGTAGTGTCACATGTATTATTACAGGCAGGTCAGTGTATAGCGCCTCTAACAGCGTCATGTAGCGTCACATGTATTATTACAGGCAGGTCAGTGTATAGCGCCTCTAACAGCGCCATGTAGCGTCACATGTATTATTACAGGCAGGTCAGTGTATAGCGCCTCTAACAGCGTCATGTAGCGTCACATGTATTATTACAGGCAGGTCAGTGTATAGCACCTCTAACAGCGCCATGTAGCGTCACATGTATTATTACAGGCAGGTCAGTGTATAGCGCCTCTAACAGCGCCATGTAGCGTCACATGTATTATTACAGGCAGGTCAGTGTATAGCACCTCTAACAGCGCCATGTAGCGTCACATGTATTATTACAGGCAGGTCAGTGTATAGCGCCTCTAACAGCGTCATGTAGTGTCACATGTATTATTACAGGCAGGTCAGTGTATAGCACCTCTAACAGCGCCATGTAGCGTCACATGTATTATTACAGGCAGGTCAGTGTATAGCGCCTCTAACAGCGTCATGTAGTGTCACATGTATTATTACAGGCAGGTCAGTGTATAGCACCTCTAACAGCGTCATGTAGTGTCACATGTATTATTACAGGCAGGTCAGTGTATAGCGCCTCTAACAGCGCCATGTAGCGTCACATGTATTATTACAGGCAGGTCAGTGTATAGCACCTCTAACAGCGCCATGTAGTGTCACATGTATTATTACAGGCAGGTCAGTGTATAGCACCTCTAACAGCGCCATGTAGCGTCACATGTATTATTACAGGCAGGTCAGTGTATAGCGCCTCTAACAGCGCCATGTAGTGTCACATGTATTATTACAGGCAGGTCAGTGTATAGCGCCTCTAACAGCGCCATGTAGCGTCACATGTATTATTGCAGGCAGGTCAGTGTATAGCGCCTCTAACAGCGTCATGTAGTGTCACATGTATTATTACAGGCAGGTCAGTGTATAGCGCCTCTAACAGCGCCATGTAGCGTCACATGTATTATTACAGGCAGGTCAGTGTATAGCACCTCTAACAGCGCCATGTAGTGTCACATGTGTTATTACAGGCAGCTCAGTGTATAGCGCCTCTAACAGCGCCATGTAGCGTCACATGTATTATTACAGGCAGGTCAGTGTATAGCGCCTCTAACAGCGCCATGTAGCGTCACATGTATTATTACAGGCAGGTCAGTGTATAGCGCCTCTAACAGCGCCATGTAGCGTCACATGTATTATTACAGGCAGGTCAGTGTATAGCGCCTCTAACAGCGTCATGTAGCGTCACATGTATTATTGCAGGCAGGTCAGTGTATAGCGCCTCTAACAGCGTCATGTAGTGTCACATGTATTATTACAGGCAGGTCAGTGTATAGCGCCTCTAACAGCGCCATGTAGCGTCACATGTATTATTACAGGCAGGTCAGTGTATAGCACCTCTAACAGCGCCATGTAGTGTCACATGTATTATTACAGGCAGGTCAGTGTATAGCACCTCTAACAGCGCCATGTAGCGTCACATGTATTATTACAGGCAGGTCAGTGTATAGCGCCTCTAACAGCGCCATGTAGTGTCACATGTATTATTACAGGCAGGTCAGTGTATAGCGCCTCTAACAGCGCCATGTAGCGTCACATGTATTATTGCAGGCAGGTCAGTGTATAGCGCCTCTAACAGCGTCATGTAGTGTCACATGTATTATTACAGGCAGGTCAGTGTATAGCGCCTCTAACAGCGCCATGTAGCGTCACATGTATTATTACAGGCAGGTCAGTGTATAGCACCTCTAACAGCGCCATGTAGTGTCACATGTGTTATTACAGGCAGCTCAGTGTATAGCGCCTCTAACAGCGCCATGTAGCGTCACATGTATTATTACAGGCAGGTCAGTGTATAGCGCCTCTAACAGCGCCATGTAGCGTCACATGTATTATTACAGGCAGGTCAGTGTATAGCGCCTCTAACAGCGCCATGTAGCGTCACATGTATTATTACAGGCAGGTCAGTGTATAGCGCCTCTAACAGCGTCATGTAGCGTCACATGTATTATTGCAGGCAGGTCAGTGTATAGCGCCGGCGCTCTAGCTTCCAGAGCACCAAGTATTACTTGTCGCTGCCTGTCGCTCTCCCATACATTTCAATGGACGTTCCCTTTTCTTCTGTTTAAAGTGGACCAACACCAGATGCTGATCGGCCCGCCGATCAGCATCGAGCCTGCGGGGCACCCCAATCGGACCTTCACCCTGAATAAGAGTTTATCTTGTAAGTTTCCCCCCTGTACATACAGATTGCCCACATTAATCTGGACCTTTACCCTGAATAAGAGCCTATCTTGTATGTCCCCCCCCCCCATACATAAAGATTGCCTACATAAATCCGGACTCTCACACTGAATAAGAGCCTATCTTGTATGTTTCCCACACCCTGTACATACAGATTGCCCACATTAATTCGGACCATCACCCTGAATAAGTGTTTATCTTGTAAGTTTTCCCCCCTGTACATATAGATTGCCCGCCTTAATCCAGACCCTCGCCCTGAATAAGAGCCTATCTTGTATGTTTATCGCCGTACATACACAAGTGGGTTGATTCAAAGAAACATGTAACAGCTTGGATTTGGCTCACGATCATCCTATTTTTTACGTCCGCTCGTGCGTTCGTATGAACTTGCGAGTGATTCAATAAGCAAATACGTTTCTATCCTAAAAGATACGTCCGTTCGTATGATATCTCCCGAACTTGCCTCAGTCAGTTGCCAATCGTAAAAATCACGTTCATGTGCTCACCTGTTGCGGCGGCAGCCTGTTTTTTCGGCTGCTTCCATCGTCAACCTCTTCCAATTACTTGCGTTTGCCTCTGGTTTTCATTGGTTTTTGGCCTCTTAGATTCGTGCGTTCGTATGTTTCTAAGATCTTGCGCATGCGCACCCTCAACCAGAAACTTACCTAAACCCCTTAGCGCTTGCATCCAACTTCATTTCTCGGTCCCTCAAACTTACCTAAACCCCTTAGCGCTTGCATCCAACTTTATTTCTCGGTCCCTCAAACTTACCTAAACCCCTTAGCGCTTGCATCCAACTTTATTTCTCGGTCCCTCAAACTTACCTAAACCCCTTAGCGCTTGCATCCAACTTCATTTCTCGGTCCCTCAAACTTACCTAAACCCCTTAGCGCTTGCATCCAACTTTATTTCTCGGTCCCTCAAACTTACCTAAACCCCTTAGCGCTTGCATCCAACTTTATTTCTCGGTCCCTCAAACTTACCTAAACCCCTTAGCGCTTGCATCCAACTTTATTTCTCGGTCCCTCAAACTTACCTAAACCCCTTAGCGCTTGCATCCAACTTTATTTCTCGGTCCCTCAAACTTACCTAAACCCCTTAGCGCTTGCATCCAACTTTATTTCTCGGTCCCTCAAACTTACCTAAACCCCTTAGCCCTTGCATCCAACTTTATTTCTCGGTCCCTCAAACTTACCTAAACCCCTTAGCGCTTGCATCCAACTTTATTTCTCGGTCCCTCAAACTTACCTAAACCCCTTAGCGCTTGCATCCAACTTTATTTCTCGGTCCCTCAAACTTACCTAAACCCCTTAGCGCTTGCATCCAACTTTATTTCTCGGTCCCTCAAACTTACCTAAACCCCTTAGCGCTTGCATCCAACTTTATTTCTCGGTCCCTCAAACTTACCTAAACCCCTTAGCGCTTGCATCCAACTTCATTTCTCGGTCCCTCAAACTTACCTAAACCCCTTAGCGCTTGCATCCAACTTTATTTCTCGGTCCCTCAAACTTACCTAAACCCCTTAGCGCTTGCATCCAACTTCATTTCTCGGTCCCTCAAACTTACCTAAACCCCTTAGCGCTTGCATCCCACTTCATTTATCGGTCCCTAAAACGTAAGAATATCACATAATTTACATATGTCTATATGTTTCTAAGTGTGTTGTTTCTGGTTTGTGTAATTTTTTGGGTGTGTGCATATTAGAAAAGACACATTTCGGAAGGCTTAAAATATAATTTATTTAAAATATTTGCTTAGTTTTTTTTGCAATAATTGTAAAAACTTTTTTTTTTTTTTGCCAAGTAAAAACACTTATAAAAAATTTTGTATTTTTTTTACAGGAAAACACCTTTTTTTTTTTTTTTTTTTTAAAAACAACTTTTTTGGTTTTTACCCAAAACAATAAACCAAGTTTTAAAATGTGGTAAAATTTACAAACAACTTGAAGAAAGGAGCCAGGACCAAGGGCACTAATCCTCCTCGTCTTCATCATCTGTTGGCCCCAACGTCGCCTGTATGGCCAGCAGCTCGGCCACCAACTCCTTAATTCTTTTTTTTTTTCCGGCCAAGGTTTGGGGGATCATCCCTGTAACCAATAGAGAAAGAAACATAAATAGGAGTCCCAGACCGGTTTGTATGCTGGAAATAGATTTAGGGTTAATCAAATACATGTAAATGCATGACATATGTCCTTCTTCAAAGGGATACAGTTAATGCATTTCCCACAGGTAAGTGTTTAAACTCCTTAACCCGGACCTTCCACATTATTTACTGAAAACCAAAAAATATTCACAAATGATTCTGCACCACCTCAAAGTTATTTAGGGCTTTTTTGGGATTACAGCGCCGCCATCTGGACTCTGAAGCATAACACTTAATGAGGAGTGGAGAGTTGGATAAAGTACAGGGGAGTAGGTTACAGTGCTGCGTTGGGAATCCAGAGCATAGCTGGGTGGAGGGAAAGGTCATCACTCCCACAATGCATGGCAGCACCTTCCTTATTTCAATCTGTATCCCATGCTGCCTGTAAATATTGTGCATTCCATCTTCCCCAATATTGGTTTTGGTCTGTCTAATAACATGCATTAGATGGGTGAAGGGTGTTTTTCCATGTTTCTAATCTGTAGGTACAGTGTGATGGCTAAGTCTTTGGTTCTTAATACTAGTTTGGGTCCTCTTTACGCTAACGAAGTGCCCACATGAAAGTGTGAACTACACATTGGCTACGCCTTTAGTTATGTGTGTGTTATTAGCTAACCAAACATTAATATGAATAATGGCATGGAGACTTACGGAGTTGGTGGCCGACAGATGGCTGGTTGGGGCCAACAGGCTGCCCTTGGTCCTGGCTCTGCTGTGAAGAAGTCCCTGGAGAAACATGTGACATTTGGTTAGTATTTGTAGAGAGTCACTATCCCCAACATATCTGGCTCCCAGTCTGGCTGACATCACTCACCTTCGCCAGGATCGACTTCAAGCATCTCTGCTGCCTCCTCCTCCACTATCTCACCCGCTCCTGAAGCTTCTACAAATACATAATAAAGGATAACTTAGTTTTTGGCCTGCCATGTATATCTTTGTGCCTATACATGAAGAGTGACATACCAGAGCCTTCCCCATGCGTGGCCAGGTATGACTCCACGCCCACGCGCCTTGGCCCCTCCTCTGTGGTAAGGTCCAGGGGCTGGTCTGAGGAGGCCACAGAGGAGGGGTAGGTCCGTCGCCCGGGAGATCCACCACCTTCACTCACAGATGCAGAGTCATGCAGCACTGGTCGGCCTGTACGTCTCCGGGTGCGGCGAATTCTGAAATCCATTTCCAACACTACCAAAGAAAAGTCATTATAAATAAAGGCATAACTTAGACATTTGGAACATATACCATGCAATTGCTTTGTACTTACTTGGGAAATGGATCCCAAAAAACCTCCGCACCCGGGGCATGTGCAGACGCTTCAGGTCCGACCAATGCTGCATTATCTGGGTGTGAGTGAAGGTGGTGCTGGTCACACGGTGGATCTCGGCGATGATCTCCCGGGCGATGTCCCTTTTCTCGCACACATTGGGCGCGAAGTCATACCGGCGCTGAAGCATGATCTGAAAAACATAATGGACACAGAGCTTTTACTTTTACACACAGACCCATATGTGTTGCATCACAAGTTGAGTATTTAATGTCATTAACACACACATTTCGAATGGCCGCCATTTTTGGGGAGTGCCTTAAAGAGGACGTTGACTGTGATTGACAGTCTGGTCTTATGTTATATGTATCACACACCATGTACATACAGATAATAGCCAACATCAAGAATCAGGCCACCTGCATCTATGGCATGTTAGGATGGTTTAAACATCCAAGATGTAGCCTAATGCTTAGGCTTTTGGACCACGTGTGTGGCTTCCCGTTGTGTTTTTATGGCTTAGGAAAACAGTGTTCCGCAAACATCCGCATCAATGTCCGAGACAGGCCAGGTTTGACAGCTCGCCCCGCTACTCCACAGGTTAATTAACTGTTGCTAAGCCGGAGCAATTGGCCGAATTAGGACATCAGCATAGACAGGTGAAAACGTGGCCAGGCTCGGCCCTTGAGGATGAAGTGTGAGGAGCCAGTGATTAAACATTAAGAGACCCCAAACTAGTTCCCAACGCATCATTTACATTTAGGCCATCATTGACTATTCTATTAAAATGCACAGGCAGCCACTTACCAGCATGAGGATCTCTTCCTGTTGACGGGTGAAGATAGTGGGCGCCATCTTTAGTCTTCTTCCAGGCAGCAGATAAGTGAAACCCCAGCGGTTTCCTGGTTCCGCTCGAACGTACGTTCGTACGAGCGCGTAGTCGTGCGCATAGGCGTCACACGCTGGGCTCATTATTTAAAGGTCCTTTCCCCCCAAGCTCATTCTCTTTGAGCATTTCTGTACGATGGCACCAAAAAAGGCGATGAGCAAGCGACCCCAGGCAAGCAAGACCGCGGAGGGCCCCACCACAAGGTCCCAGCAAGCTGGCCGAAAACTGAGATCCAAGACTCCCACCTCGGCCCCACCAAGGGACCCTGGACCCTCAGGTACCCAAAAAAGGGGCCCCAAGCCTCGTGCCCCTCCTGCAGCCAAAAAGCTGGCAACTGCAGCACCCACCACCTCTGCCCCCAGAACAGGCAGCACCAGTGAGCCCACACCGGCCATGCCTTCAAGTAGGGCAGTTCGGAAACCCATGCCCCGCAGCAGGGCCCGAACCCCATCCAGGGCCCGAACCCCATCCAGGCCCCGAAGCCCATCCAGAGGCCGCAGATCCAAAACCAGGGCCAGAAGCCCCTACAGGGCCCGCAGATCCCAAACCAGGGCCAGAAGCCCCTACAGGGCCCGCAGATCCCAATCCAGGGCCAGAAGCCCCTACATGGCCCGCAGATCCCAATCCAGGGCCAGAAGCCCCGACAGGCCCAGAAGAACCGAATCCAGGGCCAGAAGCCCCGACAGGGCCCGCAGATCCAAAACCAGGGCCAGAAGCCCCGACAGGCCCAGAAGAACAGAATCCAGGGCCAGAAGCCCCTACAGGGCCCGACGAACCCAATCCAGGGCCAGAAGCCCCCGACCTGGCACCAGCCGGGAACAGAGCCCACGACCTGGCACCAGCCGGGAACCTAGCCCCCCAAGAGGGCCCCGAATTGCCCCCATGACCACATCTACACCTGGAAGTTCGGTGGCCAGCCACGCAAGAACACCCAGTCCCTTGGCCAGTCCAGTCCAGTCATTGGGAAGCCACCAATCCGGCCATTCCCCTACCCAGCCCCAGGCCATAATGTCACCACATGTGTCTGCACACATGGAGGAGCAGCCAAGCCAACCATCTGGCCGCACATTGCGCCGCGGCCAGTTGAGTGGGAGATTCTCCCATGACCAAAATATGGCATTGGCTAGTGGCCTTACATTATACTATGACGAGCTATATGGGAGCAAATCAAAACACACCACCAAGCAGCGCAAGATGGAATTGTTTGAAACCATCCTCCGACAAGTAAATGCAGCGGGGGAAGAGAGGAAAGATGTGTCCCAAATTCAGAAGAAAATCTCTGATCTGAAGTATGCTGTACGGCAAAAAGAAATTAAAAGGCATAATTACAGGTAACTAAATGTTTACGCTAAATCTAATGTTTTGGATGTACTGTATGCACCTTTTCTGAGTACCAAACAATTTTCTCTTTTCAGCCTGAAAACTGGCGGTGGCTTTCCATCTAAATTGGAGTTTACCCCTGCTGAGGAGATTGTGCTTGGACTTCTCCATCCGGTCGCGGTCGGTGGACATGCTGGTCTAAGGGACACAGACTCACCGACCCGTACCCACGGTGAGTACTCTTAAATCTGCATGTTTGCCTGTTTGCTAAATAATCGACAGTTCACTAGTAACAAGCTAACGGGATGCCCCTATGGTTTGCCTTGCTTGGCCTCGCACTACTGTGGCTGTTTGTGTCCTCTTTTTGGCCCTGGGAATCACACATTTAGGCCCACAGCCATTATGGCAAAGTTCAAATGTCCAATTGTATTGTTAAAGTCATGAAGTTTCGCAAGATAACTGAGATATTTGGAATCAATCACAAAACACACATCATTATGTATGGGTTGCCTTTTGCTTGTGTGAGTTGTGTTTGAGTTAACAATTTAATTAGCCACCCACAAACATATGTGACCAAGAGCAGCGAGACTCAACTGGCGGCCCGGGGTCCCAATGCGGACCTTGCCACCACATTCAAGGACCCCTGCCCAGACAGCCCTGCACTCAGTTACTTCTGTGTTGACGTGCTCAGAGCTGCCCCCTTGATCGGCCATGTAGTGGTTGGTCTCCTGCCCAATGTCATGGCTCCGTGAAACATAGCATTGCAATATGAAGTACTGCCCAGGAAGTGGCATTGCAAGGTACACAGTAACTTATTTAAATTTTCACTGGCCACAATCGTGTCCCGCTGCCCCTGCTCTGGCCCATGTGCCACAGTCCCCCCATGCACCCCCCCACATAAGGCCCATACATTTGTAACAGATTGGCTCCATCCATCCCATCACCATCAATACGTTAACTCCCCCCTTTAGCCATCCAATCCCTGTCCCCTCAGCTCTGGCCCATCCAGCCCAGCAAGGGCAAGCAGCCTTTATTAGTTGGCACTTAGAAATCTCCAGCCCCTCCACCAGTGTCTTTATTTTTAACTAGACACCCCCTGCGTCAGCACCATGGCCAGACATTCACCTCTCACCACATACCTTTAAATGGGCGTTTCAAACAATTGTTTGAGTAGGCCGGACCTAGCGAATGGTAGGCTAAATCCAAAAATGTGCCCTGAAAGTTGGATGCTGACTGGGTACACTTCATGACTTAGAACTGAGGTCACTTAGCAGTTTGTCCGAGCCATTGCACCTATGTAAACTTGCGTGGGTTTGAACAAAGGTCACCATTGCTCTAGAGTTGAATAATATTACAAATAGAGCTATATTTGATTACATATCCAAAAAAAGGTTATGTGTGTGTGTTTACGTGGTTTTTTTTTCTCTTCTTCAGCCCAGCATGATCCCTCAGCAAGGGTAAACTCACCCCCCAGTTTGGTTATGCCTACCAGGTCCGTACAGCATCGGAGCCCAGATCAGAGATTTTCGGTAAGTTAATTTATTAGCATAAATACTAACAAGTGCTTAAGAATGTGTTAAACTGTTGAAATCCAAAATTGGGACGCAAACTTAGCCTCTTTTTTTTTATATGTCCCTACAGACCCGCACACTCATGGAAGAGATCCAGGACATGGAGGAAGATGATGATGTCTCCGTACAGGGCACGTCGGATGAACTCCCCCTGGGTCCCAATTTGGAACTGCTCCATAATGTTTCTCTGGCCAATCCTCAGCAGCAGAGTGAATCTCCATCCATTGTGCTTGCACATGGGGAGACTGACACTACAGTCCCCAGTGTTCACTCTGCTGCTGAGGATTTGCAAAGCAGGCCGGTTGCTGTTGAGGGTACGACACCACGCGGCAGGGCACGCCCAAGAGCCAGGGTAATTGTGCGGCGGACGCCATTACGCCGCCCCACAATTTCCCAGGGGAGGCAGAGTGCCCTGCTTCAATTATGGACCCAAGAAAGGGAGTCTTATCAGGCACAGCTCGTTACAGAGCGTGAGGAAAGGCATGCCGACATGGTGAACATCCATACCAGTCTACAGGGCATCCTCGCGGAGTTGCGTACCCTCAACAGCAACGTGGCCAATGCAAGTAATGGCATCCAGTCAGCCATGGCTGAGATGACCAATATGCAGAGAAACATTGTGGAGCAGTTTCAAATTCACAATGCTGCCATGGCCCAGGCTAGGTCCCATTCCCATGGACCTCCACCTGGACCTCCACCTGGGTATTATGGGCAGCCACCCTATTAAGCCATGGGTGTGTGGGACATCTTTTCTCTTAACCCCCACTGTATTTACTTGTCCTTTGAGGTTTCAAACAATCCATTTTGTGTTGCTCTGGCAGGTTGTGTTTTGTATTTGCTCCCATATAGCTCCTTAGAGTAATGCTTAAGGCCACTAGCCAATGCCATAGGTCTATGTGGAGTTTATCTGGCCACTTATGGCTTTACCTATGTATTTGGTTGGTGCTCCTCCTGTTTGCAGACATGTTTGTGTGACATTATGGCCATGCCCAAATATCCCTGGGCACAGGCAATATTAATGACTGGACTAGGCTGGCCTTTGGACTGGGTGTCCTTGTTTGGTTGTGCCACTCACTTCCAGGTGTAGATGTGCTCGATGTTTTTTTTAATGTTATCCATTTGTTACCACAGATGTATGTGGACTGATTTCTGTTAACCACTATAATTTTTCATTTGCTAAGTAAAACAAAAATTTCACTTCCAATACTTGTGGCGTTTTTAGTGGGAAGACATTTTTCACAGCTTGGGCTAAACCAGATAATTTTGGTTTGAAGAGGTGTAACAATGCAAAGCGAAAGCTAAGGAAACTACATGAAATACATTAGGCAACAATTAAGGTCGAAATGTTTTACTTAGAGGTAATGCCACATTAGGGCAAAACAACATATGTTTCAAAAAGGATAACACAGACATACAGAATGGTGAGACAGGGAAAAAAGTTAACTAAAATGCTGGCTGATCAGGTTGGCTCGAACAGATTGGCCAGACTCACTGGGGGGCCCCTCAAAATTCTCGGCTTCATCCTCGACGGCTGAAGAGGGCAGGCTATCCACATAACGTGGGACACGTTCCAGGATGGCAAAATTGTGCAAAACAGCACATGCCATTATAATGTCGATCACTTTCTTGGGATCATATTGCAGGGCCCCCCCAGTATGGTCAAGGCAACGAAAACGTGTCTTCAGCAGACCAAAGGCCCTCTCCACAACAGCCCGGGTCTTGCGATGCGCACGGTTATACGCTTCCTGAGAGGCATCCTGGGGCCGCAGCACAGGCGTCATGAGCCAGGGTAGAAGTGGGTACCCGGAATCACCTTAAACAGAGAATTAAATGTAATCAAAATTAAAAAGGCAACACAACCAACACCCAAAATTTCACAGATATCATAATGATGTAAGGTAAAGTGTTCCCAAAAAAATACAGGGCACATTAGGGCCCACAAAAATTGCACTAAGGTATCACCTAAATAAAAATGGCACTTCTATATACCAATTAATTAACAAACATCTGCACGGCCAAGGGTATTTGTATTTTACATATATTTGTAGTTTTCAGACATGTTACAATTAGGATGCTGCGGAGGGCCTATCCACATTTCTCTGGAAACTACAATGTATGCAGTTTAAGTCCACTTTGACATTTAACGACCAATAGTCCCAAAGGAGCCAAAGGTCAAAGATCCCTATCCACATTTCACTGGAAACTACAATGTATGCAGTTTAAGTCCACTTTGACATTTAAAGACCAATAGTCCCAAAGTAGCCAAAGGTCAAAGATCCCTATCCACATTTCACTGGAAACTACAATGTATGCAGTTTAAGTCCACTTTGACATTTAAAGACCAATAGTCCCAAAGGAGCCAAAGGTCAAAGATCCCTATCCACATTTCACTGGAAAATACAATGTATGCAGTTTAAGTCCACTTTGACATTTAAAGACCAATAGTCCCAAAGGAGCCAAAGGTCAAAGATCCTTGGGTATAAACTCCAAACCAATATATTTAGGCACAAGGAACTTACAGACATCCTAACTAAAGGGAAAACATTCTGAAGGCCACAGCGAGACAAGGATTTTTAGGGTAAGTTCCTAATATATGAGCCAAGAAAAAGGCAGTTGTACGCTTCTGTAAATTTATCCTTAAAAAACATATCAACAAATACAAGATTAATGCCACATTTAATAACACACAAATAGGACACACTTACCAAGCAGCCATGCCCCCGAAAATTCACCTGCCTCAAATCTCCGAAACAACCCAGATCGCCGGAGGATATAGGAGTCGTGGGACGATCCGGGGTAGCCGGCAAGGACACTCATAAACCGCATATCCGGACCAACCACGGCCTGGACATTAAGTGAGTGTCCCATTTTACGATTCCTTAAGGAAAAAACATACAAAAAGGGTAATTGATATTTGACCCAAACTAATAAATTAACCTCCAAACATGTCTGCACTCTATTGGGAAAGACTAATGAAAAGCCGAGATAAAGCAGCTACACAAATGAGGGATAAACAAATATGCTGGCGCAAAGGAAAACAGGTTACATGACACGTTGGGCAACATAATAACCAATCTCAATACCTATATATATACTCGTCGGCTGCCCTAGGTACGAGTGCCACATGTGTGCAGTCAATTGCACCAATAACGTTGGGCATGTCGGCCACATTATAAAACCCAAGCTTAATGGCGTTTCTGGCTGCCATATCATCAGGAAAATAAATATATTTTTGAGTTATGGCAGCCATGCCTTCCAAAAATTTAGACAGTGCGCGGCTCAGCGTAGGCTGTGACATCCCCACAGAGAGGGCACCCAGCCTCTGGAACGAGCCGTTCGCCAAAAATTGCAGGCAGCCAAGCATCTTGGTCATACCTGAAATTGCATGCCCCTTCCTTGTGGTGCGGGCTAACCATGGCCGCAGCTCACTATATAATTTATGGAGGGAAGCGCGATTAAGCCTGGTCAGCTCGAACAGCTCAACATCATTCATGCTATCGATGTTCATGCGACGACGCAGGGGCAATCTGCTCTCAGACATCTCGATCAACTCAATGCCAAAAAGCATAAGCCCTTGATGTGCCACAAACTCGCTCCGCTCCATCCTACTCCCGAGGCCAAATAGCTGCCGGCAAACATTTCGTAAAGCAGCTCTTTAATGGGCTTCAAAACAATTAGCAATCACCTCTCTGAATTGGGCGCAAGCCCATGTGAAGGACGTAAAAAATAGGATCGGACGCAAATAATACGATTTGGACGGGAAAAACACACGAACTAACGCAAATTATACGATTCTCGTACGAAATGCGTATGTTCATATACGTCTATGCGCGAACGATCGTGCGAATACGAAATGGCCAAAAAAACCAGAAAAAATGACAAACACCCACCCAAACTTACGATTCTCGATACGAAATCACTTAACTTTTGCTCTTTGAATCGAGGGGATTGTCCACATTAATCTGGACCTTCACCCTGGATAAGGGCCTATCTTGTGTGTCCCCCCCCCCCCCGTACATAAAGATTGCTCACATTAATCCGGACCTTCACCCTGAATAAAAGCCTATCTTGTATGTTCCCCCTTGTACATACAGATTGCCCACATTAATCTGGACCTTCACCCTGAATAAGAGCCTATCTTATATGTTCCCACACCCTGTACAAACAGATTGCCCACATTAATCCGGACCTTCACCCTGAATAAGAGCCTATCTTGTATGTTTCCTACACCCTGTACATACAGATTGCCCACATTAATCCGGACCTTCACCCTGAATAAGAGCCTATCTTGTATGTTTCCTACATCCTGTACATACAGATTGTTCACATTAATCCGGACCTTCACTCTGAATAAGAGCCTATCTTGTATGTTTCCCACACCCTGTACATACAGATTGCCCACATGAATCCAGACCCTCACCCTGAATAAAAGCCTATCTTATATGTTTCCCACACCCTGTACATACAGATTGCCCACATTGATCCGGACCCTCACCCTGAATAAGAGCCTATCTTATATGTTTCCCACACCCTGTACATACAGATTGCCCACATTAATCCGTAAATAATTATTGCATAGATTTATCCGGACCTTCGACCTGAAGAAGAGACTGTATGTCCCTCCCCCCCCCGTACATACAGATTGTTCACATTAATCCGGCCCTCACCCCAAACAAGAGCCTATCTTGTATGTTTCCTCCTGTACATACAGATTGCCCACATTAATCTGGACATTCATCCTGAATAAGAGCCTATATTATATTTTTCCCACACCCTGTACATACAGATTGCTCACATTGATCCGGACCTTCACAATGAATAAGAGCCTATCTTGTATGTCCTCCCCCCGTACATACAGATTGCCCACATTAATCCGGACCATCACCCTGAATAAGAGCATATCTTGTATGTGCCCCCGCTGGACATACAGATTTCCCACATTAATCTGGACCTTCACCCTGAATAAGAGCCTATCTTGTTTGTCCCCCTCTGTACATAGAGATTGTCTACATTAATCTGGACCCTCACCCTGAATAAGAGCCTATCTTGTATGTTTCCTACACCCTGTACATACAGATTGCCCACATTAATTCAGACCTTCACCCTGAATAAAAGCCTATCTTGTATGTTTCCTACACCCTGTACATACAGATTGCCCACATTAATCCAGACCCTCACCCTGAATAAAAGCCTAACTAGTATGTTTACCCCCGTAAATAATTATTGCATACATTTATCCGGACCTTCGACCAGAATAAGAGCCTATCTTGTATGTATCCCCCCGTACATACAGATTGCCCACATTAATCCGGACCTTCACCCTGAATATGAGCCTATCTTGTATGCCCCCCCCTACATACAGATTGCCCACATTAGTCCGGACCTTCACCCTGAATAAGAGCCTATCTTCTATGTCCTCCCGTACATACAGATTGCCCACATTAATCCGGACCTACACCCTGAATAAGAGCCTATCTAATATGTCCCCCCCATACATACAGATTGCCCACATTAATCAGGACCTTCACCCTGAATAAGAGCCTATCTTGTATATCCCCCCGTACATACAGATTGCCCACATTAATCTGGACCTTCACCCTGAATTAGAGCCTATCTTGTATGTCCCCCCGTACATACAAATTGCCCACATTAATCCAGACCTGACACTACCTGCCGCTGTACAGGCACAGCCTGGCGCTATCCCTTCATGAATAAGTGACTAAAAACTTAAAATATATTAATTTTGCTGGCGACTATTTTTTTTAAGGTTTTGGGCATTTCATTAGATGATGCTGAAGGTCCAGTTTAATCCGTAATAAAAGGTGGAGGGGAGGATGGAATATGGGAAAAAGAGAGAGAATGGGGGGATCTGGAGACAAGAGAGATGAGCAGGGGATATGGGAAAGAGAGAGAGAATAAGGGAAAGTAGAAAAGAGAGTGAGAGAGAAAATGAGAGAGAGGAAAGAGAGACCCGGAATGTGACGGGGGAACATGGAACATTGATAGAGGGTAAAAGGTAGAAAAGAAAGTCATTTCCTTTCCACTTCCTCCTGCTCTCATTTCTTCATTAGTTCTTTTATTCATTCCCAGACTCCCTCTTGCTTTTATTTACACACCTTTTCTTTTCCGTTTCTCTTGTCATTCTCCCTCCATTTTCCACCTTTTCTATGCCTTCCATTTTTCTCCACATTATGTCTTTCTCCTTTTCTAAATCTTCTGTTCATCTCTCTTTTCTACCTTCTCTCTCCCTCTCATTTCACCTTCTCTATGTCCTCCTCTGGGTTTCCACATTCCCTCCTTTTCTTTTTTCCACCTTTCCTCCTCATGCTTGATTACCCATTCCCCTTCATCTCTCCTTTACACATTCTGTCCATCTCTTTCTCCTGCCACTTCTCTTATTGTCCACCTTTTCTATGTCTTTCTCTCTTTTTCCACATTACTTCCTTCTCTCTCTCTTCCTCTTTTGCACCCCTCTTCTTCTTTTCTAAATCTTTTGTTCTTCTCTCTTTTCTACCTTCTCTCTCCCTCTCATTTCACCTTCTCTATGTCCTCCTCTGTTTTTCCACATTCCCTCCTTTTCTTTTTTCCACCTTTCCTCCTCATGCTTGATTACCCATTCCCCTTCATCTCTCCTTCACACATTCTCTCCATCTCTTTCTCCTGTCACTCCCCTTATTGTCTACCTTTTCTATGTCTTTCTTTCTTTTTCAACATTACTTTTCTAAACCTTCTGTTCATCTGTCTTTTTTTACATACCTTCCAGCTATTTCTCTTGTCACCTTCCTTTCATTTTCCTGATGTATTCCTCTTTTTTCCTGTCTTTACTTTTCTCCCTCTGATTTCTACATTTTTACATCTCTCACTCTTTTCTACCTTACTTCAGTCTTTCTCTCTTGTCCTGTGCACCATCCACCGTATTTCTTTGTTACTGCTTTCTCTTATATTTTCTCTTCTCATTCTGAATGTATGTGTGACATCATGGATAAGGTCATTTCACCGAGGCAGTGGATCCTGGTGGCCACAGAACAGGTTCATTTACCATTGGTCCTCAGATCATCACTTACTAGTATCTTTTTTCCTGTCTTATTTTTTTGTGTGTATTTTTATGTATTTTTTAAGTATACTTTTTCCTGTCTTTTTCCTATCTTATTTTTTTTGTGTATTTTTGTAATGTATTTTTTTTAAATATATTTTTCCAATCTTTATTTTTGGTGTATTTTTTAAGTATCATTTTTTACCATCATTGTTTTTTTTGTGTATCTTTTTATGTATTTTTTAAGTATCCTTTTTCTTATCTTATTTTTTTTGTTTATTTTTAAGTATAATTTTCCCTATTTTTATTTATTTATTTCCATATTTTTTATGTATTTTTTTAAGTATGTTTTTCCACTCTTTATTTTTTGTGTATTTTTCAAGTATCATTGATTCTTATCTTATTTTGTAATGCGTTTTTTAAGTATCATTTTTATTATCTTTCATTTTTTGTGTATTTTTTAATGTATTTTTTAAAATATATTTTTCCAATCTTTATTTTTGGTGTATTTTTTTAAGTATCATTTTTTACCATCATTGTTTTTTTGTGTATCTTTTTATGTATTTTTTAAGTATCCTTTTTCTTATCTTATTTTTTTGTTTATTTTTAAGTATAATTTTCCCTATTTTTATTTATTTATTTCCATATTTTTTATGTATTTTTTAAGTATGTTTTTCCACTCTTTATTTTTTGTGTATTTTTCAAGTATCATTGATTCTTATCTTATTTTGTAATGCGTTTTTTAAGTATCATTTTTATTATCTTTCATTTTTTGTGTATTTTTTAATGTATTTTTTAAAATATATTTTTCCAATCTTTATTTTTGGTGTATTTTTTTAAGTATCATTTTTTACCATCATTGTTTTTTTTGTGTATTTTTTAATGTATTTTTTTAAGTATCCATTTTTCTATTTTTATTTTTTGTGTATCTTTTTTTATGTATTTTTCAAGTATCATTTTTCCTATCATTATTTTTTGTGTATCTTTTTATGTTTTTTTAAGTATCATTTTTCCTATCATTATTTTTTGTGTATCTTTTTATGTATTTTTTTAGATATCCGTTTTCCTATTTTTTTTTTTATGTATCCTTTTTTATATCCTAATTTTTTATGTATTTTTTAAGTATCTTTTTCCAATCTATATTTCTGGTGTATTTTTCTAATTTCAGTTTTCCTATTTTTATTTTTTGTGTGTTTTTATAAGTATCTTTTTTTCCTATCTTAATTTTTTTGTGTTTTTTTAAGTACCTTTGATAAAGAGCCATGGAGGCTCGAAACGGCCGTCAGGTGTGAGATTTGGGCCCTTATTCATCAAGCGATAGCGCCAGGTAGTGTCTGACGAGCGCCAGGTAGCGGCAGCTAACGGCGACTACCGACTCAAGTACGCCCGGCGGCGGTCACAATGACGCATTTATCAAGCAAAATGAGGCTAGCGCCGGCGAGAGCGACGGCTAGCGCGGCATTCATCATGAAGCCGCCTGGACCGAACAGCGCCGCTGCAAATTCCCTCACAGCGCCAGGTATGAGCTGTCGCTCCCTGGCGATGTCCAATGCATTTCAATGGAGCAATCTATAATTATTCATAATTAATTGGTATTAATTTTTTTTTTTTTTTTTTTTTTAATGTCAAAAAATCGGAGACCACTTCTGCAATGTTAGGATTTATTTTTAATTAAAAAAAAATGTAAAAAAAATGTGCAGAATTGATCTAACAGGTCTGAGATAAATGTATTCATATTACAAAATGATTCTAAAAACATGTATAATGTTACATTAAAAAAATATGGTTGTTTAGGGGTTAAAAACTAGTTAATACAGATCGCCGCCAGCGCTCTGGGGTTTAAACAAGGAATGGACAGCGACAGCACATTCGAAGCGTGATTTGTTAATGAATATGAAGCTAGCCGTTCGCTCTGGCCATTCGTTGTCAGGCGCTCACATACAACGCTGAACCTGTGAAACAGCGACCCCCCAGCCCGTATTCAACATTACCGCACACCGACTGAGTCGCTGTCATCAAGCTAACGCCGGCCAAGCACAGCGAATACTGGCTGGCGCTGAAAAAATCACGCTACAGTCGCTCATCTGGCGCTACCTGGCGCTATTAATGAATCGGCCTCTTAGCACTTTAATAATGGCCTTGATACAATCATCTTTTGCTTGGCTTTTTACATATTGTTACTATTTGATAATTATATTCAGCGCTGCCCAGAAGATACATTGTGATATTAAATGTTTGTATTGGTGATTGTTACATGTGTGTTATTTTGTGATTTTTATATGTAAAATAAATGAAGTGTTTTTTTCAAATGATTTGAAATAACAATTATTCTATGATTATTGAGTGCGCACCTTATATCTAGTATTTTAGTATATATGAGAAGGGCGTATTCTGGTGGACGGCCCTTTTTAAGGTTGCAGCACCTTGTGAGGTAAAGGAGCATTTTTTCATAAATGGTGTGCTGGACCAATATGTATTAATTGTTTTTTTAAGTATCATTTTTCCTATCCTTATTTTTTGTGTATTTTTTTTAAGTATCATTTTTCCTATCTTAATTTTTTGGTATTTTTTTAAGTATCATTTTTCCTATCCTTATTTTTTGTGTATTTTTTTTAAGTATCATTTTTCCTATCTTAATTTTTTGGTATTTTTTTAAGTATCATTTTTCCTATCCTTATTTTTTGTGTATTTTTTTAAGTATCATTTTTCCTATCTTAATTTTTTGGTATTTTTTTAAGTATCATTTTTCCTATCTTAATTTTTTGGTATTTTTTTAAGTATCATTTTTCCTATCCTTATTTTTTGTGTATTTTTTAAGTATCATTTTTCCTATCTTAATTTTTTGGTATTTTTTTAAGTATCATTTTTCCTATCTTAATTTTTTGGTATTTTTTTAAGTATCATTTTTCCTATCTTTATTTTTTGTGTATTTTTTTAAGTATCATTTTTCCTTTCTTAATTTTTTTAAGTATTTTTCCTATCCTTATTTTTTGTGTATTTTTTTAAGTATCATTTTTCCTATCTTATTTTTTTGGTATTTTTTTAAGTATCATTTTTCCTATCCTTATTTTTTGTGTATTTTTTTTAAGTATCATTTTTCCTATCTTAATTTTTTGGTATTTTTTTAAGTATCATTTTTCCTATCTTAATTTTTTGGTATTTTTTTAAGTATCATTTTTCCTATCCTTATTTTTTGTGTATTTTTTTAAGTATCATTTTTCCTATCTTAATTTTTTGGTATTTTTTTAAGTATCATTTTTCCTATCTTAATTTTTTGGTATTTTTTTAAGTATCATTTTTCCTATCTTTATTTTTTGTGTATTTTTTTAAGTATCATTTTTCCTTTCTTAATTTTTTTAAGTATCATTTTTCCTATCCTTATTTTTTGTGTATTTTTTTAAGTATCATTTTTCCTATCTTAATTTTTTGGTATTTTTTTAAGTATCATTTTTCCTATCCTTATTTTTTGTGTATTTTTTTTAAGTATCATTTTTCCTATCTTAATTTTTTGGTATTTTTTTAAGTATCATTTTTCCTATCTTAATTTTTTGGTATTTTTTTAAGTATCATTTTTCCTATCCTTATTTTTTGTGTATTTTTTTAAGTATCATTTTTCCTATCTTAATTTTTTGGTATTTTTTTAAGTATCATTTTTCCTATCTTAATTTTTTGGTATTTTTTTAAGTATCATTTTTCCTATCCTTATTTTTTGTGTATTTTTTAAGTATCATTTTTCCTATCTTAATTTTTTGGTATTTTTTTAAGTATCATTTTTCCTATCTTAATTTTTTGGTATTTTTTTAAGTATCATTTTTCCTATCTTTATTTTTTGTGTATTTTTTTAAGTATCATTTTTCCTTTCTTAATTTTTTTAAGTATCATTTTTCCTATCCTTATTTTTTGTGTATTTTTTTAAGTATCATTTTTCCTATCTTATTTTTTTGGTATTTTTTTAAGTATCATTTTTCCTATCCTTATTTTTTGTGTATTTTTTTTAAGTATCATTTTTCCTATCTTAATTTTTTGGTATTTTTTTAAGTATCATTTTTCCTATCTTAATTTTTTGGTATTTTTTTAAGTATCATTTTTCCTATCCTTATTTTTTGTGTATTTTTTTAAGTATCATTTTTCCTATCTTAATTTTTTGGTATTTTTTTAAGTATCATTTTTCCTATCTTAATTTTTTGGTATTTTTTTAAGTATCATTTTTCCTATCTTTATTTTTTGTGTATTTTTTTAAGTATCATTTTTCCTTTCTTAATTTTTTTAAGTATCATTTTTCCTATCCTTATTTTTTGTGTATTTTTTTAAGTATCATTTTTCCTATCTTAATTTTTTGGTATTTTTTTAAGTATCATTTTTCCTATCCTTATTTTTTGTGTATTTTTTTTAAGTATCATTTTTCCTATCTTAATTTTTTGGTATTTTTTTAAGTATCATTTTTCCTATCTTAATTTTTTGGTATTTTTTTAAGTATCATTTTTCCTATCCTTATTTTTTGTGTATTTTTTTAAGTATCATTTTTCCTATCTTAATTTTTTGGTATTTTTTTAAGTATCATTTTTCCTATCTTAATTTTTTGGTATTTTTTTAAGTATCATTTTTCCTATCCTTATTTTTTGTGTATTTTTTAAGTATCATTTTTCCTATCTTAATTTTTTGGTATTTTTTTAAGTATCATTTTTCCTATCTTAATTTTTTGGTATTTTTTTAAGTATCATTTTTCCTATCTTTATTTTTTGTGTATTTTTTTAAGTATCATTTTTCCTTTCTTAATTTTTTTAAGTATCATTTTTCCTATCCTTATTTTTTGTGTATTTTTTTAAGTATCATTTTTCCTATCTTATTTTTTTGGTATTTTTTTAAGTATCATTTTTCCTATCCTTATTTTTTGTGTATTTTTTTTAAGTATCATTTTTCCTATCTTAATTTTTTGGTATTTTTTTAAGTATCATTTTTCCTATCTTAATTTTTTGGTATTTTTTTAAGTATCATTTTTCCTATCCTTATTTTTTGTGTATTTTTTTAAGTATCATTTTTCCTATCTTAATTTTTTGGTATTTTTTTAAGTATCATTTTTCCTATCTTAATTTTTTGGTATTTTTTTAAGTATCATTTTTCCTATCTTTATTTTTTGTGTATTTTTTTAAGTATCATTTTTCCTTTCTTAATTTTTTTAAGTATCATTTTTCCTATCCTTATTTTTTGTGTATTTTTTTAAGTATCATTTTTCCTATCTTAATTTTTTGGTATTTTTTTAAGTATCATTTTTCCTATCCTTATTTTTTGTGTATTTTTTTTAAGTATCATTTTTCCTATCTTAATTTTTTGGTATTTTTTTAAGTATCATTTTTCCTATCTTAATTTTTTGGTATTTTTTTAAGTATCATTTTTCCTATCCTTATTTTTTGTGTATTTTTTTAAGTATCATTTTTCCTATCTTAATTTTTTGGTATTTTTTTAAGTATCATTTTTCCTATCTTAATTTTTTGGTATTTTTTTAAGTATCATTTTTCCTATCCTTATTTTTTGTGTATTTTTTAAGTATCATTTTTCCTATCTTAATTTTTTGGTATTTTTTTAAGTATCATTTTTCCTATCTTAATTTTTTGGTATTTTTTTAAGTATCATTTTTCCTATCCTTATTTTTTGTGTATTTTTTTAAGTATCATTTTTCCTATCTTAATTTTTTGTGTATTTTTTTAAGTATCATTTTTCCTATCTTAATTTTTTGGTATTTTTTTAAGTATCATTTTTCCTATCCTTATTTTTTGTGTATTTTTTTAAGTATCATTTTTCCTATCTTAATTTTTTGGTATTTTTTTAAGTATCATTTTTCCTATCTTAATTTTTTGGTATTTTTTTAAGTATCATTTTTCCTATCCTTATTTTTTGTGTATTTTTTTAAGTATCATTTTTCCTTTCTTAATTTTTTGGTATTTTTTTAAGTATCATTTTTCCTATCCTTATTTTTTGTGTATTTTTTTAAGTATCATTTTTCCTATCTTAATTTTTTGTGTATTTTTTTAAGTATCATTTTTCCTATCTTAATTTTTTGGTATTTTTTTAAGTATCATTTTTCCTATCCTTATTTTTTTGGTATTTTTTTAAGTATCATTTTTCCTATCCTTATTTTTTGTGTATTTTTTTAAGTATCATTTTTCCTATCTTAATTTTTGGTATTTTTTTAAGTATCATTTTTCCTATCCTTATTTTTTGTGTATTTTTTTAAGTATCATTTTTCCTATCCTTATTTTTTGTGTATTTTTTTAAGTATCATTTTTCCTATCTTAATTTTTTGGTATTTTTTTAAGTATCATTTTTCCTATCCTTATTTTTTGTGTATTTTTTTAAGTATCATTTTTCCTATCTTAATTTTTTGGTATTTTTTTAAGTATCATTTTTCCTATCCTTATTTTTTGTGTATTTTTTTAAGTATCATTTTTCCTATCTTAATTTTTTGGTATTTTTTTAAGTATCATTTTTCCTATCCTTATTTTTTGTGTATTTTTTTAAGTATCATTTTTCCTATCCTTATTTTTTGTGTATTTTTTTAAGTATAATTTTTCCTATCTTAATTTTTTGGTATTTTTTTAAGTATCATTTTTCCTATCCTTATTTTTTGTGTATTTTTTTAAGTATCATTTTTCCTATCTTAATTTTTTGGTATTTTTTTAAGTATCATTTTTCCTATCCTTATTTTTTGTGTATTTTTTTAAGTATCATTTTTCCTATCTTAATTTTTTGGTATTTTTTTAAGTATCATTTTTCCTATCCTTATTTTTTGTGTATTTTTTTAAGTATCATTTTTCCTATCTTAATTTTTTGGTATTTTTTTAAGTATCATTTTTCCTATCCTTATTTTTTGTGTATTTTTTTAAGTATCATTTTTCCTATCCTTATTTTTTGTGTATTTTTTTAAGTATCATTTTTCCTATCTTAATTTTTTGGTATTTTTTTAAGTATCATTTTTCCTATCCTTATTTTTTGTGTATTTTTTTAAGTATCATTTTTCCTATCTTATTTTTTTGGTATTTTTTTAAGTATCATTTTTCCTATCCTTATTTTTTGTGTATTTTTTTAAGTATCATTTTTCCTATCCTTATTTTTTGTGTATTTTTTTAAGTATCATTTTTCCTATCTTAATTTTTTGGTATTTTTTTAAGTATCATTTTTCCTATCCTTATTTTTTGTGTATTTTTTTAAGTATCATTTTTCCTATCTTAATTTTTTGGTATTTTTTTAAGTATCATTTTTCCTATCCTTATTTTTTGTGTATTTTTTTAAGTATCATTTTTCCTATCCTTATTTTTTGTGTATTTTTTTAAGTATCATTTTTCCTATCTTAATTTTTTGGTATTTTTTTAAGTATCATTTTTCCTATCCTTATTTTTTGTGTATTTTTTTAAGTATCATTTTTCCTATCTTAATTTTTTGGTATTTTTTTAAGTATCATTTTTCCTATCCTTATTTTTTGTGTATTTTTTTAAGTATCATTTTTCCTATCTTATTTTTTTGGTATTTTTTTAAGTATCATTTTTCCTATCCTTATTTTTTGTGTATTTTTTTAAGTATCATTTTTCCTATCCTTATTTTTTGTGTATTTTTTTAAGTATCATTTTTCCTATCTTATTTTTTTGGTATTTTTTTAAGTATCATTTTTCCTATCCTTATTTTTTGTGTATTTTTTTAAGTATCATTTTTCCTATCCTTATTTTTTGTGTATTTTTTTAAGTATCATTTTTCCTATCTTAATTTTTTGGTATTTTTTTAAGTATCATTTTTCCTATCCTTATTTTTTGTGTATTTTTTTAAGTATCATTTTTCCTATCTTATTTTTTTGGTATTTTTTTAAGTATCATTTTTCCTATCCTTATTTTTTGTGTATTTTTTTAAGTATCATTTTTCCTATCCTTATTTTTTGTGTATTTTTTTAAGTATCATTTTTCCTATCTTAATTTTTTGGTATTTTTTTAAGTATCATTTTTCCTATCCTTATTTTTTGTGTATTTTTTTAAGTATCATTTTTCCTATCTTAATTTTTTGGTATTTTTTTAAGTATCATTTTTCCTATCCTTATTTTTTGTGTATTTTTTTAAGTATCATTTTTCCTATCTTAATTTTTTGGTATTTTTGTAAGTATCATTTTTCCTATCCTTATTTTTTGTGTATTTTTTTAAGTATCATTTTTCCTATCCTTATTTTTTGTGTATTTTTTTAAGTATCATTTTTCCTATCTTAATTTTTTGGTATTTTTTAAGTATCATTTTTCCTATCCTTATTTTTTGTGTATTTTTTTAAGTATCATTTTTCCTATCTTAATTTTTTGGTATTTTTTTAAGTATCATTTTTCCTATCCTTATTTTTTGTGTATTTTTTTAAGTATCATTTTTCCTATCCTTATTTTTTGTGTATTTTTTTAAGTATAATTTTTCCTATCTTAATTTTTTGGTATTTTTTTAAGTATCATTTTTCCTATCCTTATTTTTTGTGTATTTTTTTAAGTATCATTTTTCCTATCTTAATTTTTTGGTATTTTTTTAAGTATCATTTTTCCTATCCTTATTTTTTGTGTATTTTTTTAAGTATCATTTTTCCTATCTTAATTTTTTGGTATTTTTTTAAGTATCATTTTTCCTATCCTTATTTTTTGTGTATTTTTTTAAGTATCATTTTTCCTATCTTAATTTTTTGGTATTTTTTTAAGTATCATTTTTCCTATCCTTATTTTTTGTGTATTTTTTTAAGTATCATTTTTCCTATCCTTATTTTTTGTGTATTTTTTTAAGTATCATTTTTCCTATCTTAATTTTTTGGTATTTTTTTAAGTATCATTTTTCCTATCCTTATTTTTTGTGTATTTTTTTAAGTATCATTTTTCCTATCTTATTTTTTTGGTATTTTTTTAAGTATCATTTTTCCTATCCTTATTTTTTGTGTATTTTTTTAAGTATCATTTTTCCTATCCTTATTTTTTGTGTATTTTTTTAAGTATCATTTTTCCTATCTTAATTTTTTGGTATTTTTTTAAGTATCATTTTTCCTATCCTTATTTTTTGTGTATTTTTTTAAGTATCATTTTTCCTATCTTAATTTTTTGGTATTTTTTTAAGTATCATTTTTCCTATCCTTATTTTTTGTGTATTTTTTTAAGTATCATTTTTCCTATCTTAATTTTTTGGTATTTTTTTAAGTATCATTTTTCCTATCCTTATTTTTTGTGTATTTTTTTAAGTATCATTTTTCCTATCTTAATTTTTTGGTATTTTTGTAAGTATCATTTTTCCTATCCTTATTTTTTGTGTATTTTTTTAAGTATCATTTTTCCTATCCTTATTTTTTGTGTATTTTTTTAAGTATCATTTTTCCTATCTTAATTTTTTGGTATTTTTTTAAGTATCATTTTTCCTATCCTTATTTTTTGTGTATTTTTTTAAGTATCATTTTTCCTATCTTATTTTTTTGGTATTTTTTTAAGTATCATTTTTCCTATCCTTATTTTTTGTGTATTTTTTTAAGTATCATTTTTCCTATCCTTATTTTTTGTGTATTTTTTTAAGTATCATTTTTCCTATCTTAATTTTTTGGTATTTTTTTAAGTATCATTTTTCCTATCCTTATTTTTTGTGTATTTTTTTAAGTATCATTTTTCCTATCTTATTTTTTTGGTATTTTTTTAAGTATCATTTTTCCTATCCTTATTTTTTGTGTATTTTTTTAAGTATCATTTTTCCTATCCTTATTTTTTGTGTATTTTTTTAAGTATCATTTTTCCTATCTTAATTTTTTGGTATTTTTTTAAGTATCATTTTTCCTATCCTTATTTTTTGTGTATTTTTTTAAGTATCATTTTTCCTATCTTAATTTTTTGGTATTTTTTTAAGTATCATTTTTCCTATCCTTATTTTTTGTGTATTTTTTTAAGTATCATTTTTCCTATCTTAATTTTTTGGTATTTTTGTAAGTATCATTTTTCCTATCCTTATTTTTTGTGTATTTTTTTAAGTATCATTTTTCCTATCCTTATTTTTTGTGTATTTTTTTAAGTATCATTTTTCCTATCTTAATTTTTTGGTATTTTTTTAAGTATCATTTTTCCTATCCTTATTTTTTGTGTATTTTTTTAAGTATCATTTTTCCTATCTTAATTTTTTGGTATTTTTTTAAGTATCATTTTTCCTATCCTTATTTTTTGTGTATTTTTTTAAGTATCATTTTTCCTATCCTTATTTTTTGTGTATTTTTTTAAGTATAATTTTTCCTATCTTAATTTTTTGGTATTTTTTTAAGTATCATTTTTCCTATCCTTATTTTTTGTGTATTTTTTTAAGTATCATTTTTCCTATCTTAATTTTTTGGTATTTTTTTAAGTATCATTTTTCCTATCCTTATTTTTTGTGTATTTTTTTAAGTATCATTTTTCCTATCTTAATTTTTTGGTATTTTTTTAAGTATCATTTTTCCTATCCTTATTTTTTGTGTATTTTTTTAAGT
Organism: Gastrophryne carolinensis; assembly: GCA_027917425.1. Taxonomy (NCBI): domain Eukaryota; kingdom Metazoa; phylum Chordata; class Amphibia; order Anura; family Microhylidae; genus Gastrophryne; species Gastrophryne carolinensis. Next base: position 10,171,240 of record CM051240.1, on the reverse strand, counting down.
ATTTTTCCTATCTTAATTTTTTGGTATTTTTTTAAGTATCATTTTTCCTATCCTTATTTTTTGTGTATTTTTTTAAGTATCATTTTTCCTATCCTTATTTTTTGTGTATTTTTTTAAGTATCATTTTTCCTATCTTAATTTTTTGGTATTTTTTTAAGTATCATTTTTCCTATCCTTATTTTTTGTGTATTTTTTTAAGTATCATTTTTCCTATCTTATTTTTTTGGTATTTTTTTAAGTATCATTTTTCCTATCCTTATTTTTTGTGTATTTTTTTAAGTATCATTTTTCCTATCCTTATTTTTTGTGTATTTTTTTAAGTATCATTTTTCCTATCTTAATTTTTTGGTATTTTTTTAAGTATCATTTTTCCTATCCTTATTTTTTGTGTATTTTTTTAAGTATCATTTTTCCTATCTTAATTTTTTGGTATTTTTTTAAGTATCATTTTTCCTATCCTTAATTTTTGTGTATTTTTTTAAGTATCATTTTTCCTATCTTAATTTTTTGGTATTTTTTTAAGTATCATTTTTCCTATCCTTATTTTTTGTGTATTTTTTTAAGTATCATTTTTCCTATCTTAATTTTTTGGTATTTTTGTAAGTATCATTTTTCCTATCCTTATTTTTTGTGTATTTTTTTAAGTATCATTTTTCCTATCCTTATTTTTTCTGTATTTTTTTAAGTATCATTTTTCCTATCTTAATTTTTTGGTATTTTTTTAAGTATAATTTTTCCTATCCTTATTTTTTGTGTATTTCTTTAAGTATCATTTTTCCTATCTTATTTTTTTGGTATATTTTTAAGTATCATTTTTCCTATCCTTATTTTTTGTGTATTTTTTTAAGTATCATTTTTCCTATCCTTATTTTTTGTGTATTTTTTTAAGTATCATTTTTCCTATCCTTATTTTTTGTGTATTTTTTTAAGTATAATTTTTCCTATCTTAATTTTTTGGTATTTTTTTAAGTATCATTTTTCCTATCCTTATTTTTTGTGTATTTTTTTAAGTATCATTTTTCCTATCTTAATTTTTTGGTATTTTTTTAAGTATCATTTTTCCTATCCTTATTTTTTGTGTATTTTTTTAAGTATCATTTTTCCTATCTTAATCTTTTGGTATTTTTTTAAGTATCATTTTTCCTATCCTTATTTTTTGTGTATTTTTTTAAGTATCATTTTTCCTATCTTAATTTTTTGGTATTTTTTTAAGTATCATTTTTCCTATCCTTATTTTTTGTGTATTTTTTTAAGTATCATTTTTCCTATCTTAATTTTTTGGTATTTTTTTAAGTATCATTTTTCCTATCCTTATTTTTTGTGTATTTTTTTAAAGAATAATTTTTCATATTTTTATTTTTTGTGCATCTTTTTAATGTATTTTTAAGTATCTTTTTCCAATCTATATTTTTCTAATTTCATGTTTCCTATCTTTATTTTTTGTGTGTTTTTATAAGTATCTTTTTTTCCTATCTTTATTTTTTGTGTGTTTTTATAAGTATCATTTTTCCTATCTTTATTTTTTGTGGGTTTTTTTTAAGTATCATTTTTCCTATCCTTATTTTTTGTGTATTTTTTTAAATAATAATTTTGTCATATTTTTATTTTTTGTGTATTTTTTTAAGTACCCGTTTCCCTGTCTTAATTTTTGGTGTACTTTTTAGTAAACATTTCTCCTATCTTTATTTTTTGTGTGTCACATCTTATGCACATTTGGCCCCTTTGCGTCGAGCAGGGCTTTCTTGTGGAATCTGCAATTGGATTGTTTTGTATTAATCACTTAGCACTTTGTAATTGCACGTCACATGATTTCAGGGTTTCATATATTACGCACCCTCTTCTATTATAATAGCGTTGTCTTCTTCCGCAGCGATGTACAAGGTATGATTACAGACAGGGTAAAACATCCTGTACAGGGACCATTATTTTTGTTACAAAGTTCAAACCAAATGTTGTGAGCACGGGAGACAATAGGAGAGAGAGCCCCGCCCCCTGCGAGCTTACAGTCTAAGCGATCGGGGGCGGAGACAAAAGGCGAGGAGGTATTTGTTGCTCAGCAGATAGCAGCTAGCATACATACAGGTATCTTTCCCCTCCCACTCCTGGCTTGTATTGGATTAACATGTACATAGGTTTTATTTATTTATTTTCAATTGCATTGATATAAACAATAGATGTAAGCAGCAGTAAATTAGCCTGAGAATGTTTCAGGCCCAGACCCGCCCGTGAGCTCCTTAGTCCGGCCCCCAAAGAGCTTCTCAGCATGATCAATAACTGATGCTATAGCATTGCAAAAACAGATTATGGTCACGGGTGGATATATGATAAGCGATGGCAGTCACTCCATTAGAATTGCAGCAGTAAATTAGCCCGGGAATGTTTCAGGCCCAGACCCGCCCATGAGCTCCTTAGTTCGGCCCCCAAAGAACTTCTCAACATGATCATTAGCTGATGCTATAGCATTGCAACAATAGATCATGGTCACTGGCAGATATAATATATGATAAGCGATGGCAGTGACTCCATTAGAATTGCAGCGGTAAATTAGCCCCGGGAATGTTTTAGGCTCAGACCCGCCCATGAGCTCCTTAGTTCGGCCCCCAAAGAGCTTCTCAACATAATCATTAGCTGATGCTATAACATTGCTACAATAGATTATGGTCACCGGTGGATATATGATAAGCGATGGCAGTGACTCTATTAGATTTAATTTTTTACACCTCCCTCCACCGGCCAATCATCACACTTACATCTAACAAACCCCACATGACACCAATACACATTGTGATTGCTTTACTTATCTAAACATAAGGATCCCGTATTCATAGTCCATTCCCCCCATCAGTCTCAAACCATAAGTGTTATCCAAATACTCAACCCATCTAAACACATGCTATTAAAGTGGACGAAAACCCAGGCCCGGATGGCTTTGGAATCTACCACTTGACTCCCTCCCGCCGGGGGCATCCAAATTCGACATGCCTCGCTGTGTGACCCCCCCCCCTCTGCCCAGAAACTCACCTTCTTTCCCAGACCAACGTCAAATACGGGCGCATCCTTGTTATCCCTTTAGCATTTGTGGATGGCCGGGGCATTTGTGAATGGCTGGTGCGTGCACGCTCCCTGTTAGAGGGTAGCGGAGGATGTGGGCGTCAGCGCGCTCGTGTCTGCTCATTTTAGACGAAGGGGCTTGAGCGTATCCGAGCACGCTGATTGGGCGAGCGGCCACGCATGCGCCGTAGGATCGGGAAGAAGTGAGTTTGTTTGGGCGACTTGGGGGGTTTCACACAGCCATGGGCAAGGACCAAAACCCTGGCTTTTGGTCCACTTTAAAGCAGAGTGTGCAGCAATAGAAAGCGGCTATACACTCAAAGTGGATTTTGACTATCCTGGGTTTTGGTCTTTTCTCCCAGGGAACCCCAACCGCGAAACCCCCCACATCGCTGACACCAACCTCCTCCCAGTCCTACAGCGCATGTGTGGTTGCACATCCAATCAGCGTGCTCAGAGTCACTGACGTCATGACGCCACGTCGTCTAAGCCTTTGTCTAAGGCCAGCGGCTCCGAGCACGCTGGCGGCCGCATCCCCCACTTCCCTCTAACAGGAAGCTTGCCCGCGCCGGCTATTCACAAATGCCTGGCATGGGCCCTGCTAGAGGAATAGCGGGATGCAGCTGCGGCTCACGCATGCGCTGTGGGACCGGGAAGCAAGGTAAGTGTATTTGGAGACCTGGGGGGTTTCACACAGCGGGGAGGCAATCGGTCGGCCCGGGAGTCATCGCAGTGGTTTAACGGAGACAGTGATCAAGTCGGCGTTCTTTCCTCTGGTCGATGGCCTGCTGAGCGACCCATCAACCGGCTTAACTAAATGCAGAGTGTTCAGCAGCAGCAGGAAGCAGCTGTAACTTACATGAGCCAGTGATCCGGTCACCGGTCGGCGTTCTTACCTCTGTCAAAATGACCATGACCAGTGCTTTTTAAATGAGCGAGAACACTGACAGCTGGCAATAGAAGTGCTGCTAGCAGTTGCCAGTGGGCCAGTGCTCTTGGGGGTGGCTGCTTCCTGCTACTGCTGCACACTCTGCATTCAGTTAAGCCGGTTGATGGGTCGCTCAGCGGGCCATCAACCAGATCGTTCGGGTCGAGCACAATACTCGAACACAACTTTTTGTCTGAAGTCCGTGTTGGGGTTTGGAAAACCTGAACTTGCAAAGTTTGCGTTTCGGGTTCGCCCCGTGCCACCACGTATGGAATACTGTGTACAATTATGGGTACCACCCCTAAAAGGATATAATGCTCAGATACGGGTCCAAGGATGGGCTACAAAATTGTGGAAGGGCCTAAACCTAAAAATTATCAGGAGCGATTTGTTTCATGTAAATATTTTATCAGGAACATTTTGCGGTCCACCCGTTCCTTTTTGGGGTCCCTGACCTCCTCATTCATTTGGTAGGCGACGTCCTCCAGAACGTTGTAGAGGAACCTCAGGATCTCGCTGTCTCTCCCGCGAGTTCTATGGTGGTCGGTCGGAGTATAGTTTTCCAGTTTGATCACCTGCTCCGCGCCCATCCGCCTGAAGGTCTTCTCCATCTCGTAAAAGTCCGCCGATGTCATGTGTGTGAGCACAATGATGGGGACCAGCCCTGGAAAGCAAACGCAGTGAGCACAATGACTTCTCCAACCTGGAGTCATGAAAGGTTTTATAGATCATGAACATGATATACAAATAAACCCCCGACACAAGAGCTTTCGACTCGCTTATCTGGTTCCATGTTATCTTTCTAAAATGGGCCTGTTACTGCCTGTTACCTCCCAATTCCCAGATTTGGAGGGACTGTCCCTCTTTTGGGACCGCGTTGTTCTCATTTGTCCCTCTTTGAGGTGTAACATGCAGATCTGCAGCAATAAATGATTAATTTGCCTATTCAAAGTGTTTATATTGTTGTAACTGTTTCTGAGGTGTTTTAGCCACCAAACATAAAAGGGGTTTTTGTGCCCAGACAGTGGGGTTGATTCAGCACCAAGTGCCCTTTAGGTGGGAAAAGAAATAGAAGCGCTCTTTTTATAGCTAGTGTTGAATTGACCCCTAAAATAGACAATATAAATGAATGGCGCTTTTTACTCCCGAAATAAAGTAGGGTTCTTTTTTTTACGCCTGGTGCTGAATCAACCCCATTGTGTTACAGAATAATAGGAGGTAATTCTATGCTCCACCCACCGGCTTACCTTTCAACTTTTCAGAGCGGGAAAGAGGGACAATTGTTAAATTAAGCCACGCCCCCCTCGTTGATTGGTGCATAGGAGATTGGGTCTAACAGGTACAACAATAGAAACACTTTAAATAGACAAATGAATAATTTATTGCTGCAGATCTGCATGTTACACCTCAAAGAGGGACAAATGAGAACAACGAGGGACAGAGGGACATGGGCTGAAAAGAGGGACAGTCCCTCCAAATCAGGGACACTTGGGAGGCATGCATTTGGGGCGCTTACATTGTAAAAGCTTAACATACCGGTAGATTAATTTTCAACAGTGACTACAATTGTAACACATAATACAATGTTGTTGCTATTGAAAATTAACCGATTATCAAATTAACGATTTATATTTAAATGGTACTTTGAATGTAGGTAAGTGTTGGAGTAAGAATTAAAAATTTAGAAAAAAATGATGTGTGTGTTGTGCAGCTGGAGACTAATAGCTCATGTTTATATCTTCTGAGTGTCGGAGCCCGACACTCTGGCCTGTTCCACGCTGAGGAGAGGGGGGAAACAATGTAACAAAGTATCAGCTGTTCAGTGCTGGCAGCCGTCCAGCATAAGATAACAACATTGCAACATTGCCTGGCCAGAACTTATATTTCTAAAACAGAGAGAAAAGCTCTAGAAGTCATTTAGCTGATTTTGACAGTTTTCCCTTCATGTTGGCTCTGCTGCAGGATCTTTCAGTTTACCATTTTCTCTCTCTTTCCTCAACACATTTTTCCATATGATCTTTCTTTCAGCTTTGTGTGTTTTGAGCAAAGGCCAACCCAGGATTTTCTCTATCTGGAGTTTTGTTTTGTGCCCCTAGGGACATCCTGACTTGGGATGCCCTGATATGTGAAATCCCCAAGTTCCACTGTGAAAACGTACCTTTCCCTGTCCCACAGCGCATGCGCGGGCTCTCATCCAATCAGCGCGGTTTGCACGCAGATGGGGAGCCTGAGCAGTAACCTTCCTGGCCGCCCGGCCTGTCTAAATGACTATCTGCGTGAGCGCGCCAGAAAAATGGGGGGATCTGTGGTTATCCAGGGGTCGTTTCACACAGTGGGGATCCTGATTTAGAATGCCCAAGGGGGAAGGTCAATGGCCGGGTCTTATAGACTTCAGGGTCGGCCACTCAGGGTTTTGTTCCACTTTAATACCTTTAGATTTTCCTGCACAGTTATTCAAAGAAGAATTTCAGTCATTTTCAGTCAGTTTAGTTTGTTTTGTATAGATTTTACACATTTGAGTCACCTGGTCTCATAACAAAAGCAGCACCTCACACACAAACAGCCGTTACCACTGATTACAGTGTCAGCCTCTGAGGTAAAGTGTTGCTAGGAGACCAGTGGGCTAAATGAAGCAGTTCACTAAATACAACCCAGCAGATCCCCCTATTCAGCAAATGGACTGAGCCATTGGCATTATACAATTTAAAAGAAAGGCATATTTTTTTTCCTTTTTCTATCACCAGATTATTTATACACGTTAGAAGCTATTGTGTGGCTATTTAATTATGTATCTTTTTTAATGCAAACTTCGCGATACTGCTCCTTTAAGCTGTCACAATTTTAACGTCCCAAATTTGTCCTTGTGGTCAGCTTAACAAATGGGAATTGATAAGCGGTGAAAATCTTTTTGGATTTTTTTTTATTTTTGTGGACAATGTCTGCAGCACCAGTGTCTTCATTGATATACAGCAGGATGTGCGACACACTGTGTATATACTGTACCTGTCATGGTCTTGCAGTTCTGGATAAACGTCCTCACCTCCTGCTTCTCCGGCTCAGCAAATGCCTTTGTAACACTGTGTAAGAAGGTTCCGGAGGAAATAAATGGTTATGATCTTAAATATTTATGAATTATTATTAAACTACTAATATTACTATTATATATAGGTAACTTGGATGAATGTGGAAGCTGAGGATGTGTACCTGCCGTTTATTATGATCCAGAGCTGGCTGATTCAAAGGAAATAATACACATATAAGTATAATATAGAGAGGTTTACTTCTGTTAATTTGATTTAGTTTGTGGACCACATGAAAGCAGTTCATATACAGACGTAAAGAATGTCTGGGTTGTCTCAGTTCCCTCTTAGTAATCACTTGATGTATGGTCAAAACCATTTAACTTGAACCATCTGTTGTGTGTAGGCTTACAGGCTGATTCTTTACTAGCGCCAACTATCGGCAGATGAGCGTCTGTACAGAGGCAATAAGAGCGACCGCTAGTAGGCGCTGCATGGCGCGAAAGGTAGTGCCAGCTCATTGCAACCGACTCTCAGCGACTCACACCATATTCAACAAAAGAACACAGACACACACAGCGTCGGCGCTCTGGATCTGGTCGTTATAGCATAGAGCGCCAGACGCTGTGTGATTAAAGTCTAAAGTGTTTTTGAACACATATCCACAAGTAACAAAGCGAAACACATGGAATGACATTGTTATAAAACTGGGACATTAACACTTTAGTGCCAGACCTGTAATGGCAATTCACCAGATGCTGCCTGCCGCTACGAGGCGCTACCTGCCGCTATCGCTTAATGAATAAACCCCATGGTGTTTCATGATGGCTTCTTTGTAATAGGAAAAAATACAATTCTGTGAAATACTCACCTGTAGAATTGAAATTATAAGTATACAGTATGTCCTGCTCCAAATGTACGTCCTGTACGTCCTGCTCCAAATGTAATACTTATCCTCCGCCAGATGGCGCTGCACTGCAGAGACATGCAAAACAGGCTCCTCCCGGCCCGTCAAATACCCAGGGACCTCCCACAAATCCCCAGCATTGAAAAGCAGTGAACGAGAAGCCGGGAGAATTTAACCACCCAAACTGGAAACTATAACAATGATAACAATCACCATACAGGGGATCCAGAATATTGCAAAACCAAGGGTGGGGTGGAGCAGGGCGTACTGTATACTCATAATAACAATTCTACAGGTGAGTAATCACAGAATTGTATTATTCTTAGTATACAGTACGTCCTGCTCCAAATGTAATACTTAGGGCCTTATTTATCAAGGGCTAGCGCCAGGTAGCGAATGGTGAGCGCCAGGTAGCGCCAGCTATCGGCGGCTTCCGACTCAAGTACGCCCGGCGGCGGTCACAATGACGCATTTATCAAGCTAAATGAGGCTAGCGCCGGCGAGAGCGACAGCAAGCGCGGGATTCATCATGAAGCCGCCTGGAACGAACAGCGCCGCTGCAAATTCCATCACAGCGCCAGGTATGACCTGTCGCTCCCTGGCGTTGTCCAATGCATTTCAATGGAGCAATTGATATTACAGGTCTGATATTAATGTATTCATATTACAAAATGATTCAAAAAACATGTATAATTTTACAAACAAAAAATATGGTTGTTTAGGGGTTAAAAACTCTTTTACACCCATCGCCGCCAGCGCTCTGGGGTTTAAACAAGGAATGGACAGCGCCAGCAAATTCGGAGCGTGATTTGTTAATGAATAAGCAGCTAGCCGTTCGCTCTGGCCATTCGTTGTCAGGCACTCACATACAACGCTGAACCTGTGAAACAGCGACCTCTAAGCCCGTATTCAACATTACCGCACACCGACTGAGTCGCTGTCATCAAGCTAACGCCGGCCAAGCACAGCGAATACTGCCTGGCGCTGAGAAAATCACGCTACAGTCGCTCATCTGTCGCTACCTGGCGCTATTACTGAATCGGCCTCCCCGACTTGGGACATCCAATAGCAGTGTCCAAACAGTAGGGTGGGATCCCCAACAAAAAGGTAACAGCAGACAGTTTAAACCACTGCCGCCTGCAAAACCTTGCTGCCAAAGACAGCATCAGCTGAGGCCCTAACATCAACCTTGTAAAACTTTGAAAAGGTATGAACGGAAGACCAAGTAGCGGCCTTGCAAACTTGTTCAACAGAAGCCCGACTCCAACCCATGCTGTAAGAACTCCAGAACCCTGGGGACTGAGAACACCCGACAGGGAAGAGACCTAGACTCACACCAGTCAATGTAGGTACGCCATACCCTGTAATAGATGGAAGAAGAAGTTTTCTTCCTAGCCTTCACCATGGTATCAACCACCGAGACGGACAAGCCTTTCTCCATCAAGATGGAGGTTTCAGCAACCAGGCCGTCAAAGCCAGAGTTTGTAAATTGGGATGGCGTAAGGAGCCCTGAGTGAGCAGATCTGGCACCCCTGGCAGAACGTACTGGTCTACTACCATCTGCACCACGTCTGCTAACCACACTCTTCTTGGCCACCTGGGGGCCACCAGAATCGCTGGCACCCCTTCCAGAGCAATCTTGCACAGAACCCTGCCCAGCAGGGGGAATGGAGGAAAGACATACAGGAGCCGAAATTCCTGCCATGACATGGCCAGAGCATCCGTGGTCAAGGCCAGAGGATCCTGAGACAGGGAGACAAAGGATGAGAGCTTGTGATTGTGACGGGATGCAAACAGATCCACATCTGGTAGACCCCAACGGTGACACAGAGATTGGAAAATCCTGTTGCAGAGAGACCATTCTCCCTGACGAGAGGTCCCCCTGCTCAGAGAGTCTGCCAGGAGATTCTCTGCCCCTGGGATGTACACAGCCAGAATCCGAAACACCTCCTGGAGGGCCCGGAGGGCCCCCCTGCCCTGGGTCCCTCCCTGATGGTTGATGTAGGCAACCGCCGTCCTGTTGTCTGAGCGCACCTGCACAGGCAGTGCAATTAGAGCTTCCACCTTCTGTTGAGGAAGGAAAATTCTTTTTTTTTTTTTTTTTTTTATTATATTATTCCCCTGTGACCCCCCTACCACCCTTACCCCCCCCCCCCCGCTCCCCCTACTCCGAAGGAAAATTAAACTATGGTCACTTTGGTGAACTTCCAAGTCCTGTAAGGAATTGGTTTAACAGATCTCTGTATATAGGCCAATTTGTTAAAGCCAACTCGCTTTTGAGTTCCAATATTGTAGTTTTAAACCATAACCCATTATCTGGTGGGTCAGTGCTAGCCCATCGTAGTGTTATAGTTTTTTTTTTTTTGTCCAGAGCACCACTGACCCCAGTCGTCTTTTCTCTATAGACCAGCTCTTGGGAAACAAGTTCAGAAGCCCCCATCTGGGGGTAAGAGTTATTTTATCACCTATCAAATTTTCCAGTTGCTCTGTAGCAATCTGCCATAAAAGTTTAGAGTATTTACAGTCCCACCAGAGGTGCATTAATGTTGCCGGAACCTGCTTGCACCACCAGCAGTTGTATGACGGATATCTGGCGTTGTAATCCGCTGTAAAATAAAAACGTGGTATAAATTTAGTGCAAAAAATTCTTAGGGCGGGGGACTGGACTAATTTGATTGTAAGATAAATGTTAGCCCAGTCGTCTTCTTCTATCCGTGTCCCCAAGTCATATTCCCATTTCCTGGTATAGTCTGTAAGTATATTTGTTGTTGGTTTCTTTATATGGTTGTAGTAGAATGAGATTCTATATGGTCTTTGAGGCCGATTCATCAATAGCGCCAGGTAGCGACAGATGAGCGACTGTAGCGTGATTTTTTCAGCGCCAGCCAGTATTCGCTGTGCTTGGCCGGCATTAGCTTGATGACAGCGACTCAGTCGGTGTGCGGTAATGTTGAATACGGGCTGGGGGGTCGCTGTTTCACAGGTCCAGCGTTGTATGTGAGCGCCTGACAACGAATGGCCAGAGCGAACGGCTAGCTTCATATTCATCAAAAAATCACGCTCCGAATGTGCTGTCGCTGTCCATTCCTTGTTTAAACCCCAGAGCGCTGGCGGCGATGTGTATTAACTAGTTTTTAACCCCTAAACAACCATATTTTTTGAATGTAACATTATACATGTTTTTAGAATCATTTTGTAATATGAATACATTAATCTCAGACCTGTTAGATCAATTCTGCACATATATTTTTTTTTTTGACTTAAAAATAAATCCTAACATTGCAGAAGTGGTCTCCGATTTTTTGACATTAAAAAAATAAAAAAAAAAAATAATCCCAATTAATTATGATAAATTATAGATTGCTCCATTGAAATGCATTGGACATCGCCAGGGAGCGACAGCTCATACCTGGCGCTGTGAGGGAATTTGCAGCGGCGCTGTTCGGTCCAGGCGGCTTCATGATGAATGCCGCGCTAGCCGTCGCTCTCGCCGGCGCTAGCCTCATTTTGCTTGATAAATGCGTCATTGTGAGCGCCGCCGGGCATACTTGAGTCGGTAGTCGCCGTTAGCTGCCGCTACCTGGCGCTCGTCAGACACTACCTGGCGCTATCGCTTGATGAATAAGGGCCTTTGTCTTACATTGAGAAAAATCTCCTGTATTGCTGTTGGTTTAAAAATCGTTGATGGAAGAGTCATTGTCCTAATATAGCTGGCAACTTGATAATGAGCTAAGGTAAATTCGTGGGAGTTGTCTCTTAATAGCAACCCGCTTGCTGGTGACCAAATATGTGCTATTCTTGTATGGAACATTTGTTTGTATTTTGATAGTTGTGCGTTGCGTTTTCCCTGGGGAAAGTCCTGGTTAGTGGTCAATGAGCGCATCATATCTGGGAATGGGAATAATACTTTGTCTTTCAGGGTTGTTATTATTGTCGAGCATATATTATTCACAATGGGATTCATATGCTCATTTTTTTGTATTATTACCTTTAAACTGTTGTAATCACATGATGTAATTTCTTCAAGACTTATGGGGTATAGCTCGATAGCTGGCCATATTATGTTTTGGTAAGTTATTAGCCATTCATCCACTCTTTTAAATTGGGCGGCCTTATAATACGCGCTTAGATCCGGGGCCCCCATCCCTCCAAAATCGGGTTGTTTGATTAGGTTTTTATAAGCAATGCGATGTTGCCTATTATTCCAATAAAAAGATGCAAGTCGTTTATTTAGCTGTTTTAAAAAGGCGGTCGGTATCCTTATAGGAATGTTTTGCAGTAAATACAAAAAATGTGGTAAAAAAAACATCTTGACTGCGGCAATTCTGCCAAGAATATTTAACTGAGAATTTTCCCATTTCATGGTCTGGTCTTTTAGCAGTTTTCCTAAGGGAATATAGTTTAGATTAAATAGTTGATCCAGAGATTTGGGTATGTTTATGCCTAAGTATTTCAAGTGCGAGTTTTCCCACAGAAGATTACTTGCATGTTTTAATGTGTCGGATTCCTTCTTAGAAAGAGCAAAAGGCAGTATGATCGATTTCTGATAATTTAATTTGAGATTTGCATACCTGCCAAAATCCTTAATTACTTTGAGTACTTTTGGAAGTGATGATAATGGGTCCTGTAATGTTAGAAGGGTATCATCGGCGTAGGCTAAATATTTTATATTGTTCCCACCAATAGTGATTCCCTTAATTGAGGGATCATTAGATATGATATTAAGCAGTATCTCAAGATGCAAATTAAAGAGAACAGGCGATAAAGGGCCGCCTTGTCTGGTTCCATTAGACATAGATATGGGTTGTGATAATGTATCATTTATGTTCAGTCTGGCGACCTGATTTTTATATAATGACATGGTTTTACCCAATAAGTTTGGGCCAATTCCTAGATGGATTAAAGATTTCTGGAGGAAAATCCAGGAAACAGGATCAAAGGCTTTTTCTGCATCTAGGGCCACGATGACCGCTTTTATGCTATGCTTTAGTATGTGGTTGATTACGGAGGAAGGAAAATTCTTGACTGAACCGTATCCAGAATCATTCCCAGGAACGGGATCACCGAGGAAGGGGACAGAGAGGATTTGGGGTGATTGATCACCCAGCCGAAGGACTCCAGGGTGGACACCACCAGCTGAGCGTCCAACTCTGCCTGCTGTAGAGACTGGGAGGTGATGAGTATGTCGTCCAGGTAGGGCAGCACGTGGATGCCCCGTGACCTGATCAGAGACATCACCCCAGCCAGCACCTTGGTGAACACTCTGGGAGCTGAAGTGAGACCAAATGGCAAGGCCACAAATTGGTAATGTTGATCTTCCAACGCGAATCTGAGGAACCTTTGGTGTCCTGAAAACACAGGGATGTGAAGGTAAGCGTCTGTGATGTCCACAGATGTCATGAAATCCCCTGGGCGCAGGGAGCTGATGTCCGAGCGCAGAGTTTCCATGCGAAAAAGCGCCTGTTCCTGACAAATTTGTTGAGGATCTTTAAATCCAGAATGGGCCTGACTGATCCATCTTTTTTGGGAACTGTGAAGAGGTTGGAAGAGAACCCCTTGCCTCTTTCTCTCAAAGGGACCCTGCAAATGACCCCCAGACCCAGAAGGCCTTGCACGGCCTGCGCCAATACCTGAGCTGAGACAGGGTCCTGGGGGATCCGGGACCTGATGAATCTTGGGAGGGGGGCGCACAGCAAACTCTATCTTGTAACCAGAGGACACTACCTCCTGAATCCACCGGTCTGGGACGTGATGCCTCCAGACGTATGTAAAGTGCTGTAGCTGTCCCCCCACCCAGATGGTCGAGGGCGCCCCATCATGCCTGAGGGGGCTTGGGAGAGGATTTGGGCTTAGACCCCCAGGAGGAGCCAGGACGACCCCCTCGAAGAGCGCGAACCCCACAGACAAGCAGCCAAAGAGAACGCAGAAGCGTCTGAGGTAACGCCGCCGCCCTGTGTGGAACATCCAAATGAAGGAAAAGACGCACGCGGTGGCGGCATTTGCAAATAGTAAAAAGAACAAGTCAGTGCGGCGGTTGATACCACATATACTAGTCAAAAACAGACAATACACCGTATGCACGAATCACAATACACACTCACCCACCCCCCCTTCTTTACCCCCCGAAGGCTACAGGGAAAATGAGGGAGAATGGCGGCCCTCTGTACAGGACCCACCGCTACACGGGGCATGGGACAATAATGTGGGAGGGGCATTCATAAAGGCTCACCATCAGCCTATACCGCCTACTCTTTGGTGGGGGACTGCAGTGGAGCAGCGCTCCTTAAGCACGCATGGTGCCGCCTACTTTCACCCGACCAGCGCAGTCCAGGCTGTGAGGCACATCACACGAAGGACGGGGGGGAATAGTCCAACAGGGCCGCAGGCTGTAATAGCCCCGCTCACCTGCGAGAGAGTGATAATTTCATGTCTTCGCAGTCAGCACTGCAGAGAAATCTGGGGATTTGTGGGAGGTCCCCGGGTATTTGAGGGGCCGGGAGGAGCCTGTTTTGCATGTCTCTGCAGTGCACAGCGCCATCTGGCAGAGGATAACCCTAGTGTAAGTATTACATTTGGAGCAGGACGTACTGTATACTAAGAATATGAGGATTGGAGTTGGGAGGAGAAATTTGGGTTGACCAGAAGAAATGATACTTAAGCAGGGAACTTGGGGGAGGAGGTCTCTCTCTCCGCTTTCCTCTCACGACATACTTGATAAAGGGCTGCCACGCAGCCAGTATAGCCGAACCCCTGCGGGGGCTGAGCAGGAGATAGAGACCCTGTTTGACTTAGCTTTTTGTATGGGACACTCTGCTTACAATTCTGGGCATTGTAACTTCCATCATATTCTCACTGTTCATATTATTCGTATTCGCTCGTGCCCCTTAGTTTAAGAGGCGGATCCGAGCACGCTGACGGCCTCATCCCCCGCTACCCTCTAACATCCCGTGGGAGCCTGTTCCGGCCATCCGCAAGGGATAGCGGGGATGCGGACGCTGCTCACGCATGCGCCGTTGAACGAGGGCGAGTTGTCGGGCAACCTGGGGGGTTTGACATAGCAAATCACGATGCCTGCCCTAGATTCTCAGAGACTCCAGGGAGAGTTTTGGTCCACTATAACAATCATCCTGAAAATCCAGCTCTCTGGTGAGAGTTACATTGTGTTACGTTGTTAAAGCCAGGCTGCAGCGGATGTTTCTGTTCAAATCAGATGTAATGCATTGGAAAGCAGTCAGGAGCCAGCTATTGAATTTTAGAAAACTCATAGATAGCTTACAGCTTTCTGTGGTGTGTGCATCACACTACTGTGATAGCGAGAACACTGTGAAGATTGTCGCTTCCGTATGTTAAAGCTTACTGTCTCCTACAAAATGGCGAATGCAGATTAAAGTGGACCAAAACCAACAGAGATCGGCCAGGGACTCCATAAGATTCCAGGGCCGCCTGATTCCCTCCCCCCGGGACATCCAAAATTGGGATGCCCCGCTGTGTGAAACTCACCCAGAAACTCACCTTCTTTCGCACGTGCAAGCAGCGGCCTTATCCCCGCTATCCCTTTAGCAGGGAACATGCCCGAGTCAGGCATTTGTGAACGCTCCCTGTTAGAGGGTAGTGGGGGATGCGGCTGCCAGTGCGCTGATTAGACGAGCAGCCGCGCATGTGTCATAGGACTGGGAAGAGGTGAGTTAGTTTGGGAGACCTGGGGGGTTTCACACAGCGGGGCATCCCTTATTGGAGCGCCCCGGCGGCAAGAACCAAAACCCAGGATAGTCAAATAGTTTTGGTCCACTTTAAGCAGTCAGATCGCGCTGCTGGCCTGTTGACATTACAAAAAGGTGTTGATTTCGACCTGAGAAGACACATGATCGGTTCTTACCTGTAGACAAACACAGGGACAATGAAATCGGTGTAGTTTGGGTTTAGGTCTGTTTCCAGTATTTTCTGCATCATATCGTTAAATCCATTCTTCCATTCCACCTTCTTATTCAGAGGAGTGAAGTTCCCTGACACAACACAAACATTATTGTCACATTTATATAACGATTTAGGTGAAAGCCTTTGTCATATATGGGCTTTAAAGAGGAACAAAACCTACCAACCTTTCAGGGTGGGAAAGAGGGACATTTGTTAAATTAGGACACGCCCCCTTATTGATTGATGGATAGAAGATACATTGTAACAGTTACAACGATAGAAACACATTGAATAGGCAAACAAATCATTTATTGCTGCAGATCTGCATGTTACACCTCAAAGAGGGACAAATGAGAACAGAAAGGGACAGGGGGACATGGACTAAAAAAAAGAGGGACATAGAAACATAGAAGGTTGACGGCAGAAGGAGACCATACGGTCCATCTAGTCTCTGCCCTTATGTAACTGTATGTTCTCTGTATCTTATGTGTATACTGTATGTTCTCTGTATCTTATGTGTATACTGTATGTTCTCTGTATCTTAGGATAGATGTGTGCTTATCCCAGGCATGTTTAAATTCAGTGATTGTTGATTTTTCAACCACCTCAAATCAGGGACATCTGGGAGGTATGGGTTGTGGCTGACAGGAGCTATACATGTATAATAAAGTCCAATGACAGATGGAATATTCCATGTTATATTTCCTCAGGCGCCTTCTTCATAGAAGTGTGGGTGTGGTAGGACAATGATGGTCCCTGTGATGTGGATCGTCAGAGGTGAAAGTCCCTCTTAGAACTTTGCTCAGTTTGCAGACAGTCTTGTCATATTTCTGGTTAACTGTTTGCTCAGCGTCTGTAGAAGTCCCCTCTATAGTTTGTTACATCTATTGTTGGCTCCTAGGCCTGTATAGGGATGTATTGTGCAGCGTGTAGTGTCCTATTTCTCACCCTATAAGATGCACCTGCCAATAGGACGCACCTGGGATTTGGAGGAGAAAAATAAGAAGCAAAATATTCTGAACCAATTGTGCAAAAACACCAACCCCATAATAACCAAATAATAGGAAAACTCCACAATTCCCCATTAAAGGTAGTGTGGCATCCCCCCTCCCATTCCCCATATAGGCAGTGTGGCATCCCCCTCCCATTCCCATATAGGCAGTGTGGCATTCCCCCTCCCATTCCCATATAGGCAGTGTGGCATTCCCCCTCCCATTCCCATATAGGCAGTGTGGCATCCCCCTCCCATTCCCCATATAGGCAGTGTGGCATTCCCCCTCCCATTCCCCATAGGCAGTGTGGTATCCCCCCTCCCATTCCCCATAGGCAGTGTGGTATCCCCCCTCCCATTCCCCATATAGGCAGTGTGGTATTCCCCCCTCCCATTCCCCATATAGACAGTGTGGCATTCCCCCCTCCCATTCCCCATATAGACAGTGTGGCATTCCCCACTCCTATTCCCCATATAGGCAGTGTGGCATCCCCCCTCCCATTCCCCATATAAGCAGTGTGGCACCCCCTCTCCCATTCCCCATATAGGCAGTGTGGCATTCCCCCTCCCATTCCCCATATAGGCAGTGTGGCATTCCCCCTCCCATTCCCCATATAGGCAGTGTGGCATCCCCCTCCCATTCCCCATATAGGCAGTGTGGCATTCCCCCTCCCATTCCCCATAAAAGTAGTGTGGCACCCCCCCTCCCATTCCCCATATAGGCAGTGTGACATTCCCCCCTCCCATTCCCCATATAGGCAGTGTGGCATCCCCCTCCCATTCCCCATATAGGCAGTGTGGCATTCCCCCTCCCATTCCCCATATAAGCAGTGTGGCACCCCCCCTCCCATTCCCCATATAGGCAGTGTGACATTCCCCCCTCCCATTCCCCATATAGGCAGTGTGACATTCCCCCCTCCCATTCCCCATATAGGCAGTGTGACATTCCCCCCCTCCCATTCCCCATATAGGCAGTGTGACATTCCCCATATAGGCAGTGTGGCATTCCCCCTCCCATTCCCCATATAGGCAGTGTGGCATTCCCCCTCCCATTCCCCATATAGGCAGTGTGACATTCCCCCCTCCCATTCCCCATATAGGCAGTGTGACATTCCCCCCTCCCATTCCCCATATAGGCAGTGTGGCACCCCCCTCCCATTCCCCATATAAGCAGTGTGGCACCCCCCCCTCCCATTCCCCATATAGGCAGTGTGACATTCCCCCCTCCCATTCCCCATATAGGCAGTGTGGCACCCCCCTCCCATTCCCCATATAAGCAGTGTGGCACCCCCCCTCCCATTCCCCATATAGGCAGTGTGACATTCCCCCTCCCATTCCCCATATAGGCAGTGTGGCATTCCCCCCTCCTATTCCCCATATAAGCAGTGTGGCATTCCCCCCTCCCATTCCCCATATAGGCAGTGTGGCATTCCCCCCTCCTATTCCCCATATAAGCAGTGTGGCATTCCCCCCTCCTATTCCCCATATAAGCAGTGTGGCATTCCCCCCTCCCATTCCCCATATAGGCAGTGTGGCATTCCCCCTCCCATTCCCCATATAGGCAGTGTGACATTCCCCCCTCCCATTCCCCATATAGGCAGTGTGGCATTCCCCCTCCCATTCCCCATATAGGCAGTGTGGCATTCCCCCTCCCATTCCCCATAGGCAGTGTGGTATTCCCCCCTCCCATTCCCCATATAGGCAGTGTGGCATTCCCCCCTCCTATTCCCCATATAGGCAGTGTGGCATCCCCCCTCCCATTCCCCATATAAGCAGTGTGGCACCCCCCCTCCCATTCCCCATATAGGCAGTGTGGCATCCCCCTCCCATTCCCCATATAGGCAGTGTGGCATCCCCCCTCCTATTCCCCATATAGGCAGTGTGGCATTCCCCCCTCCCATTCCCCATATAGGCAGTGTGGTATTTCCCCCTCCCATTCCCCATATAGGCAGTGTGGCATAACCCTCCCATTCCCCATATAGGCAGTGTGGCATCCCCCCTCCCATTCCCCATATAGGCAGTGTGGTATCCCCCCTTCCATTCCCCATATAGGCAGTGTGGCATCCCCCCTCCCATTCCCCATATAGGCAGTGTGGCATTCCCCCTCCCATTCCCCATATAAGCAGTGTGGCATTCCCCCTCCCAATCCCCATATAGGCAGTGTGGCATTCCCCCCTCCCATTCCCCATATAGGCAGTGTGACATTCCCCCCTCCCATTCCCCATATAGGCAGTGTGGCATTCCCCCTCCCATTCCCCATATAGGCAGTGTGGCATTCCCCCTCCCATTCCCCATATAAGCAGTGTGGCATTCCCCCTCCCAATCCCCATATAGGCAGTGTGGCATTCCCCCCTCCCATTCCCCATATAGGCAGTGTGACATTCCCCCCTCCTATTCCCCATATAAGCAGTGTGGTACCCCCCCCTCCCATTCCCCATATAGGCAGTGTGACATTCCCCCCTCCCATTCCCCATATAGGCAGTGTGGCCTCCTTCAGCATCTACAGCGATATGCAGAAAACAGAGGAGGAGGCACATGGGTCAGGCTTTAGGTGCCATTGCTGGGTGTGAGGAAATAAAAATATAATATTCCATCTGTGGCCAGCTCAGGTCTGGACAGGGACAAACCAACCATAATAAAAATGCATAGCTCACGCCTACCAGTGCCCCCTGCTAGGGACCTCACAGAAGGTCTATGGCAGGGCACAATCCTTGCCGTGAGCGTGCGTTGAACATTGAGACCCGAAACCCCGTCACCTTCTGGAGGAACCAACTCCCCCCCACTTCTCACCCAACCGGGGTGGAGGGTGTCAGTCAAGGGCACCCCAAAGGCAGAATCGGGGATAAAACATTTGTGATATAGGCGGGTTCAGCACAGTCTGGGCCAGGGTCGGCCTGGCCATAGGGGGCCCTGGGACAATGCCCGGTGGGCCACACTGCTTTGGGGACAGTTGGGATGCTGCTTTTAACACCCACATTCAATCCCTGCCCCCTTAGTCTCCCTCTCAGCCCCCTGTACCCAGCCCCACTGTACCCACAAGCCAAGGAACCCCAGCTCCCAATGCTATAGCCCCAGCACCCACATTCACCCCCTGCCCCCTTAGTCTCCCTCTCAGCCCCACTGTACCCACAAGCCAAGGAACCCCAGCACCCAATGCTATAACCCAGCACCCACATTCAGTCCCTGCCCCTTAGTCTCCCTCTCAGCCCCCTGTACCCAGCCCCACTGTACCCACAAGCCAGGGAACCCCAATCCCCAAAGCTATAGCCCCAGCACCCAATGCTATAGCTCCTGCATAAGCAGGGTATCCCCGATCAGGGTGTCCTGGGGGGCAAAGACCAAAACCCAGAATGGTCAAAATGCTGGGTTTTGGTCCACTTTAAGGATTTTCTTGATTTTACTCACCAAGTTGCGCATATATTTCTGCTGATTCTTTGTGACTGAGGGTTAAACATCCACGATTGTCCACTAAGGTGACGGTGGGTGTGAGCGGATAGGCCATCCTGCGAGTGGTGACCCCACCCAGGGCATCCCCTGCCTTTGCGTGTTGCTGGTAGGTGCCTCCATTTAAGGTGTAAAAACAGGAGTTGATCAAGGAGGACTTCCCGTGCCCCATGTAGCCGAACAGTTGGATCAGGACCCGATTGTACCCCTGGCTTCCATGTTTACAGGACCCCAGCTTGAAGTTCTGGATATAATCCCTCAATGTATCCACCGGTCTCTGCGACGACTCCATTTTTGTTTCGGCGTAAGCTGCAGCTGAACCGGCAAATCCGTCTATGACTGTCACAGAGATTTTTCTTTTCTCCTTTATCACAAGAGTAAAAGTGAAACTAAAATCGTGAATTTTTCTATTTTACACCGATGAGTCACCTAGACTTTGAGCCAATCAGCGTTATCAGGCCCTTTACTTACAGACAGCTGATTTCCGAGAAACTAGTTTCGCAGAAGAGCGTTCAGGTCTTATCTCCTGTTTTATCATACCTCCCAAGTGTCTCTGCTTTGGAGGGAATGTCCCTCTTTTCAGTCGGTGCCACCCTGTCCCTTGTTGTTATTTGTCCCTCTTTGAGGTGTAACATGCAGATCTGCAGCAATAAATGATTAATTCGCCTATTCAAAAAGTTTCTATTGTTGTAACTGTTACATCCTATCTCCTATCCATCCCTCAATAAAGGGGTGTATTATTACAGGCGTCTCAGTGTATAGCGCCGGCGCTCTAGCTTTCAGAGAGCCTGGTATTACCTGTCACTACCTGTCGCTCTCCCATACATTTCAATGGACGTTCCTTTCCTTCTGTTTAAGCAGGATTTTATTTTATTTTAATTTTTTTTTCTCTCCAATCATTGTGTGACCTCTCCTGGCCTGGATTTGGAAAACCCTTTGGACTTTTTTATATTTTTATGCAGAATTGTCATTACAGGTCTGGCACTAAAGTGTTAATGTCCCAGTGTTATAACAATGTCATTCCATGTGTTTTCGCTTTGTTACTGGTGGATATGTGATCAAAAACAGACTTTTTGTGTCCTTTTTTGATAAGTATGGTGTGGAGCGCCGAGTGCCGGACTCACTGAGCTGGCGCTACCTCTCACTCCCTGCAGCGCTGTACTGGTGTTAGAGCGCCCAACATACATCACATTCATCAATGCCGGCCAGGTTACTACAGCAACCGCAACGCTCTGTTACAGCGCCCGATACCCGCTTACAGCGTCTACTAGCGGTCGCTCTAAGCTCCGCTATACAGACCCTCATCTGGTAATACGTGGTGTTAATGAATCGGCCTCCACGTATGAATCTCAGTCCTGGATGTGGGAGGGGGTAATTAGGGTTCAAGACAGGAGGAGGTCCTGGGCAGAGCGGCGATTGTGTCTGGGATAGTATTTGTTACATAGTTAGTATGCTTGAAAAAAGACAGATGTCCATCACGTTCAACGAAGGGACGGAGTTGGAGAGACTTACCTTTCTCAAAACATTCTCAGGGCAGTTACCACTGAGATTATGGCTCTGCCCCTAGGAAGGAACACATGGCCACCAGAATTACACCAAAGCTTTAGCTCCACCTACAGGAGGCAAGTTTTTGTGTGTTCCTGCTTAGGGCAGGGGCCAGACTGAGCAAGCTTTAGGTAAGTATTTCTGGGTGCTGTGGGTCTGGTTGGGGTTCCGGATGTGGTCTGCCAGGGACCCCCCATGAGATATAGGCCAAGTTTCCTGTCCTGACTCAGAATCTATGGGGGGGGGGGGGGGAGTCAGTGCTAGACCCAGACCAAGTTTCTCTTCGATCGGAGACACTGTGGTATCAAAAGGAGGGATTACGGGGGCCCTGCTCCTCCATGCCTCCAGTACCTGTGCTTTAGTGTGTACCGGCTACTCCTCTTCACCGGTTTTTGCCCCAGCCAGCAGGGGATCCTGTTTTTGCCCCAGCCAGCAGGGGGTCCTGTTTCTGCACCAGCCAGCACGGGGTCCTGCTTCTGCACCAACCAGCAGGGGGGTCCTGTTTTTGCACCAACCAGCAGGGGGTCCTGTTTTTGCACCAAGCAGGGGGGTCCTGCTTCTGCACCAAGCAGCAGGGGGTCCTGTTTTTGCACCAGCCAGCAGGGGGGTCCTGTTTTTGCACCAGCCAGCAGGGGGGTCCTGTTTTTGGACCAGCCAGCACGGGGTCCTGCTTCTTCACCAACCAGCAGGGGGTCCTGTTTTTGCACCAGCCAGCAGGGGGTCCTGTTTTTGCACCAGCCAGCAGGGGGGTCCTGTTTTTGGACCAGCCAGCACGGGGTCCTGCTTCTTCACCAACCAGCAGGGGGTCCTGTTTTTGCACGAGCCAGCAGGGGGTCCTGCTTCTGCACCAACCAGCAGGGGGGTCCTGTTTTTGCACCAACCAGCAGGGGATCCTGTTTTTGCACCAGCCAGCAGGGGGGGTCCTGTTTTTGGACCAACCAGCAGGGGATCCTGTTTTTGGACCAGCCAGCACGGGGTCCTGTTTCTGCACCAACCAGCAGGGGGTCCTGTTTTTGCACCAACCAGCAGGGGGTCCTGTTTCTGCACCAACCAGCAGGGGGTCCTGTTTTTGCACCAGCCAGCAGGGGGTCCTGTTTTTGGACCAGCCAGCAGGGGGTCCTGTTTTTGCGCCAGCCAGCAGGGGGTCCTGTTTCTGCACCAGCCAGCACGGGGTCCTGTTTCTGCACCAGCCAGCACGGGGTCCTGCTTCTGCACCAACCAGCAGGGGATCCTGTTTTTGGACCAACCAGCAGGGGGTCCTGTTTCTGCACCAACCAGCAGGGGATCCTGTTTTTGCACCAGCCAGCAGGGGGTCCTGTTTCTGCACCAACCAGCAGGGGATCCTGTTTTTGGACCAACCAGCAGGGGGTCCTGTTTCTGCACCAACCAGCAGGGGGTCCTGTTTTTGCACCAGCCAGCAGGGGGTCCTGTTTTTGCGCCAGTCAGCAGGGGGTCCTGTTTCTGCACCAGCCAGCAGGGGGTCCAGTTTTTGCACCAACCAGCAGGGGGTCCTGTTTCTGCACCAGCCAACAGGGGGTCCTGTTTTTGCACCAGCCAGCAGGGGCTCCTGTTTCTGCACCAGCCAGCAGGGGGTCCTGTTTTTGCACCAACCAGCAGGGGGTCATGTTTTTGAGCCAGCCAGCAGGGGGTCCTGTTTTTGCACCAACCAGCAGGGGGTCCTGTTTTTGCACCAGCCAGCAGGGGGTCCTGTTTTTGCACCAACCAGCAGGGGGTCATGTTTTTTTCACCAGCCAGCAGGGGGTCCTGTTTTTGCACCAGCCAGCAGGGGGTCCTGTTTTTGCACCAGCCAGCAGGGGGTCCTGTTTTTCCACCAGCCAGCAGGGGGTCCTGTTTTTGAGCCAGCCAGCAGGGGGTCCTGTTTTTGAGCCAGCCAGCAGGGGGTCCTGTTTTTGAGCCAGCCAGCAGGGGGTCCTGTTTTTGCACCAACCAGCAGGGGGTCCTGTTTTTGCACCAGCCAGCAGGGGGTCCTGTTTTTGCACCAACCAGCAGGGGGTCATGTTTTTGAGCCAGCCAGCAGGGGGTCCTGTTTTTGCACCAGCCAGCAGGGGGTCCTGTTTTTTTCACCAGCCAGCAGGGGGTCCTGTTTTTGCACCAGCCAGCAGGGGGTCCTGTTTTTGCACCAACCTGCAGGGGGTCATGTTTTTGCGCCAGCCTGCAGGGGGTCCTGTTTTTGCACCAACCTGCAGGGGGTCATGTTTTTGCGCCAGCCTGCAGGGGGTCCTGTTTTTGAGCCAGCCAGCAGGGGGTCCTGTCTTTCCACCAGCCAGCAGGGGGTCCTGTTTTTGCACCAGCCAGCAGGGGGTCCTGTTTTTGCACCAACCTGCAGGGGGTCATGTTTTTGCGCCAGCCTGCAGGGGGTCCTGTTTTTGAGCCAGCCAGCAGGGGGTCCTGTCTTTCCACCAGCCAGCAGGGGGTCCTGTTTTTGCACCAGCCAGCAGGGGGTCCTGTTTTTGCACCAACCTGCAGGGGGTCCTGTTTTTGCACCAGCCAGCAGGGGGTCCTGTTTTTGAGCCAGCCTGCAGGGGGTCATGTTTTTGAGCCAGCCAGCAGGGGGTCATGTTTTTGAGCCAGCCAGCAGGGGGTCCTGTTTTTGAGCCAGCCAGCAGGGGGTCCTGTTTTTGCGCCAGCCAGCAGGGGGTCCTGTTTTTGCACCAGCCAGCAGGGGGTCCTGTTTTTGAGCCAACCAGCAGGAGATCCTGTTTTTTAGCCCCAGCAGGGGGACCTGTTTTTGCGCCAGCCAGCTAGGGGGGGGGGGGGGAGGGGCTGTATTTCAGGGCTCTTGCTGCGGCCTCTGCAAACCCGGGAGGAAGTGTGATAGCACGCAGGGTCGTGTCAGCCTTCACCCTCTGGCTCCCGCAACGTGTGGTGGCTTTCTTGGCTGTTGTAGTAGGCACACACGCATGCACCTTACGGTTCTTGGGCTCTGTTGGCCGGAAGGGGGTGAGGCTGAGGCTGCAGAGGTGCACCAGGTGACACTCAGAGCGCCACAGGAAAACCCAGGTACACACATGCTCCCAAGCTTACATAGATAAGTTGATAAGAAGAGACATTTACAGGAGCCTGATTGTAGAGACCTCTGTACGTTAAGGTTATTATTTAAAATTTAATTATCTCAGAAATTGGAAGCCAGTGGAGGAGGATTCCTTTTCCCCCAAAGGAGACAAAGGATGTTGTTAATGTGTGTGTCTGTCTCTCTGTTTCAGTTGGCGGGAGACGCTGCGGGAGCTGTGGAATGTACCTTTTTTTTGTTTTGTTTTTGGGTCATGCTGCACATTGCCTGTAATTGAGATGCCCGCACACTGCCTGTAATGAGGAATGCCCCTCACTGCCTGTAATGAGGGATGCCCCTCACTGCCTGTAATGTGGGATTCCACTCACTACCTGTAATGTGGGATGCCCCTCACTCCTGTAATGTGGGCTAGCTCTCAGTCTGTAATGTGTTATTCCCCTCACTGCCTGTAATGTGGGATGTCCCTCACTGCCTGTAATGTGGGATGTCCCTCACTGCCTGTAATGTGGGATGTCCCTCACTGCCTGTAATGTGGGCTAGCGCTCAGTCTGTAATGTGGGATGTCCCTCACTGCCTGTAATGTGGGATGTCCCTCACTGCCTGTAATGTGGGATGTCCCTCACTGCCTGTAATGTGGGATGCCCCTCACTGCCTGTAATGTGGGATGCCCCTCACTGCCTGTAATGTGGGCAAGCGCTCAGTCTGTAATGTGGGATGTCCCTCACTGCCTGTAATGTGGGATGCCCCTCACTACCTGCAATGTGGGCTAGCACTCGGTCTGTAATGTGGGATGCCCATCGCTGCCTGTAATGTGGGATGCCCATCGCTGCCTGTAATGTGGGATGCCCATCGCTGCCTGTAATGTGGGATGCCCCTCACTGCCTGTCATGTCCCACGACGTGTTTTATATTGCCCTGGGTAACTGTTTAATATAATGTTTATTTACATATGCTGAGCAGTTTGCCACTTGTCCCTTCCTGGCTCCCTTAGTCTAGCTGTGATACAAGTAGCTCCTCTTTTCTCCTCTCCCTTCAGTTTGGCATCTGAGGCAGTGCAGACTTGCTGCTCCCTATTGCAGCTACAGTCTTTCTACCTACTGCTGTTGTATTGGTTACATCACAAGTTTTCTGCTGTATTGAATGTCAATGTCAATGTACACTGCCACGAGCAGTTGAGTAAGATATCTGCCAAGCCTTATGGAGTAAAGAAAACATCCATCACAGACACACGAGGAACTTGGAGCTGTCTACAGGATTCACATTACTGCCATATTGGTGAGTCAGAATACTGCCTGTAATGTGAGATGGCCCTCATTGCCTGTAATGTGGGGTGCCTCTCACTGCCTGTAATGTGGGATGCCCCTCACTGCCTGTAATGTGGGATGCCCCTCACTGGCTGTAATGTGGGATGCCCCTCACTGGCTGTAATGTGGGATGCCCCTCACTGGCTGTAATGTGGGGTGCCCCTCACTGGCTGTAATGTGGGGTGCCCCTCACTGGCTGTAATGTGGGGTGCCCCTCACTGGCTGTAATGTGGGGTGCCCCTCACTGGCTGTAATGTGGGGTGCCCCTCACTGGCTGTAATGTGGGGTGCCCCTCACTGGCTGTAATGAGGGATGCCCCTCACTGGCTGTAATGTGGGATGCCCCTCACTGCCTGTAATGTGGGATGCCCCTCACTGCCTGTAATGTGGGATGCCCCTCACTGCCTGTAATGTGGGGTCTGTTATGGGGGGTATTCTGCACACTATCTGTAATAGAGTGATTGGGAGGGGGTATTTTAACACACCATTTAGATCAGAATATTTTTTTTCTTATTATTCTCCTCCAAATCGTCTTATAGACCCCACAGCAAGGCACAAGAAGAGTGGTGCAGTGAAGAGAGCGGTGGCGGGGGGGTAGGGGACGAGTATATTGGGTAAGAGATGCCGCGCCTGGATCAGCGTATGGCTATGGATAGCGCTCCTCTGGTCAGGACTAGTGATGAATGAACCCAGATGTTCGAGCTCGTCAAGTTCGGAGGAATATTAAATAAAAGTTTCATTTAGGTTCCCAAACTTGACCCAAACCCGATCCCCAAATCCTGTTGAAATCAATTGGGCCCCAACTTAGTGACTCAAAAAATGACTGTACAATGTGAGTAGTAAGGGGTAAAAGGCTGCAAAATGGGGTAAGGAAAGTACTTAAAATAATAACATAAAAAGAAAGTTAAATAAATAAATTAAACAGATGTTAAAACCAAATACAATTAAATAATAATTTTTATGAGCATACGCTGCCCTGAAAAGGACAATTATTAAAGCAGAACAAAACCCAGGAATGTGACTTTCCCAGGTGAATTGGGATGCCCCGGAGTGTGAAACCCCCCAATTTCCCAGTAAAACCCACCTCCTCGGTCCAATGGCGCATGCACAGGCTCTCATCCAATCAGAGCTATTTGCTGTGACTATGTCATTCAGCAAATGGCTCTGATTTGTGGGAGAGTGGCCGCATCCCCAGCGGCAGGCGCGCTCCTGTCCCAGAGTATCTTATTGGCTGGGGCAGAGAGACGGGTCTGGATAGGGGAGAGCTGGGGGAACAGGGATGGATGGGGCAGAGAGACAGGTCTGGATGGGGCAGAGCTGAGGGGACAGGGATGGATGGGGCAGAGCTGAGGAGACAGGGATGGGTGGGGCAGAGCTGAGGGGACAGGAATGGATGGGGCAGAGAGACGGGTCTGGATGGGGGAGAGCTGAGGGGACAGGGATGGACGGGGCAGAGAGACCGGTCTGGATGGGGGAGAGCTGAGGGGACAGGGATGGACGGGGCAGAGAGACCGGTCTGGATGGGGGAGAGCTGAGGGGACAGGGATGGATGGGGCAGAGAGACTGGTCTGGATGGGGGAGAGCTTAGGGGACAGGGATGGATGGGGCAGAGAGACGGGTCTGGATGGGGGAGAGCTGAGGGGACAGGGATGGATGGGGCAGAGAGACTGGTCTGGATGGGGGAGAGCTTAGGGGACAGGGATGGATGGGGCAGAGAGACGGGTCTGGATGGGGGAGAGCTGAGGAGACCGGGATGGATGGGGCAGAGAGAATGGTCAGGATGGGGGAGAGCTGAGGGGACAGGAAGGGATGGGGCACAGAGAATGGTCTGGATGGGGAAGAGCTGAGGGGACAGGGATGGATGGGGCAGAGAGAATGGTCAGGATGGGGGAGAGCTGAGGGGACAGGAAGGGATGGGGCAGAGAGAATGGTCTGGATGGGGGAGAGCTGAGGGGACAGGAAGGGATGGGGCACAGAGAATGGTCTGGATGGGGAAGAGCTGAGGGGACAGGGATGGACGGGGCAAGGCTGGGAGGATAGGGATGGATGGAGCAGAGATGGTGGCACAGGGGTGGCACAGGGATGGATAGGGCAGTTTGTGTGCACCTTGCAATGCCCCTTCCCCGCAATGCTGGGTGCCAAGAAGCCATGATACTGGCGGGGAGACTAAGCACTGCATCGCCAATCAAGGGGGCAGCTCTGAGCACTGCAACAGAGAAGCAACTGAGTGCCGGGCAGGGGTCCGGAAATCTTTCACCGAGGTCCGCATTCGGACCCTGGTCCGCCAGTTGAGTACTGCTGCTCTATCTAAATACTAATAAACACACTTAAAGTGGACCAAAAAAAACTCAATCTATTTTTCTCCCCCACCCCAGCTACATTACTGTTTGGATGTTTTCTGCCCTCGATGCTGCTTGCTATTCCTGTTATAGTGATTTTATTTTAATTTTCCCAGCTTTGCCATTGTACACCGTTAGTTTCTGACAGGGCATGTCATGTCTGGAGTTCCTCCTTAGCTTTCGGCTGATCCTTTCTGGGACTTTTCTCTGTTGTATGCAGCTTTGCCGGCAGATGGCGCTGTTCTGCAGAGTTTCTGGATATAAGCCTGCACCTGTGACATTACCTGACCTATATAAGCTGATCCACACATGGCCTCTGTGGATCAGCATTGAATCTGTCTTCTGTACCTGGATCCCTGAAACCAGAACTCTGACCCTAGGACTCCTACCTTTGCCATTTGTTCTCCTTTCTGCTTTGTCTTATATCCATCTTGGACTTTGGACTTCCACTGGACATTATGCATGTATGTTTCCTCACTCCGCCATTGTTATGTATAGCAACCTGAGTTTAAATGTTTACTTATCACAATTAAACAGTTTGCTGCATGTTTATAGTCTCTCTGTCTCGCAGTTCTCAAATTTCTGGTCACTCTTAAAGTGGACCAACACCCTCCAAAACAACATGTCTCTGATCACTTTAATATAAAAAGACACTTACCTTTTGATGACATTGACATTTTCATGACATTTCATGACATTGATGATATTGCAGCCTTCTGTCCCTCGCAGCACCTGTATTCTTCAAAAATCTCCGCTGGTAGTCCCGCCCTCCAGCTCTTGTCCGTTCATTTTCATGGTGTCCGTCTCGCTTGTCCGTTCATTTGCATGGTGTCCGTCTCGCTTGTCCGTTCATTTGCATGGTGTCCGTCTCGCTTGTCCGTTCATTTGCATGGTGTCCGTCTCGCTTGTCCGTTCATTTGCATGGTGTCCGTCTCGCTTGTCCGTTCATTTGCATGGTGTCCGTCTCGCTTGTCCGTTCATTTGCATGGTGTCCATCTCGCTTGTCCGTTCATTTGCATGCCTTGTCCGTGGATAAGATCTTCTCATCACTTGCGCAATTTCACTTTCTGTTATTCTCTTCTCGATGTCATCCGGGGGGGGCGTGGCCTCTCTCTACGCTCCCTGCGCTACTGCGCATGGTTTTCTTGGTCACATACAGAGGGTCCGATCTGTGATTGTGGTGTGTCTGACCCACTGCTCCTCCAGACCTCAGAAGCTGAAGACTTTGTATCCCTTTATAGGATTTTCAGTGTTTCCTTTTATTTTCTAACAGTTTTTTTCTGAACATTTGTATATTGTCTTTTTTGTTGATGTTTTGTATTTTTGTTTTTTTATTTTTTATTGAAATGTTAACATATCCATTTTGCATGGGCCGACCTTTTTGGCAATTAGAAATGCTCTAACCTGGTTTACTTGGAGCTCTAAAAACTACCCTGGTTTCTGAAGTTTGTATGACCGCTCATAAATGTGTATTAACCCCATAGACTGTAAGATTGATTGTAACTAATCCATTGTATGATTGAAAAAGTGAATCTAATCAATTGTTACAAGGTTACATGACTCACAATTAACTTGCTGCCTGGTGACTGTGTGTGACCCAGCAGATTGCAAGCTGATTGTATCTGATCGTTCCACAGCAGAAATGATCAAACTCTCCACAGGGTAAGTGTGGGACGGAATCAGTGTGGATTTACTGTGCCCTACTTGTATGTGGAGAGGGGTGTGTAGGTATGTGTGCTGACTGTCTCTATTACTTGGCAGCAGATTTTGATCCGATGGTGATTGAGGAGGGTTCCACCGGCCCGGTGCAGTTACGGTGGTGGCAGCTTGTTGTAATTGGTGTGAGAGTGTTTCTGGTGTGATTGCTCTCAGTGCTGGAAGCAGCCCACATCGCAGATCGCTCGATCAAACAGACGTTGAACGATCATTTTTGTGATATTCCCCATGTAATAAGTTCATTTACTTGTTCCTAACTCTTTAACAAGGAATATTTGGGCCATCCAGAAATGATCTCAGCTATGGTAATTTAAGGAACAAGTATTGTCCAAAACCAAAAATCGATAAGTGGATTTAATTAAAATAGAGCCAGTTACATTACAGAAAAATAATATGAGCGGCATAAATATGATGTAAGTTGCAATGTCCAGAAATGTAAGCAGTGTCCATACAAAATGCAACAATTCTCTCTCTCAGGCTAATTCAACTAGGGCCTTTTGTCTCTCTGCCCAGCCCCCTCATACTCCCTGCGTTGCAGCTCTTCAGGTCCCTTCTATTCCTGAAAGCGGGAAAAAGCCAAGAGACAAAAGCAACCCTCTTTTCTCCTTAAATGTTATCCCTCTGATCCAATCTTTTTTCCCTTCCCGCCTAGGACACATATGGTTTCAGTTAAATAGTCTCTATATCAAGCAATTCCTGAGAGGAAAACCCAGACATAACATTACTTTATATATATATATATATATATATATATATATATATATATATATATATATATATAAATATTGATTCAATTCACCAAAATTAACTTTATGTTATATTATATGTGCATTATTTCCTCTGAATCAGCCAGCTCCAGATCAGAATCATAATAAACGGCAGATAAACATCTACAGATTCCACATTCATCCAAGGTACCTATATACGTATTAGTGATTTAATAATAATTAATTAATAATTGAGATCATAAACATTTTATTCCTCTGAAACCTTCTTATACTCCACCCAAAGGTAAAGCTCCAATTCTAGTCACAAATTACTTTTGTTCTGCATAATCCAACTATCCCAAAGTCTGAGTTTCTGCCTAACACCCGATTCAACCTGATGCCACATCTGATCAGCACTGGATTGCGGACATTTGTGTTTGCGTGGCTTGAGTCAGGGTTAGCATGGTCAAATCAGGTGTCACGCCTGTCCAGGATCGGTTGCTCCCAGGACTTTAATGGCTCAAAGGATGGTAGCTTACTGGTTGGAGGTCTGGAGAACCAATAACAAGAGCGGAATCAGTGTGAGTTCAATAGTTGGAGCAGGTTTCACTAGGAAGTCCAAAGACAGGCCAAAGGTTGACACCGGGTAAGCAGAGATCACAATGGTACAGTAGGATGAGGCAGCTCGAGGTCGGGGTACGAAGCAGGGGTCGGCAACGAAGATCAGGCAGAGAATGGTCGGTTCAGGCAGGGGTTGGCAACGGAGATCAGGCAGAGAATGGTCGGTTCTGGCAGGGGTCGGCAACGGAGATCAGACAGAGAATGGTCGGTTCAGGCAGGGGTCGGCAACAGAGATCAGATAGACAGATAGATTCACACACATTGGTGCAGATAACACAAAAGGGCGTATAGCCCAAACCCTCTTTTGGGCTCATTGGCCCCAACCAAAACCAGGGGCCTACCCCCATACTTTGGGCTCATTGGCCCTTTAACTGATCCTTCGGCGGGCACGCTGTGAGCAGCGCCGGCGGGCATAGAAATCACATTTTTGCGCGCACGCGCGAGCACGGGGGCTGGGGACGCGGAGGAGAGGGAGGAGGGCGGCCGTGCTCGGCGCCGCTTGAGCCACCGACGATCAGCGTGGCCGCCGAGCAGGGACTGCTGCGGCCGGCCGCCCGGAGACGGCGCTGGAACGGGACCCAGGTAAGTGAGTTCTGACATCAGGATACCCTCTAACAACAAAAGTAGTTTGTGACTTTTGGTCAACTTTGATGTTGAGAACTCACTAGAAGCCCAGGAACACAGACTGGGACTCAGGCCCTGGTAGGTACAGCAGGGTGGAAGATGGGCTAAAACAAGGGCCCTCAAGTCAGGAGAGTAGAGATGAGTAGCAGGAAGCCCCACAGACTGATGTTTCTAATATTCCTAGAGGCTAAGTGCTCAGAGTTTGGCTCCAACATGGCAAGACTGGACCTTTTTTTTTTTTTTTTTTTTTTACAGTGCATTAGTGTTTCAGTAGGGATCAGGGTCCTGGGGCACACTGCAAACTTTTGATTCATTAAAGAGGAACATCGGACCTAAAATAAAAAGGGGCTGTTTTCCTCCCCCTTTAACCTTAGCCATCCGTAACAAGCAGCTCAGTGAAGTCTCCTGGGATCTCAGGTGGTTCTATTGCATCCCATTCATGGGAACTGCGCAGGCCGCGCCACACATGGGATGCAAGATGGCGCCACCCGTCAGAAGGTCGCCCGGAAACCGAGGGACCAAGAAGATGGATCCCCTGGTGTGGTGAGTAGAGATGAGCGAACTTTTGAAAAATTCGATTCGACTGATTCGCCGAATTTTCCGACAAAAATCGTTTCGACCCGAATAAATTCGCGACGAATCGCTATTAAAAACGGCTATTTCTGAGCCTCCTACAGCCTCAATAGGGTTGTAAACCATTCAGCCTTGCTGTAACACGCACAGGATGCGTGCTGGGTTTGTTAAATAATACTTTGAAGAAATATCACATGCAGATCAGAGGCATCGCTAATAGAATCGCAGAGCGGCACAATTGCAGAGAGTTGAAGTGGCATCACTATGAGGGGCAGAAGGAGCCCAAATATACACTGGAGTTGGCCTCAGGAGCCCAAAAATTGGATGAATCACACCCTGGAGTTGGCAGAAGTTGGCAGCAGCAGCAGGAGCCCAAATATACACTGGAGTTGGCTTCAGGAGCCCAAAAATTGGATGAATCACACCCTGGAGTTGGCAGAAGTTGGCAGCAGCAGGAGCAGGAGCCCAAATATACACTGGAGTTGGCCTCAGGAGCCCAAAAATTGGATGAATCACACCCTGGAGTTGGCAGAAGTTGGCAGCAGCAGCAGCAGGAGCCCAAATATACACTGGAGTTGGCCTCAGGAGCCCAAAAATTGGATGAATCACACCCTGGAGTTGGCAGAAGTTGGCAGCAGCAGCAGCAGGAGCCCAAATATACACTGGAGTTGGCCTCAGGAGCCCAAAAATTGGATGAATCACACCCTGGAGTTGGCAGAAGTTGGCAGTAGTAGCAGCAGGAGCCCAAATATACACTGGAGTTGGCTTCAGGAGCCCAAAAATTGGATGAATCACACCCTGGAGTTGGCAGAAGTTGGCAGCAGCAGCAGCAGCAGGAGCCCAAATATACACTGGAGTTGGCTTCAGGAGCCCAAAAATTGGATGAATCACACCCTGGAGTTGGCAGAAGTTGGCAGCAGCAGGAGCAGGAGCCCAAATATACACTGGAGTTGGCTTCAGGAGCCCAAAAATTGGATGAATCACACCCTGGAGTTGGCAGAAGTTGGCAGCAGCAGCAGCAGCAGGAGCCCAAATATACACTGGAGTTGGCTTCAGGAGCCCAAAAATTGGATGAATCACACCCTGGAGTTGGCAGAAGTTGGCAGCAGCAGCAGCAGGAGCCCAAATATACACTGGAGTTGGCCTCAGGAGCCCAAAAATTGGATGAATCACACCCTGGAGTTGGCAGAAGTTGGCAGTAGTAGCAGCAGGAGCCCAAATATACACTGGAGTTGGCTTCAGGAGCCCAAAAATTGGATGAATCACACCCTGGAGTTGGCAGAAGTTGGCAGCAGCAGCAGCAGCAGGAGCCCAAATATACACTGGAGTTGGCTTCAGGAGCCCAAAAATTGGATGAATCACACCCTGGAGTTGGCAGAAGTTGGCAGCAGCAGGAGCAGGAGCCCAAATATACACTGGAGTTGGCCTCAGGAGCCCAAAAATTGGATGAATCACACCCTGGAGTTGGCAGAAGTTGGCAGCAGCAGCAGCAGGAGCCCAAATATACACTGGAGTTGGCCTCAGGAGCCCAAAAATTGGATGAATCACACCCTGGAGTTGGCAGGAGTTGACAGTAGTAGCAGCAGGAGCCCAAATATACACTGGAGTTGGCTTCAGGAGCCCAAAAATTGGATGAATCACACCCTGGAGTTGGCAGAAGTTGGCAGCAGCAGCAGCAGGAGCCCAAATATACACTGGAGTTGGCCTCAGGAGCCCAAAAATTGGATGAATCACACCCTGGAGTTGGCAGAAGTTGGCAGTAGTAGCAGCAGGAGCCCAAATATACACTGGAGTTGGCTTCAGGAGCCCAAAAATTGGATGAATCACACCCTGGAGTTGGCAGAAGTTGGCAGTAGCAGCAGCAGGAGCCCAAATATACACTGGAGTTGGCTTCAGGAGCCCAAAAATTGGATGAATCACACCCTGGAGTTGGCAGAAGTTGGCAGTAGTAGCAGCAGGAGCCCAAATATACACTGGAGTTGGCTTCAGGAGCCCAAAAATTGGATGAATCACACCCTGGAGTTGGCAGAAGTTGGCAGTAGCAGCAGCAGGAGCCCAAATATACACTGGAGTTGGCTTCAGGAGCCCAAAAATTGGATGAATCACACCCTGGAGTTGGCAGGAGTTGACAGTAGCAGCAGCAGGAGCCCAAATATACACTGGAGTTGGCTTCAGGAGCCCAAAAATTGGATGAATCACACCCTGGAGTTGGCAGAAGTTGGCAGCAGCAGCAGCAGCAGGAGCCCAAATATACACTGGAGTTGGCTTCAGGAGCCCAAAAATTGGATGAATCACACCCTGGAGTTGGCAGGAGTTGACAGTAGCAGCAGCAGGAGCCCAAATATACACTGGAGTTGGCCTCAGGAGCCCAAAAATTGGATGAATCACACCCTGGAGTTGGCAGGAGTTGACAGTAGCAGCAGCAGGAGCCCAAATATACACTGGAGTTGGCTTCAGGAGCCCAAAAATTGGATGAATCACACCCTGGAGTTGGCAGAAGTTGGCAGCAGCAGCAGCAGCAGGAGCCCAAATATACACTGGAGTTGGCTTCAGGAGCCCAAAAATTGGATGAATCACACCCTGGAGTTGGCAGAAGTTGGCAGCAGCAGCAGCAGCAGGAGCCCAAATATACACTGGAGTTGGCTTCAGGAGCCCAAAAATTGGATGAATCACACCCTGGAGTTGGCAGAAGTTGGCAGTAGCAGCAGCAGGAGCCCAAATATACACTGGAGTTGGCTTCAGGAGCCCAAAAATTGGATGAATCACACCCTGGAGTTGGCAGGAGTTGACAGTAGCAGCAGCAGGAGCCCAAATATACACTGGAGTTGGCTTCAGGAGCCCAAAAATTGGATGAATCACACCCTGGAGTTGGCAGAAGTTGGCAGTAGTAGCAGCAGGAGCCCAAATATACACTGGAGTTGGCTTCAGGAGCCCAAAAATTGGATGAATCACACCCTGGAGTTGGCAGAAGTTGGCAGTAGCAGCAGCAGGAGCCCAAATATACACTGGAGTTGGCTTCAGGAGCCCAAAAATTGGATGAATCACACCCTGGAGTTGGCAGGAGTTGACAGTAGCAGCAGCAGGAGCCCAAATATACACTGGAGTTGGCTTCAGGAGCCCAAAAATTGGATGAATCACACCCTGGAGTTGGCAGAAGTTGGCAGTAGTAGCAGCAGGAGCCCAAATATACACTGGAGTTGGCTTCAGGAGCCCAAAAATTGGATGAATCACACCCTGGAGTTGGCAGGAGTTGACAGTAGCAGCAGCAGGAGCCCAAATATACACTGGAGTTGGCCTCAGGAGCCCAAAAATTGGATGAATCACACCCTGGAGTTGGCAGGAGTTGACAGTAGTAGCAGCAGGAGCCCAAATATACACTGGAGTTGGCTTCAGGAGCCCAAAAATTGGATGAATCACACCCTGGAGTTGGCAGAAGTTGGCAGTAGCAGCAGCAGGAGCCCAAATATACACTGGAGTTGGCTTCAGGAGCCCAAAAATTGGATGAATCACACCCTGGAGTTGGCAGAAGTTGGCAGTAGCAGCAGCAGGAGCCCAAAAAATGGCCTAAAGACATAAATATGTTTTGCACCATTTGTAAAGTGTAAAACGTGGCACCATGCTGAATCTAGTCGCATGCATCAGGCATTGGTGGGTGGAAATCCTGGCTGATCCATCCCTGATTCATTTTGACAAAGGTGAGTCTCTCCACATTTTTAGTTGACAGACGAGTTCTCCTCGCCGTAACTATGGCCCCCGCCGCACTAAACACCCGCTCAGATGGCACGCTACTTGCCGGGCAGGACAGCTTTTCCAGGGCAAACTCTGCTAGTTGCGGCCACAAATCAAGTTTGGCTGCCCAGAAGTCCAGCGGATCCTCAAGGTGTGTTGGCATGGTCATGTCAAAGTATGACATGACCTGCTGGTTCAGGTCCTGCTCCAGGTCTTCCTGCTGCTCATGAGTAGCCTCACTATGCGGGTGTAGAAAGCTACTCATTAGCGACTGAAGACTGAGGCTGCTGCTGCTGATGGAGCTTCTGCTGCTGCTGCTGCCAACCCCCCCAGCGGCCATGGCAGTGGAAGGTGAGCGCAGAGGTCCCCTCGAGTCAGACCTGCGAGAGTATGGACCATGGCGCAGATAGGCATCGGCCAACTGCCTACGTAGAATGTCTTTGTAGTAGTTGAGTTTGTCCTCCCTCTCGGTGGGTTTAAAAAATGCCCCCATTTTGTGCCGGAAGCGAGGGTCCAATAAGGTGGACAGCCAGAAGTCATCCCGCCGACAGATGGAAACAATTCTGGGGTCACTACGCAAGCATGTGAGCATGCTTCGTGCCATTTGCGCAAGTGACTCGGATGGACTACCTGTCTCCATCTCCACTGCATACTGCCACGGTGTGCCCGGGTCCTCTGTCTCTCCTTCCTCAAAAACCTCTAGCTCCTCTGGCTGCTCCTGCTCCTCCTCTCCTGTCCGCTGACTAGATAAACCAGCCATTTCGCCAAGCCTAAACTGTGTTTCGCTGGGCAACTCCTCCTCCTCCTCTTCCTCCTCCTCCTCCTCCAGTTCAGCTCCAACGGGGTTCATGTGGCCGTAAGATGTAAACGCCATGTCTCCAGTGCCCTGACCAGCCATGGTTTCCAACATGTGCTGTAGTACATGAAGCAGTGGAATCACGTCGTTCATCCCGTAATCCTGCCGACTGACAAATAAAGTGGCTTCCTCAAAGGGCCTGAGCAAACGGCAGGTGTCACGTATGAGCTGCCACTGGTTGACATTGAAGTTACACAGGGGAGTCCCCCTATCTGCTTGGATCATCAGGAAATCCGTGATGGCTTTTCTCTGTTCATATAATCGGTCCAACATGTGAAGGGTGGAATTCCAACGGGTGGAAACATCGCAAATCAGACTATGTTGGGGGATACCATTCTGACGCTGTAGCTCAAGAAGGGTGTGTTTGGCGGTGTAGGAGTGGCTGAAGTGCATGCAAAGTTTCCGTGAAGTTGTTAGGATGTCCTGCAGATGGGGGGAACACTTCAGAAACCGCTTGACAACCAGATTGAAGACGTGAGCCATGCAGGGGGCATGGGTCAGGCTTCCTTGGCGCAGCGCAGACAAAATGTTCTTCCCATTGTCGGTAACCATGATTCCCATTTTAAGTTTTCTCGGAGTAAGCCATGTTTGGATTTCCTGATGAATACATTTAAGCAGTTCCTCCCCTGTGTGACTCCGTTCGCCAAGACAAACCATGTGAAGCACTGCGTGACACCTCCGTGCCCTGCACACATGGTAGACTGGAGGGGCACTGAGACTTGAGCCTACAGTGGAGGGTGAGGAGATGGCGGAGGATGAGGAGGCCGAGTCGCACGGTGTCACAGGCCCAATGGGCAGAGAGCGCGGAGGCCGAAGCGGCGTGACCTGTCCAAGTTGCTGCTGCAAAGGGACCACATTCACCCAGTGGGCCGTAAACGACATGTACTGCCCCTGACCGTAGTTACAGCTCCAGATGTCGGCGCTGCCATGTATTTTGCTACACACCGACAGGCTCAAGGACTGGCCCACCTTCTGTTCAACAAAAGTGTGCAGCGCTGGTACTGCCTTCTTGGCAAAGAAATGACGGCTTGGGACTCTCCACCTCGGCTCGGCACAAGCCATCAGTTCTCTGAAAGGTGCAGATTCCACCACCTGAAAAGGGAGCGACTGCAGCACCAGCAACTTGGACAGGAGCACATTCAGCTTCTGCGCCGTAGGATGAGTGGGCGCATACTGCTGTCTCTTGGACATGGCTTCGCTGATGGATTGCTGGCGGGATGCATGACTTGGAGGAGGAGGAGGAGGAGCAGGAGCGACAGAGGATGGGTGTGACGCACAGCTGCCTTCGGCTGAGGTGCTGGAGCCTTGGCTGGCAGAAATTGGGAGCTCACTTGGTGAGGAAGCAGACTGGACCACCCCTTGGGAGCCTCGGTTCTCCCAGGTCGTTTTATGGTGACGCATCATATGTTGACGCAGGGCCGTGGTGCCAACATTTGGACCCTGGCCACGCTTCACCTTTTGCCTACATATCTTGCATGTGGCCATGTTACCCTCCTGCGGATGCCTCAGGAAAAACTGCCACACTGCCGAGTAGCTACTTTTCCCACCCCCTGGCCTCACTGATTCACTGCTGCTGTTGCCAACTCCAGGAACCCCTGCTCCACTACCTCCCGATAAGGTAGACTGCCGCACAGCAGGTGCTCTACCCCGGCCCCGGCCCCGGCCGGCTCCAGCCTTTGGAATTGTGCCCCCATGCTGACTGCTACCACCTTGCTGCCTCAGCTGCTGACTCCGGGGCAACCTGCGCCCCTCTTCTCCTGATGATGACGATGAAGCCCCTTCATCACCCGGCTCCCAAGTGCGATCGGCTTCATCGTCATCATCATCATCATCACCGGGTTGTGGCTGTACGTCACTGATGTTCGTGGATTCGTCAACAGTGTCTGGCGCAGGAGCTGGAACGCTCGCAGCACCCACGACACTGTCCACATCACTATTTGTCTGCCTAGCTAAAGAAGCCACCTCCATTTCTTGGCTGGGCAGTAGCTGCTGACTGTCCTCCTGTATCTGATCGTCCTCCTCACTAAAGAGTGGAGCTGAACCCAAAGCATAGGATACGTCGCTGGGGGAGGGAACGGCGTAGGACAGAGGCAATGGGAGGACAGGGACTGCTCTCGGGGCATGCCAACTCAGGGTTGTGTCAGAGGAACCTACCGACCCTAGACTGGGGGTCTCAGATGTAAGTTGTGATGATGTTGTTGATGAGCGCGTCAGCCAATCTACCACGGCAGATGCGTTACTGGTGGAGACCCGACCGCTAGCAGATACTGGCAGATTAGGTCTCTCAGCGTGACTCCTGCTGCTACTGGCCCCCAGTCTGATGCGAGCTCTGCCTGCGGAATCTTGGCCTCTGCCACTCCTCTTTTCACTTCCAGGCACTTGTCTGCCCGACATAGTCTAACTGGCGTGGTAGTAGGTGATATTTTAAGAACCCCCAGGCAGCAGTGGGTCTATATAAAACAGAATATAATGCACACCAAAAGTGAGCAGTAACACTCAGCCTCCAACAGGCCTGCTTAGTGTAAATAAGAGAGCTGCTTAGTGTAAATAAAGAGGGGTATGCTATGTTACAGAATGGGATGCCTCAACAGAAGTGCACCTGGCAGGCAGCAGTAAGCCTATGCCCAGCAAAAGTGTCTTATAATATAAATATAATAAGAGCAAATGCTTATATGGTCTTAAACAGAGGCTGCTTTAGTCACAGAATGGGATGCCCTGGGCAGGAATGGACCTGGCAGGGTCCAGTAGGGCTTTGGCCAGCAAAAGTGTCTTTATCAGGCTAATTTCAAATATGATAAGAGCAAATGCTTATATGGTCTTAAACAGAGGCTGCTGTAGTCACAGAATGGGATGCCCCGGGCAGGAATCGACCTGGCAGGGTCCAGTAGGGCTTTGGCCAGCAAAAGTGTCTTTATCAGGCCTGATTTCTATGAGAATAAGTGCAAATGGTTATTATGCTATTAAATAGAGGCTGCTTTAGTCACAGAATGGGATGCCAGTGCCACAAAAACCAGAGAGCATGCACAGCAAAAGTGTCTTTATCAGGCCTGATTTCTATGAGAATAAGTGCAAATGTTTATTATGCTATTAAATAGAGGCTGCTTTAGTCACAGAATGGGATGCCAGTGCCACAAAAACCAGAGAGCATGCACAGCAAAAGTGTCTTTATCAGGCCTGATTTCTATGAGAATAAGTGCAAATGGTTATTATGCTATTAAATAGAGGCTGCTTTAGTCACAGAATGGGATGCCAGTGCCACAAAAACCAGAGAGCATGCACAGCAAAAGT
This sequence comes from Gastrophryne carolinensis, assembly GCA_027917425.1. Lineage (NCBI taxonomy): Eukaryota > Metazoa > Chordata > Amphibia > Anura > Microhylidae > Gastrophryne > Gastrophryne carolinensis. The sequence continues at coordinate 10,130,654 of CM051240.1, read as the reverse complement.
GTCTTTATCAGGCCTGATTTCTATGAGAATAAGTGCAAATGGTTATTATGCTATTAAATAGAGGCTGCTTTAGTCACAGAATGGGATGCCAGTGCCACAAAAACCAGAGAGCATGCACAGCAAAAGTGTCTTTATCAGGCCTGATTTCTATGAGAATAAGTGCAAATGTTTATTATGCTATTAAATAGAGGCTGCTTTAGTCACAGAATGGGATGCCAGTGCCACAAAAACCAGAGAGCATGCACAGCAAAAGTGTCTTTATCAGGCCTGATTTCTATGAGAATAAGTGCAAATGTTTATTATGCTATTAAATAGAGGCTGCTTTAGTCACAGAATGGGATGCCAGTGCCACAAAAACCAGAGAGCATGCACAGCAAAAGTGTCTTTATCAGGCCTGATTTCTATGAGAATAAGTGCAAATGTTTATTATGCTATTAAATAGAGGCTGCTTTAGTCACAGAATGGGATGCCAGTGCCACAAAAACCAGAGAGCATGCACAGCAAAAGTGTCTTTATCAGGCCTGATTTCTATGAGAATAAGTGCAAATGTTTATTATGCTATTAAATAGAGGCTGCTTTAGTCACAGAATGGGATGCCAGTGCCACAAAAACCAGAGAGCATGCACAGCAAAAGTGTCTTTATCAGGCCTGATTTCTATGAGAATAAGTGCAAATGTTTATTATGCTATTAAATAGAGGCTGCTTTAGTCACAGAATGGGATGCCAGTGCCACAAAAACCAGAGAGCATGCACAGCAAAAGTGTCTTTATCAGGCCTGATTTCTATGAGAATAAGTGCAAATGTTTATTATGCTATTAAATAGAGGCTGCTTTAGTCACAGAATGGGATGCCAGTGCCACAAAAACCAGAGAGCATGCACAGCAAAAGTGTCTTTATCAGGCCTGATTTCTATGAGAATAAGTGCAAATGTTTATTATGCTATTAAATAGAGGCTGCTTTAGTCACAGAATGGGATGCCAGTGCCACAAAAACCAGAGAGCATGCACAGCAAAAGTGTCTTTATCAGGCCTGATTTCTATGAGAATAAGTGCAAATGTTTATTATGCTATTAAATAGAGGCTGCTTTAGTCACAGAATGGGATGCCAGTGCCACAAAAACCAGAGAGCATGCACAGCAAAAGTGTCTTTATCAGGCCTGATTTCTATGAGAATAAGTGCAAATGGTTATTATGCTATTAAATAGAGGCTGCTTTAGTCACAGAATGGGATGCCAGTGCCACAAAAACCAGAGAGCATGCACAGCAAAAGTGTCTTTATCAGGCCTGATTTCTATGAGAATAAGTGCAAATGGTTATTATGCTATTAAATAGAGGCTGCTTTAGTCACAGAATGGGATGCCAGTGCCACAAAAACCAGAGAGCATGCACAGCAAAAGTGTCTTTATCAGGCCTGATTTCTATGAGAATAAGTGCAAATGGTTATTATGCTATTAAATAGAGGCTGCTTTAGTCACAGAATGGGATGCCAGTGCCACAAAAACCAGAGAGCATGCACAGCAAAAGTGTCTTTATCAGGCCTGATTTCTATGAGAATAAGTGCAAATGTTTATTATGCTATTAAATAGAGGCTGCTTTAGTCACAGAATGGGATGCCAGTGCCACAAAAACCAGAGAGCATGCACAGCAAAAGTGTCTTTATCAGGCCTGATTTCTATGAGAATAAGTGCAAATGGTTATTATGCTATTAAATAGAGGCTGCTTTAGTCACAGAATGGGATGCCAGTGCCACAAAAACCAGAGAGCATGCACAGCAAAAGTGTCTTTATCAGGCCTGATTTCTATGAGAATAAGTGCAAATGGTTATTATGCTATTAAATAGAGGCTGCTTTAGTCACAGAATGGGATGCCAGTGCCACAAAAACCAGAGAGCATGCACAGCAAAAGTGTCTTTATCAGGCCTGATTTCTATGAGAATAAGTGCAAATGTTTATTATGCTATTAAATAGAGGCTGCTTTAGTCACAGAATGGGATGCCAGTGCCACAAAAACCAGAGAGCATGCACAGCAAAAGTGTCTTTATCAGGCCTGATTTCTATGAGAATAAGTGCAAATGTTTATTATGCTATTAAATAGAGGCTGCTTTAGTCACAGAATGGGATGCCAGTGCCACAAAAACCAGAGAGCATGCACAGCAAAAGTGTCTTTATCAGGCCTGATTTCTATGAGAATAAGTGCAAATGTTTATTATGCTATTAAATAGAGGCTGCTTTAGTCACAGAATGGGATGCCAGTGCCACAAAAACCAGAGAGCATGCACAGCAAAAGTGTCTTTATCAGGCCTGATTTCTATGAGAATAAGTGCAAATGTTTATTATGCTATTAAATAGAGGCTGCTTTAGTCACAGAATGGGATGCCAGTGCCACAAAAACCAGAGAGCATGCACAGCAAAAGTGTCTTTATCAGGCCTGATTTCTATGAGAATAAGTGCAAATGGTTATTATGCTATTAAATAGAGGCTGCTTTAGTCACAGAATGGGATGCCAGTGCCACAAAAACCAGAGAGCATGCACAGCAAAAGTGTCTTTATCAGGCCTGATTTCTATGAGAATAAGTGCAAATGTTTATTATGCTATTAAATAGAGGCTGCTTTAGTCACAGAATGGGATGCCTCACAGCAGACTTAAGATCAGTTCAGTATATATGCACAGTTAGTTACTATAAGCAGCCTGAAAACGCTAACAAAGGCTGGATGAAAAAAAAAAAATCTCCCTGTCAGCCAGCTCCGTTTTTCCTACCTTTCCCTGGCTTTCTGTCTGTCTCCTGTCTGTCTCCTGCCTGTCTCCTGCCTGTCTCCAGCCTGTCCCTGTCTGTCCCTGTCTCCAGCCTGTCTCCAGCCTGTCTAACTGCCTCAGCTACACAGCGTTCTGTCTGTCTGTCACGAATGCAATAGAGAAATGAGGAAAAGCAAGATGGCCGCCGTTAAATACCGCTGTGTGACGTCACCGGGCTTGCTGGCTGCTGATAGGCTGCATGTGACTGCCCCAGCTTGCACTGGCGCGGGATACATGTCCAGACATGTCCCGCCCGCCATCTTAGAATGCCTGTAATGTAAATGAATGGATGTTAAAGGAAAACTTCGAGTGATCGAATCGCGGGGAAATTCGGATTCGATCCGAATCGAATTTTTCCTGAAATTCGGATCGAATCCGGGTTCGTCCGGATCGATTCGCTCATCCCTAGTGGTGAGTAAATATTGCCCGAAGGTAAAACAGGGCGGGGAGCAGATCAGGGAGGTTTCTCTTTAAAATGACCAGAACCCACGCCGATTTGCCCAGGAATCTTTAAGATTCCTGTGACAATCGATTCCCTTCCCCTTGGGGTATCCAAAATCGGGATGCCCCACTGTGTGAAACCCCACAGGTCGCCCCATGCACTTATATTATTTCCCGGTCCAACGGCGCATGCGCAAGCCAGACATTTGTGAATGGCCAGCTCGGGCATGCTCTCCGTTAGAGGGTAGCAGGGGGATGCGGCCAACAGCGCGCTGTGATTGGACTGGATTGGCTGATTGGATGAGTGTCTGCGTATGCGTCGTAGGACCGGGAAGAGGTGAGTTTGCATCGACAATCTGGGGGGGTTTCACACAGGGATTGGCAAACCCCCCCCAAAGTCTGGATTCAGCAAGTTCAGCCGAACTTTCGAATAAATGTTCGGATTTGGGGACCCAAACCTGGTCCAGCATCGTGGTGTCCCGGGGGAAAGGCCCAAAACCCAGGATTGGCAAAATCCTGGGTTTTGATCCTATTTAAATATTGGGTGGTTCAGAGACCACACCCCCTCATCCATGAGTGCCATTGCTTTTTTATGACGGGAACTGCAGGGGGAGTGGCCACTAAGCCTCCGGAAAAATCACAGTGCGGTAACGTGCTATAGGCCAATGCCGAACCACCAATGCATTGCAAAAATATATAAAATAAAAGCAGCTCCAGTGCTGACATGGCTGCGGGCCCCAATTTATTTTAGTGGCTGGTAGACTTTTCTGAAAATTCCCACCTCTTGGGGCACCTCTTGTGTCTGCTCAATGGTTCAAGGTATGGTGTTATTACGTTCCTGCTCACACTATTTGTTTCATGAAGAAGACCGAGCAGGAACTTTTTGCGTTCCACCCGTTCCCTGTTGGGGTTCCTGGTGCCCTGATCCATGTTGTAAGTGACGTCCTCCAGAGCATTGTAGAGGAACCTCAGGATCTCGGTGTCTCTCCCGCGAGTTCTCTGGTGGTCGGTTGGGGTGTAGTTCTCCACTTTCAACACCTGCTCCGCTCCCATCAGTTTGAAGGTCTTCTCCATCTTGTAAAAGTTTCCTGATGTCTTGTGTGTGAGCACAATGATGGGGACCAGCCCTGGAAACCAAACACAATGAACACAATGATGGGGACCAGCCCTGGAAAACAAACACAATGAACACAATGATGGGGACCTGCCCTAGAAACCAAACACAATAGAAACAATGATGGGGACCAGCCCTAGAAACCAAACACAATAGACACGTCAGCTATCTTGACCCAATTGTTTGATCGTGTTTTTGATAAGTAACCACAGGGACGCCAATAGGGTGGAAGACCTGGTTCCCCGGGCTCAGGGGCCAAGCCTCCAGCGCTATTTTCGAGGACAACATTATATTAGAAATAGGCCATTCCTACACTCTTTCCGCCTATAAAACTCATCTCGCAAGGTTTAGGGATTTTCATGTACATAAATCATGGTTATTATAATTCATATTATTAAAATTGATAACCATAATACCCAAAAACAGGCTGCCTGGTCAACCCCAAAGGTGCTTCCAATAAAAAGCCACACACTTAGGTCCTTATTTATGAAGGAATAGCGACAGGTAGCGACTGGTGAGCGACCGGTAATGACGGGCACCGCCACGAGAACGCCGGCTCCCCACCACAATCACACATTTATCAAGCCAATCCTGCTTAGCGACTGAGATAGCGCCATATAGCGACTCATTCATCATTATTCCAGCCTCAGCCCACAGCGCAGCGTCCAACCTTGAACAGCGACAGGTATGACCTCTCGCTACCTGGCGCTCTCCAATGCATTTCAATAGAAAAATCTTTAAATATTAATAATTAATTGTTATTATTTTTATTTATTTTTTATTTTTATGTGAAAAATTCTGTGGCCACTTCTGCCATTTTAGATAATTTTTTTACCGAAAAAAAAAAAAATTGTGCAGAATTGATATTACAGGTCTGATATTATTGTATTCATATTACTAAATTCTTTATAAATGTTTTTTTTTTTGGTTTCCAAAAATATGGTTGTTTGGGGGTTAAAAAACTACTTTTAACACATCGCCGCCAGCGCTCTGGGGTTTAAACAAGCATTTCACAGCGCGAGAATTTTTGGAGCGTGATTTTTTTATGAATATGGTGGGAGCCGGTCGTTCTGACCAGTCGCTATCATGCGCACCCATACATCGCGGAACCTGTCAAAAAGCGACTCGTCACCTTGTATTCAACATTACCGCACACCGACTGAGTCGCTATCAACAACCGAACAACGGCCAAGCACAGCGACTACTAGCGGGCGCTGTGAAAATACAGCTACAGTCGCTCAACTGTCGCTACATGTCGCTATTAATAAATCAGCCTCTTACTATATATTAATTGATCACCTTTAATCCAAGACATGTACATGTTACATTAATACTTGTGGCACTAAGCGCTTTGTAATATATATTTTTTTTAACTGGATCACTCAGGGCCTTATTCATGAAGCTCTAGCGTCAGGTAGCGCCTTGTAAGCAACAGGTAGCGTCAGGTGAACGCCAGGAGACGGCACACAATTCCACATTTATTAAGCCAAATCTGGTGAGCGACTAGAACAGCGCCATGTAGCGTCTGATTCATCATCATCAGCCTTGCAGAGCGCCACGTCTTACCTGTCACTACTTGACGCTCTCCAATACATTTCAATGGACGTTCCTTATAATCCCTTCCCTGATCCCATTTTTTCTTTTTTTTTTTTTTTCTCTTTTTTTTTTTAAACACAAAACTTTCTGACATGTATCCTGGCCTAGAAAATGACATTTTTGAAAACTTTTTTGATTTATAATATTTTTATGCATAATTGTCCTTACATGTCTGGTATTAATGTGTTCATGTTACAATGTATGAGCAATGTAATTCCATGTGTTTTCGCTTTGTTACTAGTGGATACATGTTCAAAACAGGCTTTAATTACACAGCTTCTTGCGCTCTGGGCTACAACGACCCGATTTTGAGCCCCGGAACTGTGCAGAGCTATTTTTTTTTAAGAATATTGTGTGAGTCGGTCGCACTGAGCTGGTGCTACCGTTCGCTCCCATACAGCACTGTACTGGTGTTAGAACGACTCACACAATATATTCATCAATTCCGGCCAGAGACTATGACGCTCTGAAACAGCGAACCATGGCCGAGCACAGCAACTACTAGCGGTCGCTCTCAATGCCTCGCTACAGACGCTCATCTGCCGGTACCTGGCGCTAGTAATGAATCAGCCTGCCCGTGTATGTGTCTATTTTTGCTATTATTGTATGTACCGTATTTTTCGCCCTATAAGACGCACTTATTTTTCCCCAAAAGTGGGGGAAAAATGTCAGTGCGCCTTATCGGGCGAATGTAAAAAAAAAAAAAAAAAAAAAACTTAAAAAAAAAAAAAAATTAAAAAAAAAAAATTAAAAAAAAAAAACTCACCCGTCCCCGGCGCTCCCGCGTTGTCTGGCACACTGCGAGAGGCCAGAGGAGCGGCGGGGGCTCTGTCCCGGCCCCGCCGCTGCGATCGCTGTCTTTTCAGGCAGCGATGACAGCGGCGGGGCCAGAGACAGAGCCCCTGCCGCTCCTCCATCTGCTCCTCCACACGCGAGCACGAAGGTCCCGGCAGTGGGTGGGCGTGGCCTGCACCGGCGCAGGCCACGCCCGCCCGCTGCCCGGACCTTCGTGATCGCATGTGGAGGAGCAGATGGAGAAGCGGCAGGGGCTCTGTCTCTGGTCCCGCCGCTGTCATCGCTACCTGAAAAGACAGCGTTCGCAGCGGCAGGGCCGGGACAGAGCCAGCTCGTGAATGGGGTGGGCGTGGTCTGCGTCGACGCTGCGGCGCAGGCCACGCCCACCCCATTCACGGAGCCGGCCGCTCAGCGCAGCGGTGTCAGCGGACAGGTGAGTTTAAGTTTTTTTTTTTTTTTACTATGGCGCCTGCATATACTAACGGGGGGAGGGGGGTGGGAATGGGGGGAGAGGGGCTACACAGCCTATGGGAATGGGGGGATGGGTATGCCACACAGCCTATGGGAATGGGTGGAGGGGTATGCCACACAGCCTATGGGAATGGGGGGATGGGTATGCCACACAGCCTATGGGAATGGGGGGAGGGGGATGTCACACAGCCTATGGGAATGGGGGATGCCACACAGCCTATGGGAATGGGGAGAGGGGGATGCCACACAGCCAATGGGTATATGGGGAATGGGAGAGGGGGATGCCACACTGGATATACAGGGAATGGGATGGGGGCATGCTACACTGTCTATGGAATGGGGGCATCCCACACTGCCTATGGGAATTGGATAGGGGAATGCCACACTGTCTGTAATGGTGCGTTTTTGGTTTAACATTTTTTTTTCTTATTTTCTTCCCCCAAATCCTAGGTGCGTCTTATGGGCAGGTGCGTCTTATAGGGCGAAAAATACGGTAAATGTCAGTTGTTGATTAAAGGTGATCATTTAATATTTAGGGGAAGGCTGATTTATTAATAGCGACATGTAGCGACAGTTGAGCGACCGTAGCGGTATTTTCACAGCGCCGGCTAGTAGTCGCTGTGCTTGCCCATTGTTCGGTTGTTGATAGCGACTCAGTCGGTGTGCAGTAATGTTGAATACAAGGTGGCAAGTCGCTATTTGACAGCTTCTGCGATGTATGGGAGCGCATGATAGCGACTGGTCAGAGCGACCGGCTCCCACCATATTCATCAAAAAGTCAGGCTCAAAAAAATCTCGCGCTGTGAAATGCATGTTTAAACCCCAGAGCGCTGGTGGCGATGTGTTAAAAGTAGTTTTTTAACCCCCAAACAACCATATTTTTGGAAAACAAAAAAAAAAGTTTTTAAAATAATTTAGTAATATGAATACAATAATATCAGACCTGTAATATCAATTCTTCACACATTTTTTTTTTCCCTTACAAAAAATTATCTAAAATGGCAGAAGTGGTCACAGAATTTTTCACATTAAAAAAAAAAAAAACATTAATAACAATTAATTATTAATATTTAAAGATTGTCCCATTGAAATGCATTGGAGAGCGCCAGGTAGTGAGAGGTCATACCTGTCGCTGTTCAAGGTCGGACGCTGGCGCTGTGGGCTGAGGCTGGAATAATGATGAATGAGTCGCTATATGGCGCTATCTCAGTCGCTAAGCAGGATTGGCTTGATAAATGTGTGATTGTGGTGGGGAGCCGGCGTTCTCGTCATTACCGGCCGCTCACCAGTCGCTACCCGTCGCTATTCCTTCATAAATAAGGGCCTGAGTGTACGGCTTGTAATTGGAAAGACCTACGGGGCTGATCTGGCAGCCCGTTTTTGGGTATTTCGGTTGGTTGCGCATATGCATTATGGTTCTCTTATAGCCTGCACTAATATTTTGCTTACTTTGGCATACAGCAGTGCGGGGCTATTAATACTTTTTGCGTGCCTTAAAATTGATAACCATATTAGGTAATAAATACATAAAAAACATTGATTTTATCACATTATTTAAAATAATCATGATATTATTGATTCATCATTGGATACTGATATGAGTCCATGTTAACTCTTCTATTGCAGCAAATAGGGTGTACTCGTTTCGCCAATGTGGTTTCCTCAGGCGCTCTATAATTACTTCGTTGTAAATATGAAATGAGCTCCTCTGATTTTTTACTGCAGATGGTTTTCAATTAAAGTGGACCAAAACCCACGCAGATTGGCCCGAGGATCTATAAGATTCGTGTGAAACCCCCCCCAGGTCGCCCTATACACTTACCTTGTTTTCTGGTCCAACGGCACGCCCGCCTCCCCGCTTATCCCTCTAGCAGGGCGCGTGCTATTATCGGTTACAAGAATGAGTAATAACGGGTGTTGGTCCGGTTTAACTTGCTTCCCGGGTCTAACGGCGCATGCGCGAGCCGCGGGTGCATCCCTACTATCACTTTAGCAGGGCGCGTGCCAGCGCCAGGCTTAGCCAATGTGATGTCAGTGGCTCAGAGCACGCTGATTGGATGAGCAGCCACGTATGCGCCCTAGGACTGGGAAGAGGTGGGTTGCGCTCGGTGATCTGGGGGGTTTTACCCAGCGGGGCATCTCCGATCGGGGTGCCCCGGGGGCAAGGACCAAAACCCAGCATAGTCAAAATCCTGGATTTTGGTCCACTTTATACATCCGATTCTACATTTTGGCAGGTTTTAACTTACCCGTCTTCTGCTCTTCCTCCTGCCCTTGACCATTTATCTCAGGCGCTTTCCGTAGGGGAGCACCATCTTGTCTTCATCTCTGTCCTAGGATGCACTGCACCGACCCCTGAGATCTTGTGAGTGCTCATTTTGGACCAGAGCGGCTGCAGCGGGAAAGCCGTGAGACTTCGAAGCGACTTGCGAACGCTGAGTGGAGGACGTCAGAGGACAGCAGGATGGCCGAGCCCCCCCCCCCCTCCCCCGGGGGCTATCACAGGACGGCTAAGAGCCAAGGGGTGGAAAATACTGGAGAAAAGTAATGTACTGGAGAAAAAGTATGTAGCATTGCGGTGGGGGTTCAAGTGAACCTACTTGTTTACAGGTCCATTGTTCCTCGTTAAGGGGCGTGTGCCAGAAGTGATTGACAGTTGTACAATCTTGATAACAAAATCAAAAGTTCAAGAGGCCGAGCGTTACATGATTTAAAGTGGACTGAAACCAAGTGGGATCGTCCCTGGAATCTATAAGATTCCCGGGCTGATCCATTCCCTCCCGAGGCATCCAAAATCAGGATGCCCCGCTGTGTGAAACCCCCCCAGGTCGCCCGCTACACTTACCTTACTTCCCAGTTCTACGACAAATGCGTGGGCCGCGGACGCATCCCCACTATCGCTTTAGCAGGGCGCGTGCCCACACTGCCTATCTGTGAATGGCCAGCGCAGGCACGCTCCCTGTTTGAGGGAAGCGGGGGATGCGGCCGCCAGCACACTTGGAGCCGCTGTGCTAAGACATCGGCTTAGATGTCCATAACTCAGCGGCTCTGAGTGCGCTGATTGGACAAGCGCATGCGCCGTAGGACCGGGGTGAGGCGAGTTGATGTGGGAGATCTGGGGGGTTTCACATAGTGGGGCATCCCCGATCGGGGTGCCCCGGGAGAAAGGACCAAAACCCAGGATAGTCAAAATTCTGGTTTTTAGTCCACTTTAATCCATTCTCCATGATAATATACAGTAGCCCACAGAAAGTGCTTGTCCCCCACAGCCTCATATAAAAATGCACTCACCAGATTATCTGAACTATTATTAATAAAAGATTAGGAAAATTTGCTTAATTAAAATTCTTCGATGGTATGCTGGATGTGCCCGGTACAATCTTTGACATCTTTAATGGTGTTTAGCAGGGTTATCTTTTTGCGCCCTGATGAAGTGACGTAGGAGCGTCACGACACGCGTTGGCGGCTTATTCGGGGGGTGGGGCCCAGCTGGTTTGTCCTTCCTATTATTTTGATGCATGATCTATTTTGACTTGTATTTACCTGCCCCGGCTTGTCCTTAAAATTTAAGCACCTATATGTTTTGCACTAGCACTTTATAGGAGACAGCACATTTTTGCACAATACGAGTTGTAAATATTTATTATTATGTAGTGTAGATTATATATATATTTTTATGAGTTTCAGAATAGATTATTATGTAAAGATCCAGTTTATAGCGCCTCCTTGTGTGTCTTATGTGTACATGTTTTTTAGATTGTCCCTAATAGTGTTTTCATGTATTTGGCTTTACAATACATTTTTTGGGATCATTTTTTTATATTATAGTGGTGCCACTCTTTGTTGGTCCGGGTATTGTTCGGGGGGGGGGGGGGGGGTGTGTGGGAACCCCTATTTGGTGTTTAGCAGGGTGTGCGAGACACATACGCAACAATACTCTCCATACCTGTCATCTTCTTGCAGTTTTGGAGAAATGTTGCCACCTCTTCCTTCTCATGCTCTGCAAACTCCTTTTTGACACTGGAATGTAAAGAAAGAAAAGGGTAAATAAAATTAGGCTAAGGTATTCTTTACTCACCTGGTTGCTGGTAGTGAATATTTAATCAGTATGGAGTATTGGACACCCACCCACTAGATGGCGCCTGTCTTCAGTTTTAGAACAAGCAAGAAGCAGCACCTTCCCTTCCTCATGACATAGGATCCTATGAGGAGAATCACTAAGGGTATATTAGAGCAGTGGTTCTCAACCTTTCTAATGCTGTGACCCCGCAATACAGTTCCTCATGTTACAGTGACCCCGCAATACAGTTCCTCATGTTACCATGACCCCGCAATACAGCTCCTCATGTTACAGTGACCCCGCAATACAGTTCCTCATGTTACCGTGACCCCGCAATACAGTTACTCATGTTACCATGACCCCGCAATACAGCTCCTCATGTTACAGTGACCCCGCAATACAGTTACTCATGTTACCATGACCCCGCAATACAGCTCCTCATGTTACAGTGACCCCGCAATACAGTTCCTCATGTTACAGTGACCCCGCAATACAGTTCCTCATGTTGCCGTGACCCCGCAATACAGTTCCTCATGTTGCCGTGACCCCGCAATACAGTTCCTCATGTTGCAGTGACCCCGCAATACAGTTCCTCATGTTGCCGTAACCCCGCAATACAGTTCCTCATGTTACAGTGACCCCGCAATACAGTTCCTCATGTTACAGTGAGCCCACAATACAGTTCCTCATGTTACAGTGACCCCGCAATACAGTTCCTCCTGTTGCCGTGACCCCGCAAGACAGTTCCTCATGTTGCCGTGACCCCGCAATACAGTTCCTCATGTTACAGTGAGCCCACAATACAGTTCCTCATGTTACAGTGACCCCGCAATACAGTTCCTCATGTTACAGTGAGCCCACAGTACAGTTCCTCATGTTACAGTGACCCCGCAATACAGTTCCTCATGTTGCTGTGACCCCGCAATACAGTTCCTCCTGTTGCCGTGACCCCGCAAGACAGTTCCTCATGTTGCCGTGACCCCGCAATACAGTTCCTCATGTTACAGTGAGCCCACAGTACAGTTCCTCATGTTACAGTGACCCCGCAATACAGTTCCTCATGTTGCTGTGACCCCGCAATACAGTTCCTCCTGTTGCCGTGACCCTGCAATACAGTTCCTCATGTTGCCGTGACCCCGCAATACAGTTCCTCATGTTACAGTGAGCCCACAGTACAGTTCCTCATGTTACAGTGACCCCGCAATACAGTTCCTCATGTTGCTGTGACCCCGCAATACAGTTCCTCCTGTTGCCGTGACCCCGCAATACAGTTCCTCATGTTGCCGTGACCCCGCAATACAGTTCCTCATGTTGCCGTGACCCCGCAATACAGTTCCTCGTGTTACAGTGACCCCGCAATACAGCTCCTCATGTTGCAGTGACCCCACAATACAGTTCCTCATGTTGCCGTGACCCCGCAATACAGTTCCTCGTGGTACAGTGACCCCGCAATACAGTTCCTCATGTTACAGTGACCCCGCAATACAGTTCCTCATGTTGCAGTGACCCCACAATACAGTTCCTCATGTTGCAGTGACCCCGCAATACAGTTCCTCATGTTGCTGTGACCCCAAACCAAAAAATAATTTTGGTGGCTACTTCAAAACTGTAATTTTGCTACCTATGGTTCGGAATGTAAATACCTGATATGCATTATGTATTCTCATTGCTACAAACAAACATCATTCAAACATAGTGATTAATCACAAAAATAATATTTAATTATATGTTGAGAAATATGTATTACTAATTCCAATAAATAACATTTCACCATGGCATAGCATGTGTCGGAAACTGTCATTTCTCCTCCTCTTACTGAAATTAATAGGAGGCTGCGTCAGATTGTGTGGTAACTGGAGATTCTTGGGAGCAAAATCCGCCACACACACAATGAAATCAATAGGAGGCGGATTCATTGCCGGAAAGCGCTGGTTTCAGCAGTTTCCTCATTCAGAATATGGGAAAATAGTGGAAGATATGGGAGATAATTATCCATTGGGGAACAGTGTGACCTACATCTTCTAGTGTCTCTTATAGTATAAGACACTGTGTAAATGTCTGGTGCTTTGTGTACTGTGTAATGATTACACTTACACAGTATTGTGTGTATGGTGTGTGTACTGTTATTACCCCAGCAGGCGTCTCGCAGGCTCTCTTGGCTTCTGTCCTCCGGCGCTTGCTGCGTCCGCCCACTGATGATGTCAGCAAGCGCCGGACACACGTAAAGCGCTGCTATGGACTGTGGAGCGTTCCCCCCGCTTCCCCCGCCCCTTAGGCCCCGGACGGATGATGCAATCACGTCTGCACAGGCATTCTGTTTGGAACGCGCATCCATAACGGCGTGCGTTCCGCCTGAATAGCGCCGCTGCAGACGGTAGCGCGACTTCTCAGCGGCTAAAGCCATCGGAAATATGTATTTTTTGATGGCTTTAGGAGACCCCTGTGTTTTGGTCGTTCGACCCCCAACGGCGTCCCGACCCACAGGTTGAGGCCCGCTGGATTACAGTGTTGTTCCTATGTCCTGAGAAGCGTCCCCGAAATGTCGACTGTAGTGTTACAATACTTTATGTGTGTTTTCTAATACAAACTTTGGATACAAACATTGGAGCGCTGGTTGCTGGTTGTTCATTGGGTTCAGCAGCTCCTCCGCTGACCAAGCTGGTTGAACTTGAGGGGGACACTAATATTATGGTGATATAAACACTTTACTCATCTATTTCCTGCCCTTAGTCTTTATCTGTACAGCCATGATCCTCACCATATGTTGCTTAGGCCTTTATTTATAAAGGAATAGCGACAGGTAGCGACTGGTGAGCGAACGGTAATGACAGGCCCCGCCACGAGAACGCCGGCTCCCCACCACAATCACACATTTATCAAGCCGATCCTGCTTAGCGACTGAGATAGCGCCATATAGCGACTCATTCATCATTATTCCAGCCTCAGCCCACAGCGCCAGCGTCCGACCTTGAACAGCGACAGGTATGACCTCTCGCTACCTGGCGCTCTCCAATGCATTTCAATGGAACAATCTTTAAATATTAATCATTAATTGTTATTAATCCTTTTTTTTTTTTTTTAAATGTGAAAAATTCTGTGACCACTTCTGCCATTTTAGAAAATTTGTGCAGAATTGATATTAGAGGTCTGATATTATTGAATTCATATTACTATATTATTTAATTTATTTTTCTTTGGTTTCCAAAAATATGGTGGTTTGGGGGTTAAAAAACTACTTTTAACACATCGCCGCCAGCGCTCTGGGGTTTAAACAGGCATTTCACAGCGCGAGAATTTTTTGAGCCTGATTTTTTTGATGAATATGGTGGGAGCCGGTCGCTCTGACCAGTCGCTATCATGCGCACCCATACATCGCGGAACCTGTCAAATAGCGACTCGTCACCTTGTACTCAACATTACTGCACACCGACTGAGTCGCTATCAACCACCGAACAACGGCCAAGCACAGCGACTACTAGCGTGCGTTGCGAAAATACCGCTACAGTCGCTCAACTGTCGCTACATGTCGCTATTAATAAATCAGCCTCTCTGTTAATACATTTGCAGAGCCTTGACCAACACTCGACTTACTCACATAGCAGAGGATGTGGGTGTCGTAGCAGCTGCTCCGAGAGCCTTCTGTCTCCTTTCATATGATTTCATGTCACAGGACAGGAGGAAATACTGGGAATGCTGGTACCCAATCCGTCAACATCACATGGGGCGCTGGTGATTGCGCCTCTTCTCCATTTTTCCTGGAGAAGATGTCCTTATCTCCAAGGTAATGTCTATAAAATTAGTTCTGGACATGTTTCGCACCTTCCGTGGTGCTTTATCAACACTCAAATTGAATCTATGGAAAGTTTTGTCATATTCAGAGAAACCTTATTGGTACTGAGGAAGATTGCTTGAAACTTGTGCAAGTCTACCACAGCATGGAGAGTGTGACAGACTCTCTGCCTTTTGGATTT
The DNA here is from genome assembly GCA_027917425.1 of Gastrophryne carolinensis. Lineage (NCBI taxonomy): Eukaryota > Metazoa > Chordata > Amphibia > Anura > Microhylidae > Gastrophryne > Gastrophryne carolinensis. Next base: position 10,115,414 of record CM051240.1, on the reverse strand, counting down.
TGAAGGCACTGTTTCTGCCCCTTGGACTTTACATAGGTTCATTACTTTCATTTTCTTAAGCATGTTACAGACTGTCATTGTGTTGTTGATTGTGTTACAGACTGTCATTGTGTTGTTGATTGTGTTACAGACTGCCATTGTGTTGCTGATTGTGTTACCGGCAGAGTTGAGGGATTGTGTGTCCTGCTCCCATTGGTCTGTGTGTTTGTCATGCAGTCCACGGGGGAGGTCCCCTTGCCTGGAGACTTGCATATAAGGCACAGGGTGGCACTAATAAAAGAAATTCATCTTCCCCCTCAATACTGAAGTTCTGTCTCTTATTGGGGGAAACACTATATTACAATTCACTAGCCCTTGTAAGGGCTGTTCCTGGTTCCTCACGGATGACTCTGGGATTCCTGCAGCACCTCTCACCATTGGAAAAAGGACGTCTCTGGCGGGGAAGCCCTCCGGCAATAAAGAGCTACAGAGAGGTTTAGCATTTTTTCAAATATTTACATCATGTAACAGTTTGTTCTTATTTAAGTGTTTTTAATACTTTGGAGAAGATGAATGTGCACTGTATTGAAATATTTGTTACATTGTTACATTACACTGCGGTCTCCTGTTACTTCACTTGCATGGGCGGTATTTACTCATACGTTATGTTGTGTTCATGATCGGTATTTATTTGTTTCACTTGGCACTTTGCAACACTGTAGTTATTTGTTACTTAGGGTTCAGTTTTTGTGTTTTATGTATCCAATGTATTATTGAGCACTTTATCCTGCGGACAGCAGGTTTTTACTTTCATTTTTACTTTTTCACTATTTATAGTGAAAAAAAAACTATTTATAGGGATATTATATGCTGGATTTGGTTTTTGTTTATATATTTTTTGGGGGATCAAAATAGGGATTACAATAGGGATTGTTTGCAGTGTTATTATATGTATATAATTTACTATCTTTTCACAATTGCACATTATTATTAACACTTACCACCCTTATTTGGAATCATCCTTTTATGCATTGCATTTAGAACTTATGTAAATTTTTGTATTGATTCAGCCCAGCAACCCTGATTGCTAGTGCTGAGGGTTACACCCATTATGATTATACACCATCAGGAGACCCCTGTTTTTAATGTGTTTTGTCTTGTGTATAGTTTTTAACTTTATATGTGATTAATAAATACATTTTGTACATTATTACTCATCTGTTGGAGTGCCCATTGTTATGAATTCCACTTTTTTGTTTTTTCTTTGGATAACAATTTAGGAAGTTGTGGAATTTTAGGAGCACCCAAGTAGCCTCTTATCACATGAAATAATAGTAGTGCTCCCCACCAGCTATTTTTTGGTACATTGTATTAAAGCTTTTTTGTATGACATCGAAGGCAGGAAAAAATATTAAAATGTTTTAAAGTGGACCAGCACCCTCCCCTAATCGGCCCGGTAATCTTTAAGATTCCTGGACCGATCAGCCCCCTGACTGCGGGGCACCCTGACATTGTGTGAAACCCCCCAGAAACCTCTAAATCCCTACCTGATCCTCGTTCCAGCGGTGCCCGCCGCTGCCTCCCGCGCGTCCCTCTAGCAGGACGCGCACCCGTGCTGGCCGTCTGTGAATGGCCGGCCCTGTAAGAGCGACGCGCGGGAGGCAGAGGCGGGCGCGCTCTCTTGTCCGTCGCTGCCTCCCGCTTGTCCGGCAGCGGGGATTGGCGGCAGCGGTCACGTGGGAGCAGGGAGAGGTGAGTTTTTGGGGCTTTCTGGGGGGTTTCACACAGCGTGCCCCCCGAAGTGGACCGAAACCCAGGATAGTCAAAATCCTGGGTGTTGGTCCACTTTAAAGACAAAAATATTTATTGTAATTGAGATCACGGCGGGGTCACCTAAGGTTCTAGGAGGGCCCACTCCCATTTTCTGCAAATAAGAACATCTCATTAAAACATTATACAATTGCTATGTACTGTATGTCCAAGGAGAGATATGCATAGGAGCTTTTCCTCCACATTTAACCCATCCATGTAATGAGACAAACACAAGCAGTGCCCATATGCCCGGAGCGGTGGGCTACCCTAGCAAAGATGGCCGGGGTAAAGTTGGTAGGTTGAGGGTAACTTCGGCCACTTCTTAACCAATAGACCATGACTGTCCCATTATGTAGTTTTGCAGTTTTTGTCGTATGTATTTTAGGCTGCATGCTCTGTTTAGTTCACTTTAAAGATGTTGGGGGACGTGATATAGAGTAACATCATTTGTGTAATGCATTTAGCTTTACCTGTGAACAAACACAGGGACAATGAAATCAGTAAAATTTGGGTCCATGTCTGTTTCCAGTATTTTTTCCATCATTTCTTCATATCCGTTCTTCCATTCCACCTTCTCGCCCAATGGGCTGAAGTTCCCTGTCACAAAACAAACATTATCGTTACATATATGAACAACTGCAATCAGCCGTAGCTGTTTAAATTCACAGTCCTTGATGATGAAAATCACAGGAATGGCACGGCCATGAGCGCTCCTCTCATAACCAACCAAATATAGCAATGACGCCAGCCAATCTTCGGTTAAAAGGATACTTGATCCACATTTATTTTCCAATAGATTAAAAAAATTCCATCCACATAATGAAGCCGGTGACAAGCATAAGGAAGCTGGTAAAATGCCAACGCGTTTCGGGCAAACACTCAGCCCTTACTCATGACATGACTCCCCGCTTCCATAACAGACATTTAAATGTTAGCAGGACGCATGCAGTAGCCGCAGGAAACGCCCCAGGATAATTTAAAAATTGACAAATAATTGGGTATTTACATCACCCACATGAATATGTTAATAAGGCAGACTAAACCACTCACCCTCTGTTAATTAAAACGCCATTTTCCTCTCTCAAACCATCGTGAGGAGGCATATCCACCACAATCAGCGGCAGTGATAAACGCCATACCACGACTGGAAATGAGTAATAAACATCCGTTTGGGCTACGGATAAGAAATGTGGGCAGCACCAGTAAATATTTCTATAGGTGCACTGCTCTGTGGGTTAATACCCAAAACCAAATGTATTAGTTTGGGGTAACCTCTACACACCCTGCCAAAAAGCCCAACAGAGACAAACTATTGCACTCAAACAATCAATTTATAAATCCATTTTATTGTAGCATATTGTTTAAAACCAATTTAAAAACAATTTTACTGAACCATATGCATGGTAAGCCACCAGGGGGCGCACTCCCTCATTAACAATACAATCTCATATACATATAAGTAATTTCAAAGTGATTCTGTGCTAATCTATCAATAAATTCATATATATACAACTATTCTAAAACTTAATATACAATTCACAATTAATATCCTCACCCTAATAAAGTGCCAGTGCTTCCATCACAAATAGTCCCCTGTGTCTCTGTTGGGCTTTTTGGCAGGGGGTGTAGAGGTTACCCCAAACTAATACGACTGGAAATGACATAACCGAGAGGGCAAAATCCCTCTCTATGGGGAGATGATGTAAGGGCGGAAATAGCACTGGGTGAGAGAAGCCGCCAATTGTACCAGGTGAATCAATACCCCGAAGCGGCTGCTACGGACACTGCAACGCTGTCATTCACATCATTATTATTGCAATACAATTATAGAAAAAGAGAAAGTACAAATATACATCTAAATCAAACGATACATGTATGTTAAAATCTTATTTTACCAACTCCAGACCTAATTATGCATGACTATTATACTATCGGTCTATTTAACACATCTACTAGAGATGAGCGAACCGGTTCGGACGAACCGGAATTCGCTCCGAATTTCAGGAAATATTCGATTCGGCACGAACCCGAATATTTTGTGGTTCGTGCCGATCGAATTTTTCCTGAAATTTGAAAAAAAAAAAATGCCGGCATGGTGGGAGCGGGCCGGCCGGCATGGCCGGCCCGCTCCCACCATGCCGGCATTTTTGATGGGGAACTTCGCAAAAGTTCGATTCGGCCAAACCCGAATTTCTTTGTGAAATTCGGCGAATCGGCCGAATCGAACTTTTCAAAAGTTCGCTCATCTCTAACATCTACACACGTAGGGGTAGAAATAATCAAACTGTAACAATTAATGTTTCCTCTTCTAAGAAGCAAATTATAATAAATAGCTGAATTTTGTATAGAATCGAGTTCCGGCTGTGGTTCTAAAGAAAAAATCTCCCATCAACCGGCCTCTATTAATACATTAATTCCAATACATTGCTGCACTGAAGAGGAAAAAATCCAGTTAACAAGTGGCTAAAACAAAGCTCAAGGAGAATCATTACAGGAATTATAGTATAGATATCATTATAATTTACTGTTCTCCGTCATGTATATCATCCATTAAAATATGTAAATATTATATATCAGTTCCTGAAACCAGTAACCTTATCAATATCCTCTATCTGAAATAACGTATTAAAAACACTATAGGGTCGATTCAAAGAAACATGTAACAGCTTGGATTTGGGTCACGATCATCCTATTTTTCCCGTCCGCTCGTGCGTTCGTATGAACTTGCGAGTGATTCTATAAGCAAATACGTTTCTATCCTAAAATGTCCGTCCGGGGGGCGTGGCTTGGTTATGGCGGCGTGAACACCTATGTGTTGGAGCTCTGCACCTACCATCAGCTGAATTAGGGTGATCCGCACCCCAGATCCGGAGTTCCCTGGGATGTCCCGGCGCAGGAAGAGTCGGTCGGCGGCGGGGAGCAGCCATCCAGGCAAAATCAACGTTTATTTCACCGGCAAGAAGCAGGTCGGCGCCGAGAACTTGGGCCCCAAGATGGCGGACGGGAAGGCATGTGGTCGGCAGGCGGCGGGGGATCGTGACCCCCTGCGCAGTCCAGGAGATCCGGGGCATGAAGTGCCTGTCAGCCGGGAGCGGCTGAGGTCGGGCGCTGCACAGCTGGAGGCGGCGGCCCCGGCAGATGACTTGAGCGGCGGCGGGGAGCGGAGGAGACCGGCGGCGCGTGAAGTGACAGCCGCCGGCGGCGGCGGAAACGAGGTACCCAGCGGCGGGGGGGAGATGAGCCGGGCATGGCCGCCCTGTGTGCGCCCCCTGTCACCTACTGAGCGGGGAGATGAGCCCGGCGCTACCCCATCTGAGAGCGGCAGCCGGCGAGGAGCTGCAGGGGCCGGACTGGGCGAACCGAGACCGGGAGAAGACCCGGTGGGGACGCGGTCAGAAATGCAGCCTGAGGATGGCAGAGAAGGGATCTGCAGGGAACACAGGCCCCAGGAGCAACAGAGAGAGGTGGAGGCAGGGGGGTCCCAGCAGGACACAGTGGCTCGATCCCTTGCCATGAAGGGGACAGTGCGCACCGCCCAGGACTTAGTGTGTCAGCAAAGGGGGGGCGCCGATCAGATCGAGGAGGCCCCTACCAAGAATATGAGAACAGTGTTGGCGGAGATGCATCCCCCACCCCACAGCAATGAAAGAGCTATGGCAGAAGACAGAGGAGAGAGCTTGCTGGAGCGACCCTCTGACAACTGTGCTGGTGGGAGCACTGGCGGGACACCCGCACCCTGGGACCTCCAGCGGACCTCTGATACTGGCCCAGAATCATCATATGGAGAGAGCCCGCGATTCTCCGATGCGGACGGACTTGATCCTGGTGAAGCCCGACCGACTGACGCCATGAGTCCGGCATTTTCCGACGGCCCCATCAGCGGGAGGCCCCTGCGGTCTCCCACCTGGTCCCAGGCGGCGGCGGACTTCCCGGATCCCCCCGGCTGTAGATCTCAACTTAAAGAGCAATACAATCTCGACACACTACTAAAGTTTTTGCCATCACGAAGGGACTTTGAGAACTACATCAACCGGATGGAGTCCCTCCTGAGAAGAGAACTTGAAGAGGTGACGAGGTCGGTCTCCGAAGTATCTAACAGAGTGGGCGCCCTGGAACAGCAGCAGGTTTCCACTGACCAGCGTTTGGGGGCGCTCGAGAGAACGCAGACAGCCCTGCAGCATGCTCTATCGGACGCTAACCAGCAAACTGTAAGAACCTTGATGCACTTAGACGATCTGGAAAATCGAAGCCGCCGGAACAACATCCGGATCCGCGGACTTCCCGAAACTCCTGAGAATAATAACCTGAGCGACATCGTCACTGCAATATTCAACGATGTACTAGGTAAACCGCCAGAAGAACACATTGAGATCGACAGGGTCCACAGGGCGCCCGGCCCGCGTTCCACTGATCCCGCAAGACCAAGGGACGTAGTGTGTCGTGTGCATTTCTATCGAGTTAAGGAGGAGATCATGCGAAGAGCCTGGGAAAAAGGGCCCACTCTCTACAAAGGTTCGCACATAACCTTGCTACCTGATCTGGCAAGACGCACCCTGCAGATGCGACGTGTCATGAAGCCACTGTTGGAGGCCATCAAGTCCAGCGGTGCCACGTACAGATGGGGACATCCCTTTCACCTGGTGGTCACGAAGAGGGGGCGGCCGTTTGTTCTGCGATCTCATGCGCAGCTCCCGGATCTCTTCCGCTTCCTGGAAATCCCAGAGATTCAATTGGAGGACTGGCTGTCTCCTGCGCTGGGGAACTTTGGGGAGCCGGGCCTGCGTCCTCGCCTTGGAGAACCTCGGCCTCAGAGGGTCAGGGCTAGAGGCGGCGGGAGACGTGAAGTAGTATAGCAATGTCTGCAACATCCTAGACGACCGGTCTGCGATTTCCCGCCATGTATGGCCTTGAGAAGATTGGCGGAATCCCCTGTTTGTTGTTTGCCGTTCAGTTCCAGCTTTCTCTCTGCGACGTGATGCGGATCGCGGAGATATGAGAAGCCCGGTTTTGCCCATTATCTTTTCTCACCCGCCCCTCTCCTTTGTCTCCCACCTCCATTTTTTTCTGGATGCCCCTGCCCCTCGGGGTGCCCCGGCGCGGGGTCGCTTGGCCCTCGGGCTGCCGGGACAGATGGCCCTTTGATGTCGCGCGTTGCAGCGCTCCTGACAGCTGCGGGGGGCTGATGCTTCTCCAGAGACTGGATCTGAGCCTTGTGGGGCGGACCCGCCACTCTTCCTGGACATGCAGACCGAGATTCTATGGACTACTATGGAGTTTTCCAAGGACTGCACAACTACCCAGCGGTAGCATAGGGTTGGACGGCTCAGGTTGCTGCTCGGGCGGCGCTGGGGGGTTGGGCTGGCGTGACTTGTTTGGTCGGCCCACCCTCGCGGCGGGTGTCCTCGGCTCTGGGCCTGCCGACTTGAGGGTCAGGAAACGGTCTGGGGCATGAAGTTGGCTCTGCGGTCTTGTTGGGGGGGTGGGGGTGCTGGGATGCCGCCCGCGCCCGCCCCGACCGGGGTTCGGTCCCCTAGGTGTGATCGCTCCGGCCGGGGGGGGGGGTGCTCTGTGTGATGGGCCCTGGCTGTCGGTGGGGTGGGGGGGCGCTGCACTCCGCGGCTGGCCGGGGGGGGGCTGGTGCTGGGGAATTGTCCGGGGCGGGCGGGGGCCCTATCGCTGGCCTCGTTTGGTGGGCGTGGGGCCGCCGCTCGCTCGGGTTGGTGGGCGCCTGGGGGGGGGGAGATGGTGCCGTACAGGCGGGCTTGTGTGACTACTTCGTGACGGTCTAGCGGCGGTGTAGACTGGATTGGGTGGGGTTTTCTCGCTGCCGACCGTTCCACAGGTGGGAGCGGCCGGCAGGGGGCATATGGGCTTAAGCGGGATGGTTAATGCTATTGTGTTTCCCTGTTAAGAATATGCTTGATAATGGTTGTGGGTTGGAGGTGCGGTTGGTCGCCTATAACATATGTGCAAGAGAGTGCATCTCCAGGTCTCCGACCATAGCCTTCCACTTTCCCCACAGTAGGCCAGCTCGCTTTCTCCCTTTTGGAGAAATTAGCGAGCATTAGCATTCGCACCTTCCCTTTTTGTCTGTTTTCCTGTTCACCTTCCATATACGTTGCTTCCTTCTTGCTTTTCTCTTCTAATCCCCTACCTTTTGATCCCTTAACTGTCCCTTGTCATTCCTTCCCCCTTCCTGCCTAATATTTCCCCACGTTCTTTACCCATCTTCACCCTTTCTCTTTGGAGGCGGGGACGGGGGCGCGCGAGCAATGGCGGAACTAATATTAGGCTCTTTTAATGTTAAGGGGCTAAATACCCCCGAAAAAAGATCGCAGGTATTGTATGACATGCATAAACAGAGAGTGGCTATTTTACTTCTCCAGGAGACGCATTTTAAAGCGGGCCATGTCCCAGTTATTAAGAATCGCTACTACTCCTCCTGGCATCACGCCCCAAATCCTACTAGCAGGGCAACCGGGGTCTCGATTGCCATACACAAATCTCTCCCCCATAAAGTATTAGATTCTAAAGTGGACCCATGTGGGCGGTTTATTTTCCTGAAAATTGAATTGTTTGCCAGAACGTATACGATAGCTAATATTTACGCCCCAAATACCGACCAAGTTAGCTTTTGTATAAAGACGCTTAAGATGCTAGCTGAATTTTCCGAAGGTACGCTGTTTGTGGGGGGCGATTTTAACATCCCCATGCAACCTGAGTTGGACACCTCTTCGGGTGGGTCGGCGGTGTCTCTGAGTAAAAGAAATAAGTTGAAGAAACTGCTGGCGGATATGCAGTTGGTAGATCCTTGGCGGGTGTTACATGGGCGTGATAAGGACTTCACGTTTTTTTCAGCCGCTAGAAACTCATACAGTAGGATTGATTATCTTTTCCTTAACCATCATGTTATGGAGTGGACACCGCGCGCGTGGATTGGCCAGATATTGTGGTCAGACCACGCTCCAATCTTTTTGTCTGTGGCGTTGCCCGGCCTCTATTCTAGAAGTTGGAGTTGGAGGCTTAACAATAATTTGTTGGGGGATGCTGCATGCCTGTCAGGAGTAAGGGAAGTTTTGACGGAATTTCTCAGGAATCATGAGCAGGACACTACTCCCCTCCCGTACCAATGGGAAGCGTTGAAATGTGTGATCAGGGGTGAATTCATCAAACATGGAACCAGATTAAAGAGGGAACGAGCTTCCCTGATAGCTCAGACAGTGCAGCAGATCCAGATCTTGGAGCGTGACCATAAAAAAAGCCCATCTAGCACTATATTTGTGGATTTGTTGAGGGCCAGAGACAAATTGCAGGGGTTATACAATCAGGCGTACTCTAGATTCAGGGAGAGACAGAAGGTCCTTTTCTATAAGTCTGCAGATAAATGTGGGCGGCTGCTGGCCAGGGCGTTGCACCCCAGGCTTGCAGCAACATATATTCCCCATGTCAGAGGGTCCCAAGGTGAGCTAGCCGTTATCCCCTCCCAAATCGTAAATAGCTTTAGGGATTACTATCAATCCTTATACAACCTGCGACAAGATGGCGGCACCTTGTTGGGGGCAGAGCCGCCAGAGTCGGTTGCAGCCTACATACACAACACGCCACTCCCTGCGATACCTGTCGAGGAGGCGGAGGCTCTGGAGGAACCTTTCTCTGAGCGGGAGGTCGCCGGGGCAATCAGGGAAACACCACAGGGTAAGAGCCCGGGGGCGGATGGCTTCACCCCTAAATTCTACAAGCAATTTGGAACACAGCTAGTACCCTTCCTGACCAAGGTCTTTAACTCTATCGGACCAGATTGTGGATTCCCTAGGCAGTCCCTAGAAGCGATAATCTCAGTTCTCCCAAAGCCAGGGAAAGACCCCTCATTATGTAGCAGCTATAGGCCGATCTCCCTCATAAATGTAGACGTTAAGCTCTATGCTAAGATTTTGGCCTCTAGGCTTAAACCAATTCTCCCAGGCCTGATAGATCAGGACCAGGTTGGCTTTGTTCCCGGGTGGGAGGCGCGGGACAACACCAACAAGCTCTTTGACTTAATAGCTCACTCTAGGAACGAAAGAGTCCAGATGTGTCTTCTCTCCTGTGATGCAGAGAAGGCGTTTGATAGAGTCGACTGGATGTTTCTTAAAGCGTCTCTTCGGCAGCTTGGTGTTGGCCCGCTACTCTTGTCCAGGATTCTGGCGCTGTATTCGGAGCCTACTGCCAAAGTGAGGGTCAATGGCTTCCTCTCCTCTTCCTTTAGGATTGGCAATGGCACGCGACAAGGCTGCCCACTGTCCCCACTACTCTACGTTATTACAATGGAGCATCTTGCTGTAGCCATAAGACAGAACCCGGATATAAGGGGTGTGGTGGCAGGGGGACAGGAATATAAGGCCTCCTTATATGCGGATGATTTATTATTACACTTGACTGCCCCGCTGACATCTTTCCCAGCGGCCCTCAAAGAGTTTGAGAGATTCGGTCAAGTGAGCAATTTTAAGATCAACTACAATAAGTCAGAAGCGCTTAATATCTCCCTCACCAGCCAGATGGTAGAACAGCTTAAGGCAAATTTTGCGTTTAAGTGGCAACCCCACTCGATTAAATACCTTGGGGTGCAGATCCCCTCTGACCTCTCACGTCTATATGAGCTAAACTACTCCCCCTTGCTCCTAAAGACTATGTCTGAGCTGACTACATATGATAAACGGCATTTTACATGGTTCGGAAGGATTAATGTGATAAAAATGGATATCCTCCCTAAATTTCTATATATTTTTCAAACAGTGCCTATTCACCTACCTAACAGTTTCTTTAAGAAGATGAGGACGGCCTTTTTAAGGTTTGTGTGGGGTACAGGGAAACCCCGGATAAGATTCAGCACCCTAACTAGACTAAAATCGGATGGGGGGGTCGGCCTTCCTGATTTGAAAACTTACCATAACGCGGTTATCACGCTCCGTATAGTGGACTGGACTCAGAGGGAGGAAGGGAAGCAGTGGGTCAGACTGGAAAAGGCGATTTCCCCAATTAGTCTTGCATCTCTGCCTTGGGGGGGGCTGCTCCCCAGACAGGTGAGGGAATCGTTCCCCTATCTAGTTGGACAGTTTTTGATGGCCTGGGACATGTTAACCAAGAAGAGGGCCGTGGTCAACAGACCAGGTCCTTTGACACCCCTCTTCGATAATTATGCCTTTGAACCAGGAGTGCGGGCCAAAAAATTTCTGGTTTGGGAAGCCCCATCCAACACTACAATAGGCAGTATCTTGAGCTCAGGCAGGCTCCCAACTTTAGACGAAATAAGGGAGGGGGCCCCGGGACAGCATATCTCGTGGCTCCTCTACAGGCAATTGAAAGCATTTATAACGCATCAGGATCTGGTGGAACGGGGTAGGCTGCCATTGACGCAACTGGAGCACATCCTTACTCAGGCTCCCCCCAGCTCGCATGTGGTCTCTGTCCTCTATAGGACTCTATTAGAGGCATCACATGACTCCCCGCCGGGATTCATTAGGAGATGGGAAGAGGAGCTAGGGATAACTGTGTCTGGGGAAGACCTTATCAAGATCTATCTGTACACCCACAAGACAGCAGTCCCGTGCGTAGCTCAGGAAAGGAATTTCAAGGTCTTGTCGCGATGGTACAGATGTCCGGTTGATCTGAGTAAGTTTGATGCCTCCCGTTCAGTTAGATGTTGGAGGTGCCTGGAGGGAACTGGGAATATGACCCACATTTGGTGGGGCTGTCCACCAATTAAGGCGCTGTGGGGAAGAGTCCTGTCAATTTACAACAACATCACAGGAGAGGCAATACAGAACTCCCCGCAGCTGGCTCTGTTGTCACTTCTCCCAGGCTCCCTCTCCCAGGGCAAGAAAGGGGTCCTGAGACATTTTCTGACGGCATTAAGAGCTGTCATCCCTAGACGATGGAATTCTACTGTGCCACCATCTTTCGCTGAATGGGTGCAAGAGATCGAGACCATTCGCCGAATGGAAGAAGGGATCTCGGAATTAGAGGACACACATGAGAGATACTATATGACATGGGCGGGCTGGATGGACTATAGAGACAACCGCCTGCAGGTGTAGATTTGGTGTTCTTCCAGCTTCCGTGCTTTGCTCTTGCTCCTCCCCCTAACCGCCTTCTGCTTTCCCCTGCCCCCCCCCCTTTTTTTCCCCTTGTTGTCCCTCCCCCTCTCTTTCCTATAGGTTCTTTACTTCTTATTCATGTCCTTGTTGTCCTTAGTCCTGGGTTTTTTGTTTCCCCTCCGCCCTTTGGGTTGTCCCCTCTCTGGTCATGTGGTGGGCGGGCCGGGTGGTCTCGCCTCCCGCGGCCTTGGACCCTCGGCCTGGTCGTTTGGGGGTCTGGCCCCGGGGGGCGGGATGCTGGGCCTGCCACAGCTAATATGAGTGACGGCTTCCTATGAATGACATAATCTGGTCCATCGGGAGGGGCGGGACCGGGGGGGGGGGGGTCGTTACCAGAGGTATGCGGTTGACTTTGTATGCTCTTGGATTGGGACCCAAGCATGAATATGTTCCTCCTCTATTTCCTCTGTTCTGTTGTTTGTACCATTTTATCCTTGTTGTGAAAATCTAATAAAAAGATATTGAACTAAAATGTCCGTCCGTTCGTATGGCAGTTCGGGAATCAGACCTATGTCAGTTTCCATCCTGAATTTTCCGTTTCATTTCTCAGGTTGCAACATTGGTTTTGCCCTTTTTCCTTTTTTGTCTGGACGTAAATCCTTCTGATCTTGCGGCTGCGCACTACAAACTTACCTCATTAAAGTGCATTCTAAATATTTGGTCTTTTATTTTTCTTTATTTCATTCATTTTGTAGTAACCAACCATTAATGAATGCATTTGCATAAGTAAATCTTACTTTGTTTAATTTTTAGTTAACTTGCATTTTTTACTTGTGGATTTAATTTTAATATTTAGGCTTCAAATGGTACAACTTAAAATTTTGTGTGTGGTTACCCACACCCTCTACATACAGATTGCTCTCAAATATAAAAAAACACCCAGCAACTTCTGCATGTTATGAGTCTAGAAACAGCCAAGATGGCGGCTCAGGTATTCTCGGGCAGCCTGCAAACAGAAAGGGCCTTGTGACTGTGTTGCTCTGCATTCTTTGATTTCTGACCTTTCCGTGCCCCCAGCTCTGCTGTGTCTGTGCAAAATACAGCAGTAACCCACATCCTGCACTTTATCCCGCTCTCCTCTCCTCAGTAAGTGTGATGCATCTGACCAAAGATGTGCTTAAATAATTAAACAAAGCAAAGGTAAACAACTACACCAATAAATGCAATCTAAAAATATTATTCTAGTACATCAATGTAAAAATAAATACCAAAGGACATAAGTTTCTTTAATTAACGCAAATAAATTGCAAAATAAAGGTTTACATGCAAAGGACTAATTAAGGTCCACATTAAAATGCTTTTATAAGGCATACATGAATCAGGTATGCATTGCCATACAATTTATGGCCTCGGCCATGCTGATACATGCAGTTCATTGGAGCTCAAGACGCGCAGACTCCTCCACATAGCCAAAAAACCTGTTCAAGAACAGCAATCCGACTGCTAAAAGGTGTCGCCAGTGGCTTTCTTTTAAAACGTATTTAGAGGTTGGAAAACTGTTCTCTGAATCACACGGAAACACATCCGATTATCCTAAGTTTTACGTTTTGATCCTAAGTTTTAGGATTTGATCCTAAGTTTTACGTTTTGATCCTAAAATTTAGGAACGAACTTCCGCTGATCGTAAGAGCATATACGCATTCGTACGTAGGCTCGTGCGAGTCGGAAATGGCCAAAAAACCAGGAAAAAATGACTAACACCCACCCAAACTTACCATTCTCGATCCGAAATCAATTAACTTTTGCTCTTTGAATCGAGGGGTATGTGATTTAATTAGTACTCTTCTTAAAGTTCCTACAGGATCATCTCTGAGGAACTGATAACACACGAAGAACTTTATAGTAATCACACATGGCTCTTATCAGGGAACCAAAAACATATTTAGAAAAGTATATTAACATATGTCCTTTTTTTAAATAGAAAGGGAATTATTTAAAGAGACTATTAATTTGTTTATATATCTCTTGATAACTTTCATTATCGTCACATATGCATTGTGGGAAGTGAAAAAGTTGTAGTCCTTGCATGATGGCGTCTCCACCAATATTCTAGTTCTAAATCTTCCTCATCCTGTTCTAACAAATGCGTATAATAAAAAATGGTGCAATGTGTTACCTTGAATTCTTCAATGCTTTTCGGTGAGGGTAAAGCTAAAGGTTAAGTGAAGCAAGTTTAAGTTTAAAGATTTGCACCTGCACGTTATGGAGCATTTTTACAGGTAAGGAATGTTGACCGAACCTGTAGAATTTTCGGTTCGGCAAGTTCGGCCAAACTTTGAACAAAAGTTTGGTTCGGGTACCCGAACTTGAGCCGAGCATTGAAGAAATCAATAGTGACCTGAACTTGCTGACCCAAAAATGGCTCACATATGAGGGGGAATCGGGCGGGTGGGTGAGTTTTAGGGCGAGAGCCGCGCGCCCATCTCATGGCACTCCCCTTACCTCCGCTGCTGCTCCCGCTGCCCGGGTGGGCGATGCGCGTCCATCTCATGGCGTTCCCCGTTCCCCTCCTTGCCCGCTCCTGCCGGCGGGTCCGCGGTTTCTCCCGCTCGTCTCCCTTCTCCTCGCTCTGCCCCCTCGCATGTTCCGGTGCGCGCACATCCCCGCCCACTAGAGGGCGCGTGCGTCGGATTCTTGAAATTTAAAGGGCCGGTACACCACTGATTGGTGCCTGGTCATCCAATCCTGCATCCACTTCCCCTATTTAAGGGACACTTCCTTTCCATCAAGTGCCGGATCTTGGTCTTCCTATGTATGCAGAAAGTCAGTTGTTTTCAGGATTGCTCACCCGTGTTCCGACCTTTGCCTGTTCCCGACTCTGAACCTTCACTGCCAGCCCTGACCTTGGCTACTTACCTTTGATCTCGAGGTTATGCTGCCAGCCCTGACCTCTGCTTGAACTTTGACATGGCCTTTTGCCTGCCTCCTTTGTATCACGCAGTACCTCGGCTGACTGTGTGGCTCGGCCGCTGTTGGGGGGTAGCGACCTGGGGGTTACTCGCCGCTACAAGACCACCCTGCTTTGCGGCGGGCTCTGGTGAATGCCGGTGGCCTCTTAGACTCCGCTCCCCTGACGCGGTACTTGCCATCAGTATCACAGTCACAGCGGATCCGCACCTGTTCTGCCACACCCGGTCCGTGACAGTGAGGAATAGGGGGAAGGCGAGTCCCCAAACATGATGTACATACAATAGATTGCAAGTAAGCACACTTCAATAATTACAGATACAAAAATATATGCTGGTTCAAGCCAACCAATGAAACAAGACCCTCCTTCTGTTAGAAAAAAAAAGGATGCTTTAATTGAGGAATTGGTTACCTATATAATTAGGGAAACCGTATGGGTGTACGATCTTGATGAGATACTCTGGTTGGGTTCGGAAGGCTCACTATATTGAGAACCGAATACGACCAATAGGGGGCTTAAACCGACCCCACTTTTAACTTCATGGGAGCTCAAACCACACCTACTACGCGTGTACATCAATATAAGACAAAAGCTCATGGCAGTAGAATAGTATAAAGTGTAGCAAAAAATTTTTATGCGTAGCAAAAAAAATAATAATAATAATTTATTGTAATAGAATTTTGCTATGCTTTATACTATTCAACTTCCATGACAGCTTTTGTCTTATATAAATGTATACGCGTGGTGGGTGTGGTTTGAGCTCCCATGAAGTTCAAAGTGGGTCCGGCCTAAGCCGGTCGTATACACTTCATTAACCCCCTTGACTGAACAGTCCCTTTAAAGCGAAAATCTGGGAATTTGACTTTCCGGGGTTTTGTTCCATGCCCAGAGGGCAGTCCGAATTAGGGCGCCCCCAATGTGTGAAACCCCCAGAAAGCCAGAATTCACTCGCGCCTTCCCGGAGCAACGGCACATGCGTGAGCTCTCGACCAATCAGAGCTGTTTGCCGTGACTAAGGCCCTTATTTATGAAGGAATAGCGACAGGTAGCGACTGGTGAGCGGCCGGCAATGACGGGCCCCGCCACGAGAACGCCGGCTCCCCACCACAATCACACATTTATCAAGCCGATCCTGCTTAGCGACTGAGATAGCGCCATATAGCGACTCATTCATCCTTATTCCAGCCTCAGCCCACAGCGCCAGCATCCGACCTTGAACAGCGACAGGTATGACCTCTCGCTACCTGGCGCTCTCCAATGCATTTCAATGGAACAATCTTTAAATATTATTAATTCATTGTTATTAATGTTTTTTTTTTAAATGTGAAAAATTCTGTGACCACTTCTGCCATGTTAGATATTTTTTTTTAAGGAAAAAAAAATTGTGCTGAATTGATATTACAGGTCTGATATTACTGTATTCATATTTCTAAATTAAAAAAAAAAAATGTATTGGTTTCCAAAAATATGGTGGATTGGGGGTTAAAAAACTACTTTTAACACATCGCCTCCAGCGCTCTGAGGTTTAAACATGCATTTCCCAGCGCTTGAATTTTTTAAGCGTGATTTTTTTGATGAATATGGTGGGAGCCGGTCGCTCTGACCAGTCGCTATCATGCGCACCCATACATCGCGGAACCTGTCAAATAGCGACTCGTCACCTTGTATTCAACATTACGGCACACCGAGTAGCTGTCAACAACCGAACAACGGCCAAGCGCAGCGACTACTAGCGGGCGCTGTGAAAATACCGATACAGTTGCTAAACTGTCGCTACATGTCGCTATTAATAAATCAGCCTCTTAATCTTCCTCTATTCCAATCTGGGTCATCCAACAAACTCAAAAGTACCTCTCCGCCCCGGCCGTGGGCTATAGAGGTAAAAACCGCGACCACAGCTGCCAAGCAGAACGTATTGACGTTGTGGAGGGTCCTGCCCAACGCGGAATAGACGAAACGCGTTGGGCGGGACCCTCCACAACGTCCTTACGTACTGCTTTGCAGCTGTGGTCGCGGTTTTTACCTCTATAGCCCACGGCCGGGGCGGAGAGGTACTTTTGAGTTTGTTGGATGACCCAGATTGGAATAGAGGAAGATTAAGGCAAGTACTTTATTTGGAGTGTTATATGAGACGCATGTTTGAATTGATTACGGGGTAAGGGCAATAAAAAAAAGGTTATACCACCATTTTAAAACGGTATTCTACTATGTCCGGTTTATACTCTTCCCCGCAACTTTGAAACTGCTGAGGCGCGTTTTATGAAGTAATAAGAGACAACGACAGCTGATCATTGTTTTTATTTGGAGCTGAGCGATTTTTGATGGGCTTATTATAAAGTGGAAATCTGGTACGTGCAATGTGATTCTGGTGGCTGTGCTGCACTGTGAGCTGATAGCACAGCTGCTGAAGTTACAGAGAGAACTATTTAACCCCTGATCTCCCGCGGAGTCTGTTCTATGTATTTACATAGGCCCTTATTCATCAAGCGATAGCGCCAGGTAGTGTCTGACGAGCGCCAGGTAGCGGCAGCTAACGGCGACTACCGACTCAAGTACGCCCGCGGCGGTCACAATGACGCATTTATCAAGCAAAATGAGGCTAGCGCCGGCGAGAGCGACGGCTAGCGCGGCATTCATCATGAAGCCGCCTGGACCGAACAGCGCCGCTGCAAATTCCCTCACAGCGCCAGGTATGAGCTGTCGCTCCCTGGCGATGTCCAATGCATTTCAATGGAGCAATCTATAATTATTCATAATTAATTGGTATTAATTTTTTTTTTTTTTTTAATGTCAAAAAATCGGAGACCACCTCTGCAATGTTAGGATTTATTTTTAAGTAAAAAAAAAAATTAAAAAAAATATGTGCAGAATTGATCTAACAGGTCTGAGATTAATGTATTCATATTACAAAATGATTCTAAAAACGTATAATGTTACATTCCAAAAATATGGTTGTTTAGGGGTTAAAAACTAGTTAATACACATCGCCGCCAGCGCTCTGGGGTTTAAACAAGGAATGGACAGCGACAGCACATTCGGAGCGTGATTTGTTGATGAATATGCAGCTAGCCGTTCGCTCTGGCCATTCGTTGTCAGGCGCTCACATACAACGCTGGACCTGTGAAACAGCGACCCCCCAGCCCGTATTCAACATTACCGCACACCGACTGAGTCGCTGTCATCAAGCTAACGCCGGCCAAGCACAGCGAATACTGTCTGGCGCTGAAAAAATCACGCTACAGTCGCTCATCTGGCGCTACCTGGCGCTATTAATGAATCGGCCTCCCCGTTAACCTGTTGCCTGAACAGTCCCAAAAACCTGGGAATTTGAGTCTCTGGGGTTTTGTTCCATGCCCCGAGGGCAATCTGAATCAGGATGCCTCGCTGTTGAAAACCCCCAGAAAGCCAGAATTCACTGGCACCTTTCCGGAACAACGGCACATACGTGAGCTCTTGACCAATCAGAGCTGTTTGCCGTGACTATGGCCCTTATTTATGAAGGAATAGCGACAGGTAGCGACCGTTGAGCAGCCGGTAATGACGGTCACCGCCAGGAGAACGCCGGCTCCCCACCACAATCACACATTTATCATCCGATCCTGCTTAGCGACTGAGATAGCGCCATATAGCGAATCATTCATCATTATTCCAGCCTCAGCCCACAGCGCCAGCGTCCGACCTTGAACAGCGACAGGTATGACCTCTCACTACCTGGCGCTCTCCAATGCATTTCAATGGAACAATCTTTAAATATTAATAATTAATTATTTTTTTTTTTTTTTATGTGAAATATTCTGTGTCCACTTCTGCCATGTTAGATAATTTTTTTAAGGTAAAAAAAAATTGTGCAGAATTGATATTACAGGTCTGATATTATTGTATTCTTATTACTAAATTCTTAAAAAAAAAACATTTTTTTTTGGTTTCCAAAAATATGGTGGTTTGGGGGTTAAAAAACTACATTTAACACATCGCCGCCAGCGCTCTGGGGTTTAAACAAGCATTTCACAGCGCGAGAATTTTTTGAGCGTGATTTTTTGATGAATATGGTGGGAGCCGGTCGCTCTGACCAGTCGCTATCATGCGCACCCATTCATCGCGGAACCTGTCAAATAGCGACTCGTCACCTTGTAGTGATTAGCCCCAGGGAGTTTCACACAGTGGGGCATACCAATTCGGCGAAAGGCCAATCTTTTGGATTCCAGGGCGCTGCGAGTTTTGTTCCGCTTAAGGCCATTGTTCCCATAAATCCTATTCTAAGCCGCACCCACCAGTGTTTTTCCACCATGTACCTTGAAGTAAATGATTACTAAAGTGTAAAGATCCTTTCCATTGCATTGTAGAACTTTATCTATTGCGCACTATTTCTCCACCTCACGCGCTATTTGGGTTCATACCAGAATTAGAAGAATATACAGAACTTCTTCACATTTTGCTTTCTATGGAGGCAGAGAAGTTGCCGGTGCTCTTCACACTTTAGTAAATCATCTCTTAAATCTGGTCATTGTGGTCCAGCTAGATCCAAAACCATTGATCCAGAATATTGGTACAAACATTTAAAATATAAAATATATTTCCGTATATTTCCTATAGAGTTTCTAGATATATTGAAGGGCATTTGATTTGACTTATCTCACTTACCCAGTTGAGTATAAATTTGTATAGATTCTGAAGAGTTGAGGGTTAAACATCCCCGGTTGTCCACTAAGGTGATGGTAGGCGTGAGCATATAGGCCGTCCTGTTTGTGGTGACACCACCATGGTGATCCGCTGCCCAAGCGTGTTGATGGTAGGGGCCTCCCTTTAGGACGTAGAAACAGGAGTTGATCAAGGAGGACTTCCCGTGCCCCATGTAGCCGAAGAGCTGGATCAGCGCCCGGTTATACCCCTGGCTTCCGTGTTTACAGGACCCCATGGAGAAGTTCAAGATGTAATCCTTTGCTTTGTCCATCGGTCTCTGAAACTCTTCCATTTTCTCTTTGTTATATGTAATTTCTATGCTGGTCGTGGAAGAACTGGTAAAGCCGCCTACGACTGTGCGATGGGTTTGTCTCGCCAGACACTTATAGCGAGAAACGGAAAGTATTTGAATCATTTTTGGGGCGTTTCTCGTATTTTACAATGTTTTTCATCCCTGGACTTTGTACTTACCAACCTGATTGGAACTTCCCGGTTCTCTGACTTATTTATCTGGGTTGGGTGGCAGACACTTGCGAGGGATTGTCATAAAGGGGCCTGGTGAGAAAACTCCCTCACTTGAACAGTCCCATTAAAGCAGAGCAAAACCTGGGAATTTGACTCTCCAGGGTTTTGTTCCATGCCCTTAAGGGCAATCGGAATTAGGATGCTCCACTGTGCGAAACACACAGAAAGCCAGAATTCACTTGCGCCTTCCCAGAACAACTGAACATGTGTGAGCTCTCGTCCAATCAGAGCTGTTTGCCGTGACTATATAATTCTCTGATTTGCTTCAACGGGGAGCGATGGCATTTGCTACCCCAGCGGCGTGCTCCCGTCCCAGCCTATCTGAATGAGAGCATGCGCACAGCCAGATTACAGCCGCTCTTGTTCTCGATTGTAAAACCTGGTGAAAAAACTCACTTATTTTTTTAGGAGAGAAAATTGCCATTCCCCTTTATTAGGGTCGATTCATGGTCGGTGCGACCGTGAGTTTGCGCACGCTATTTGGAGCGTCAGGTCGCGGCCATGCCTCTGCCCGATTCATGGTCGACAAGATAGGATGTGCTTTTGTTTTAGCATTAGCATTAGCAAATTTCGGGCGCAAATTTCCACAGTGGCGTCCTTTTTTTTGCACCAAACTCCAGCCGGTACCTGATATATGGTGAGTTTAAAAGGCACAAATGTGTGAGCGAATGTGGCAATTTGAAAATAGGTGGAGGAAACTGCCGATTCCAAAAAGTAGCAGGCTGGTTTCATTGCAAAAACACATGCTAGGGGCAGCTGGCATGTTTATGATCAATGAAAGTGTCAGCCGCAAGTCATTTTTAGGGACTGAACTCTTTTTTTGGTTTGGCTTCCTACAAAAAAATGATAAAGAGTTTTTAAAAAACACAATAATTATATAATATAATAATATAATATATATTATATATAAAATATTATAGTTAAATTAAGCAATTATATGCAATTCAAACAGGGGGAGGGAGGGTTAAAGAGAACATATGGGACACAACATTGGGCACAAAGACCTTAAGGGTTAAACGGAATCAGAAAATCCCCCCTCAAAAAAAAACTTCAAAAATGGACACTAGAGATGAGCGAACCGGTTCGGACGAACCGGAATTCGCTCCGAATTTCAGGAAATATTCGATTCGGCACGAACCCGAATATTTTGTGGTTCGTGCCGATCGAATTTTTCCTGAAATTAAAAAAAAAAATGCCGGCATGGTGGGAGCGGGCCGGCCGGTTCCGCTGTCAGCGGGCCGGCCGGCGGGCCGGTAAAGCCGGCCAGCCCGCTCCCACCATGCCGGCATTTAAAAAAAAAAGCAAACACTTACCTGCAGGTCCGGAGCGTGGAGGCCGGCGCCGCTCTCAGCTCTCAAATGACAGCTGACAGCGGAACCGGCCGGCCCGCTCCCACCATGCCGGCATTTTTGATGGGGAACTTCGCAAAAGTTCGATTCGGCCGAACCCGAATTTCTTTGTGAAATTCGGCGAATCGGCCGAATCGAACTTTTCAAAAAAGTTCGCTCATCTCTAATGGACACACACAGGTTCTCCAGTGAATAAGCTCTGAAATGGTGAATAGAGCTTTGCAGAAAACACACAAGCTGGAGAGATCAAATCACCGTGGAGAAACAGTAAAGCAAAGGTGAGAAATGTGTGAACCAGAGGCTAGCTGGCCAAATGCGCATGGGGAGGGACCATTTGCGTTTCTCCCAAATTCATTTGCGCTTTGCCTGTTGATTTTTCCGCACCGACCATGAATCGGCCCTATTGTCTTCCTTGGGGCTGCTTCAGAGCCAGGTGAAAATTTACACCCGGTAGACAATAAAAGTGAATGGCAGCTTTCTCTCCTAAAAGATGAGTGAGAATTCTCAACCTGGCTCTGAAGCCACCCCATTGTGTTTTATTGCAGAGGACCTGGAACGATACGGCGTTCTCGTGGCGGTGCCCGTCATTACCGGCCGCTCGCCAGTCGCTACCTGTCGCTATTCCTTCATAAATAAGGGCCTTTTGTAATCTATTTATGTAGTGATATTTATCCCATGCACTAGTCACTTAGTTTGATACTTTGAGGTTCAAGGGGTGTATTATATATATTATTTATGTGGTGACCGTGGACCTTATTTATCAAGGAATAGCGACAGATAGCGACTGGGGAGCCGGCCAGTAAAACCAGGTACCGCAACTAGAACGCCGGCTCCCCTCCACAATCACACATTTATCAAGCCGATACTGCTTAGCGACTGAGATAGCGCCACCTAGCAACTCATTCATCATTATCCCAGCCTCATCCCACAGCGCCAGCGAACATCCTTGAACAGCGACAGGTATGACCTCTCGCTCCCTGATGCTCTCCAATGCATTTCAATGGCAGAATGTATTTTAATTAATAATTATGTTTTAATATATATATATATATATATTTTTTTAATTTAAAAAAAAAAAATCTGTGAACACTTCCTTTGAAAATGTATTTTTGGGGGATTTTAAAAAAATTTTTTTTTTTTTTTTTTGCAGAATTGATATTACAGGTCTGATTTTAAACTACCGTATATACTCGAGTATAGGCCGACCCGAATATAAGCCGAGGCACCTAATTTTACCCCAAAAAACCTGGAAAAGTTATTGACTCGAGTATAAGCCTAGGGTGGGAAATGCAGCAGCTACCGGTAAATTTCAAAAATAAAAATAGATACCAATAATGTTTTTGAATACCGTATTTATTTCAAAGAAAAACAGTAAACTAGCTCTGTAAGTGGAAAAGAGGGTCAATAAAAACAATATGGTATCAACAATAACTTTAAAAGTACAAAAACCTTAGCTCATTCAGCAACCAAGCTACAACACAAGAGTTAAAATCCTTCAAAACTGGATTCCCCCTCATCATCTGTATTTCCAAACAGAGCTTCAGCATTAGCTGGTGTGAGGTTATCAGCATAGACATTGTCATCATCACTGAGTTCGCAGTCATCATCATTACTGCTGTCGTTCTCATACAAAGCGCTGTCTTCACTGCCATCCATAGCATTACTAATGCCACATTTCTTGAAGGCGCGTTGCACCATGTCCTCCGGAATCTCTTCCCAGGCATCACGAACCCACTTTGCTATCAAATCTAAGTCGGGCTTCATCAGATTTCCACCTTTTGTCAGTCGGGCTTGACCAGATGACATCCATTCATGCCACATCTTTCTCACACGGTCTTTGAAAGGTTTATTTAAACACACATCTAGCGGTTGCAATACAGATGTAAGCCCACCTGGAATAACGGCCAAAGTAATTTGAGAAGATTTTGCCATTTTTTTTATGTCATCAGATGTGTGGGCTCTGAACATATCCCAAACTAGCAATGATGCTCTTTTCTTTAAGGCTGCTCCTGGTCGTCCATTCCAAATTTCTTCCAACCATTTCTTTGTTCCGTCTTCATCCATCCAGCCTTTAATATGTGCGCGCACTGTAATTCGTGGTGGGAATTTCATCTTTTTAGGCAAGGTCTTTCTTTTAAAAATAATGACAGGCCGCAGCTTAGTTCCATTAGCCAAACATGAGAGAACAACTGTGAAATGGTTTTTTTCATTTCCTGTGGTTCTGAGAAAAATAGTTTTGTCTCCCAAACTTGCCACAGTTCTGTTGCTTGGAAGATCAAAGGTCATAGGTGTTTCATCCATATTCCCAATATCTCCCAGGTCATAGTTATGGATCCTTCTTTGCTTTATGATGAATGAATGGAATGACATCACTTTTTCATCAAGGTCTTTTGGCAACTTCTGTGAAATCTTTGTTCTTTGCCGCAAACATAGGGCAAACCTATTCATAAAGCGGGTACACCATCCTGCTGACGCAACAAATTTTTCAATGCCTGGTGCTTTAAATGTGTCATCTTTAGCCATTTGAAGGGCACGTAAGCGAATTCCCATGCGTGTTACGCAGTAACCATTTTGACGACACTCCATAACCCATTTATGCAATTCAGTCTCTAGAGCCCCATATGAAGTTGTTAAACCACGTTGAGCTTTTTTTGCCTTTGGAATCTTTTCCAAGTCAGCTTTCTTTTTCCGCCATTCCCTCACTTGTTTTTCATCAACACAAAATTCCCTACTTGCAATACTGTTATTGCTTTCTTCTGCTCTTGACACAACCTTAAGTTTGAAACCAGCTTCGAATGACCTGCATTTTTCTTTTGGTCCAGGATTACCGGTAGAAGTATTGGGATCCATTTCTAATAGGATAAAAAAAAGACTTTTACGGGTAGCGTACGGTATCTTTTGAGGCCTAATGCAGGCTGATATTACAAAAAGTGATGACATGACTGTTTGCATAGAGCAGCCTGTGTTAGGGCTCATAATATACGGTACATTCTACCAGTGTCCTGCCTGTGTCCATGAAATATACCGTACAGCCTGCCTGTGTCCATTATAGGAAAACTGTCACATACGGTAAGCATAACCGCACTAACCAGTGGCCCAGGCTGGTAGTGCGGTTTATGCTGAGTAAATACCTGGCTCCTGCCGTTTGATTGCCTGATCCGTTCTGCCGTTATACCGGTAGTTGATTGCCGCCTTTCTCTTCAGCGCGCCGGCTCCCTCTATATACCTGGAAGCGGCCGCTCGCCAGGCTGGACTGAAGCTGCGCCGGCCACTTCTGGGTGTACGCTATGGCAGTGCAAAAATGAACGCAAGCATCTTTCCCGTTAGCTTAAACCGGACGTTCAGCGTGATTTAATGAAAAGCCCAAACTCTTTAAAAACGGTTCCCCAGCATCTAACATTAATATATTTAACATTTTTAGTCACTAACTTATTATTCTTTCCCCCACTGGGCTGCAACTCTGTTCAGGAATTTAGGATACGGGCGCCGCCATCTTGACTCAGAAGCATCACACTTACAGAGGAGAGGAGAGTGGGATAAGGTACAGGGGGGCGGGTTATAGCTGTGCTTTGCTCAGACAGAGCAGAGCTGGGGTCAGGTAAAGGTCAGCAATCCCAGAATGCAGAGCAGCACAGTCAGGAAGCACTTCCTGTTTGCAGGCTGCCTGATGCTCCATGAGCCGCCATGTTGGATGTTTAAAGGCTCATAACATACAGTAGATGCAGGTAGGATGATTTTTAATGTGGACAATCTATATGTACAGGGTGTGGGTAACATATAAGATAGGCTCTTATTCAGGGTGAGGGTCCGGATTAATGTGGGCAATCTGTATGTACAGGGTGTGGGAAACATAGTAAGATAGGCTCTTATTCAGGGTGAAGGTCCGGATTAATGTGGGCAATCTGTATGTACAGGGTGTGGGAAACATACCAGTAAGATAGGCTCTTATTCAGGGTGAGGGTCCGGATTAATGTGGGCAATCTGTATGTACAGGGTGTGGGAAACATACCAGTAAGATAGGCTCTTATTCAGGGTGAAGGTCCCGGATTAATGTGGGCAATCTGTATGTACAGGGTGTGGGTAACATATAAGATAGGCTCTTATTCAGGGTGAGGGTCCGGATTAATGTGGGCAATCTGTATGTACAGGGTGTGGGAAACATAGTAAGATAGGCTCTTATTCAGGGTGAAGGTCCGGATTAATGTGGGCAATCTGTATGTACAGGGTGTGGGAAACATACCAGTAAGATAGGCTCTTATTCAGGGTGAGGGTCCGGATTAATGTGGGCAATCTGTATGTACAGGGTGTGGGAAACATACCAGTAAGATAGGCTCTTATTCAGGGTGAAGGTCCCGGATTAATGTGGGCAATCTGTATGTACAGGGTGTGGGTAACATATAAGATAGGCTCTTATTCAGGGTGAAGGTCCGGATTAATGTGGGCAATCTGTATGTACAGGGTGTGGGAAACATAGTAAGATAGGCTCTTATTCAGGGTGAGGGTCCGGATTAATGTGGGCAATCTGTATGTACAGGGTGTGGGAAACATAGTAAGATAGGCTCTTATTCTGGGTGAAGGTCCCGGATTAATGTGGGCAATCTGTATGTACAGGGTGTGGGTAACATATAAGATAGGCTCTTATTCAGGGTGAGGGTCCGGATTAATGTGGGCAATCTGTATGTACAGGGTGTGGGAAACATAGTAAGATAGGCTCTTATTCAGGGTGAGGGTCCGGATTAATGTGGGCAATCTGTATGTACAGGGTGTGGGAAACATAGTAAGATAGGCTGTTATTCAGAGTGAAGGTCCGGATTAATGTGGGCAATCTGTATGTACAGGGTGTGGGTAACATATAAGATAGGCTCTTATTCAGGGCGAGGGTCCGGATTAATGTGGGCAATCTGTATGTACAGGGTGTGGGAAACATAGTAAGATAGGCTGTTATTCAGGGTTAAGGTCCGGATTAATGTGGGCAATCTGTATGTACAGGGTGTGGGAAACATAGTAAGATAGGCTGTTATTCAGGGTGAAGGTCTGGATTAATGTGAGCAATCTGTATGTACAGGATGTGGGTAACATTGAATGTTGCTAGGTACAGAAATCTTACCTGCTCCTCAGATGCTGCTTCTTCCCTCACACAAAAATGGCGGGCACGCTCACTTCATTAACTATGCCGGATGACGTGGTGAGCGAGCCCGTCATTTTCGAGTGAGGGACGGAGCAGTGTGACAGAAGGCCTTGCTGGCCAATCAGGAGAAAGCTAGGTATGATGAGGTGGAGGGGCGGGGTTTATATCCGCACACAGCGAGAGCAGCTGTGAGCGGCGGAGCCGGCCGTGGCGGACTTAGAGCATTTTTTTTTTTTTCTAGACATTCTCACAGGAGCGGTGGAGCGGAGGAGCTGCCGTGGGTGCGCGCCTTAGAAGAAGGCTGCTGACAGCAGGTACCGCCGTCCGCCGTCCGGCGTCGTCCCCCTCCGACTTCCTATCCCCCACCTAATGCCGGCTGTTGTGCGCTGCTGCCGGCACAGTGCCTGGCAGACCAGGCGGCCGCGGGTGCGGCCTATGCTGGCCAAAACGGACTCACTGCGGGCCCAAAGTCACACACTGACTCGAGTATAAGCCGAGGCGGCTTTTTTCAGCCCAAAAAGTGGGCTGAAAAACTCGGCTTATACTCGAGTATATACGGTATTCAGGTTTGAATATTATTTCAAAATCATTCCATTTTTTTTTTGGGATGGTTTGGGGGTTAAAAAACTACTTTTAACACATCGCCTACTGTGCTCTGGGATTTAAACATGCATTTCACAGCGCTAGGAATTTTTAAGGCTGATTTTTTAATGAATATGGTGGGAGCCGGTCGCTATGTCCAGTCGCTATCATGCGCTCCCATACAACAGCGAACCTGTCAAATAGCGACTCAGCATCTTGTATTCAGCATTATGGCACACCTACTGAGTCGCTATCATCCACCGACCAACGGCCGAGCACAGCGACTACTAGCGGGCGCTGTCAAAATACCGCTACAGTCGATCAACAGTCGCTATCTGTCGCTATTAATGTATCAGCCTCCTATTCTTTAGGAGTAGGTGATAAGGGCCTTATTTATCAAGGGCTAGCGCCAGGTAGCGAATGGTGAGTGCCAGGTAGCGCCAGCTATCGGCGGCTACCGACTCAAGTACGCCCGGCGGCGGTCACAATGACGCATTTATCAAGCTAAATGAGGCTAGCGCCGGCGAGAGCGACAGCAAGCGCGGGATTCATCATGTAGCCGACTGCAACGAACAGTGCAAATTCTATCAAAGCGCCAGGTATGACCTGTCGCTCCCTGGCGTTGTCCAATGCATTTCAATGGAGCAATCTTTAATTAATCATAATTAATTGATATTATTTTTTTTTTTTTTTTTAATGTCAAAAATTCTGAGACCACTTCTGCAATGTTATGTTTTTTTTTAAGTTAAAAAAAAAAAAAAAAAAAAGATTTGTGCAGAATTGATATTACAGGTCTGATATTAATGTATTCATATTACAAAATGATTCAAAAAACATGTATAATTTTACAATCAAAAAATATGGTTGTTTAGGGGTTAAAAACTAGTTAATACACATCGCCGCCAGCGCTCTGGGGTTTAAACAAGGAATGGACAGTGACAGCACATTCGGAGCGTGATTTGTTGATGAATATGAAGCTAGCCGTTCGCTCTGGCCATTCGTTGTCAGGCGCTCACATACAACGCTGGACCTGTGAAACAGCGACCCCCCAGCCCGTATTCAACATTACCGCACACCGACTGAGTCGCTGTCATCAAGCTAATGCCGGCCAAGCACAGCGAATACTGGCTGGCGCTGAAAAAATCACGCTACAGTCGCTCATCTGTCGCTACCTGGCGCTATTACTGAATCGGCCTCCCCGTCACTACTCACCTTTTCCTTTTGTTCATTACTTTAGTCAATAGGTGAGCACACCCCTCAAATGATTTTTTAGGGCGTCACAACCTTTTTTCGTACTAATTTGTGTTTTTTTTTTTGTTCAATATGTTTTTATTAGAAGGAAATCAAAGCATAGAGCGCACTGACATGTCGCTCAACAGTCGTAGAATACATCGTACATTAGTTAGGTAAAGAGAAAAAAAAAGGCAAATAACTAACGACATATCACAGGTTTAGTACATATGAGATATTCAGAAGGCAGAACCCACAATCCCCCCCAAAGCCTCAGAAGGAGACCAGCTGTTTGGTGAGAGACCCCCATAGGGACTTCCCAAGTCATTCTGCTCCCCAGAGCAGGCGTCCCAGTCATGAGGGTGAAACGTTAGTAACCCTGCAGGAGCCCCGCTTTCCTTCCCTCTTTTTTTTTTAAATATATATGAAGGGTACAGGAACGGAGAAAAAAAAGATGCTTCTTTGATGCTTCTTGACTCAGAAGCATCTAACATACCGAGGAGAGCGGGATAAAGTGCAGGGGATGGGGTTATAGCTGTGCTTTGCAGGACAGCAATCCCAGAATGCAGAGCGGCCTGTTAGCAGGCTGCCGGATACTCCATGAGCCGCCATCTTGGATGTTTAAAGGCTCATAACATGCAGAGTAGATGCAGGTAGGATGATTTTTTATGTGGGCAATGTGCATGTACAGGGTGTGGGAAACATATAAGATAGGCTCTTATTCAGGGTGAAGGTCCGGATTAATGTGAGCAATCTGTATGTACAGGATGGGGGAAACATATAAGATAGACTCTTATTCAGGGCGAAGGTCTGGATTAATGTGGGCAATCTGTATGTACAGGGTGTTGGAAACATATAAGATAGGCTCTTATTCAGGGTGAAGGTCCGGATTAATGTGAGCAATCTACATGTACAGGGTGTGCGAAATATATAAGATAGGCTCTTATTCAGGGTAAGGGTCTGGATTAATGTGAGCAATCTGTATGTACAGGGTGTGGGAAACATATAAGATAGGCTCTTATTCAGGGTGAAGGTCTGGATTAATGTGAGCAATCTGTATGTACAGGATGGGGGAAACATATAAGATAGGCTCTTATTCAGGGTGAAGGTCCGGATTAATGTGGGCAATCTGTATGTACAGGATGGAGGAAACATATAAGATAGGCTCTTATTCAGGGTGAAGGTCCGGATTAATGTGGGCAATCTGTATGTACAGGATGGGGGAAACATATAAGATAGACTCTTATTCAGGGTGAAGGTCTGGATTAATGTGGGCAATCTGTATGTACAGGGTGTTGGAAACATATAAGATAGGCTCTTATTCAGGGTGAAGGTCCGGATTAATGTGAGCAATCTGTATGTACAGGGTGTGGGAAACATATAAGATAGGCTCTTATTCAGGGTGAAGGTCCGGATTAATGTGAGCAATCTGTATGTACAGGATGGGGGAAACATATAAGATAGACTCTTATTCAGGGTGAAGGTCTGGATTAATGTTGGCAATCTGTATGTACAGGGTGTTGGAAACATATAAGATAGGCTCTTATTCAGGGTGAAGGTCCGGATTAATGTGAGCAATCTGTATGTACAGGGTGTGGGAAACATATAAGATAGGCTCTTATTCAGGGTGAAGGTCCAGATTAATGTGGGCAATCTGTATGTACAGGGTGTTGGAAACATATAAGATAGGCTCTTATTCAGGGTGAAGGTCCGGATTAATGTGAGCAATCTGTATGTACAGGGTGTTGGAAACATATAAGATAGGCTCTTATTCAGGGTGAAGGTCTGGATTAATGTGAGCAATCTGTATGTACAGGGTGTGGGAAACATATAAGATAGGCTCTTATTCAGGGTGAAGGTCTGGATTAATGTGGGCAATCTGTATGTACAGGGTGTTGGAAACATATAAGATAGGCTCTTATTCAGGGTGAAGGTCCGGATTAATGTGAGCAATCTGTATGTACAGGGTGTGGGAAACATATAAGATAGGCTCTTATTCAGGGTGAAGGTCCAGATTAATGTGGGCAATCTGTATGTACAGGGTGTTGGAAACATATAAGATAGGCTCTTATTCAGGGTGAAGGTCTGGATTAATGTGAGCAATCTGTATGTACAGGGTGTGGGAAACATATAAGATAGGCTCTTATTCAGGGTGAAGGTCTGGATTAATGTGAGCAATCTGTATGTACAGGGTGTGGGAAACATATAAGATAGGCTCTTATTCAGGGTGAAGGTCTGGATTAATGTGGGCAATCTGTATGTACAGGGTGTTGGAAACATATAAGATAGGCTCTTATTCAGGGTGAAGGTCTGGATTAATGTGGGCAATCTGTATGTACAGGGTGTTGGAAACATATAAGATAGGCTCTTATTCAGGTTGAAGGTCCGGATTAATGTGAGCAATCTGTATGTACAGGGGGGGAAACATATAAGATAGGCTCTTATTCAGGGTGAAGGTCCAGATTAATGTGGGCAATCTGTATGTACAGGGTGTTGGAAACATATAAGATAGGCTCTTATTCAGGGTGAAGGTCCGGATTAATGTGAGCAATCTGTATGTACAGGGTGTGGGAAACATATAAGATAGGCTCTTATTCAGGGTGAAGGTCCAGATTAATGTGGGCAATCTGTATGTACAGGGTGTTGGAAACATATAAGATAGGCTCTTATTCAGGGTGAAGGTCTGGATTAATGTGAGCAATCTGTATGTACAGGGTGTGGGAAACATATAAGATAGGCTCTTATTCAGGGTGAAGGTCTGGATTAATGTGAGCAATCTGTATGTACAGGGTGTGGGAAACATATAAGATAGGCTCTTATTCAGGGTGAAGGTCCACTTTAAGCTCTGGAGGAATTTTATGCCTTTAACTTGTTTGTTGTTCCCTCCAGTAATAGAGACCCAGTGAGTCATATGCAAATTCTAAGAAAGATAAAATATGTTAAACAATAGACAGTGTGGCGCTGATATGCGGCAATACTGGATTACCAGGAAGTGTTTGTGCAGCCGGATAGGATGAAGGTTGCTGAGAGGTAAGTGTCTGCACACAGTTACATGGACACGGGCAGGCTGATTCATTACTAGCGCCAGGTATCGGCAGATGAGCGTCTGTACAGCGGCGCTAAGTGCGACCGCTAGCGGACGCTGTGATCGCCTATCGGGCGCTGTAACAGAGCGCCTCAGTCGCTGTCGTAACCTGGCCAGCATTGATGAATGTGATGTGCGTTGGGGGTTCTAACACCAGCACAGCTCTGCAGGGAGCGAGAGGTAGCGCCAGCTCAGTGCGACCGACTCTCAGCGACTTTCAACAAAAAAACACACACAGCGTTGGGGCTCTGGATCTGGACGCTGTAGCATAGAGCGCCAGACGCTGTGCGATTAAAGTCTGTTTTTGAACACATATCTACCAGTAACAAAGCAAAAACACATAGAATGACTTGGGCCCTTATTTATGAAGGAATAGCGCCAGGTAGCGACTGGTGAGCGGCCGGTAATGACGGGCCCCGCCACGAGAACGCTGGCTCCCCACCACAATCACATATTTATCAAGCCGATCCTGCTTAGCGACTGAGATAGCGCCATATAGCGACTCATTCATCGTTATTCCAGCCTCACCCCACAGCGCCAGCGTCCGACCTTGAACAGCGACAGGTATGACCTCTGGCTACCTGGCGCTCTCCAATGCATTTCAATGGGACAATCTTTAAATATTAATAATTAATTGTTATTGATGTTTTTTTTATTTTTAAATGTGAAAAATTCTGTGACCACTTCTGCAATGTTAGATATTTTTTTAAGGGAAAAAAAAATAAAATTGTACAGAATTGATATTACAGGTCTGATATTAATGTATTCATATTACTAAATTATTTAAAAAACTTTTTTTTTTTTGGTTTCCCAAAATATGGTGGTTTGGGGGTTAAAAAACTACTTTTAACACATCGCCTCCAGCGCTCTGGGGTTTAAACATGCATTTCACAGCGCGAGAATTTTTTGAGCCTGATTTTTTGATGAATATGGTGGGAGCCGGTCGCTATGGCCATTCGCTATCATGCGCACCCATACATCGCGGAACCTGTCAAATAGCGACTCGTCACCTTGTATTCAACATTACGGCAAACCGACTGAGTCGCTATCAACAACCGAACAACGGCCAAGCACAGCGACTACTAGCGGGCGCTGTGAAAATACCGCTACAGTCGCTCAACTGTCGCTACATGTCGCTATTAATGAATCAGCCTCCCCGTTATAACTCTGTGACAATAACACTTTAGTGCCAGACCTGTAATGACAATTCTGCATAAAAATATAAAAAGTCCAAAAAGTTTTCGAAAATGCCTCTTTCGAGGCCAGGAGACGTCACACAATGATTGGAGAAAAAAATAAATAAATTAAAAACAAAAAAACCCTGTTTAAACAGAAGAAAAGGAATGTCCATTGAAATGTATGGGAGAGCGACAGGTAGCGACAGGTAATACTTGGCTCTGGAAGCCACAGCGCCGTGCTATAAGCTGAGCCGTCTGTAATGATGAATTGGACGCTACATGGCGCTGTTAAGAGTCGAACACCAAATTAACTTTTATAGTATGTAGTAGGATTTTGACTATAGTATAGTATAGTATAGTAGCAGGCCTGTGGCTGCTTTAAAATGTATCACAGCTGAGTACAACTGAAACAGTTATAATACATCAGCTGCAGCCTGCCTGTAACAATGTAACACAATGTAACACTCATGTTCTCTTCCCTGAGACAGTCCTCACGGTTCTCTCCATCACATCAGCATGATGCACACGTCACAGAAAGCTGTGAGCAAGCGGTGGGCTTGTTACATTTCAATAGCAGGCCTGTGGCTGCCTTACAATGTATCACAGCTAATTACAACTGAAACAGTTATAATACATCAGCTGCAGCCTGCCTGTAACAATGTAACACAATGTAACACTCATGTTCTCTCCTCTGAGACAGTCCTCACTGTGTTCTCTCCATCACATCAGCACGATGCGCACATCACAGAAAGCTGTGAGCAAGCCTGTGGGCTTTTTACATTTCAATAGCAGGTCTGTGGTTGCTTTACAATGTATCACAGCTAATTACAACTGAAACAGTTATAATACATCAGCTGCAGCCTGCCTGTAACAATGTAACACAATGTAACACTCATGTTCTCTTCCCTGAGACAGTCCTCACGGTTCTCTCCATCACATCAGCATGATGCGCACGTCACAGAAAGCTGTGAGCAAGCTGTGGGCTTGTTACATTTCAATAGCAGGTCTGTGGCTGCTTTACAAAGTATCACAGCTGAGTACAACTGAAACAATTGTAACACATCAGCTGCATCCTGGCTGTAACAATGTAACACTCATGTTCTCTCCTCTGAGACAGTCCTCACTGTGTTCTCTCCATCACATCAGCACGATGCGCACATCACAGAAAGCTGTGAGCAAGCCTTTGGGCTTTTTACATTTCAATAGCAGGTCTGTGGTTGCCTTACAATGTATCACAGCTAATTACAACTGGAACAGTTATAATACATCAGCTGCAGCCTGGCTGTAACAATGTAACACAATGTAACACTCATGTTCTCTCCTCTGAGACAGTCCTCACTGTGTTCTCTCCATCACATCAGCATGATGCGCACGTCACAGAAAGCTGTGAGCAAGCCTTTGGGCTTGTTACATTTCAATAGCAGGTCTGTGGCTGCTTTACAATGTATCACAGCTAATTACAACTGGAACAGTTATAATACATCAGCTGCAGCCTGGCTGTAACAATGTAGCACAATGTAACACTCATGTTCTCTCTTCTGAGACAGTCCTCTCGGTGTTCTCTCCATCACACCAGCACGATGCGCACATCACAGAAAGCTGTGAGCAAGCTGTGGGCTTGTTACATTTCAATAGCAGGTCTGTGGCTGCTTTACAATGTATCACAGCTGAGTACAACTGAAACAATTGTAACACATCAGCTGCAGCCTGGCTGTAACAATGTAACACTTATATTATCGCCATCACATCAGCACAATGCGCACATCACAGAAAGCTGTGAGCAAGCTGTGGGCTTTTTACATTTCAATAGCAGGTCTGTGGCTGCTTTACAAAGTATCAGAGCTGAGTACAACTGAAACAATTGTAACACATCAGCTGCATCCTGGCTGTAACAATGTAACACTCATGTTCTCTTCTTCACACCAGCACAATGCACAAATCACAGAAAGCTGTGAGCAAGCTGTGGGCTTGTTACATATGAATAGCAGGCCTGTGGCTGCCTTACAATGTATCACAGCTAATTACAACTGAAACAGTTATAATACATCAGCTGCAGCCTGCCTGTAACAATGTAACACAATGTAACACTCATGTTCTCTCCTCTGAGACAGTCCTCACTGTGTTCTCTCCATCACATCAGCACGATGCGCACATCACAGAAAGCTGTGAGCAAGCCTGTGGGCTTTTTACATTTCAATAGCAGGTCTGTGGTTGCTTTACAATGTATCACAGCTGAGTACAACTGAAACAATTGTAACACATCAGCTGCAGCCTGGCTGTAACAATGTAACACTTATATTATCGCCATCATATCACAAAATGCGCACATCACAGAAAGCTGTGAGCAAGCTGTGGGCTTGTTACATTTCAATAGCAGGTCTGTGGCTGCTTTACAATGTATCACAGCTGAGTACAACTGAAACAATTGTAACACATCAGCTGCATCCTGGCTGTAACAATGTAACACTCATGTTCTCTTCTTCACACCAGCACAATGCACAAATCACAGAAAGCAATGAGCAAGCTGTGGGCTTGTTACATTTCATCACATCAGCACAATGCGCACATCACAGAAAGCTGTGAGCAAGCTGTGGGCTTGTTACATTTCAATAGCAGGTCTGTGGCTGCTTTACAATGTATCACAGCTAATTACAACTGAAACAGTTATAATACATCAGCTGCAGCCTGGCTGTAACAATGTAGCCCAATGTAACACTCATGTTCTCTCTTCTGAGACAGTCCTCACAGTGTTCTCTCCATCACACCAGCACGATACGCACATCACAGAAAGCTGTGAGCAAGCTGTGGGCTTGTTTTCATTTCAATAGCAGAATAGTAGGCCTGTGGCTGCTTTACAATGTATCACAGCTGATTACAACTGAAACTGTTATATCACACATCAGCTGCAGCCTGGCTGTAACAATGTAACACAATGTAACACTCACCAGGAAGCTGTCAGGCTTTTCAGAATGTCTCTTGATTTCTGTATCCACGGCAAAAGAGAGAGATAATGCAGATATTAATAAAGAACCCCTGAGGGCCTGGAGTCTAAAAGACTCCTTGGGGCATCTTGAGTTGCTAAACAGCCCATCAACCAACCTTTTCAGGTTCGGGACAAACGTTTGGAAACCAGAACTCGCAAAGTTAGGTACAAACCCAAACTTTGTATTTCAGGTTCACCCAACACTATTCAGGTACCAATTCGAAATTCGTGGTTCCAGTTCGCCCAACAATTTTTTTACTGCATGAAGAATGACTTGAAAGTGGACCAAAACCCAGGATTTTGACTATACAGGGTTTTTGTCCTTTACCGCCAATTAGGGATGCCCCGCTATGTGAAACTCCCCAGATTGCCAATGCCAACTCACCTCTTCCCGGTCCTACGGTGCATGCGCGGTCGCTTGTCCAATCAGCGCGCTCAGAGCCACTGACGGCACAACTTCTAAGCCTTTGTCTAAGGCCATCGGCTCTGACCACGCTGGTGGCCGAATCCCTTTCTTCCCTCTAACAGGGAGTGTGCCCACGCCGGCCATTCACAAATGCCTGGCGGGGGCACGTGCCCTGCTAGAGAGACAGCGGGGATGCGACTGCGGCTCCTGCATGTGCCGTTGGACCGGGAAACAAAGGCCCTTATTTAACAAGGGATAGCGCCAGGTAGCGACTGGTGAGCGAACGGTAATGACGGGCCCCGCCACTAGAACGCCGGCTCCCCACCACAATCACACATTTATCAAGCCGATCCTGCTTAGCGACTGAGATAGAGCCAGATAGCGACTCATTCATCATTATTCCAGCCTCACCCCACAGCGCCAGCGACAGACCTTGAACAGCGACAGGTATGACCTCTCGCTACCTCCAATGGATTTCAATGGAACAATCTTTAAATATTCATAATTAATTGTTATTAATTTTTTTTTTTTTTTTTTTAATGTCAAAAATTCTGTGACCACTTCTGCCATGTTAGATATTTTTTTTTAAGGTAAAAAAAAAAAAAAGAAAAAAAATTGTGCAGAATTGATATTACAGGTCTGATTTTAATGTATTCATATTACAAAATGTTTTTAAAAACTTGTTATTTTTTGGTTCCAAAAATATGGATGTTTGGGGGTTAAAAAACTACTTTTAACCCATCGCCGCCAGCGCTCTGGGGTTTAAACATGCATTTCACAGCGCGAGAATTTTTTGAATGTGATTTGTTAATGAATATGCTGGGAGCCGTTCGCTATGGCCATTCGCTATCATGCGCTCCCATACAGCGCGGAACCTGTCAAATAGCGACTCCTCACCCAATATTCAACATTACTGCACACCGACTGAGTTGCTATCAACAACCGAACAACGGCCAAGCACAGCGACTACTAGCGGGCGCTGTGAAAATTCTGCTACAGTCGCTCATCTGTCGCTACCTGCCGCTATTAATGAATCGGCCTCAAAGTAAGTGTATGGGGAGACCTGGGGGGTATCACACAGCGGGGCATCCCGATTGTGGATGTCCCGGGGGGGGGGAGAATTGATCTAAATGGCATGGGTTTTGGTCCACTTTAAGCTCCCAGCGTCATTTATAGCGATGTGAGCGCTTCACACTCTAGATCGGATTGTATTGTTGGGTTGATTCTATTTTGGGGGCACCCTGAGGAATGATAAGTACCCCGTGGTAGCTGTTCACATCTGCTTCTGATCAGACAATGTCTAGCGTTGTGGTGGTAGGCGTGCGATGGGATTGGCCGATTTGATCAGATAAACAATCAGGGGTCTGGCTTTGTCACACAAGAGACATAAGAAGTGGTGGAAACACATGAACAATTGGCAAACTGTGTATGTTAAAATAAATAATCATAGCAGCACCATTAGACTTTACAAAAAAGAAAGAAATTCGTTTTTATCGAAGAGTAGGAGCCTAAGGAGCTTTAACCCTTTATAGCGGACCAAAACCCACATTTTTAACTAGCATCCCCTGAATTGCTCCCCCCATAAAGATTACCTTTTGCCAATTCTCACTGCTCCCACTTCACTCTTCACCCAGATAATGGCGCCTGTTTTAGCTGTAAAGCTCCGCCTCCTCCATTCATTGCCACTGTTGTTTGCCACATTTATGCAATGACTGGTCGCCTGCCACCTTACAGAGAGACAGCCAAAAAAAATCTGTGTTTCATGACGC
Source organism: Gastrophryne carolinensis (assembly GCA_027917425.1). Taxonomy (NCBI): domain Eukaryota; kingdom Metazoa; phylum Chordata; class Amphibia; order Anura; family Microhylidae; genus Gastrophryne; species Gastrophryne carolinensis. Next base: position 10,077,667 of record CM051240.1, on the reverse strand, counting down.
TTCGAAAAGTGGAAATATACTTTTCCAGTTCTACACCCTAAGAAGAGAGTATCGGCAGGGGCTTTGGCCAAATGTATTTCACAAATTCAGCGGGTTTTGGTCTGCTTTAAATGCTAAGCCCATGGATTCTACGTACTTGCTTTCCCTACAGTTAAGTGGCAAGCACGTTGATTCGACGTCTAATCTGCGCTACTTTGAGCAAAAATGGCCACCTCCAGCCTAGATCCAGTGGTGGGGGTCTTCTCTTTCCCCGAGGGGCATCTGATCTCCACAGTGGTCTTCACCAGGGCAGAGAGGGCTCATTCTCTGCCCCTCGTGCCAGCTTCCGGCTTCTCACCAGCCGCCGCAGGGAGGGGCTTTAAGAGGAGTGGAAAGACATCATCCACTCCTCCGGGTATAAAAGGCCATACCTACCAACTTTTCAGGGTGGGAAAGATGGACATTTGTTAAATCAGTTAGTTAGCAACTTACACTTTTATCAATAAGTCCGTCCATCTCTATTGTTCTCCAGTGACAGTCCGCAATTGTGTCCTCCTATCCCAGGGTGCATGCACTTTTCTATCATGCTTTCACGGTGGATTAGCTCCAAACTGTTCACCGTGTGCCAATAAATTCGATTAGGAACTTCCTCCTTGTGCCCACCACTTTCTCTAATTACTCTTACCAGAGAATAGTATGCAATTAGCTACTTTTAGTTATTCCCGTTATGTTCCAGATAAAGGCAGGAAGCTTGCTTCTCAGGTAGATTTAAAACTTGACTTTAAAATATCCCATTGCAAGTGGGACATGTAATAAAATCAATAAGAAGAAGTTGCGTGAAGCGAAGAAACGCGTTGACGGCGGCGGGCGGACCCTTGGCAACATACCTAAAGGATTACACTCAGGCCTTCGATATCTCCCTCCCTTCATAGCACCGCCCCGGCCGAAGCGCAGCGAAGGATGGGTGAGAGCCTCGCCTGGTGACCCTCTAAGGCTGTTAACCATTTGTTTTGCTGCGAGTGCATTTTTACTTTTAAACAAGCACAGTATTAAAACGATATTATGCTAGATTCTTCTTATTGATTTTATTACATGTCCCACTTGCAATGGGATATTTTAAAGTCAAGTTTTAAATCTACCTGAGAATCAAGCTTCCTGCCTTTAACTGGAACATAGTTTAGACAAGCTAGATGGGCAGCACCAGCCTATCTGCCATCACAATATTTTGTAAGAATCACAGTATATTATCAAAGTAGATTATGGTGTACAAAGAGGGGTGGGAGCAGCTCAATCACTATTTATAGAAAATTATCAACATTATTATTCAGGGCCTGGGAACTAATTTACCGCCCAGTTTAACCCTCTCATCAACTGAATATCAAGCAACAAACATGTCTAGCTGTGTGGAAAGACAGAGATTTGGTTGCATATATCTGCAGATACATGTGGAAGCCACACTGCCCCGGCAAGGCAACTCTGTGTTTAGTGTGGTCCCTACTCTTAATTCTGAGTCCCCAAAGTTGGGACATGCAATGCAGACAAATATCTGAGAGCTACTCACCTGGGAAGCTGCCAGACTCCCTTTAGAACACTTCACAGGGAGAAATCCATATTGACTGAATCCCTCCCTGCTTGTGCTCATGGCAATTCAAATGAATAAAGGGGGGGGTGGGAGCAGCTCAATCACTATTTATAGAAAATTATCAACATTATTATTCAGGGCCTGGGAACTAATTTACCGCCCAGTTTAACCCTCTCATCAACTGAATATCAAGCAACAAACATGTCTAGCTATGTGGAAAGGCAGAGATTTGGTTGCATATATCTGCAGATACATGTGGAAGCCACACTGCCCCGGCAAGGCAACTCTGTGTTTAGTGTGGTCCCTACTCTTAATTCTGAGTCCCCAAAGTTGGGACATGCAATGCAGACAAATATCTGAGAGCTACTCACCTGGGAAGCGGCCAGCCTCCCTTTAGAACACTTCACAGGGAGAAATCCATATTGACTGAATCCCTCCCTGCTTGTGCTCATGGCAATTCAAATGAATAAAGGGGGGGTGGGAGCAGCTCAATCACTATTTATACAAAATCATCAACATTATTATTCAGGGCCTGGGAACTAATTTACCGCCCAGTTTAACCCTCTCATCAACTGAATATCAAGCAACAAACATGTCTAGCTATGTGGAAAGACACCACCCCCAGCACTACAACTGCAGGAACCAGGAAGAAAGAGAGAGAGGTCCACACTTCCCAATGAGTGCTAAGGGTTAAATATAATGAGTGGCACCACCTTCAAAAATTATGCAAAAATATCCCAATTTATTACATGAAAATACACAAGTTTAAAATACATTTAAACAATTACACTACATAAACACACAAAAACACAAGGGGGCGCCAGGGGTCTGTTGCAATACATAATATTGGTGAATCAATTCATTCCAAATGGTATAAACACATTTTCAATAAGTTCTCAATACATTATTCAAATCATGTGCAAAAATATGCGAGTTATGTGCAAATTACAATATAATACATGCAGTGCAACTCAATAGCAATCAAAAAGTCCTAGATCTAACATAAATAGTCTAAATCCATAAGGAACTATCAAAGAGCAGGAAGACGGACCAGGGTGAGTCAGTAAGAATAAAAAGGCAAAGGTGTGCATACAGACCAACCGGGAACACCCCCACAGAAATGAAACGCCAACGCGTGTCGTAGTGTCTCCCGCACCACTTCCTCAGGGCGATACACTCAGGAGAGCTCCTCCACCTCCAATATATAAGGTCCATCAGTGCCACCCAGTGATAGATATTGGCCAATCAGAGTCCATAATCAATCTAAATCCATAAGGAACTATCAAAGAGCAGGAAGACGAACCAGGATGAGTCAGTAAGAATAAAAAGGCAAAGGTGTGCATACAGACCAACCGGGAACACCCCCACAGAAATGAAACGCCAACGCGTGTCGTAGTGTCTCCCGCACTACTTCCTCAGGGCGATACACTCAGGAGAGCTCCTCCACCTCCAATATATAAGGTCCATCAGTGCCACCCAGTGATAGATATTGGCCAATCAGAGTCCATAATCAATCAAATCCTCAGAGGCACTCCCCATGCACTCCACCTAGTCGCCCACCCCCCACACACCAGGACACACCTGTAACATAATGATAGAATGGCGGGAATTCAAAAGATGTATGCTAACAAAGGCCTGGCGCCGCGCGAACGCACTCCAGCGAACATAACGGGAATAACTAAAAGGAACTTTCACAAAGGCTAATTGCATACCATTCCCTGGTAAGAGTAATAAGAGAAGGTGGTGGGCACAAGGAGAAAGCTCCTAATCGAATTTATTGGCACATGGTGAACAGTTTCAAACTAACTGATAAACCTTCCTTAACATTACTCTTTATCTTTAATGATCAGTGTTTTTATATGTTAGATTGTTTGTGAAATGCACGGGGATAACTGGATCAATACACGTTGAGCAATATATAGTACATTGCAAAAACATCCTAAGCACTATTACTAAAATATCTAGCGCGGTTTTCTCATATGATTTATTTGTTAAATCAGGCCATGCCCCCTCATTGAGGGATGGGTGAAGCCACGCCCCCTCATTGAGGCATAGATTAAGCCACGCCCCCTCATTGAGGGATGGATGAAGCCACGCCCCCTCATTGAGGGATGGGTGAAGCCACGCCCCCTCATTGAGGGATGGATGAAGCCACGCCCCCTCATTGAGGGATGGATAGGACATAGGTTATAACAATTAAAACAATCTAACGCTTTAAATAGTCCAATGAATCATTTATTGATGCAGATCTGCATGTTAAACCTGAAAGGGGGGCAAAGGAGAACAACAAGGGGCAGGGGGAAACGGACTCAAAAGAGGGACAGTCCCTCCAAATCAGGGACACTTGGAAGGTATGCAAAAGGCCGCTTCCAGAGGCGGACAGAGATCAGAAGCTGGGAGTGATTGGTGGAGGGAGGGACTCTGATCCCCTGCCTCTGCACCTGACTTCCACTTATCCCTGTCTGTCCATGACAGTGCGGGGTGATCGGCGTTGGATCGGGGGTAAGTAAAGAAGAAAAAAACCTTTTAATAAATGAAATTTATTAATGTGTGTTTTTTTTTTACATGTTTTTACATTTAAAGCTTTGTGAGCTGGTAAGGGTTCCATGAGACCCCTATAGTGTCGTGAAAAAATATATTCAGAAGCAAAATGTCTTCAGCAAATGCAATGTTTATTCGGTTAACCGGGGGCCGATATGCCTCGATACCCAATTTAACATTTCCTCTGCGTTGCTTAAATACAGTTTCAGACAAAGAAGCTTAAATGACCATTCGGATTGGATGGCTGGACACATGTCAGCATTCGATTGGCTATTTCGAACATATATAGACACATATATATGAAAGGTATAGCTCAGACATGAAGAACATCTGTTTCTCATTAAACAGACATAACATTCCATTCTTGGTAATGGTTTAAACCTATTAGGAGGGAGGGGTGAAAATCCCCCTAAACACTGACAATGTGAGAGTTGGCATACAGGCGGCTAGAACGGGGAGGCCGATTCAGTAATAGCGCCAGGTAGCGACAGATGAGCGACTGTAGCGTGATTTTCTCAGCGCCAGCCAGGATTCGCTGTGCTTGGCCGGCGTTAGCTTGATGATAGCGACTCAGTCGGTGTGCGGTAATGTTGAATACGGGCTTAGGGGTCGCTGTTTCACAGGTTCAGCGTTGTATGTGAGCGCCTGACAACGAATGGCCAGAGCGAACGGCTAGCTGCATATTCATTAACAAATCACGCCCCCAATTTGCTGGCGCTGTCCATTCCTTGTTTAAACCCCAGAGCGCTGGCAGCGATGAGTGTAAAAGAGTTTTTAACCCCTAAACAACCATATTTTTTGATTGTACAATTATACATGTTTTTAGAATCATTTTGTAATATGAATACATTAATATCAGACCTGTAATATCAATTCTGCACAATTTTTTTTTTTTTTTAAACTTAAAAAAAAAACATAACATTGCAGAAGTGGTCTCAGAATTTTTGACATTAAAAAAAAAATAAAAAAAAAATTAATATCAATTAATTATGATTAATTAAAGATTGCTCCATTGAAATGCATTGGACAACGCCAGGGAGCGACAGGTCATACCTGGCGCTGTGATGGAATTTGCAGCGGCGCTGTTCGTTCCAGGCGGCTTCATGATGAATCCCGCGCTCGCCGGCGCTAGCCTCATTTAGCGTGATAAATGCGTCATTGTGAGCGCCGCCGGGCGTACTTGAGTCGGTAGCCGCCGATAGCTGGCGCTACCTGGCGCTCACCATTCGCTACCTGGTGCTTGCCCTTGATAAATAAGGCCCTAAGTATAATATTTAATTATAATATTTAATTTTCCACTTCAATAGCAGTGTACAGGGCTGGAGGGGCTGGTAAGTCACCTGCGGCAAGTGGAGGCCGCAATTCCTTGACAAAGGGGATGTGATCCCCCGAAACGTGGGAGAACCGCCCCACTTATACTATCTCACGATCTTGGGTAATACATTGTTTGCATACTTGGCTTTGTTTGGATATTGTGATTAATATATATGCCTATGGGGCTATAGGCCCATACCACTGGGGAGCGCTATTGATATAGATGTATCTCTGTATACAGTGACGCTTGCATTATACTTGAAATTATCATTGAAGCGTGGTGTAATGGTGCCTCTGGAGAGGAACTATTAGAACCAGCATGCATTATAGCATAGTGTATTTTGTCTGCCTCCTGAACTGACATGTTAACATAACAGAGATACTAGCAGGCTGATTCCTTATTAGCGCCAGGTAGCGACAGATGAGCGTCTGTAGCAGGCATTTTCATAGCGCCGCTGTGCTCGGCCATGGGTCGCTAGTTCATAGCGACTCAGTCGCTGTGCAGCAATGATGAATACATTGTTGGGAGTCGCTATATGAGCAGTACAGCGCTGTATGGGAGCACATGTTAGCGACTGGTCAGTGAGAACGACTCACAACCTATTCAGCAAAAAAACAGCCTCAAACACCTCCGGCGCTCAAAAATGCTTCACTGTAGCCCAGAGCGCCGGAGGCTTTGTGATTAAAGGCTGTTTTTTAACATGTATCTAACAGTAACAAAGCGAAAAAACAATTACATTGTAATAACATTGTAACATGAACACATTAATGCCAGACCTGTAATATCAATTCTGCTTAAATATATAAAAATTATAAAAAGAATGAAAAAATTGCTTTTTCAAGGCCGGGAGAGATCCCAACATTATTTAAGGATTAAAATAAAATTGTAATAAAACAAAAACCCTGTTGAAAGAGAAATAAACGAACGTCCATTCAACTGTATGGGAGAGCGACAGTTAGCGAGAGGCAATACCTGGCGCTCTGCTAGGTTGAACGCCGGCGCTGAGGCTGGGATAATGATGAATCGGACGCTACATGACGTTATCTCAGTCGCTCAACAGATTCTGCTTGATAAATGTGTAATTGCTGCCGTGTCCACTGTCCAGTGTTCACCTGACGCTACCTGTCGCTACCTCTCATTAACAAGGCGCTACCTGACGCTATCCCTTCATGAATAAGGCGCTTTATATTTGAATCTTCAGCCATGTTGCTTATTCTCGGGATGTTAGAGAGCCTACGCTGTGGATACATTTTTTGCTACATTTTTTCTACATAGATTGTTGCCTTTTTTTGCTATTTCACTTAAACCACAGTGTCAGCTCATAACAAGAAGAGATTATCGGCGCTAAACCTTTCGGGATTTTTGTTATTAGCTGTATGTGCAAACACTCTTTGTAAATATTTTTGATGATGTATTACTATTTCTTGCTTATATGAAAAAATATGGGTTTTAACTGCAGAGTAAAAAGTAAAAAATAATTTTATAAGCTTAATTGGTGTGCGCCTGATACTTCTAATTACCTGTCTATGTTAGGATAAGAAGAATTATCCTATTGGGCAGCACCCTATATATAAACAAAAATTTGTGTCGTACTAAAACATGATGAAGGTGTGCCACTAACCTCTTAATACTGCAAGTGGGTGACTTGCCATTAAATTCTGGCCCCATTATCTGCATCCCCAAAGCAAAAAATGTACAAGGGCTATGCAGGCTGGTAGCTTTCGTGGCCGGGGCTAACCCGGCTGGCCCCTGTTCCCATGGTGCTTGGATCAAATAATCAGCGGCTTACCTTGTGTTCCGCCAGTGCTGTGCCTCCTTGCAGCTCGGCATCAAGAATGAGGAGATACAATTCCCCATCTGTCCCTCCAGCACCACCCTGCAGATGTGGACCACCAATACTAGCTTGAAGAGTTAGTCTAGACCACACCCATCTCTGATATGATAGCACTATCAGAGCTACCATTCAAGCCCAGCTAACCCCCTTCCTTTCTCCTCCCCGCCCAGCCTCCTCCGAGCAAGCTCTCTAACTCCCAGGGCTGTCATTATGCTGATTGTTATGCAGCATCACAGCTCCAAGGGCCACGCCCACATGCTTCAGAAGAGAAATTGTAAGGTAAAACAATAATCCTCGATATCTCGGCCATTTCTTCTTCAGTTTTAAAACTGAAATCACTTTAGGACAGCGTCAAAGGTAGCCCGACGCCATTATTTAACAAGTGCCTTTGCCTAAAAATATCACTTTAATTTTTAAGAGTTTAACCCATAAAAATAAAGAAAAAACCTGGGTGCCCCCCCTCAAGCCATTTTTTTTTTAAATATCCTTGGTATCATGTGCTACCATTGTAATCGGGAGGAATGGGGCTTTTACATGCAATATTATTTCTTGAAGATATTACATTTATTTATTAGATGAAAACACAACAAAGTTTAAAATAAAATATATATTTTTTTTATTTTATTTAAGAATTTTATAACCAAATACGTTATGAAACAAGACATTTCTGGCTAAAGCACAATCTCCGACAAAAAAAAATATATCTAATTTTCCTAGAAATTCCTGAAAAAATCACACTTAATCATAGAACAAAATGGTGAAGAGTAGCCTGGCAACAGAGGGCGACAAAATCTCAAGTAGGCTGGTAGCGAAAGGGTTAAAAGTAGCTAAGCATGTTGGGTATTGTTCTGTTCAGGGGACCTTGCATTTTTAAATTTAGCTTTTCCCCTATTTTTTACTTGTTTGCATATTGACGTTTTTAGGCAAATGTGATTTTTATTCTGTATATATAATTATATATATATATATATTTTTTTTTTTCTGTTTTTAGGGAAATGCTGTGCAACCAGTAAATTTCTCGAAGGTTTGCGTCCAGAAACCTGCTCTCACGACAGCAAGCCTGGTACACCTAGAAAGCTTGAGGTGTTTACTGTGGGAGAATATATAGATTGTGGGGGGATTTCAAACATAAAGGGGAAAAACTGCAAGGCGCACATAGTAGTTGCATTTTATTTAAAAAGCGCTGTTTCAGTTTGGGGCATCTCCTGGGCAGAAAAGGGTGCCTAGCGAAACATATGTGGTACCGTTGTAACCGGGAGAATTTTTTTTTTACACGCAATATAATTTTCTTGAAAAATGTACATTTTCTATTTTAAAAAGCGACAAAATTAAAAAAAATATATAATTTTTTATTTTTCTCACATATTTTACCCAAAAATATATTCAGTATAAAAAACAAAAACAAACAAATGAGACATTTCATATTAAAGCCCAAGCTCTGCTGGAAAAATTTTTTTTATAATTTTCGTGGGAAATCCCTGAAAATTACTTCAAAAATCACAGTTAAACATGTATAGCGCAGAATGGTGAAAAATGGCTCAGCAACAGAGGGTGACAAAAACTCTAGGTAGGCTTGCAGTGAAAGGGTTAATAGGCAGCAGCAATAATGCTGGTAAGTGCTGGTAAGAAAGCCTTAGAAGCGGCACGGGAGCCACGTGCGCGGGTGTCCTGCTGCTCTTTCCCTTTCTTCTGTGCATTGTAGACAGTTGCTTTATTTTCAAACAATTGCCTGGTAACGTTGTATCTTGTTCTTTGCACTTTCTGTGTCCTTTGAGCGTTTAGTAGCCCTAATAGTTACTTTGCTTTGTTGCCTCAATTTGGATATTCTGTGCACATATATGGATTTGGGAATTATTATATACACAATGGTTTATATTTAATATTTGTATTTATTACATTATTATCATTAATTTGCATGTAATATTTGATCATTTTATCATTATTATTAATTGTGGATTGTATCGATTCTTAATGGGTGGAGATTAATATTCATATAAAATTTTGTGCCGGCACAAAAAATAGGGGCCCCCTTAGAATGATTTAGTGGGGCCCTTCCGTCCCTTCACACTTTATTGATTATCCTATATACCAATATTGAATATGGGCTTTATTCATCAAGCCATAGCGCTAGGTAACGACTGGCAGCGACAGGTAACGACAGGTAGCGAACGGTGAACGCTGGGCGCTGTACGCAGTACCACATTTATCAAAGCTAATCTGGTGAGCGACTCTAACAGCGCCATGTAGCGTCCGATTTATCATCACAGACGGCTCAGTGTATAGCGCCGGTGCTCTGGTATTACCTGTCGCTACCTGTCGCTCTCCCATACATTTCAATGGACGATCCTTTTATTCTCTTTAAACAGGGTTTTATTTTATTTTTATTTTATTTTAATTCTTTTTTTAATTATCAAACAATTGTGTGACCTCTCCTGGCCTAGAAAGAGTCATTTTTGAAAACTTTTTTGATTTATAATATTTTTATGCAGAATTGTCCTTACATGTCTGGTATTAAACTTGTAAAGCGCTACGGAAGTTGATGGCGCTATATAAATAAACAAACAATAATAATAATAATTAAAGTGTTAATGTCACAATGTAATAACAATGTCATTCCATGTGTTTTCACTTTGTTACTGGTGGATATGTATTCATAAACAGACTTTAATCACACAGCGTCTGGCGCTCTGGGCTACAGCGACACAATTTTGAGCGCCGGCGCTGTGTGAGGCTGTTTTTTTTTATGAATATGGTATGAGTCGCTCACACTGACCAGTCGCTATCGTTCGCTCCCATATAGTGCTGTACTGGTATTATAGGGACTCACACAATATATTCATCAATGCCGGCCAGCGACTGAGACGCTCTGAAACAGCGAACGATGGCCGAGGACAGCGACTACTAGCAATCGCTCTCAATGCCTCGCTACAGACGCTCATATGTCGCTACCCGGCGCTATTAATGAATCAGCCTGCCCATTTATTATTGAAATTTGGAGAATATAGGGGAGGGAGCAGCAGTGTTTATAAAGAGTCTCTTGTGTCTTTTTGTGTATTTTAGGCGGGGAGGCCGATTCATTAATAGCGCCAGGTAGCGACAGATGATCGACTGTAGCGGTATTTTCACAGCGCCCGCTAGTAGTCGCTGTGCTTGGCCGTTGTTCGCTTGTTGATAGCGACTCAGTCGGTGTGCGGTAATGTTGAATACGGGGTTAGGAGTCGCTATTTGACAGGTTCCGCGCTGTATGGGAGCGCATGACAGCGAATGGCCCTAGAGAACGGCTCCCAGCATATTCATTAACAAATCACGCTCAAAAAATTATCGCGCTGTGAAATGCATGTTTAAACCCCAGAGCGCTGGCGGCGATGGGTTAAAAGTAGTTTTTTAACCCCCAAACAACCATATTTTTAGAAACAAAAAAAAACAAGTTTTTAAAAACATTTTGTAATATGAATACATTAATATCAGACCTGTAATATCAATTCTGCACAATTTTTTTTTTTTTTTTACCTTAAAAAATATATCTAACATTGCAGAAGTGGTCACAGAATTTTTGACATTTAATAAAAAAAAAAAAAAAAACAATAATAACAATTAATTATTAATATTTAAAGATTGTTCCATTGAAATGCATTGGAGAGCGCCAGGTAGCGAGAGGTCATACCTGTCGCTATTCAAGTTCGCTCGCTGGTGCTGTGGGGTGAGGCTGGAATAATGATGAATGAGTCGCTATCTGGCGCTATCTCAGTCGCTAAGCAGGATCGGCTTGATAAATGTGTGATTGCGGAGGGGAGCCGGCGTTCTCGTGGCGGGGCCCGTCATTACCGTTCGCTCACCAGTCGCTACCTGGCGCTATCCCTTGTTAAATAAGGGCCTTAGTTACTGGTGGATATGTGTTCATAAACAGACTTTAATCACACAGCGTCTGGCGCTCTGGGCTACAGCGACACAATTTTGAGCGCCGGCGCTGTGTGAGGCTGTTTTTTTGATGAATATGGTTTGAGTCGCTCACACTGACCAGTCGCTATCGTTCGCTCCCATATAGTGCTGTACTGGTATTATAGGGACTCACACAATATATTCATCAATGCCGGCCAGCGACTGAGACGCTCTGAAACAGCGAACGATGGCCGAGGACAGCGACTACTAGCGATCGCTCTCAATGCCTCGCTACAGACGCTCATCTGTCGCTACCCGGCGCTATTAATGAATCAGCCTGCCCATTTATTATTGAAATTTGGAGAATATAGGGGAGGGAGCAGCAGTGTTTTTAAAGAGTCTCTTGTGTCTTTTTGTGTATTTTAGGCGGGGAGGCCGATTCATTAATAGCGCCAGGTAGCGACAGATGAGCGACTGTAGCGGTATTTTCACAGCGCCAGCTAGTAGTCGCTGTGCTTGGCTATTGTTCGGCTTGTCGACAGCGACTCAGTCGGTGTGCGGTAATGTTGAATATTGGGTGAGGAGTCGCTGTTTGACAGGTTCCGCGCTGTATGGGAGCGCATGTTACTGAATGGCCATAGCGACCGGCTCCCACCATATTCATTAACAAATCACGCTCAAAAAATTTTCGCGCTGTGAAATGCATGTTTAAACCCCAGAGCGCTGGCGGCGATGTGTTAAAAGTCGTTTTTTAACCCCCAAACAACCATATTTTTGGAAACAAAAAAAAAAAGTTTTTAAAAACATTTAGTAATATGAATACATTAATATCAGACCTGTAATATCAATTCTGCACAATTTTTTTTTTTTTTTTTACCTTAAAAAATATATCTAACATTGCAGAAGTGCTCACAGAATTTTTTTGACATTTAAAAAAACAAAACAAAACAAAAAAAAACAATAATAACAATTAATTATTAATATTTAAAGATTGCTCCATTGAAATGCATTGGAGAGCGCCAGGTAGCAAGAGGTCATACCTGTCGCTGTTCAAGGTCGGACGCTGGCGCTGTGGGCTGAGGCTGGAATAATGATGAATGAGTCGCTATATGGCGCTATCTCAGTCGCTAAGCAGGATCGGCTTGATAAATGTGTGATTGTGGTGGGGAGCCGGTGTTCTCGTGGCGGGGCCCGTCATTACCGGCCGCTCACCAGTCGCTACCTGGCGCAATCCCTTGTTAAATAAGGGCCTTAGTTACTGGTGGATATGTGTTCATAAACAGACTTTAATCACACAGCGTCTGGCGCTCTGGGCTACAGCGACACAATTTTGAGCGCTGGCGCTGTGTGAGGCTGTTTTTTTGATGAATATGGTTTGAGTCGCTCACACTGACCAGTCGCTATCGTTCGCTCCCATATAGTGCTGTACTGGTATTATAGGGACTCACACAATATATTCATCAATGCCAGCCAGCGACTGAGACGCTCTGAAACAGCGAACGATGGCCAAGCACAGCGACTACTAGCGATCTCTCTCAATGCCTCGCTACAGACGCTCATCTGTCGCTACCCGGCGCGATTAATGAATCAGCCTGCCCATTTATTATTGAAATTTGGAGAATATAGGGGAGGGAGCAGCAGTGTTTATAAAGAGTCTCTTGTGTCTTTTTGTGTATTTTAGGCTAAGTTGTTTGTATTGTAAAGACCCTTTAAAGTGGACAAACACCCAGGATTTTGACTATCCTGGGTTTTGGTCCACTTCGGTCCGATCGGGGTGCCCCGCTGTGTGAAACCCCCCAGAAAGCCCCAAAAACTCACCTCTCCCCGCTCCCACGTGACCACTGCAGCCAATCCCCGCCAACGGACAAGCGGGAGGCAGCGACGGACAAGAGAGCGCGCCCGCCGCCTCCCGCGCGTCACTCTTACAGGGCGCCATTCACAAACGGCCGGCGCGGGTGCGCGTCCTGCTAGAGGGACGCGCGGGAGGCGGCGGGCGCCGCTGGATCGAGGAGCAGGTAGGGATTTAGGGGTTTCACACAGCGGGGCACCTGATCTTATAGATTCCCGGGCCGATTACGGGAGGGTGTTGGTCCACTTTAATAAACATTACTTGTTTTTGATATTCGGTTTGCTGCTCCTTGTTTGGAGGAAGGTGTGGCCTAGGTCCATGTTCACTCTGTTTTGTATGGCTGGTTAGGAATAAGGGCCTTATTTATCAAGGGCTAGCGACAGGTAGCGAATGAATGGTGAGCGCCAGGTAGCGCCAGCTATCGGCGGCTACCGACTCAAGTACTCCCGGCGGCGCTCACAATGACGCATTTATCACGCTAAATGAGGCTAGCGCCGGCGAGAGCGTCAACTAGCGCGGGATTCATCATGTAGCCGCCTGGAACGAACAGCGCCGCTGCTAATCCCATCACAGCGCCAGGTATGACCTGTCGCTCCCTGGCGTTGTCCAATGCATTTCAATGGAGCAATCTTTAATTAATCATAATTAATTGCTCTTAATTTTTTTTTTTTTTTTTTTAATGTCAAATATTCTAAGACCACTTCTGCAATGTTAGGTTTTTTTTTTATAAGTTAAAAAAAAAAAAAAAATTGTGCAGAATTGATATTACAGGTCTGATATTAATGTATTCATATTACAAAATGTTTCTAAAAACTTGTTTAATGTTACAATCCAAAAATATGGTTGTTTAGGGGTTAAAAACTATTTTACACCCATCGCCGCCAGCGCTCTGGGGTTTAAACAAGGAATTATCAGCGCGAAAAAATTCGGAGCGTGATTTGTTAATGAATCTACAGCAAGCCGTTCGCTCTGGCCATTCGTTGTCAGGCGCACCCATACAACGCTGAACCTGGGAAACATCGACCCCTAACTCCGTATTCAACATTACCGCACACCGACTGAGTCGCTGTCAACAAGCAAACCCCGGCCAAGCACAGCGAATACTGGCTGCCACTGTGAAAATCACGCTACAGTCGCTCATCTGTCGCTACCTGGCGCTATTACTGAATCGGCCTCTAAGTTAATCCGGACCAACACCCATTTTAGAAAACATGAGAGTTGGCGAGCTGCCGGGCGGCACCCTGAATGCCATTGAGCAATGTAAAGCACTATCACAAAATTGTGTAATAATGACAATCCATATAAACATGTTTGCTAATAGGAGGGGGTCACTTATAAACCCGAACTGAATAAAACTCCCACCAAGCTTGTGATTTATTCTCTCATGATAGGAATAAAATCCAGGGGTAGAAGAAAAGTAGGATCCGCACTACCTTAAAAATGAGTACTTTATTTCAAAAATATGCTAAAATCATTATTGTCTCCAAAGCAGGTCAAAGCATCCATGCAGGATAAAATCAAAATAGATATGGGCAAGGAAAGAGAATGGGCCCCTCTGACGCGTTTCGGGTCTTTTCACAGGCCCTTAATCATAGATGGGGATGGCCCTAAGGCTAAGGCATTAAATACTAAACATAACATAACAATAAGTGAACTCACCAGTGCAGTAACGTAGCAGCGCGGCCCGCAGCCGCGGGAAGCTCCGGCCGACAAACAGTGATGACGTCAGAGACGGGGCCAGGGGCGGCAGCCAATCACAAGCCGCGTCCACGGACCAATCAGAGAGAGCGCAGCTCTCGTCTGATTACAGCGGGACACAGCCTGTTTAGGCCCACGCCTCGGCTCCAGGCCGGACGTCAGATGGACACAGTATCCCAGCAACAGTTCACGCGAGCCAAGGCCCGCCGGATCCGACTGGGAAACAGGAACTACTGCGGAGAACCCGGAGGTCCCGCAGCGCGTCCGCACACTGCACCCGGTGATTCAAATAAAGTAAAAGAGCTCTAGCAAGAATACAAGTACAAATACATATACAAAGATACAAAGTGGTCCACATCTTTACAAGTCCAAATAATCCACATAGATACTATATGCCAAATAAGTAACTTCATAATCGAGCATACAAAAACATGAGTATACAATGTGAGTAACACAGCAACTTATAATATTATGGACATGGTGGATCTAGAAAGAATATTTGTATATTAAGCAATAAATAAATGAACGGGGTGAATGGTGTCCCGAGTATGTCATACAGCGGAACAATAAATAATCGATATGTATGAATGGCATGGCTAATCAATAATGGCACTATATGCATATATATGAAAATGAAATAAAAAGGGGCTAAGCAACTAAGAATGAAAATATAAATGTATATATATATAGTCACCCAACTTGATTCGCAACAGTATCACGGGGAGGCCGATTCATCAATAGCGCCAGGTAGCGACAGATGAGCGACTGTAGCGTGATTTTTTCAGCGCCAGCCAGTATTCGCTGTGCTTGGCCGGCATTAGCTTGATGACACTCAGTCGGTGTGCGGTAATGTTGAATACGGGCTGGGGGGTCGCTGTTTCACAGGTCCAGCGTTGTATGAGCACCTGACAACGAATGGCCAGAGCGAACGGCTAGCTTCATATTCATCAAAAAATCACGCTCCGAATGTGCTGTCGCTGTCCATTCCTTGTTTAAACCCCAGAGCGCTGGCGGCGATCTGTATTAACTAGTTTTTAACCCCTAAACAACCATATTTTTTGAATGTAACATTATACATGTTTTTAGAATCATTTTGTTATATGAATACATTAATCTCAGACCTGTTAGATCAATTCTGCACATATTTTTTTTTTTTTTTTTTTTTGACTTAAAAATAAATCCTAACATTGCAGAAGTGTTCTCCGATTTTTTGACATTAAAAAAATTAAAAAAAAAATTATTACCAATTAATCATGAATTATTATAGATTGCTCCATTGAAATGCATTGGACATCGCCAGGGAGCGACAGCTCATACCTGGCGCTGTGAGGGAATTTGCAGCGGCGCTGTTCGGTCCAGGCGGCTTCATGATGAATGCCGCGCTAGCCGTCGCTCTCGCCGGCGCTAGCCTCATTTTGCTTGATAAATGCGTCATTGTGACCGCCGCCGGGCGTACTTGAGTCGGTAGTCGCCGTTAGCTGCCGCTACCTGGCGCTCGTCGGACACTACCTGGCGCTATCGCTTGATGAATAAGGGCCTTAGTCTACTTAAAAAAGACCATAACGCTCACCTTGTCAACAGAGGGCAAAAAGAAGAAGGAAGAGAACCCTATTGTCGGAGGCTGGAGCAAAAACAAGAGCAGCAAAATAATTAAATGAATAAGATTGAAATGTAAATGGGGCCTCACGTCAGGATTAACAAGAACTGGCTACAGGCATATGTTAAAATAATTGGTATAATTAATATGATTAATATGGTAAGTTATTACAATAAAAAAGGAGGGTTGTACCAATAGTTGACCTCTTACAGGTAGGTAAAAATATAAATTATCTTTGTGTGATAAGTGAAATATCCCATTTATGGTTCATGCCCTGGGGAAATCGTGTTGCCAGGGTAAAGATCCAATATGCCTCTCTAGCCAGTAGTTTCCTATGTAAATCACCGCCTCTGGGACCCAAAGAGACCTTCTCAATAACATTGATTTTAAAATTAGGCTTTTGTTCCAGGTGGCACATATTATGGTGATGTGCCACATTGGATCTCTTGGGATGGTCCGGTCTCTGGATGCCAGACAAATGTTCCGTTAGGCGTATTTTAACCCTGCGGGGGTGGCAGGTTTAGTCTATGAGGGGTGACAGTCACCCCCAATATACTTTTCCTTCTATTAAAAGAAAGAAAAACAAGTCTGGCTGGATATTTCTTGATGCCGGGAGTATAAGTGACCTCTCCTCCCGCCATACAGCAAATTTATTTGGATTTTTAACATTGGGCTATTTTTCACAATAGTGCTCCTTTAACCGACAACTCGCTCCATCGGGGAAATGAAGCCCGCGAATGGTCGGCGGTCGGGAAGGTGGAAGCCCGAGCACGGGACATGTGACAGCAGCCGGCCATTCGCAGGGCTGCATTTCCCCAAGGGGACGAGTTGTCAGATAAGGTTTGTTGTATTTACAGCGCTTGATCGAGGGGGGGGGGAGCCCACCAATCAGGGTGCCCCTCCCCTACGCAGTGGCCCAACATCCCTGTTTTGTAAAATGGGTGTTGGTCTGGTTTAACTTAGGCCCTTATTTATCAAGGGCTAGCGCCAGGTAGCGAATGGTGAGCGAACGGTAATGACAGGCACCGCCATGAGAACGCCGGCTCCCCTACGCAATCGCACATTTATCAAGCCGATCCTGCTTAGCGAACGACAGAGCGCCAGATAGCGAATCATTCATCATTATTCCAGCCTCACCACACAGCGCCAGCGAGCGAACTTGAACAGCGACAGGTATGACCTCTCGCTACCTGGCGCTCTCCAATGCATTTCAATGGGACAATCTTTAATTATTCATAATTAATAGTTAATAATTTTTTTTTTTTTTTTTTTTTTTTTTAAATGTCAAAAATTCTGTGACCACTTCTGCAATGTTAGGATTTTTTTTTAAGGTAAAAAAAAAAAAAAATTGTGCACAATTGATATTACAGGTCTGATATTAATGTATTCATATTACAAAATGTTTATAAAAACTTGTATAATTTTTAAATCCAAAAATATGGTTGTTTGGGGGTTAAAAACTATTTTACACCCATCGCCGCCAGCGCTCTGGGGATTAAACAAGGATTTCACAGTGCGAGAAATTTTTGAGCGTGATTTGTTAATGAATATGCTGGGAGCCGTTCGCTCTGGCCATTCGCTGTCATGCGCTCCCATACAGTGCGGAACCTGTCAAACAGCGACTCCTAACCCCGTATTCAACATTACCGCACACCGACTGAGTCGCTGTCAACAAGCAAACAACGGCCAAGCACAGCGAATACTAGCGGTCGCTGTGAAAATCATGCTACTGGCGCTCATCTGTCGCTACCTGGCGCTATTACTGAATCGGCCTCCCCGCAGTAATATATCCAGACATGTGCTAAAATGTAAGGTTCCAGGAACAGGTATAAGCATGTGAGCTTCTAGAATACAGTATATATATATATATATATATATATATATATATATAAACTGGCTGTTACATCACAGGCCTGAAGTTCTATACATGACCACAAGGTGGCAGTATGCAACTGCAAAGGTCCTAGATGGTGCCTTAAAGTGGACCAAAGCCCAGGATTTTGACTATCCTGTGTGTTGGTTCTTGCCCTTGGGGCACCCTGATCTGGGATGTCCCGCTATGTGAAACCCCCAGGTCGCTCAAACGAATTCACCTCTTCCCGGCTCTATGGCGCATGCGCGGCCTCTTGTCCCATCAGCGCGTTCGAATACCCTGTGTCTAAGGAGAGTGGATCCGAGCACCCCCCACTACCCTCTAACAGGGAGCGTGCCTGCGCCATTCACAAATGGCCGGTGCGGGCACGCTCCCTGCTAGAGTAATAGCGGGTATGCGGTCGTTGCTCGCACATGCGCCGTTGGGCCAGGAAAGAAGGTCTGTTTATGGGCAACCTGGTGGCTTTCACACAGCAGGGCCTCCCAATTTTGGATGCCGGGGGGAGAAGAATCAAGCGGTCGAGGAATCCTATATATTCATGGGCCGATCTCCATGGGTTTTGGTCCACTTTGCGCTGTCCACTTCTCTACCCTGATCTGAGATGTCCTGCTGTGTGAACCCCCTCTCAGGGATCGCCCATAAACACTCACCTTTCCGGTGATACCATGTGGTGTTACTGGACTGCACCCTAGCCATCTCATGCTGAGGCGCACTCCCGTGACTTAGCCAATTCTGATAGGCTGGGGACAGGAGCAAGCCTAAGCCTAGAGGAAGCCTGGGGATACGGATGTGGCCAAATTGAGATCAGCCAATCGATAATCTCAAATTTGTTGTGTTGCCTTGGTTATGACGGTGGATAAAGCAGATAAAAAACATTAAGAAGGAACATCGGACCCAAGATAAAAAGGGGCCTATTCCTCCCCCCCCATCGGCCCCTACTTACCTAGTCCTGTGCTGCTCAGCAACGTCACCCAGGATTTCAGGCGGCTCCTTAGCATCCCATTCATGGGCACTGCACAGGCGAGAGATCGGGGGCCATGCAAAGTGCCTGATGGGATGCGAGATGATGCCACCCATTGGAAGGTCAGCCGGAATCCGAGGGACCCAGAATATGGATGAGTAGTGCTCAATTGTGAAACCGGAAGAGGGGGCGCAGCAGAATGGTGAGGTTTGTGGGAGGTTTTAACCTCCCCCGATGTTCCTCTTTAAAGTGGACCAACACCCAACCATTGATCGGCCCGGGAATCTATAAGATTCCCGGGCCGATCAGCTCCCTCCCCGCGGGGCATCCGAAATCGGGATGCCCCGCTGTGTGAAACGCCCCCCCCCCCGGACGCCCACAAACCTTACCTTCTCCCGTTTCAACGGCGCATGCGCCGGCCGTTTGTCAATGGCCGGCCGCGTGAGAGGCAGAGGCGGTGGCCTCAGCTTGTCCTTGTCATCTGTCGGCAGTGAGGTAAGTTTTTTGGGGGTTTCTGGGGGGGTTTCACACAGCGGGGCAATCGGGGTGCCCCCTGGAAGTGGAACAACACCCAGGATAGTAAAAATCCTGGGTGTTGATCCACTTTAAAGACCCCTTTAGAGGGTCATTCTAGCTCGATGGGAGCTCCGGGTGGCGCCATCTTGCTCTAGTGCTGCCCACACAGAGCGGCGTACAATGCGCGCTAACGCCCGAACATTCAAGTGCGGACGGTACCAGGTGGGTGGGAGCAAGATGGTGCCGCTGGATATCGGGACAGGTAAGACTTTTTTATGTAACCCCCGTCCTGCCGTGCTTCAGTGCTAGGGAAGGGTGGCAGGTCCGGCTTTGAAAAGGGCCGTTCTGGCTAGATTGACCTTTTGATGTGAATTTGGTCCCGGGGGGGGGGGGAGGGGATGCCTCAGAGTGACAGCTGGCATCTTTAGGGCACGCGGCAGCAGGTAGACCTCTACCTAGAGCAGCAAGCTTCTCTGTCTTCTGTTTTCTGCATGCATTGCATGTCCCAATTTTGGGGACTCAGAATTAAGAGTAAGGACCACACTAAACACAGAGTGCCTTGCCGGGGCAGTTCCACATGTATCTGCAGATATGTGCAACCAAATCTCTGTCTTTCCACACAGCCGGACATGTTTGTTGCTTGATAGTTAGATGATGCGAGGGTTAACATTGGGCGGAGTTCCCAGGCCCTGACTAATAATACATTTGTATAAATAATAGTGATTGAGCTGCTCCCACCCCCCTTTTATTCATTCTGTTTTCTTCAGTCGGGACCTTTATGCAGCCAGGAGCGTATTTGGTGCCCTAGGCACTTCAAGTGCCGGTGCCGTCTTTTGTTAAATAACGCTCCAGGTTTATGCGGGACCCTAAGGCGATAGAGTTGCATGTACGGCGAATACTGCTAAAGAATAAAAAGATAAAAAATAATAGAAATGACAGGAAGAAAGAGAAATAAGGAACATATTATAGAATAGTAGGAAAGACAGAAAAATGTATACGGAAAAGAAAGAAGAAATCACAAAAAAACTAAAAAAAAATGATGGAATGAAAAAAAAATAAATGTAAAGAAACAAAGAATGAAAGCACAACATGAATGACATAATAAGGAAAGAGAATGAATGCATGACAGAATGGGAGGCTGATTCATCATTAGCGGCAGGTAGCGACAGATGAGCGTCTGTAGCAGGCATTTTCAGAGCGCCCGCTAGTAGTCGCTGTGCTGAGCCACGGTTCGCTAGTTCAGAGCACCTCAGTCGCTGTGCAGCATTGATGAATACGTTGTGGAGAGTTGCTATATGAGCAAGACAGTGCTGTATGGGAGCGAACGGTAGCGACTGGTCAGTGCGACCGACTCACACCATATTCGTAAACAAAAAAAAAACCTCACACACCGCCCGCGCTCAAGAATGCTGCGCTGTAGCCCAGAGCGCTGGAGGCTGTGTGATTAAAGGCTGTTTTTTGAACATGTATCCACCAGTAACAAAGCGAAAACATATGGAATGACATTGTTATAACATTGTGACATGAACACTTTAACACCAGACCTGTAATATCATTTCTGCATAAATAAATAAAAATGAAATAACTTTTCAAAAATAGCTTTTTCTAGACCACGAGAGGTCACAACATTATTTGAGTAAAAAAAAAAAACAAAACAAAATTAATAAAAACCCTGTTTAAAGAGAAGTAAATGAACGTCCATTGAAATGTATGGGAGAGCGCCAGGTAGCGACAGGTAAGACGTGGCGCTCTGCGAGGCTGAACGCCGGCGCTGTACGCTGAGCCTTGGGATAATGATGAATCGAACGCTACATGGCGCTATCCCAGTCGCTCAACAGAAT
This sequence comes from Gastrophryne carolinensis, assembly GCA_027917425.1. Lineage (NCBI taxonomy): Eukaryota > Metazoa > Chordata > Amphibia > Anura > Microhylidae > Gastrophryne > Gastrophryne carolinensis. The sequence goes on along the minus strand of CM051240.1, from coordinate 10,056,202 downwards.
CGGCTTCATAAATGTGGAATTGCGTGCCGTGTCCGGCGTTCACCTGCCGCTACCTCTCATTTACAAGGCGCTACCTGGCGTTATTCCTTCATGAATAAGGGCCTAAGGAAAGACAATGAATGCATGACAGAAACAAAGAAAGAATAAACACAAAAAAAAGAGAAAAAAGCAGGTAAGGAGGTAACAGAGAGGAGGAATGGGATAAAAAAAAAAGATCGGAAGAAAAAAAGAATAGACGAAAGAGAAGAAAAGACAGAATGCATAGAAGGAAAAAACAAAAAGAAATAAAAGGAATGGCATAACAGATGAAAGAAAGAAGCAAAGGATAGAAAGAAAGAAAAACGCTAGAAGGAAAGTATAGAACAAAAGAAACAAAGTCCCTCATTTAACAAGGAATAGCGACTGGTGAGCGGCCGGTAATGACGGGCCCCGCCACGAGAACGCCGGCTCCCCACCACAATCACACATTTATCAAGCCGATCCTGCTTAGCGACTGAGATAGCGCCATATAGCATTATTCCAGCCTCAGCCCACAGCGCCAGCGTCCGACCTTGAACAGCGACAGGTATGACCTCTCGCTACCTGGCGCTCTCCAATGCATTTCAATGGAACAATCTTTCAATATTAATAATTGTTATTAATGTTTTTTTTTTTTAATGTGTAAAATTCTGTGACCACTTCTGCAATTTTAGATAATTTTTTTAAGTTAAAAAAAAAAAAAATTGTGCAGAATTGATATTACAGGTCTGATATTATTGTATTCATATTACTAAATTATTTCAAAATTTTTATTTTTTGGGTTTCAAAAAATATGGTGGTTTGGGGGTTCAAAAACTACTTTTAACACATCGCCTCCAGCGCTCGGGGGTTTAAACAAGCATTTCACAGCGCGAGAATTTTTGGAGCCTGATTTTTTGATGAATATGGTGGGAGCCGGTCGCTCTGACCAGTCGCTATCATGCGCACCCATACATCGCGGAACCTGTCAAATAGCGACTCCTCACCCAATATTCAACATTACGCCACACCGACTGAGTCGCTGTCAACAACCGAACAACGGCCAAGCTCAGCGACTACTAGCGGGCGCTGTGAAAATACAGCTACAGTCGCTCAACTGTCGCTACCTGGCGCTATTAATGAATCGGCCTCTAAGGATAGGCCTACAGATTTTAATGTAAACCTAATGAGCATCTGATCCTTCCTTGACCCCTTCTTTTACTCCTCCCCCCCCCACTTACCTCCTTTACCCCCCTCATAGGGGTTGTTATTTTTCTTTTTTATTTATTTGAATTGAACTTTTTTAGTAACTCTTGAATGGATTTTCTTGTCTGCAGTGAATAAGCTTCTGATTGTTACTTGTCTGTAATCTTTAAATTCTGTGTATGAACAGTATTATGCTTATAGCCCAATATACACAATAACAAGATTGATAAAGAAGAAACAAAGAATAAAAGAACTGACAAAGAAAGAGGCTCCCCCAATGGCCAATTTACCACTGAAACATTCGTTGGGGGGCTTTTTAGGCTTTTTCCCCACCTATGCTGTAGCCCAATCATTTGACCACATCTTTATATCGTATGAAATAGATTTTACATGATTTATTACTTGCTCATATTAAAAACAGGCTCTTCTCAGGTTAGTACGATACATGATTCAATTACATACAATTTCATCATTTAAAACTAAAATTTCTCCACTTAGCATTCCATCACTATGTAATTGATTGCTTCCTCCTTTAGAGGGACTGGGTAGACATGTTTCGCCATCCGGATTTTCTCAATACCCTCTTACATGTTATTGTATTGTCGTTAGCATATTGTAGATGGCACATGCGTTTCTTGCAGTTGTATTAAAGATTACTGACACACAAAAGTCACATGGCCGCAGCAATAATGGGGAGATGATAAGGCTACAGACTGCCTTTAACCCATTGCCTCCTTTTATACTGTGGGGGAGCATTTGTAAGGTTTTGTTTTTTTTTACTAACATCAGCCCCCCTCCCCCCCCCCCCCACAGGTGGCCACCCTAGGCACATGCCTATTTTTGCCTAATGGTAAATTCAGCCCTGGGCATAGCTAGGGGGGAGCAGGGGGCGCCTGCCCTGAGTGCAGCAGGTCAGGGGGGCAGCAAAGGGGGGCCTGAGAACATGTGGGGGGCGCCATTTCGAATCTTTGCTCCGGGTGCCAGAAAGCCTGGCCAAATCGCTCACAGTACATACAGATTGCCCACATTAATCCGGACCCTCACCCTGAATAAGAGCCTATCTTGTATGTTTCCCCCCCTGTACATACAGATTGCCCACATAAATCCGGACCCTCACCCTGAATAAGAGCCTATCTTGTATGTTCCCCCCCCCCGTACATACAGATTGCCCACATTAATCTGGACCCTCACCCTGAATAAGAGCCTATCCTATATGTTTCCCACACCCTGTACATACAGATTGCCCACATTAATCCGGACCTTCACCCTGAATAAGAGTCTATCTTATATGTTTCCCACACCTTGTACATACAGATTGCTCACATAAATCTGGACCATCACCCTGAATAAGAGCCTATCTTGTATGTGCCCCCCCCTCCTGTACATACAGACTGCCCACATTAATCCAGACCTTCACCCTGAATAAGAGCCTATCTTGTATGTTTCCCCCTGTACATACAGATTGCCCACATAAATCTGGACCCTCACCCTGAATAAGAGCCTATCTTGTATGTGTCCCCCCCCCGTACATACAGATTGCCCACATTAATCTGGACCCTCACCCTGAATAAGAGCCTATCCTATATGTTTCCCACACCCTGTACATACAGATTGCCCACATTAATCCAGACCTTCACCCTGAATAAGAGTCTATTTTATATGTTTCCCACACCCTGTACATACAGATTGCCCACATAAATCCGAAGGGGGAGCCATTTTGACTCTTTGCACTGCGTGCCAGAAATCCCGGCTACTCCTCTGTATGCAACTCTACTGCGGATGGGAGCCTCATGCTGTAAAAATATAAAAGCATTCGGAGGCTTACGTTATACCGCTTCTTCAGTAGACAATATTTCGTAACATAGAGTTCAGTTTCTTTGATGTTAAGGGTTGGCCTAATTCATCATCATCATCTTCTTCGCGTTTTCTTTTTAAAGGTTTTTCGTGCAAAAGCTTAAGAAGGAACTTTTTGCGGTCCACCCGTTCCCTGTTGGGGTTCCTGATCTCATGATTCATGCGGTAGGTGACGTCCTCCAGAACGTTGTAGAGGAACTTCAGGATCTCTGTGTCTCTCCCGCGAGTTCTCTGGTGGTCGGTTTGGGTGTAGTTCTCCACTTTCATCACCTGCTCCGCTCCCATCAATCTGAAGGTCTTCTCCAACTCATAAAAGTCCCCCGATGTCTTGTGTGTGAGCACAATGATGGGGACCAGCCCTGGAAACCAAACACAAGGACATTATAGCTGACGACTCCACGGGACCCCTCACTTAAAACAGACCTTCACCCGGAATAAGAGCCTATCTTGGAAACTATGCTTCACCCCTGTACATACAGATTGCCCACATTAATCCGGACCCTCACCCTGAATAAGAGCCTATCTTGTAACTTTTTTATTGAGTAAAATCAAGCAATCATATACGATATATACAGTATATACAAAGTTACAATAGTAAATAAATAAAATAAATAATAACTAATCAAAAAGAAACAGGCCTAACAATTCGGCATATAATATATAATATCCATTATTCTATATACAATCCTATCTACAACCTAACACAACACTCTACACAACCCAGCAGGAAGACTAAGGGACCCCGTCACCTGTGCACGCAGCCGTTCTTCAAAAATCTGTCATTGTTATAAAAAATCTATGGGTGATAAGAGACAGAAAAGCCCTCCCAGAGGGAAGTCATGAGGACTAAGGAGGCCTGATGTTCCTCCACGCCTTCATCCAGGCCCCCCGTTCCCACCTGTCCCTCTCCAGCACCCGGATCTTGCCCACCTCATGCAGGATGTCATGCACCACCACCGGGACAGGGAGGACTTTCTTCCTAATGCAGAGCTGGCACCGTGCATTCCACGTGAAATAGCGAATCACTAGACTAACTAGATATAAAGTGTCCAAACAAAAATCCCCTCTGTTCTTGAATGCCCCGTACACCCACTCAGCATAGGAAAGCTGGGAGAAGAAGGGGGCACTGAGGGCCAACCCCACCTGTTTACACACATCTACATTAAAGGGACACTGGAGCAGGAAGTGGTCCATAGTCTCCACCTCATCCTGACACTCCTCACGGAGACAAATTATCTCTGGCAGACTGCGATACTTCTGGATCCCCCTAAGATATATTTTTCCTTGGAAGGAGAGCCAGGCTATATCTCGGTATTTCAAAGGAATTCTTGAGGAGTTAATAAGCCTCAAACACTCCCTCATAATGGAGCCTAAGGGACAATGGCTCATGAAAAGCCAGACCCAGGACCCAACTCACCAGAAGCTTCCTCGGAGTAGATCTCATGTCCTCTGCTGTCAATTGCCATTGCCCAAGTATTTTCAAGCACGGGGCAACATAGGCCGGAAGCTGAGCCCGAGGAACTCGAGGGCTTTTCACCCGGCCACCATTCTCCCAGTCTCGCAGGAAGGGCTTAAACCTGGACTGTAAAATACCCACCCAGCCAGGCGGGCTCTCTGCCAACATGCTTCCAAAATTATGTTTCAGAAACAAGATAGAGAAAAACACAATTGGGTTGACCATCCCTAGGCCACCCTTCCGCCTGGATAGGTAGGTGACATTTCTTTTCACCAGGTTCATGCGGTTTCCCCATAACATCTGGAAAAACACGCTGTAGACCATGGTGTAGAGAGACACTGGCAAAAAACAGACGAAGCTGATGTATAAAAAGATGGGGATCAGGTAGGTCTTGATAAGATCAACCCTTTCCCTGAGGGACATTTTCCAGCTCTTCCAGACTGCAACCTTGGCATTGGCAATTTCCAGCATGCTCTCCCAGTTTTTTTGGCCATAATCGCCAGGAGCGAAATTTATGCCAAGGATCTTAATTTCCTCTTGGGGCACTGGGAAGGCTGTGACTCTTCCGGATCCCTCTGAGGTAGAGTTTTCCTTGGAAGGAGAGCCAGGCTATATCCCAGTATTTCAAAGAAATTCTTGAGGAGTTAATAAGCCTCAAACCCTCCCTCATGATAGAGCCTGGGCAATCCCTGAGGGGCAATGGTTCATGAAAAGCCAGACCCAGGACCCGACTCACCAGAAGCTTCCTCGGAGTAGATCTCATGTCCTCTGCTGTCAATTGCCATTGCCTAAGTATTTTCAAGAAAGGAGCAACATAGGCTGGGAGCTGAGGCTGAGGAACTCGAGGCCTATCTTGCCCCCCAGTACTGTGGTAAGGTGTATGGGACAATAATAAATGGTGTGTATTTTTACCCTGCTATGCTGTACCAGGCACTATCCATGCCGGGTTTTCGGGACCCAGGTCACATTACCCAGGCCTCTACAGGTTTGTTCCCTGGTCCCAGGCCTTGCACACGTGATGAGGCTGATTGCAGGGGAAACCCAACTAAAAGGAGCCGCAGAGCCCTGTCAGTTGGCTGTTGACCAGCCTGGAGGAAGGAGCCCAGGCTGCACTGCTCAGTGGGAAATGAGAGACTGAATTTAAGCCAAAGGACTTGGCTTCTGCGACCCCAAACCCTGGACTTTGGGGGGATCAGGGCTGGATTATGATGGGGGCGCAAAGGGCGCGAGCCACCAACCTTTGGGTTATGGTCTGGTCCAGGAGGCTTTTCAGTCTTTGGTCTGACGGGCCGCGGGGCCGGCAACTAAGCTATCGGCAGCAGTGTGGGCCCCCTGCGCCTGGGCAGCCAAAGCCACCACAGGGAAGGACGGAGAGTCTAGAGCAGCAAAGCCGCCGCCAGCAACGCTACAGTGATGGGTGCAGAGCTGTCACTGCACATAAGCCACCAAGCACAGCCGCTGGCAGCTCAATGCAGGGAACCAGCCGGGCGACTACACCACCCCCCACCCAGAATGGCAAAGCAGGAGTTCCCGAGCAGCATACACCTGCACAAGGGGGGCACAAGGACCTTGATCTGATGTTCAAATAAGTAGGCGGGTGCCAGACAACCACCAATCAGTTACATTGCTGGACTATTATTTTATACTGTATCTAGGGCCTCCACCAGATTTTGTGCCCAGGGGCGCCCACCACACTTAATCCAGCACTGGGGCCAGACCCTCACCCTGAATAAGAGCCTATCTTGTATGCTTCCCCCACCCTGTACATACAGATTGCTCACATTAATCCCCATTAATTAAATTTAGGCTTAAACGAGCTTAAACATCCAGTCTGCTGTGGCTTTCATATGATTATTAAAATGAGCTTATACATGGTTTATTAACTTTTGCACTTTCATCCAATATTTATCACACTAGCACTTTATTTCATGGATTGCATAGGTATATAAGTAGGATTACGTGTTTATCCTACTGAGTATTGTATTGTGGTGTTTTTTGTAGCACTCTAGATTAGGCATTGTTAGTTATTCTAGCACGGTGATTTTAGTAAATTTACATAGTTTTGTATTTAATTAGGGGGTTGGCCCAGCATTATTTTTATGGATACTTTAGTTACTCTATTTTTTATTTAGGAACTAGAATGGCATTTTATGATCATGTATGATGATTACTAGCCGCATGTACTAAGAATACAATACTGCCTCAAACTAACCATCATTAACTAACGGTCCACATTGTTATTATGCATGGTTGCTGTTTATTTCCCGGGTGCTTTCGAAAAATGTTTTAACATGTGTCGTTTCTCATGTCATTTGTGTTTTTTATATATTTTCTCAATGGCTTAAATCTACATTTTTAAAATATTTTTAACGCAGTTGAGTGCCCCGGTTCTGTTTGGACTCCTTGGTTGGGTTGTTTTTTAGCTTGTGCTATATGTTTGTAAGGAGCCCAGGGTGCACCTCCCAGGGTGCGCCCACCTGTTTCTCTCTTGTTGCTAGCCAACATGTAAGGCGACATTTTCTTACTGCATTCATGGTAAAGTAAAGTTCAAGTTCCTGTCTATCTGGATTTTTCTTACTGCATTTATGGTACAGTAAAGTTCCTGTCTATCTGGAAATTCAAGAGTGAATATAAATATATGCAGCTGCATACCAAGCTCAGCAAAACAAAAGCATCTTTTTCACCACAAGTCCTCTTCGGGTCAAAATTGTGACTTCGCCACCACCTTCTCATATATAACGTACCAGGCACACAGCAGGCAGGTTATAGGCACATCTGATTCCACTTAATGGCTCCACTTTTTATCCTTCTCCTTTGGCTATATTCAGTGCTTGTATACTCGGGCACTCAGATAGTAACCCCCTTAGATATGCTCTTATTAGGCAATGAAAGCCACTGTAGCGATAACCTTTATCGCCGGAGGGCTTCCCCACCTGAGACGTCCTTTTCCCAATGGTGAGAGGTGCTGCAGGAATTACAGAGTCATCCGTGAGGAAAGCAGGAACAGCTCTTACAAGGGCTAGTGAATTGCGATATAGCGTTTCCCCCAATAAGAGACAGAACTCAGTATTGAGGGTGAAGATGAACTTCTTTTATTAGTGCCACCTTGGGCCTTATATGCAAGTCTCCATGCAAGGGGACCTCCCCCGTGGACCCGATGGAGAACTGCGTGACAAACACACAGACCAATGGGAGCAGGACACACAATCCCTCAGCTCTGCCGGTAACACAATCAGCAACACAATGGCACGGAGACGGGCAGGCTGATTCATCACTAACGCCAGGCAGCGACAGATGTAGCGGCATTTTCAGAGCGCCCGCTAGTCGTCACTGTGCTCGGCTGTGGCTCGCTACTTCATAGCGACTCAGTCGGTGTTCAGTAATGTTGAATACATTGTGAGGAGTCGCTATTTGACCATTACAGCGCTGTATGGGAGCGCATGTCAGCGATTGGTCATAGCGACCGACTCACTATTTATGAAAAAACAGCCTCACAAAACTCTGGCGCAGAAACATGTTTGTTTTAATCCCCGAGCGCAGGAGGTGGTGTGTTTAAAGGCTGTTTTTCAGCATCTATCCACTAGTAACGAAGCGAAAGCATATGAAATTACATTGTAACAGCATTGTAACACATTAATGGCAGACCTGTAATCTCATTTCTGAAGATATATATTAAAAATGAAAACAATGTGAGAAAACTGCTTTTTCAATGCCAGAAGAGGACACAGAATTATTTGTTATTTTTGGGGAAAAAAAAAAAAACCAAAAACCCAGTTTAAAGAAAAGAAAAGGATCGTCCATTGAAATGTATGGGAGAGCGTCAGGTAGCGAGAGCCTATACCTGGCACTGTGCAAGGTTGGACGCCGGCGCTGTACGCTGAGGCTGTGAAAATGATGAATCAGACGCTACATGGCATTATCCCAGTCGCTAAACAGATTCTGGTTGATAAATGTGTAATTGCTGCCGTGTCCTGCGTTTACCAGTCGCTATCTGTCGCTACCTCTCATTAACCAGCCACTACCTGACGCTATCCCTTCTTAAATAAGGGCCTAGGTTGTCTCTTGGCCCCAATTGATGGGAATATGCAGAATAAGCCCAAAAACCAAAGTGGAGGTGAAATGGGAAAAAATATGATTTCTATTAATATTTGCTTCACTTCATACTCCAATATTTCTACTAGAGATTAATACGATAAATATCACAAATACTAACAATTATATCAGCCCAGCGGCCACTAAACTGAATATAACCCGATGGCCGCTAAGGCTCTCCCAACACAACCAGTGACATGTTCTAAGAAGAAATATATTATTTACCTTAAAGAGGACCAACACCCAGGGGTGATCGGCCCGGAAATCTATAAGATTCCCGGGCCGATCACCTCCCACCCCGCGGGACATCCGAGATCGGGATGTCCCGCGGGGTGAAACCCCCCAGAAACCCCAAAAAGACCTTACCTGATCCGCCGCCGCTTCCGCCGCCGCCGCCTCCCGCGCGCCCCTCCAGACGTGCGCGCGCCCGCGCCGGCCCTCTGTGAATGGCCGGCGGGGGCGCGCGCGCGCCGAGAGTGACGCGCGGGAGGCGGCGGCGGCGGAAGCGGCTTGGACGTTCCTGATCCCCGCCTGGACGTTGGCGGGGATTGGCTGCGGCGCTCACGTGGGAGCGTTGAGAGGTGAGTTTTTTGGGGTTTCTGGGGGGTTTCACACAGCGGGGCACCCCCGATCGGGGTGCCCCGCCGAAGTGGACCAAAACCCAGGATAGTCAAAATCCTGGGTGTTGGTCCACTTTAAATACTTTGCAACTACAATCTATTGTGTGAGAAATTATCCACCACACACAGTATAAATGTATAAATTAAAGACGGGTTTAATTAGCAGCACAGTAAATGACCTTACTAACCCAATATGTTCCCAAAGTTTTCCCAAGATGTTATAGGCAGTTGTTACATAAATGATATATGATAGTATTAAAGATGGGTTTAATTAGCAGCACAGTAAATAACCTTACTAACCCAATATGTTCCTCAGTTGTTTCATAAATAAGAAACAGTACAATAAATGTTATAATGGATAGAGTGGATATAGAGAGAGATAATGCAGAGACAAATAGAGATACACAGAATACTTAAGGTTTCATGGTCATTCAGGTAAGGCGTTTACGTTACATTAGTTACAATATAATATATGTTATAGTGGATATAGAGAGAGAGAGATAGATACACAGATACTTAAGGTTTCTTTTTCATTCAGGTAAGGCGTCCATCCATTCATCGGCCCCCCCTTGACTCCCTGCACAGCTATCTAATATATGAACAATATGGGAAGAGGCCAGAATTCCCGCCTCGTGAGAGTGTCTGCCAAGGTCGGCCCACATGAGGTCTCTTATGAGATTAGATATATATTTCATAAAGGGTATAACTCCCACAATATGCGTGTTATCATATTGTCATGATCCCCATTAATTTCTTAGTTAAATGAGCCCAAACACCAAATGTATATCATCCAGGGTCCAATACTATGTGGATTGACAGGCCCTGGACAATATATGTTTGCCATGTTTGATATCAAATGAAAGGCCTCATAGTCCTGAATAAGACCCTCTCATTAATATAGTCATTAGAGATGAGCGAACTTCTTGAAAGTTCGATTCGGGCGATTCGCCGAATTTCCCCAAGAAATTCGGGTTTGCCCGAATCGAACTTTCACGAATCGCTCATCTGAAAAAAAAAAATGCCGGCATGGTGGGAGTGGGCAGGCCGGCTGCACTGTCAGCGGGCAGGCGGCGGCCCGCTGACAGCGTAGCCGGCCTGCCCGCTCCCACCATGCCGGCATTTTATTAAAAAGCAAACACTTACCTGCATGGTCGGAGCGTGGAGGCCGGCGACGCGTCATCAGAGGGCGCCTGAGAGCGGCGCCAGCCTCCACGCTCCGACCATGCAGATAAGTGTTTGCTTTTTAAAAAAAATGCTGGCCTGCCCGCTCCCACCATGCCGGCACTTTTTTTTTCTTATTTCAGGGAAAATTCGATCAGCACGAACCAAAAAAATTCGGGTTTGTGCCGAATCGAATTTTCCCTGAAATTCGGAGCGAATTCCGGTTCGTCCGAACCGGTTCGCTCATCCCTAATAGTCATAACTGACATATTACAAGAATTACAATACTTCCCAGAAATAATATCCAATGCTCATGTGTCCAATGTGTATTGGCAGTCTGGAGTCTGGAGACCTCATTAGGAATTCAAGGTGTGAATATGTGTCTATTGGCATGGTCTGTTTAACATAGACATGGTAGGATGTGGGACCACTATTTGAATGGTAATGTGTCCTTTAACGTAAGGCCAGACAGGAGATGATGAAACAGGAGCTATTCTTATTTCTTCCACAACCTTCTCTTGGACGATGCCAATGACAAGCATATACAGTGCACGGATAGTGTTCATACCTGTCATGGTCTTGCAGTTGTTCAGGAACGTCTTCACCTCCTCCTTCTCCGGCTCAGCAAATGTCTTCTGGGTGCTGTTATGTGAAGAATTAAGAACAAATACGATTTCAATACATAAATACCATTGTCCTCTTCTTTCCTATTGAATTCATTGTTCTTGCACCTCCTTGATGGTGAGCTTACTGACTTGAGCCCTGCTCTCCTACCTCCTGGTGTGTTAGAAGATTCCTACCCTCTCTTATTGTACAGCAGAGGTCCCTAACACTCAGAGAGGCTTGTTAGTCCCATTGACGAAGATTTGTGAATGAAATACAGTCACTAGGCATATAATAGCATACAGTAAGTTTATTCTTCTGCGTTAGGATCCCCACTCATCCCCCTTCTCACCCAAGGAAGATCATGAGCCACACAGGAAGCACAGGACTACCAGGTTGGGGATCCCTGTTGTACAGCATAGGGGCCCTCCTTAATTTGGATGGGAAATTCGGGTTTACGGTAAGTTAATATTTAAAGACCAAAGGTTTACCATACAGTCAGGGCCGCCCACAGACAATATGCACGAGAGGGGGGGAATGCGATCAAACACCCACGCCCGCAGCTCCCATGACGCTTCAAAAGGTGAGCCTCGCCCTTTGAAGCGGCATGGGATCCGTGGGCGTGGGTGTTTGATCGCATTCCCCCCCCTCTTGTGCATATTGTCTGTGGGCGGCCCTGACTGTATGGTAAACCTTTGGTCTTTGCTGGCACAAGCACTTTATGCATGGTGTATTGTCTTTGTCTTCACTTGTTAGTATTTATTGGCGATTATTGGTGGTTATTGGTTCTCTCCTCTTTAAGGAAGATTATGTGCAATATTTAGACACCTGGTTTGCACTAGACACTTTACATAGTTTATTGTGGCCATTGGATTTTGTGATATAATATACTTTATATATGTATTTTGCACCAGACACTTTATACAGTTCATTATGGGCATTAGATTCTATGCTACAATATATTTTATATATGTATATATATTTTGTATAGTTTAGTATTATTTTTTGGCTTTACACTTTGCACTTTAAAAATTTATATATTTATTGTTGTATGTTGATTTTTATCATCATTGTATTATATGAGATTATTAGTTTAATTAATTATAAGAATATCTGCAGAGGTTTTGGTATAGAATAAGGTTTTTGTGCCAGCACAAAAATATATTAGGATACTAGGGTAGATCTACAGCCCACTAGACCTAGATTAGCCTTATTAATATTGGTTGAGTATCTTTGTATATTATGAGAAATCATGGGGGAATTGCCTTGGTTTTAAATGTCTTGTGTTGTATGTGTATTGGAAACATTTTTGAAGTTTTGGTTATTCAATAAAATTCTTTGAATTTTGATATGTGTATTGTTTGGTGCTCCTCATTGGTAGGGAGGTGTGGTTTTTCCACGTCCACTCCAATTGTTGTTGTCTTAGTAAGAGGGAGAACACACTTGTGATTTCAGATAGGTGGTGCACCCCGTAATATCTATTGCAATGCACAAATGGCCTGATTTCCGAACGCCTTTGCCGGAATTCGTGGGGTATCCACCGCTTTTTCCACATTTACAAAAGAAAATGTACCACGTTTGCCCAACTACGCCCACGTTTACTGTATTCATTATTAGTTCAGCGTAGTTGGGCAAAGTACTGCAAACTCTTGAGCAGTTCTCCAGATATTTCCAGCAAACTCCATTAGAATCAATGGGTTTGTAGTGTCAAGATTTTCCCTTTAGGTCCTTTTGGCATCTGTACCTGATCTATGGAAATCCAACAACAAAAATCTTATGGGACTTGAATTAGGGCACTACACCCAAAAAATGTCTTAAATGCATAAACAGTTTTATTATTTGCCACAAATATATACAAAAACAGATACCTAAGACAAGACAAAAAAGTAAAAGCACTAACTTCCCTGGACCATGCTATTACATAGGCGTTATGTGAATATACACCAAATAATTTAGGCGGATTCGCAATATCAATTAATACAAGAGAAGGCAGCCCCCTAACACCCCCTTAAAGTGTTCTATAGTGCCACACATACAATATACACAATTATAAGGTGTAGTGCCCTAATTCTAGTCCCATTAGATTTTTGGATTTACTGAGGTTTGGGGCTAGGGGAGCACCGCCATATCGATAATTCTCCCTTTTTTTTTCTCACTATACATAGCGGTGCCCACATTGTGTATGTTAAACTATGTCCTGTTCGGGGAGATTAGATGTAACATTCTTATGATGTACTACAACAGGAAACCACAGCTCCACGAGAGACGCTTGCACAATATGCTGGATTGTATTATTTTTATTATATTTATATTTTTATTAATTATTATTAATAATTATTCACACGTCCTCTTCAGGAATATTAGATGTAACATTCTTATAATTATTATTAATGTTTATTTATATAGCGCCATTATCTTCCATATCGCTTTACAAGGTGTGATTACAGACAAGGTAAAGCATATAGTACAGGGGACAATACAAACTAGATGCCACGAGGTTTAAACCAGGTGTTGTGAGCACAGGAGACAATAGGAGAGAGAGCCCTGGCCCTGCGAGCTTATAGGGGTCGATTCAAAGAAACATGTTAAAGCTTTGATTTTGGTGCCGATCATCCTATTTTTCCCGAACGCTCGTATGAACTTGCGAGTGATTCTATAAGCTAATCCGTTTCTATCCTAAAATTTCCGTCCGTTCGTATGGCAGTTCGGGAATCAGACCTATGTCAGTTTCCATCCTGAATTTTCCGTTTCATTTCTCAGGTTGCAACATTGGTTTTGCCCTTTTTCCTTTTTTGTCTGGACGTAAATCCTTCTGATCTTGCGCCTGCGCACTACAAACTTACCTCATTAAAGTGCATTCTAAATATTTGTTTTTTTTTTTTGTTTATTTCATTCATTTTGTAGTAACCAACCATTAATGAATGCATTTGCATAAGTAAATCTTACTTTGTTTAATTTTTAGTTAACTTGCATTTTTTACTTGTGGATTTAATTTTAAAATTTTAGCTTCAAATGGTACAACTTTAAATTTTTTGTGTGGTTACCCACACCCTCTACATACCGATTGCTCTCAAAAATTAAAAAACACCCAGCAACTTCTGCATGTTATGAGCCTAGAAACAGCCAAGATGGCGGGTCAGGTATTATCGGGCAGCCTGCAAACAGAAAGGGCCTTGTGACTGTGTTGCTCTGCATTCTTTGATTTTTGACCTTTCCGTGCCCCCAGCTCTGCTGTGTCTGTGCAAAATACAGCAGTAACCCACATCCTGCACTTTATCCCGCTCTCCTCTCCTCAGTAAGTGATCTTCTGACCAAAGATGAGCTAAACTAATTAAACAAAGCAAAGGTAAACAACTACACCAATAAATTCAAATTAAAAATATTATTCTAGTACATCAATTTAAAAATAAATAACAAAGGACATTAGTTTCTTTAAATAACGCAAATATATGGATGTGTTGCAAAATAAAGGTTTACATGCAAAGGACTAATTAAGGTCCACATTAAAATGCTTTTATAAGGCATACATGAAATGTATTAAATCAGGTATGCATTGCCATACAATTTATGGCCTCGGCCATGCTGATACATGCAGTTCATTGGAGCTGAAGGCGCGCAGACTCCTCCACATAGCCAAAAAACCTGTTCACGAACAGCAATCCAACTGCTAAAAGGTGTCGGCAGTGGCTTTCTTTTAAAACGTATTTAGAGGTTGGAAAACTGTTCTCTGAATCACACGGAAACACATCCGATTATCCTAAGTTTTAGGTTTTGATCCTAAGTGTTAGGTTTTGATCCTAAGTTTTAGGTTTTGATCCTACAATTTAGGAACGAACTTCCGATGATCGTAAGAGCATATACGAAATCGGACGAACGCTCGTGCGAGTCGGAAATGGCCAAAAAAACAGGAAAAAATGACTAACACCCACCCAAACTTACGATTCTCGATCCGAAATCAATTAACTTTTGCATTTTGAATCGAGGGGATAGTCTACCTGTCTGGAAAAATCTGGCAGGAAATCTGGCTTCTGTGCCGATTAAACTGACCGCATGTCCCGCTTTCGTTGGGACGCTGCCACTTTGAGGCGTTTTGTCTCACTGACCCCCCAAAAATGGTGGAGACTTAAAGCGGAGCAAAACTCAACAGGGCTGGCCATAGAATCTAAGTAAATCTAATCTAATCGAAATAAATCTCAAATCAAGATGCCCCGCTGTTTTAACCCCTCCCCAAGTCGCAACAATACTCACCTTCTTTCTGGCTCCCTCGCCATCGGCGGTGATGAGGTGTTATAGGATGGGGTTACAGGGCACATTATCACACGTTATCCTACTTTTACCTGTACAACAAAGATAATTAGGCTGCCAGTACAAGCCCAAACCCCTAGAGAAAGGCCGCACTCAGTGGGATGTTATAGATTTTTATAAACCCACTGAGTGCCGACTTTCTCTTCGGGTTTGGGCTTTTACTGGCAGCTTAATTATCTTTGTTGTGCTTCATACACACCTTATGGTGTTTCCCTATTAGCCAGCATCAGTTCAAGGTACAGTCAGCTGTGCGGGAAATCTTTGTTCAATTAAACAATATGTTACCTGTAGACGAAGACGGGTACAATGAGATCGGTGAGGTTTGGGTCCATGTCTGTTTCCATTATCTTCTCGATCATCTCGACATATCCGTTCTTCCATTCCACCCTCTTATCCAGAGGGCTGAAGTTCCCTGACACAACAAGCACACAAGTGTCACAAAAAGCATAGGAGCAAGGGAAAAACTGGCCTAGTTATGTAGTCAATTAAAAATGTAGTCCAAACTGCTTTTTGTACCCTCTTCTGTCCGGCTCCAACTTACTGCTCTAATGTACCCGGCCTCATCCTCAGCCTGTGGGCTCATCCATGCCAGGTCTCTCTGGGCTCAGTGCCGCAAAGCAAATCGGAATGGAACGAGTGTCGCTGAGTAGCGATGAATAGACTTTTTTTGGGCTAGACAATGGCCTTGATTCACAAAGAGTTGAAAAAAACTCATGGTAGTAAAAATTTCAATTAATGCGAAAAATTCCAGAGAATGTCACATTTAGTGAATGACCAGATAGGAAGACAATGAAAGTCACTGGCACTTTTTACTACAGCTTAAAAAGTGTAAACATTTCAATACTTTTTTCAGGAGTAAAAAAGTGCCATTGACTTTCATTGTCTTCCTATCTGGTGATTCACTAACTGTGAAATTCTCGAGATTTTTTTCTCATTAACTGAATTTTTTACTACCATGAGAGTTTTTTCAACTCTTTGTGAATCAAGACCAATGACTTTAAAAAGGAATATAACACAACATATTATATTCAATAGGATCCCCCCCCATTGTATTAGTAACTATATATATATATATATATATATATATATATACAGCAACATAGACGCAAGGAAAATCTCCACAAACCCTGCTTTATAAATAATCAATAGCGGTACAATTATAATGTTTAAGGAAGTACACCATCAATACCATAAGAAAACCAAGAAAGACATTTCACAAAGGAGATACCAATTGAAAAACCCTATGGACATAATAAATAGAGATGAGCCAATCAATTCCTTTTAACCATATTTCACTCCAAAGTTCAGGGTAAAATGAATTTGGCACAAAATCCGGATTTTGTGGATTATCTTGGTATTCCTGGCAATTGAATTTTTCACAAAAATATTTTTTTAAAAAGTCACCCGCTCCGTTGCTATTTAGTGCCAGGTCTTACCCTAAATGCAAGGGACCATTCGTAGCCTCGTAGCATGTCCGCCCTCAGAAAAGCTGTCCGTAACCCATCCACTAAAATGCCGTCCATAACCCACCCTGCTGTCTGTAGCCCATCCACCCTCTGAGAATTCATGTATAATCTGCCCAAACTCCAAGAAGCCGCCAGTAGCCCATCCACCAAGGAGCCGTCCATAGACTGCCCTACCTCCAAGAAGCCGTTCATAGCCCGTCCACCCTTTGAGAAGTAATGTGTAGCCCGTCCACCCTGCAAGAAGCCATCTGTAGCACGTCCACCAAAAAGCCATCTGTAGCCCGTCTACCAAGAAGCCATCTGTAGCCCATCCACCCTTTGAGAAGCCGCTTGTAGTCCGTCCACTCTTCGAGAAGCCATCTGTAGTCTGTCCACCCTCTGAGAAGTCATGTGTATCCCATCCAACCTCCAGGAAGCATCCTGTAGCCCATCCACCAAGGAGCCATCCATAGACTGCCCTCCCTCCAAGAAGCCGTATATATCCCGTACACCCTTTGAGAAGCAATGTGTAGTCCGCCCATCCTGCAAGAAGCCATCTGTAGCCCATCCACCAAGAAGCCATCTGTAGGCCGTCTGCCAAGAAGCCATCTGTAGCCCATCCACCCTTTGAGAAGCCACTTGTAGTCCGTCCACTCTCCGAGAAGCCATCTGTAGTCTGTCCACCCTCTGGGAAGTCGTGTGTATCCCATCCAACCTCCTAGAAGCATTCTGTAGCCCGTCCACCAAGGAGCCGTCCATAGACTGCCCTCCCTCCAAAAAGCCGTCCATAGCCTGTACACCCTTTAAGAAGCAGTCTATAGCCCGTCCACCGAGAAGCCATCCATAGCCCGTCCACCCTCCGAGAAGCCGCTTGTAGTCAAACCCTCCCTCCCCGCTCTGAGAAATTGTGGCATGGGCAGCGCCCCCTCCATCCCTCAGCTGTGTGTTCAGTTGTGGCGAGCACAGTAACAGAGAGCTTAGAAAGATGTGAAAGTGCATTGGACTTGTTGGCTAGACAAGAAAAGGGGGTGAGCCAGGGGGGGTTCACGCAGTGGGGCAACCCAAACCGGGATACCACAGGGGGACGGGTTAGTGAAATCCCTAGTTTTGGTCCACCTTAAGAAGGTTTTCTCTGATGAGGGACTTGGATGTATCAGGAATGGAATATAATGGTCCCCCTATTCTTCAAAATTCGAATCAAATTTTGAAGAATTTTGCTCATCACTAACATTCAAGTGTCAAAAATGAATGCACAAGCTGCAATAACATGATAATAGAGAAACAACACAAAACATGTGCAAAATGCACCACAAACAAGTCTTAAAGAAGAATTTGCCGACCAGGAAAATGTAGACCTGAAATTAATATCACCAGCGGGTTGATGGAGAGGTGGAGGAGGCTCTTAAAGAGACCCTATGCAATCAGGAGATGCTGTGACGGATCCAAAGGCCGGCAACAAAAATGGTGGAAGGACTTAAACATAAAACTTATCAGGAGAGACTTAAAAGAACTTAATCTGTACAGTCTGGAGGGAAGAAGAAAGAGAGGGGACATGATTGAGATCCTGTGACAACAGGGAATAAGGTTTAGGAGGGAAGCTTAGCTTAGCTTAGAACAAGCTGGTCAGAGGAAAGATCAGGAGCAATGTTAAAAAATATTATGTTACAGAAAGAGTAGTAGATGCCGGGAACAAACTTCCAGCAGAGGTAGTTGAAAAATCGACAGTAAGTGAATAAGCACATGCCTGGTATAAGCCTCCATCTATTCCTAAGACAAAGAGAGCATACAATATATACATAAGATACAGAGAACATATAGTATACACATTAGATACAGAGAACATACAGTATATACATAAGATAAAGACAACATACAGTATACATATAAGATACAGAGACCATACAGTATACAAATAAGATACAGAGAACATACATTATATACATAAGATAAAGACAACATACAGTATACAAATACGATACAGAGAACATACAGTATACACATAAGATACAGAGAACATACAGTATACACATAAGATACAGAGAACATACAGTATACACATAAGATAAAGAGAACATACAGTATATACATAAGATACAAGGACCATACAGTATACAAATAAGATACAGAGAACATTCAGTATACACATAAGATACAGAGAACATACAGTATATACATAAGATAAAGAGAACATACAGTATATACATAAGATACAGAGACCATACAGTATACAAATAAGATACAGAGAACATACAGTATATACATAAGATAAAGAGAACATACAGTATACACATAAGATACAGAGAACATACATTATATGCATAAGATACAGAGAACATACAGTATACACATAAGATACAGAGAACATACAGTATATACATAAGATAAAGACAACATACAGTATACACATAAGATACAGAGAACATACAGTATACACATAAGATACAGAGAACATACATTATATGCATAAGATACAGAGAACATACAGTATACACATAAGATACAGAGAACATACAGTATATACATAAGATAAAGACAACATACAGTATACACATACGATACAGAGGCCATACAGTATACAAATAAGATACAGAGAACATACAAAATATACATAAGATAAAGACAACATACAGTATACACATAAGATACAGAGAACATACAGTATACACATAAGATACAGAGAACATACAGTATACACATAAGATACAGAGAACATACAGTATATACATAAGATAAAGAGAACATACAGTATATACACAAGATACAGAGACCATACAGTATACAAATAAGATACAGAGAACATACATTATATACATAAGATAAAGACAACATACAGTATACACATAAGATACAGAGAACATACAGTATACACATAGGATACAGAGAACATACAGTATACACATAAGATACAGACAACATACAGTATACACATAAGATACAGAGAACATACAGTATACACATAAGATACAGAGAACATATAGTATACACATAAGATACAGAGAACATACAGTATACACATAGGATAAAGAGAACATACAGTATATACATAAGATAAAGAGAACATACAGAATACTCATAAGGTACAGAGAACATACAGTATACACATTAGATACAGAGAACATACAGTTTACACACAAGATAAAGAGAACATACAGTATACACATAAGATACAGAGAACAGATATTATATACATAAGCTAAAGAGAACATACAGTATACACATAAGATACAGAGAACATACAGTATATACATAAGATAAAGAGAACATACAGTATACACATAAGATACAGAGAACATACATTTTTTACATAAGCTAAAGAGAACATACAGTATATACATAAGGTACAGAGAACATACAGTATACACATAAGATACAGAGAACATACAGTATACACATAGGATAAAGAGAACATACAGTATATACATAAGGTACAGAGAACATACAGTATATACACATAAGATACAGAGAACATACAGTATACACATAAGATACAGAGAACATACAGTATACACATAAGATAAAGAAAACATACAGTATATACATAAGATACAGAGAACATACAGTATACACATAACATACAGAGAACATACAGTATATACACATAAGATACAGAGAACATACAGTATACACATAAGATACAGAGAACATACAGTATACACATAAGATACAGAGAACATACAGTATACACATAAGATACAGAGAACATACAGTATACACATAAGATACAGAGAACATACATTATATACATTAAATACAGAGAACAGACATTATATACATAAAATAAAGAGAACATACAGTATACACATAAGATACAGAGAACATACAGTATACGAATAAGGTACAGAGAACATACAGTATACACATTAGATACAGAGAACATACAGTATACACATAAGATAAAGAGAACATACAGTATACACATAAGATACAGAGAACATACATTATATACATAAGATAAAGACAACATACAGTATACACATAAGATACAGAGAACATACATTATTTACATAAGCTAAAGAGAACATACAGTATATACATAAGATACAGAGAACATACAGTATACACATAAGATAAAGAGAACATACAGTATATACATATGATAAAGAGAACTTACAGTATACACATAAGATACAGAGAACATACATTATTTACATAAGCTAAAGAGAACATACAGTATACACATAAGATACAGAGAACATACAGTATACACATAAGATAAAGAGAACATACAGTATATACATAAGATAAAGAGAACATACAGTATATACATAAGATACAGAGAACATACAGTATACACATAAGATACAGAGAACATACAGTATATACATAAGATACAGAGAACATACAGTATACACATAAGATACAGAGAACATACAGTATATACATAAGATACAGAGAACATACAGTATACACATAAGATACAGAGAACATACAGTATATACACATAAGATACAGAGAACATACAGTATACACATAAGATACAGAGAACATACAGTATACACATAAGATACAGAGAACATACAGTATACACATAAGATACAGAGAACATACAGTATACACATAAGGGCAGAGTAGATGGACCGTATGGTCTCCTTCTGCTGTCATCCGCCTATGTCTATGACTAACAACAGTTTAAAACTCTCTGAAAAGCATAAATATAATTCAGTGAATAATGGATTTGGATATTTTGAATTTGAGTGTTTTATACAACTCACCTAGCTGAGCATAAATTTCCGCTGATTCTGAAGAATTGAGAGTTAAGCACCCCCGGTTGTCCACTATGGTGATGTTCGAGGTGAGCGGATAGGTCGTCCTGTGTGTCGTGACACCGCCGTGGAGATCTATTGCCAGCGCGTGTTGCAGGTAGGGGCCGTTTTTTAAGGCGTAGAAGCAGGAGTTGATCAGGGAGGACTTCCCGTGCCCCATGTAGCCAAACAGCTGCAGCAGCACCCGCTTATACCCCTGGCTTCCCCATTTACAGGATCCCAGGCTGAAGTTGAGGATGTATTCTTGGACTTTCTCAATCGGTCTCTGAAACTCCTCCATTTTTTCTTTCTTTAATTTAATTCTTACGATGGTCAAAGGAGAGCTGGTAAAGCCACTTATGGACAATATAAGAAATGTCCGCTCACCACCTAATCCCGAGTGTGCACGGCCGTGGGGAGGTCTCAAACCCAATAAATAGCATGAAAAGCAAAGTGAATGGTCCGCACTCCTCTTCTTATAAAACTTTCTTAATTATGCGTTTAAAATCATCTCCATAGTGTGTCAAAAGCCAATAAAATCAGTAGTAATTAAAGTCCTGGAAAGTCATATATGCAGTATAGGCGACTTACGCGTTTCTGACTCCTATCTCCAGTCCTTAATCATAGTAGCCTATTGCATGAAATATTGCACTTATATATAGTAAAAAATTAATGTAAAGCACTCACCTGATAGGAGGCAGCCAAGCTGCAGGCTGGAGGCTGTCTCACAGTGAGGAATTTGCAGGGGCGTGTGGAGCGGTTAACCCCTGATGGTAGAGGGATTATAATGCAAGCAAAATGACACGCAGGGCCCAATGATTAAATGGAAAGGGGGCCCAGAGAGAGAACAGACAGCCAGTCTGCAACTTAGCAACGAACCTGCTGTAGTGCTCATAGGACTGAGATAACTCACAGCCCTGTAAAAAGTATGTGCAATAGAAATCAATCAAAGGACAAGTGTAAAAAATATAAATAAATATATATAAATATGAGTAATTAATTGTATATAAACATATGTAAAAATATGTGTACACAAGAATTCATGTCGGGTTCCATACAAACTAATTATGCATAATATTTAATAGTACATCCAACTAGTTAGTATATAATAGCTGATAACCTGCCAAAATATTGTGATCTACGTGGGTAATAATAATGCCCTTATCTATCTGTAAAGTATGCAATATCAACTCTGTGATTGAGGCTAGAGATGAGCGAACTTTTGAAAAATTCGATTCGACTGATTCGCCGAATTTTCCGACAAAAATCGTTTCGACCCGAATAAATTCGCGACGAATCGCTATTAAAAATGGCTATTTCTGAGCCTCCTAGAGCCTCAATAGGGTTGTAAACCATTCTGCCTTGCTGTAACACGCACAGGATGCGTGCTGGGTTAGTTAAATAATACTTTGAAGAAATATCACATGCAGATCAGAGGCATCGCTAATAGAATCGCAGAGCGGCACAATTGCAGAGAGTTGAAGTGGCATCACAATGAGGGGCAGAAGGAGCCCAAACATTGCTTTAAAGAGACACTGGAGTTGGCAGCAGCAGGAGCCCAAAAATTGGATGAATCACACCCTGGAGTTGGCAGCAGCAGCAGGAGCCCAAACATTACTTTAAAGAGACCCTGGGGTTGGCTTCAGGAGCCCAAAAATTGGATGAATCACACCCTGGAGTTGGCAGCAGCAGCAGGAGCCCAAATATTACTTTAAAGAGACCCTGGGGTTGGCTTCAGGAGCCCAAAAATTGGATGAATCACACCCTGGAGTTGGCAGCAGCAGCAGGAGCCCAAACATTACTTTAAAGAGTCCCTGGGGTTGGCTTCAGGAGCCCAAAAATTGGATGAATCACACCCTGGAGTTGGCAGCAGCAGCAGGAGCCCAAATATTACTTTAAAGAGACCCTGGGGTTGGCTTCAGGAGCCCAAAAATTGGATGAATCACACCCTGGAGTTGGCAGCAGCAGCAGGAGCCCAAATATTACTTTAAAGAGACCCTGGGGTTGGCTTCAGGAGCCCAAAAATTGGATGAATCACACCCTGGAGTTGGCAGCAGCAGCAGGAGCCCAAATATTACTTTAAAGAGACCCTGGGGTTGGCTTCAGGAGCCCAAAAATTGGATGAATCACACCCTGGAGTTGGCAGCAGCAGGAGCCCAAATATTACTTTAAAGAGACACTGGGGTTGGCTTCAGGAGCCCAAAAATTGGATGAATCACACCCTGGAGTTGGCAGCAGCAGCAGCAGGAGCCCAAATATTACTTTAAAGAGACACTGGGGTTGGCTTCAGGAGCCCAAAAATTGGATGAATCACACCCTGGAGTTGGCAGCAGCAGCAGCAGGAGCCCAAATATTACTTTAAAGAGACACTGGGGTTGGCTTCAGGAGCCCAAAAATTGGATGAATCACACCCTGGAGTTGGCAGCAGCAGCAGCAGGAGCCCAAATATTACTTTAAAGAGACACTGGGGTTGGCTTCAGGAGCCCAAAAATTGGATGATTCACACCCTGGAGTTGGCAGCAGCAGCAGCAGCAGCAGGAGCCCAAATATGGGGTTGGCTTCAGGAGCCCAAAAATTGGATGAATCACACCCTGGAGTTGGCAGCAGCAGGAGCCCAAATATTACTTTAAAGAGACCCTGGGGTTGGCCTCAGGAGCCCAAAAATTGGATGAATCACACCCTGGAGTTGGCAGCAGCAGCAGCAGGAGCCCAAATATTACTTTAAAGAGACACTGGGGTTGGCTTCAGGAGCCCAAAAATTGGATGAATCACACCCTGGAGTTGGCAGCAGCAGGAGCCCAAATATTACTTTAAAGAGACCCTGGGGTTGGCCTCAGGAGCCCAAAAATTGGATGAATCACACCCTGGAGTTGGCAGCAGCAGCAGCAGCAGCAGGATCCCAAACATTACTTTAAAGAGACCCTGGGGTTGGCCTCAGGAGCCCAAAAATTGGATGAATCACACCCTGGAGTTGGCAGGAGTTGACAGCAGCAGCAGGAGCCCAAACATTACTTAAAAGAGACACTGGGGTTGGCTTCAGGAGCCCAAAAATTGGATGAATCACACCCTGGAGTTGGCAGGAGTTGACAGCAGCAGCAGGAGCCCAAACATTACTTAAAAGAGACACTGGGGTTGGCTTCAGGAGCCCAAAAATTGGATGAATCACACCCTGGAGTTGGCAGGAGTTGACAGCAGCAGCAGGAGCCCAAATATTACATTAAAGAGACCCTGGGGTTGGCCTCAGGAGCCCAAAAATTGGATGAATCACACCCTGGAGTTGGCAGCAGCAGCAGCAGGAGCCCAAATATACACTGGAGTTGCTTTCAGGAGCCCAAAAATTGGATGAATCACACACTGGAGTTGGCAGCAGCAGCAGCAGGAGCCCAAATATACACTGGAGTTGCCTTCAGGAGCCCAAAAATTGGATGAATCACACACTGGAGTTGGCAGCAGCAGGAGCCCAAATATACACAGGAGTTGGCTTCAGGAGCCCAAAAATTGGATGAATCACACCCTGGAGTTGGCAGGAGTTGACAGCAGCAGCAGCAGCAGGAGCCCAAATATTACTTTAAAGAGACACTGGGGTTGGCTTCAGGAGCCCAAAAATTGGATGAATCACACCCTGGAGTTGGCAGCAGCAGCAGCAGGAGCCCAAATATTACTTTAAAGAGACACTGGGGTTGGCTTCAGGAGCCCAAAAATTGGATGAATCACACCCTGGAGTTGGCAGCAGCAGCAGCAGGAGCCCAAATATTACTTTAAAGAGACACTGGGGTTGGCTTCAGGAGCCCAAAAATTGGATGATTCACACCCTGGAGTTGGCAGCAGCAGCAGCAGGAGCCCAAATATTACTTTAAAGAGACACTGGGGTTGGCTTCAGGAGCCCAAAAATTGGATGAATCACACCCTGGAGTTGGCAGCAGCAGGAGCCCAAATATTACTTTACAGAGACCCTGGGGTTGGCCTCAGGAGCCCAAAAATTGGATGAATCACACCCTGGAGTTGGCAGCAGCAGCAGCAGCAGCAGCAGGAGCCCAAATATTACTTTAAAGAGACACTGGGGTTGGCTTCAGGAGCCCAAAAATTGGATGAATCACACCCTGGAGTTGGCAGCAGCAGGAGCCCAAATATTACTTTAAAGAGACCCTGGGGTTGGCCTCAGGAGCCCAAAAATTGGATGAATCACACCCTGGAGTTGGCAGCAGCAGCAGCAGCAGGAGCCCAAACATTACTTTAAAGAGACCCTGGGGTTGGCCTCAGGAGCCCAAAAATTGGATGAATCACACCCTGGAGTTGTCAGGAGTTGACAGCAGCAGCAGGAGCCCAAACATTACTTAAAAGAGACACTGGGGTTGGCTTCAGGAGCCCAACAATTGGATGAATCACACCCTGGAGTTGGCAGGAGTTGACAGCAGCAGCAGGAGCCCAAACATTACTTAAAAGAGACACTGGGGTTGGCTTCAGGAGCCCAAAAATTGGATGAATCACACCCTGGAGTTGGCAGGAGTTGACAGCAGCAGCAGGAGCCCAAATATTACATTAAAGAGACCCTGGGGTTGGCCTCAGGAGCCCAAAAATTGGATGAATCACACCCTGGATTTGGCAGCAGCAGCAGCAGGAGCCCAAATATACACTGGAGTTGCCTTCAGGAGCCCAAAAATTGGATGAATCACACACTGGAGTTGGCAGCAGCAGCAGCAGGAGCCCAAATATACACTGGAGTTGCCTTCAGGAGCTCAAAAATTGGATGAATCACACACTGGAGTTGGCAGCAGCAGGAGCCCAAATATACACAGGAGTTGGCTTCAGGAGCCCAAAAATTGGATGAATCACACCCTGGAGTTGGCAGGAGTTGACAGCAGCAGCAACAGCAGGAGCCCAAATATTACTTTAAAGAGACCCTGGGGTTGGCCTCAGGAGCCCAAAAATTGGATGAATCACACCCTGGAGTTGGCAGCAGCAGCAGCAGGAGCCCAAATATACACTGGAGTTGGCTTCAGGAGCCCAAAAATTGGATGAATCACACCCTGGAGTTGGCAGCAGCAGCAGGAGCCCAAATATACACTGGAGTTGGCTTCAGGAGCCCAAAAATTGGATGAATCACACCCTGGAGTTGGCAGAAGTTGGCAGCAGCAGCAGCAGGAGCCCAAATATACACTGGAGTTGGCTTCAGGAGCCCAAAAATTGGATGAATCACACCCTGGAGTTGGCAGGAGTTGACAGCAGCAGCAGCAGCAGGAGCCCAAATATTACTTTAAAGAGACCCTGGGGTTGGCCTCAGGAGCCCAAAAATTGGATGAATCACACCCTGGAGTTGGCAGCAGCAGGAGCCCAAATATTACTTTAAAGAGACCCTGTGGTTGGCCTCAGGAGCCCAAAAATTGGATGAATCACACCCTGGAGTTGGCAGAAGTTGGCAGCAGCAGCAGCAGGAGCCCAAATATACACTGGAGTTGGCTTCAGGAGCCCAAAAATTGGATGAATCACACCCTGGAGTTGGCAGGAGTTGACAGCAGCAGCAGCAGCAGGAGCCCAAATATTACTTTAAAGAGACCCTGGGGTTGGCCTCAGGAGCCCAAAAATTGGATGAATCACACCCTGGAGTTGGCAGCAGCAGGAGCCCAAATATTACTTTAAAGAGACCCTGGGGTTGGCCTCAGGAGCACAAAAATTGGATGAATCACACCCTGGAGTTGCAAGCAGCAGCAGGAGCCCAAACATTACTTTAAACAGACCCTGGGGTTGGCTTCAGGAGCCCAAAAATTGGATGAATCACACCCTGGAGTTGGCAGCAGCAGCAGCAGGAGCCCAAATATACACTGGAGTTGCCTTCAGGAGCCCAAAAATTGGATGAATCACACCCTGGAGTTGGCAGCAGCAGGAGCCCAAATATACACCGGAGTTGGCTTCAGGAGCCCAAAAATTGGATGAATCACACCCTGGAGTTGGCAGAAGTTGGCAGCAGCAGGAGCCCAAATATACACTGGAGTTGGCTTCAGGAGCCCAAAAATTGGATGAATCACACCCTGGAGTTGGCAGGAGTTGACAGCAGCAGCAGCAGCAGGAGCCCAAATATTACTTTAAAGAGACCCTGGGGTTGGCCTCAGGAGCCCAAAAATTGGATGAATCACACCCTGGAGTTGGCAGCAACAGGGGCCCAAATATTACTTTAAAGAGACCCTGGGGTTGGCCTCAGGAGCCCAAAAATTGGATGAATCACACCCTGGAGTTGGCAGCAGCTGGAGCCCAAATATTACTTTAAAGAGACCCTGGGGTTGGCCTCAGGAGCCCAAAAATTGGATGAATCACACCCTGGAGTTGCAAGCAGCAGCAGGAGCCCAAACATTACTTTAAACAGACCCTGGGGTTGGCTTCAGGAGCCCAAAAATTGGATGAATCACACCCTGGAGTTGGCAGCAGCAGCAGGAGCCCAAATATTACTTTAAAGAGACCCTGGGGTTGGCCTCAGGAGCCCAAAAATTGGATGAATCACACCCTGGAGTTGGCAGCAGCAGCAGCAGCAGCAGGAGCCCAAACATTACTTTAAAGAGACACTGGGGTTGGCTTCAGGAGCCCAAAAATTGGATGAATCACACCCTGGAGTTGGCAGCAGCAGGAGCCCAAATATTACTTTAAAGAGACCCTGGGGTTGGCCTCAGGAGCCCAAAAATTGGATGAATCACACCCTGGAGTTGGCAGCAGCAGGAGCCCAAACATTACTTTAAAGAGACCCTGGGGTTGGCCTCAGGAGCCCAAAAATTGGATGAATCACACCCTGGAGTTGGCAGAAGTTGGCAGCAGCAGCAGGAGCCCAAACATTACTTAAAAGAGACACTGGGGTTGGCTTCAGGAGCCCAAAAATTGGATGAATCACACCCTGGAGTTGGCAGAAGTTGGCAGCAGCAGCAGGAGCCCAAACATTACTTAAAAGAGACACTGGGGTTGGCTTCAGGAGCCCAAAAATTGGATGAATCACACCCTGGAGTTGGCAGGAGTTGACAGCAGCAGCAGGAGCCCAAATATTACATTAAAGAGACCCTGGGGTTGGCCTCAGGAGCCCAAAAATTGGATGAATCACACCCTGGAGTTGGCAGCAGCAGGAGCCCAAATATTACTTTAAAGAGACCCTGGGGTTGGCCTCAGGAGCCCAAAAATTGGATGAATCACACCCTGGAGTTGGCAGAAGTTGGCAGCAGCAGCAGCAGGAGCCCAAATATACACTGGAGTTGGCTTCAGGAGCCCAAAAATTGGATGAATCACACCCTGGAGTTGGCAGGAGTTGACAGCAGCAGCAGCAGGAGCCCAAATATACACTGGAGTTGGCTTCAGGAGCCCAAAAATTGGATGAATCACACCCTGGAGTTGGCAGGAGTTGACAGCAGCAGCAGCAGCAGGAGCCCAAATATTACTTTAAAGAGACACTGGGGTTGGCTTCAGGAGCCCAACAATTGGATGAATCACACCCTGGAGTTGGCAGAAGTTGGCAGCAGCAGCAGCAGGAGCCCAAAAAATGGCCTAAAGACATAAATATGTTTTGCACCATTTGGAAAGTGTAAAACGTGGCACCATGCTGAATCTAGTCGCATGCATCAGGCATTGGTGGGTGGAAATCCTGGCTGATCCATCCCTGATTCATTTTGACAAAGGTGAGTCTCTCCACATTTTTAGTTGACAGACGAGTTCTCCTCGCCGTAACTATGGCCCCCGCCGCACTAAACACCCGCTCAGATGGCACGCTACTTGCCGGGCAGGACAGCTTTTCCAGGGCAAACTCTGCTAGTTGCGGCCACAAATCAAGTTTGGCTGCCCAGAAGTCCAGCGGATCCTCAAGGTGTGTTGGCATGGTCATGTCAAAGTATGACATGACCTGCTGGTTCAGGTCCTGCTCCAGGTCTTCCTGCTGCTCATGAGTAGCCTCACTATGCGGGTGTAGAAAGCTACTCATTAGCGACTGAAGACTGAGGCTGCTGCTGCTGATGGAGCTGCTGCTGCTGCTCCTGCCAACCCCCCCAGCGGCCATGGCAGTGGAAGGTGAGCGCAGAGGTCCCCTCGAGTCAGACCTGCGAGAGTATGGACCATGGCGCAGATAGGCATCGGCCAACTGCCTACGTAGAATGTCTTTGTAGTAGTTGAGTTTGTCCTCCCTCTCGGTGGGTTTAAAAAATGCCCCCATTTTGTGCCGGAAGCGAGGGTCCAATAAGGTGGACAGCCAGAAGTCATCCCGCCGACAGATGGAAACAATTCTGGGGTCACTACGCAAGCACGTGAGCATGCTTCGTGCCATTTGCGCAAGTGACTCGGATGGACTACCTGTCTCCATCTCCACTGCATACTGCCACGGTGTGCCCGGGTCCTCTGTCTCGCCTTCCTCAAAAACCTCTAGCTCCTCTGGCTGCTCCTGCTCCTCCTCTCCTGTCCGCTGACTAGATAAACCAGCCATTTCGCCAAGCCTAAACTGTGTTTCGCTGGGCAACTCCTCCTCCTCCTCTTCCTCCTCCTCCTCCAGTTCAGCTCCAACGGGGTTCATGTGGCCGTAAGATGTAAACGCCATGTCTCCAGTGCCCTGACCAGCCATGGTTTCCAACATGTGCTGTAGTACATGAAGCAGTGAAATCACGTCGTTCATCCCGTAATCCTGCCGACTGACAAATAAAGTGGCTTCCTCAAAGGGCCTGAGCAAACGGCAGGTGTCACGTATGAGCTGCCACTGGTTGACATTGAAGTTACACAGGGGAGTCCCCCTATCTGCTTGGATCATCAGGAAATCCGTGATGGCTTTTCTCTGTTCATATAATCGGTCCAACATGTGAAGGGTGGAATTCCAACGGGTGGAAACATCGCAAATCAGACTATGTTGGGGGATACCATTCTGACGCTGTAGCTCAAGAAGGGTGTGTTTGGCGGTGTAGGAGTGGCTGAAGTGCATGCAAAGTTTCCTTGAAGTTGTTAGGATGTCTTGCAGATGGGGGGAACACTTCAGAAACCGCTTGACAACCAGATTGAAGACGTGAGCCATGCAGGGGGCATGGGTCAGGCTTCCTTGGCGCAGCGCAGACAAAATGTTCTTCCCATTGTCGGTAACCATGATTCCTATTTTAAGTTTTCTCTGAGTAAGCCATGTTTGGATTTCCTGATGAATACATTTAAGCAGTTCCTCCCCTGTGTGACTCCGTTCGCCAAGACAAACCATGTGAAGCACTGCGTGACACCTCCGTGCCCTGCACACATGGTAGACTGGAGGGGCACTGAGACTTGAGCCTACAGTGTAGGGTGAGGAGATGAGGAGGCCGAGTCGCACGGTGTCACAGGTCCAATGGGCAGAGAGCGCGGAGGCCGAAGCGGCGTGACCTGTCCAAGTTGCTGCTGCAAAGGGACCACATTCACCCAGTGGGCCGTAAACGACATGTACTGCCCCTGACCGTAGTTACAGCTCCAGATGTCGGCGCTGCCATGTATTTTGCTACACACCGACAGGCTCAAGGACTGGCCCACCTTCTGTTCAACAAAAGTGTGCAGCGCTGGTACTGCCTTCTTGGCAAAGAAATGACGGCTTGGGACTCTCCACCTCGGCTCGGCACAAGCCATCAGTTCTCTGAAAGGTGCAGATTCCACCACCTGAAAAGGGAGCGACTGCAGCACCAGCAACTTGGACAGGAGCACATTCAGCTTCTGCGCCGTAGGATGAGTGGGCGCATACTGCTGTCTCTTGGACATGGCTTCGCTGATGGATTGCTGGCGGGATGCATGACTTGGAGGAGGAGGAGCAGGAGCGACAGAGGATGGGTATGACGCACAGCTGCCTTCGGCTGAGGTGCTGGAGCCTTGGCTGGCAGAAATTGGGAGCTCACTTGGTGAGGAAGCAGACTGGACCACCCCTTGGGAGCCTCGGTTCTCCCAGGTCGTTTTATGGTGACGCATCATATGTTGACGCAGGGCCGTGGTGCCAACATTTGGACCCTGGCCACGCTTCACCTTTTGCCTACATATCTTGCATGTGGCCATGTTACCCTCCTGCGGATGCCTCAGGAAAAACTGCCACACTGCCGAGTAGCTACTTTTCCCACCCCCTGGCCTCACTGATTCACTGCTGCTGTTGCCAACTCCAGGAACCCCTGCTCCACTACCTCCTGATAAGGTAGACTGCCGCACAGCAGGTGCTCTACCCCGGCCCCGGCCCCGGCCGGCTCCAGCCTTTGGAATTGTGCCCCCATGCTGACTGCTACCACCTTGCTGCCTCAGCTGCTGACTCCGGGGCAACCTGCGCCCCTCTTCTCCTGATGATGACGATGAAGCCCCTTCCTCACCCGGCTCCCAAGTGCGATCGGCTTCATCGTCATCATCATCATCACCGAGTTGTGGCTGTACGTCACTGATGTTCGTGGATTCGTCAACAGTGTCTGGCGCAGGAGCTGGAACGCTCGCAGCACCCACGACACTGTCCACATCACTATTTGTCTGCCTAGCTAAAGAAGCCACCTCCATTTCTTGGCTGGGCAGTAGCTGCTGACTGTCCTCTATCTGATGGTCCTCCTCACTAAAGAGTGGAGCTGAACCCAAAGCATAGGATACGTCGCTGGGGAAGGGAACGGCGTAGGACAGAGGCAATGGGAGGACAGGGACTGCTCTCGGGGCATGCCAACTCAGGGTTGTGTCAGAGGAACCTACCGACCCTAGACTGGGGGTCTCAGACGTAAGTTGTGATGATGTTGTTGATGAGCGCGTCAACCAATCTACCACGGCAGATGCGTTACTGGTGGAGACCCGACCGCTAGCAGATACTGGCAGATTAGGTCTCTCAGCGTGACTCCTGCTGCTACTGGCCCCCAGTCTGATGCGAGCTCTGCCTGCGGAATCTTGGCCTCTGCCACTCCTCTTTTCACTTCCAGGCACTTGTCTGCCCGACATAGTCTAACTGGCGTGGTAGTAGGTGATATTTAAAGAACCCCCGGGCAGCGGTGGGTCTATATGAAACAGAATATAATGCACACCAAAAGTGAGCAGTAACACTCAGCCTCCAACAGGCCTGCTTAGTGTAAATAAGAGAGCTGCTTAGTGTAAATAAAGAGGGGTATGCTATGTTACAGAATGGGATGCCCCAACAGAAGTGCACCTGGCAGGCAGCAGTAAGTCTATGCCCAGCAAAAGTGTCTTTATCAGGCTAATTTCAATTATAATAAGTGCAAATGGTTATATGGTCTTAAACAGAGGCTGCTGTAGTCACAGAATGGGATGCCACAACAGAAGTGGACATGGCAGGGTCTAGAAGTACTATGGCCAGCAAAAGTGTCTTTATCAGGCTAATTTCAATTATAATAAGAGCAAATGGTTATATGGTCTTAAACAGAGGCTGCTGTAGTCACAGAATGGGATGCCACAACAGAAGTGGACCTGGCAGGGTCCAGAAGTACTATGGCCAGCAAAAGTGTCTTTATCAGGTTAATTTCAATTATAATAAGAGCAAATGGTTATATGGTCTTAAACAGAGGCTGCTTTAGTCACAGAATGGGATGCCCTGGCAGGGTCCAGAAGTACTATGCCCAGCAAAAGTGTCTTTATCAGGCCTAATTTCAAATATAATAAGAGCAAATGGTTATATGGTCTTAAACAGAGGCTGCTGTAGTCACAGAATGGGATGCCCTGGCAGGGACAAGTAGTGCTATGCCCAGCAAAAGTGTCTTTATCAGGCCTAATTTCAAATATAATAAGAGCAAATGGTTATATGGTCTTAAACAGAGGCTGCTGTAGTCACAGAATGGGATGCCCTGGCAGGGACAAGTAGTGCTATGCCCAGCAAAAGTGTCTTTATCAGGCCTAATTTCAAATATAATAAGAGCAAATGGTTATATGGTCTTAAACAGAGGCTGCTGTAGTCACAGAATGGGATGCCCTGGCAGGGTCCAGAAGTACTATGGCCAGCAAAAGTGTCTTTATCAGGCTAATTTCAAATATAATAAGAGCAAATGGTTATATGGTCTTAAACAGAGGCTGCTGTAGTCACAGAATGGGATGCCCTGGCAGGGACAAGTAGTGCTATGCCCAGCAAAAGTGTCTTTATCAGGCCTAATTTCAAATATAATAAGAGCAAATGGTTATATGGTCTTAAACAGAGGCTGCTGTAGTCACAGAATGGGATGCCCTGGCAGGGACAAGTAGTGCTATGCCCAGCAAAAGTGTCTTTATCAGGCCTAATTTCAAATATAATAAGAGCAAATGGTTATATGGTCTTAAACAGAGGCTGCTGTAGTCACAGAATGGGATGCCCTGGCAGGGACAAGTAGTGCTATGCCCAGCAAAAGTGTCTTTATCAGGCCTAATTTCAAATATAATAAGAGCAAATGGTTATATGGTCTTAAACAGAGGCTGCTGTAGTCACAGAATGGGATGCCCTGGCAGGGTCCAGAAGTACTATGCCCAGCAAAAGTGTCTTTATCAGGCCTAATTTCAAATATAATAAGAGCAAATGGTTATATGGTCTTAAACAGAGGCTGCTGTAGTCACAGAATGGGATGCCCTGGCAGGGTCCAGAAGTACTATGCCGAGCAAAAGTGTCTTTATCAGGCTAATTTCAAATATAATAAGAGCAAATGGTTATATGGTCTTAAACAGAGGCTGCTGTAGTCACAGAATGGGATGCCCTGGCAGGGACAAGTAGTGCTATGCCCAGCAAAAGTGTCTTTATCAGGCCTAATTTCAAATATAATAAGAGCAAATGGTTATATGGTCTTAAACAGAGGCTGCTGTAGTCACAGAATGGGATGCCCTGGCAGGGACAAGTAGTGCTATGCCCAGCAAAAGTGTCTTTATCAGGCCTAATTTCAAATATAATAAGAGCAAATGGTTATATGGTCTTAAACAGAGGCTGCTGTAGTCACAGAATGGGATGCCCTGGCAGGGTCCAGAAGTACTATGCCCAGCAAAAGTGTCTTTATCAGGCCTAATTTCAAATATAATAAGAGCAAATGGTTATATGGTCTTAAACAGAGGCTGCTGTAGTCACAGAATGGGATGCCCTGGCAGGGTCCAGAAGTACTATGCCGAGCAAAAGTGTCTTTATCAGGCTAATTTCAAATATAATAAGAGCAAATGGTTATATGGTCTTAAACAGAGGCTGCTGTAGTCACAGAATGGGATGCCCTGGCAGGGACAAGTAGTGCTATGCCCAGCAAAAGTGTCTTTATCAGGCCTAATTTCAAATATAATAAGAGCAAATGGTTATATGGTCTTAAACAGAGGCTGCTGTAGTCACAGAATGGGATGCCCTGGCAGGGACAAGTAGTGCTATGCCCAGCAAAAGTGTCTTTATCAGGCCTAATTTCAAATATAATAAGAGCAAATGGTTATATGGTCTTAAACAGAGGCTGCTGTAGTCACAGAATGGGATGCCACAACAGAAGTGGACCTGGCAGGGTCCAGAAGTACTATGGCCAGCAAAAGTGTCTTTATCAGGCTAATTTCAATTATAATAAGAGCAAATGGTTATATGGTCTTAAACAGAGGCTGCTGTAGTCACAGAATGGGATGCCACAACAGAAGTGGACCTGGCAGGGTCCAGAAGTACTATGGCCAGCAAAAGTGTCTTTATCAGGCTAATTTCAATTATAATAAGAGCAAATGGTTATATGGTCTTAAACAGAGGCTGCTGTAGTCACAGAATGGGATGCCCTGGCAGGGACAAGTAGTGCTATGCCCAGCAAAAGTGTCTTTATCAGGCCTAATTTCAAATATAATAAGAGCAAATGGTTATATGGTCTTAAACAGAGGCTGCTGTAGTCACAGAATGGGATGCCCTGGCAGGGACAAGTAGTGCTATGCCCAGCAAAAGTGTCTTTATCAGGCCTAATTTCAAATATAATAAGAGCAAATGGTTATATGGTCTTAAACAGAGGCTGCTGTAGTCACAGAATGGGATGCCACAACAGAAGTGGACCTGGCAGGGTCCAGAAGTACTATGGCCAGCAAAAGTGTCTTTATCAGGCTAATTTCAATTATAATAAGAGCAAATGGTTATATGGTCTTAAACAGAGGCTGCTGTAGTCACAGAATGGGATGCCACAACAGAAGTGGACCTGGCAGGGTCCAGAAGTACTATGGCCAGCAAAAGTGTCTTTATCAGGCTAATTTCAATTATAATAAGAGCAAATGGTTATATGGTCTTAAACAGAGGCTGCTTTAGTCACAGAATGGGATGCCCTGGCAGGGTCCAGAAGTACTATGCCCAGCAAAAGTGTCTTTATCAGGCTAATTTCAAATATAATAAGAGCAAATGGTTATATGGTCTTAAACAGAGGCTGCTTTAGTCACAGAATGGGATGCCCTGGCAGGGTCCAGAAGTACTATGCCCAGCAAAAGTGTCTTTATCAGGCCTAATTTCAAATATAATAAGAGCAAATGGTTATATGGTCTTAAACAGAGGCTGCTTTAGTCACAGAATGGGATGCCTTGGCAGGGTCCAGAAGTACTATGCCCAGCAAAAGTGTCTTTATCAGGCTAATTTCAAATATAATAAGAGCAAATGGTTATATGGTCTTAAACAGAGGCTGCTTTAGTCACAGAATGGGATGCCCTGGCAGGGTCCAGAAGTACTATGCCCAGCAAAAGTGTCTTTATCAGGCCTAATTTCAAATATAATAAGAGCAAATGGTTATATGGTCTTAAACAGAGGCTGCTTTAGTCACAGAATGGGATGCCCTGGCAGGGTCCAGAAGTACTATGCCCAGCAAAAGTGTCTTTATCAGGCTAATTTCAAATATAATAAGAGCAAATGGTTATATGGTCTTAAACAGAGGCTGCTTTAGTCACAGAATGGGATGCCCTGGCAGGGTCCAGAAGTACTATGCCCAGCAAAAGTGTCTTTATCAGGCCTAATTTCAAATATAATACGAGCAAATGGTTATATGGTCTTAAACAGAGGCTGCTTTAGTCACAGAATGGGATGCCCTGGCAGGGTCCAGAAGTACTATGCCCAGCAAAAGTGTCTTTATCAGGCTAATTTCAAATATAATAAGAGCAAATGGTTATATGGTCTTAAACAGAGGCTGCTTTAGTCACAGAATGGGATGCCCTGGCAGGGTCCAGAAGTACTATGCCCAGCAAAAGTGTCTTTATCAGGCCTAATTTCAAATATAATAAGAGCAAATGGTTATATGGTCTTAAACAGAGGCTGCTTTAGTCACAGAATGGGATGCCCTGGCAGGGTCCAGAAGTACTATGCCCAGCAAAAGTGTCTTTATCAGGCTAATTTCAAATATAATAAGAGCAAATGGTTATATGGTCTTAAACAGAGGCTGCTTTAGTCACAGAATGGGATGCCCTGGCAGGGTCCAGAAGTACTATGCCCAGCAAAAGTGTCTTTATCAGGCCTAATTTCAAATATAATAAGAGCAAATGGTTATATGGTCTTAAACAGAGGCTGCTTTAGTCACAGAATGGGATGCCCTGGCAGGGTCCAGAAGTACTATGCCCAGCAAAAGTGTCTTTATCAGGGTCATTTCAAATATAATAAGAGCAAATGGTTATATGGTCTTAAACAGAGGCTGCTTTAGTCACAGAATGGGATGCCCTGGCAGGGTCCAGAAGTACTATGCCCAGCAAAAGTGTCTTTATCAGGCCTAATTTCAAATATAATAAGAGCAAATGGTTATATGGTCTTAAACAGAGGCTGCTTTAGTCACAGAATGGGATGCCCTGGCAGGGTCCAGAAGTACTATGCCCAGGAAAAGTGTCTTTATCAGGCTAATTTCAAATATAATAAGAGCAAATGGTTATATGGTCTTAAACAGAGGCTGCTTTAGTCACAGAATGGGATGCCCTGGCAGGGTCCAGAAGTACTATGCCCAGCAAAAGTGTCTTTATCAGGCCTAATTTCAA
Organism: Gastrophryne carolinensis; assembly: GCA_027917425.1. Lineage (NCBI taxonomy): Eukaryota > Metazoa > Chordata > Amphibia > Anura > Microhylidae > Gastrophryne > Gastrophryne carolinensis. Next base: position 10,018,854 of record CM051240.1, on the reverse strand, counting down.
ATATAATAAGAGCAAATGGTTATATGGTCTTAAACAGAGGCTGCTTTAGTCACAGAATGGGATGCCCTGGCAGGGTCCAGAAGTACTATGCCCAGGAAAAGTGTCTTTATCAGGCTAATTTCAAATATAATAAGAGCAAATGGTTATATGGTCTTAAACAGAGGCTGCTTTAGTCACAGAATGGGATGCCCTGGCAGGGTCCAGAAGTACTATGCCCAGCAAAAGTGTCTTTATCAGGCCTAATTTCAAATATAATAAGAGCAAATGGTTATATGGTCTTAAACAGAGGCTGCTTTAGTCACAGAATGGGATGCCCTGGCAGGGTCCAGAAGTACTATGCCCAGCAAAAGTGTCTTTATCAGGCTAATTTCAAATATAATAAGAGCAAATGGTTATATGGTCTTAAACAGAGGCTGCTTTAGTCACAGAATGGGATGCCCTGGCAGGGTCCAGAAGTACTATGCCCAGCAAAAGTGTCTTTATCAGGCCTAATTTCAAATATAATAAGAGCAAATGGTTATATGGTCTTAAACAGAGGCTGCTTTAGTCACAGAATGGGATGCCCTGGCAGGGTCCAGAAGTACTATGCCCAGCAAAAGTGTCTTTATCAGGCTAATTTCAAATATAATAAGAGCAAATGGTTATATGATCTTAAACAGAGGCTGCTTTAGTCACAGAATGGGATGCCCTGGCAGGGTCCAGAAGTACTATGCCCAGCAAAAGTGTCTTTATCAGGCCTCATTTCAAATATAATAAGAGCAAATGGTTATATGGTCTTAAACAGAGGCTGCTTTAGTCACAGAATGGGATGCCCTGGCAGGGTCCAGAAGTACTATGCCCAGCAAAAGTGTCTTTATCAGGCCTAATTTCAAATATAATAAGAGCAAATGGTTATATGGTCTTAAACAGAGGCTGCTTTAGTCACAGAATGGGATGCCCTGGCAGGGTCCAGAAGTACTATGCCCAGCAAAAGTGTCTTTATCAGGCTAATTTCAAATATAATAAGAGCAAATGGTTATATGGTCTTAAACAGAGGCTGCTTTAGTCACAGAATGGGATACCCTGGCAGGGTCCAGAAGTACTATGCCCAGCAAAAGTGTCTTTATCAGGCCTAATTTCAAATATAATAAGAGCAAATGGTTATATGGTCTTAAACAGAGGCTGCTTTAGTCACAGAATGGGATGCCCTGGCAGGGTCCAGAAGTACTATGCCCAGCAAAAGTGTCTTTATCAGGCTAATTTCAAATATAATAAGAGCAAATGGTTATATGGTCTTAAACAGAGGCTGCTTTAGTCACAGAATGGGATGCCCTGGCAGGGTCCAGAAGTACTATGCCCAGCAAAAGTGTCTTTATCAGGCCTAATTTCAAATATAATAAGAGCAAATGGTTATATGGTCTTAAACAGAGGCTGCTTTAGTCACAGAATGGGATGCCCTGGCAGGGTCCAGAAGTACTATTCCCAGCAAAAGTGTCTTTATCAGGCCTAATTTCAAATATAATAAGAGCAAATGGTTATATGGTCTTAAACAGAGGCTGCTTTAGTCACAGAATGGGATGCCCTGGCAGGGTCCAGAAGTACTATGCCCAGCAAAAGTGTCTTTATCAGGCTAATTTCAAATATAATAAGAGCAAATGGTTATATGGTCTTAAACAGAGGCTGCTTTAGTCACAGAATGGGATGCCCTGGCAGGGTCCAGAAGTACTATGCCCAGCAAAAGTGTCTTTATCAGGCTAATTTCAAATATAATAAGAGCAAATGGTTATATGGTCTTAAACAGAGGCTGCTTTAGTCACAGAATGGGATGCCCTGGCAGGGTCCAGAAGTACTATGCCCAGCAAAAGTGTCTTTATCAGGCCTAATTTCAAATATAATAAGAGCAAATGGTTATATGGTCTTAAACGGAGGCTGCTTTAGTCACAGAATGGGATGCCCTGGCAGGGTCCAGAAGTACTATGCCCAGCAAAAGTGTCTTTATCAGGCCTAATTTCAAATATAATAAGAGCAAATGGTTATATGGTCTTAAACAGAGGCTGCTTTAGTCACAGAATGGGATGCCCTGGCAGGGTCCAGAAGTACTATGCCCAGCAAAAGTGTCTTTATCAGGCTAATTTCAAATATAATAAGAGCAAATGGTTATATGGTCTTAAACAGAGGCTGCTTTAGTCACAGAATGGGATGCCCTGGCAGGGTCCAGAAGTACTATGCCCAGCAAAAGTGTCTTTATCAGGCTAATTTCAAATATAATAAGAGCAAATGGTTATATGGTCTTAAACAGAGGCTGCTGTAGTCACAGAATGGGATGCCTCACAGCAGACTTAAGATCAGTTCAGTATATATGCACAGTTAGTTAGTATAAGCAGCCTGAAAACGCTAACAAAGCCTGTCAGGCCGGATGAAAAAAAAAAAAAAAACTGACAGCCTCCGATTTTCCCTTCCTTTCCCTGTTTTTCGCTGACTTTCTGTCTGTCTCCTGTCTGTCTCCTGCCTGTCTCCAGCCTGTCCCTGTCTGTCCCTGCCTGTCTAACTGTCTAACTGTCTCTCCCTCAGCTACACAGCGTTCTGTCTCTCACGAATGCAATAGAGAAATGAGGCAGGAAAGCAAGATGGCCGGCCTTAAATACCACTGTGACGTCACCGGGCTTGCTGGCTGCTGATAGGCTGCATGTGACTGTCCCAGCTTGCACTGGCGCGGGGTTGATGTCTGGACATGTCCCGTCCGCCATCTTAGAATGCCTGTAATGTAAATGAATGGATGTTAAAGGAAAACTTCGAGCGATCGAATCGCGGGGAAATTCGGATTCGATCCGAATCGAATTTTTCCTGAAATTCGGATCGAATCCGGGTTCGTCCGGATCGATTCGCTCATCCCTAATTGAGGCCATTAGAAGCCCTGGTCATTAAAATGAATATCCAATATGCTTCCCTGATAAAGAGTTTTTTGAGGAAATCCCCACCCCGTGGGACTGCTGTAACCCTCTCAATACCCATAATCTTACATTTCGGGGGGGGAGTTCCGAGCCTTTACAAAAACCTTACAAAAAATTACAAAAGTAAAATGGCGTGGGGTCTCCCTCTTTGGCAAAACCAGCACAGGCACCAGCTATGTGCGCTCGTAGCTCAGGGCCTGAGGGCTGAGTGGCCAGCCCCAACCCTAGAAACTACCAGCCCACATGCACCCTAACGGGCACCAATCTCTTCTGCACCCCCTGGCTGGTGGGGGTGCAGGTTATCGGGTCACTCACTTGGCGGTAGGTAATTTGCCTGCCCCTCCTGGCCTTTGAACTTAGGTAGGAGTCTCAAGAACCCCTTACCATTTTACAAGTGGTTAAAGTGCAAAACAACTGCACCACACGCCATAAAAATCCTGTAATAAAGTCTACTTTTACACCAATACTTACTTACTTCCTCGCTATCCATCTCCGGGTGCTGTGCCACAGTGCTCTCCACTTGAGACGAGGGGATAGAGGACACAGATCCTCCACCCCACACTAGTCTCCCGCCACAGAGAGGGGCTATTTATAGGTGATGAGTGAGCCGTGGGGGAAAAAGCAATTTCATTCACATTGACATTAGAGGATGATAGCGGAGAAGGAGGTGGGTTCTTTTTTTTTTTTTTTTTTTTAGCTATTTATTAAAATTTGATTTGGAGGAGCCCAAATTTCTTAGGGGAAATTTATTGGATTGCCTGAATAGCAATGTTAGTAAATTTGCTCATCTCTAGTTACTAAAGTCAGTCTTACATAATACTACGGTGCTAAGAAATACTTACCAAACTCACTTTTTAGCTTGTTACTATTTTAATCAGACACCAGTGTCAGCCATCTGCACCAGGTGCTTCGCCCAATTAGGGAATTTAAAATATTTGAAAAAAAAAAAACTAGCATAACCAGACCCGGATCACCCAGCCATTCCCTTGTGGTGCCTTTGTGTTCCAAGCCATCGCCCCAGCCATGGCTGCTGCACCTCCAGTCTGTTTGTACCAGACAGGTAAGGTAAGGCTCAATTTTTTCTGCATTAATGCCCAAATGGGGCTCAGCACCAGGTCCAGACTTACGCTTTAAAGAGAAACATACACCCTCCTCTAGTCTATAAGACTTCGGGGGTGGTGGTCTCAATTTTATGCGGCATCCCAAAATCGGGATGCCCACGCTGTGTGAAACTCCCCCAAATGACCCAATTTACTCATTTCTTACAGGAGCCCTCATTGCGCCTCTACGCCACAGCCGCATTCCTAGTCTACGTCTGTCTGGGGCGCGTACTCGCACCAGGCCTTTTTAAATGGACAGCACAGGCAGGCCCACAGCTAGAGGAGATTAGGGATATGGCCAGTGGCACTCACTCTGTGAGAGCCCTGATTTTGCAGTTTTTGGGCCTATGAAAATGCACTTGGTGCTGGTTTCCCCAGCTGCTCAGGTGTATATGTTTCTGTATGTTTAGGTCCACATTGCTCCTCCTTCTTGGCCACTCTCTATTTATGCTAGTCCTGGTTCAGCTCCCCTATACCAGCTTCCCTGTGTCCCTGTTGCACATGTATGTGCTATTCCTTTGGTTATTTCTTTATTTTTATGGGAAAGGTCTTTATTTACTTTGACTGTTATATTCTACTGGCTTAAAGAAATTGTGTGAAACTAGCTGTAAGGGCACCACTAGTAAATGGTATAATTCTCAGGTGGGTGCACCTTGAATTCCAAGGAAACAACAAGTCATAACACCCAAAAAGCATATGAATTCAAAAGAAAGTGGGCACTCCACCAGACTTATATAAAAAGATAATTTATTTTACGTCACCATCAAATCTAAAACAACATACAGACACTAATACAGAAGACGTTTAAAACAACCAATTAATGACCACTGGCTACAATAAGAGATTATAATAAAACAATAGGCATCAATCCGTACAACATGATTATTCCGATACACGTTAAAAAAAAAAAAAATATATATATATATATATATATATATATATACGGGCAGGCTGATTCATCATTAACGCCAGGAGCGACAGACGAGCATCTGTAGCAGGCATTTTCAGAGCGCCCGCTAGTAGTCACTGTGCTTGGCCGTGGGTCGCTAGTTCCTAGCGACTCAGTCGCTGTGCATTAATGATGAATACATTGTGAGAAGTCGCCATTTGACCAGTACAGCGCTGTATGGGAGTGCATGGTAGCGACTGGTCGGTGCGACCGACTCACAACATATTCAGCAAAAAAAGCGACCTCACGAAACTCTGGCGCTGAAAAATGCTTCGTTGAAGCCCAGAGGGCCGGAGGCTGTGTGTTTAAAGTCTGTTTTTTAACATGTATCCACCAGTAACAAAGCGAAAACATATGGAATTACATTGTAACAACATTGCAACATGAACACTTTAATGCCAGACCTGTAATGTCAATTCGGCAGAAATATATAAAAAATGAAAAATTTGCTTTTTCAATGCCAGAAGAGGTCACAACATTATTTGAGATTTAAAAAAAAAAAAAAAAAAAAACTGTTTAAAGAGAAGAAAAGGATCGTCCATTGAAATGTATGGGAGAGCAACAGGTAGCGAGAGGTCATACCTGGCGCTTTGCAAGGCTGAACGCCAGCGCTGTTCGCTTAGGCTGTGAAAATGATGAATCGGACGCTACATGGCGCTATCCCAGTCGCTAAACAGATTCAGCTTGATAAATGTGTAATTGCGTGCTGTGTCCGGCGTTCACCTGTTGCTACTTGTCGCTACCTCTCATTAACCAGCCACTACCTGACGCTATCCCTTCTTAAATAAGGCCCTAAATATCAGTACTGGCGGAGAAATAGACTAAAAAATCACAAAGCCAACCTCTATTACACTACCCCTTTAAGAAAGTAACCTTGATAAGAAAGATTTAATAATATTCAATATATATATATATATAAATATCTATAAACACCTAATTCCTAAAGTGCATAACTACATTAATAATCTATCATCTTAATTCCCTAGCAACCATGAGAAATAAAGTTCTAAGTGCAAATTACCAAACCATCAATGATATACATGCAAATCCAAACAAGAGCTAACTCCAATACAGAATCAATGTGAGACAAGGGTTTGCAAAAAAATCATCTTAATCAAACATTACAAAGAAAATAAATCAAATACCGCCATGTACGAGGAAATGATCCCGAGTGGTCACACCGATGCCCCCGCGCGCTCCGCCGTGCGCCCACAGCTTCAAAGGGGGTCTTTATTTAGATTGACTGTTATATTCTACTGGCTCCATATACAGTAAGCTGTGCCTCTCTGGGTGCATGTGGATAGGGGGGTACCACAATGCCTAGCTGACCTTCCATGACCTAAAAAATGAAGTGGACATGACACAAAGCACACCTTCCTCCCAAAGAGGAGCACCAACACATCAGAAAAAATATTAGAAAATTGTTATTAATTCATCAAAAAAACCCATAAAAGCACACATGAACCACAAGATACTTTAAAATACACTGAAATGACCCCTGCCTGATCTGAGATACAGATGCAAAATATATATTTAATCCAACAGGATAATGACTAATAATAAAGTGCAACCAATATAAAGTGCAATAGTGCTAAATACACCATATATAAAAATACTCTAAAGTAACTTGATGAATAGAACACAATACCTAAAGACATATAGCATGTGTATATAAATACATAAGTAAGCAAGACTTATAATTGAACAGAAATCCCAAACCAATGTGCTACAATATAACATGAATCAAGTAAAAAGTGAATGAAGACAAATAAATAGATGCATAAAGTGCATGTGCAAGCAGCATTTCAAAGATATGCCATAAAAAAACAAACACAAGTGTCACAGGACAACCCATAGGTCCAGAGCAACAGGGGTCAAGGCGCAATTAAACACCCGCGCACTCGGCTCCCATGCTGCTTCAGAGGGTGGCCTTCCATGACGTTGTTGATTAATGATGATCAGGTGACCTCACCCTTCAACGTTAAATATACAATTGGTTCAAATGTTGGGCTTGATTCACAGCTTACTTTTCAGTTGGAGTTCTTAGGCAAAGCCTTCCCATTCTAAGGCCCATTCATTTGAAAGAAAATACATAGCTAATGATTACTTAATCATCCAAGGTAGATCTAAAGCATAAGTAAACGGCCACTGTATAACCAATATATATAGTTTTTCCCTTTTAGGAAACAGGCATGCGGGGGCCTATTTTTTCTTTTCTTCCATTCTATTATAACATTACATTACAGTTTCGTTTCACAAGAAATGTGTTTCACGGTTTCAGTTTCCTGATTTAGAAAACAGGCGTGCGGGGGCCTATATGTCTGAGGAGGCAGGATTGTTCTATTAGCATTGTTCTAGAAATGGGGCAAAGCTTATGGTTTCATTAAGTCCAGGGGGAGTCCAGGGGGAGTGTGTAAATCCACCTAGTTTCAACCTTAAGAATTTTTTTTACTATATCGCCCCCTCTAGCGAGGTCATGTATTCAATCCAGGCCTCATATTGTTTGTGTTTTGTGATGTGGTCTTCCATGAAGTTGACTGGCTTTTGTATGGTGAAACATCGGTTGTTTCTGATGAAATGGTCTGATTGCTTCTGAATTATTGTCACACCTAGCCCTTAAAGATGATATTTTAAAGACTTTTTTTAAAGTTTCAGCACTGTACTGCACTTGCCAGAACAACACCCATTTTATACCGGCTGTCAACTAATCTCTACGCCGGGTATTGCTTAAGAAGTGAGGAGAAAGGTACAAAAAACAGAGCTTGCAGGGGTGCATAGACAGGGCTTGGGGGTACTGGTAATTGGGATGCCCCCCCCCCCAGGCTAAGTACTGGTGGGATGGATACCCATTTTCTGCAAAATAGTTGTAGGTCTGGTTTGCAGTCATTTCACCTGTAGCTACACTTTTTCTTTTCTTCCATTCTATTATAACATTAAATTACAGTTTCGTTTCACAAGAAATGTGTTTCACGGTTTCAGTTTCCTGATCTAGGTCTTGAGGTTGACGACAAATGAGCGGTGAAACTATTTGCTTGAGGGGAAGGGGCAGGATGTGCGCCACACAAATCTTGCTCAAACAGCTAACTGCTCAAACAACAAAACTTGCTATTATAATACTGTTTTTTCACATGAGTAACTTAAGGTCAGGTCGCTAATAGACATGAGCGAACCGGTGCAGAAGAATTGGAATTCACTCTAAATTTCAGGGAAAAATTGGTTCGGCACGAAGCCAAATCTCTGGGCATTTGTGGCCAACACATTTTTTCCCTTAAAGTGGACCAACACCAGGATTTTGACTATCCTGGGTTTTGGTCCACTTCAGGGGGGCACCCCGATTGGGGGTGCCCCGCTGTGTGAAACCCCCCAGAAAACCCCACAAAACTCACCTCACCACGCTCCCACGTGGCCGCGCTGTCCAATCCCCGCCGACGCCGATGAGGTAAGTTTTTTGGGGGTTTTGGGGGGGGGGTCCCTCACCGCGGGACATCCCGATCTCGGATGTCCCGCGGTGAGGGAGGTGATCGGCCCGGGAACCTTATAGATTCCTGGGGCCGATCACCCCTGGCTGACGGTCCACTTTAAATAAAAATCAACCTCATGCCTCGTTATTTTCCAGTTGTCACTCTGCAGCCAGGCAGAGGACACCAAGCCTCTGCCCCACCACCTTGCCTACCAGTGCTCCCCACCACAGAGAGGGGCTCTTTATACACAAAGAAGTGAGCCCACCCCCATGCCGTCAATTGTGCCACCAGGTTATTTTTCATTTTTAAACTTTACAAAAAATTATGAAAGAAAAATGGCGTGGGGTCCCCCTCTTTGCAAAACCAGCCCAGGCACCAGCTATGTTGAATCGTAGCTCAGGGCTTGGTGGCTAAGTGGCCAACTCCAGCACTAGAGACTACCAGCCCACATGACCCTTACGGGCACCAGGCTCTTCTGCACCCCCTGGCTGGTGGGGGTGCAGGTTATCGGGTCACTCACTTGGCAGCAGGTAATTTGCCTGCCCTCCTGGCCTTTGAACTTAGGTAGGAGTCTCATGGACCCCTTACCAGTTTACAAGTGATTAATGTGCAAAACAACTGCACCATGCGCCAAAGTCCTGTAATAAAGTCTACTTTTACACCAATACTTACATTCTTCCTCGCTATCCTTCTCCGGGTGCTTTTCCGCAGTGCTCTCCACTGGAGACGGGGGGATAGAGGACACAGATACTCCACCCCACACTAGGCTCCTGCCACAGGGAGGGGCTATTTATAGGTGATGAGTGAGCTGCGGGGAAAAAACCTTTTATGCCCCCTGTCACTCACATTGACATCAGAGGATCATAGTTAAGGAGGAGGTGAGTTTTTTTTTTTTTAGCTATTCATTAAAATTTTATTTGGACGAACCCAAATTCCTTGGGGAAATTCATTGGCTCATCCAAATAGAATTGTTAGTAAATCTTTAGTCTCTAAAGTCAGTATACAGTGCTAAGAAATACTTACCAAACTAACTTTTTTGCTTGTTAATATTTAAATCAGACTCCAGTGTCAGCCATCTGCACCAGGTGCTTCGCCCAATTAGGGAATTTAAAATAATAGAAGAAACTGAGTTAGAGTACTGATCTGGGTGAGTCAGTTTGTAACTCTCGCCAAAATAAGATGCTTGTACCTATCGATTTGTTTTGGGGGTCTTCTAAGCAGACAGTTTCCGCCTTTATTGACAGTGGTGCGGCTGGAAACTTTCTGGACAGAAGCATGATCTCCACTTTAGGGATCCCTTCAGTTCCCCTTGAAAGATCTCTACAAGTTTTGGCCATCAATGGGAAGGCGATCCAAGGAGGTCCTATAACTACCAAGACCCCACCTCTCAGATTGATTGTCGGCTCTTCACACTCCGAATTCTTGGAATTCTTTATTTTTGATTGTCCAGAAACCCCGGTGGTTTTGGGATACCCCTGGTTGCAACTCCATAACCCAGTGTTAGATTGGCAGGCTGGGGAATTGACCAAGTGGAGTGATCACTGCAAAGGTGACTGTTTTACTACAGGCCTCAGAAGCGTTCAAGTCTTACCACAGGAATTACCTCAGCAATATGCTGATTGGATCGATGTATTCTCTGAACGCTCTGCTGATACTTTGCCTCCACATCGGTCTTATGACTGCCCCATTGACCTGCCTTCTGGCACTATTCCCCTGAGGGGAAAAATCTATAACCTCACTCTTCCTGAGGAGCAAGCAATGAGGGAGTATATTTCCGAAAATTTAAAGAAGGCTTTTATCCGTCCCTCTACCTCGCCTGCTGGGGCCGGTTTCTTTTTCGTTGAGAAAAAAGATGGGGGTCTGAGACTAGGGATGAGCGAATCGATCCGGACGAACCCGGATTCGATCCGAATTTCATGAAAAATTTGATTTCTTTTCCTCATTTCTCTATTGCATTCATGAGAGACAGGACGCTGCTGTAGTGAGGGAGAGGCAGTTAGACAGGCAGGGACAGACAGGAACAGGCTGGAGACAGGCAGGAGACAGGAAGGAGACAGACAGGAAGGAGACAGACAGAAAGTCAGCGAAAAACAGGGAAAGTTAGGAAAAATCGGAGGCAGTCACAGGGAGATTTTTTTTTTTTCATCCAGCCTGAGTGTTACTAGCTGGCTGACTGGCTTTGTTGGTGTTTTCAGGCTGCTTATACACTAACTGTGCATATATACTGAACTGATCTCAAGTCTGCTGTGAGGCATCCCATTCTGTGACTACACCAGCCTTTATTTAATACCATAACCATTTGCACTTATTCTAATAGAAATTAGGCCTGATAAAGACACTTTTTCTGTGCATAGTCTTAGTGCTGCCAGGTGCTCTCTGGTTTTTGGGGCATCCCATTCTGTGACTACACCAGCCTCTATTTAATACCATAACCATTTGCACTTATTCTAATAGAAATTAGGCCTGATAAAGACACTTTTTTTGTGCATAGTCTTAGTGCTGCCAGGTGCTCTCTGGTTTTTGGGGCATCCCATTCTGTGACTACACCAGCCTCTATTTAATACCATAACCATTTGCACTTATTATTAATAGAAATTAGGCCTGATAAACACACTTTTGCTTTGCATAGTATTACTGCTCACAGGTGCACTCCTGGCTCTTGGGGCATCCCATTCTGTGACATACCATTAGCCTCTGCATTTACTGTAAGCTGCACAGTTATTTAAAGTAATTTGGCCTGTATGAGCCTGCTTACACACTGTTGCTGTGTGCATATATACTGATCTCAAGTCTTCTTTGGGGTATCCCATTCTGTAACATACCATTAGCCTCAGCATTCACTGTAAGCTGCACAGTTATTTAAAGTAATTTGGCCTGTATGAGCCTGCTTACACACTGTTGCTGTGTGCATATATACTGATCTCAAGTCTGCTGTGGTCATCCCATTCTGTAACATAACATAACCTACCTCTCTTATTTACACTAAGCAGCTCTCTTATTTAAACTAAGCAGGCCTCTTATTTTCACTAAGCAGCTCTCTTATTTAAGCTAAGCAGCTCTCTTATTTAAAATAAGCAGGCCTCTTGGATGCTGATTGTCCACTTTTGGGTGTGCATTATATTCGGTTTCATATACAGTGGGGTATCCCAATTTGTAAGATAACCTACCCCAACCATGTAAACTAAAGAGGCCTGTTGCAGCCTGAGTTTCTCTGCTTGCGTATGGCCTGCATTACAATCTGTCTCTTTCAATGACACTGCTGCCTGGGGTATCCCAATTTGTAAGATAACCTACCCCAACCATGTAAACTAAAGGTTACGTCCTTCCAGAAGGAAAACTTATGCCGAACACTATTTTTGTTGGGGGCATTGACCTTTGGATTGATCGGCATGAAATTAAGGATTTTTTTCAAAGTATGGCGCTGTAAAGAAGGTCAAAATTATTTCTCATACTTGGATTATTGTTACTTTTTGTTCAGCTTAAAATATACCAGGCCACACGGGCATCCCAAGGCACATGCTATTTTAACCCTATCTGTTATACAACATAAGCGTTGATCAGCATCAGCTGCTTTATTAAGCTACTTCAGTTTGCCCTTTTTTTTTGACTGCTTTTAATAAACCAGGCCGCAGGGCACCCCAAAGCTGCACCTTGCACCCTATCTGGTATACAACATAAGCGTTGATCAGCATCAGCTTCATTAAGCTACTTCAGTTTGCACTTCCTTTTTGACTGCTTTCATTTAACCAGGCCGCAGGGCACCCCGAAGCTGCACCTTGCACCCTACCTGTTTATACTAAATAAGCATCTACAGCCTCAGCTTTATTAAGTTATTGCATTTTGAATTGGTTTTGGTCTGCTTTAAATACACCAGGCCGCAGGGCATCCCAAACCTGCATGTTGCACCCCATCTGTTATACTAAATAAGCGTTGATCAGCATCAGCTTTATTAAGCTATTGCATTTTGCATTGGTTTTTGTACTGCTGCCAAAACACTAGCCCATATGGGCATCCCAAACCAGCACATGTCACCCTATCTGTTATACTAAATAAGCTTCTACAGGCCCTTTTTTTATTTATTTATTTTTATTTATATAGAGCTGTAATAGCTTATATAGTGAGGTAAATTTGCCATTTTGCTTCATTATATAGAGCAGCCCCTGTGTAAATCTGAGGGGCAATAGTTTATATTATGAGGTAAATTCATGGTTTTGCACCATTATATGGAGCAGCCCCTGTGTAAATCTGAGGGGCAATAGCTTATATTGTGAGGTAAATTTGCCATTTTGCAGCATAATATAGAGCAGCCCCTGTGTAAATCTGAGGGGCAATAGTTTATATTATGAGGTAAATTCATGGTTTTGCACCATTATATGGAGCAGCCCCTGTGTAAATCTGAGGGGCAATAGCTTATATTGTGAGGTAAATTTACCATTTTGCTTCATTATATAGAGCAGCCCGGTTGCCATCTAAATCAACTACTGTCCGGCCAGTACAGCTTTTCCAGAGCAAACTCTGCTAGTTGCGGGCACAAGTCAAGTTTGGCTTCCCAGCAAATCCAGTGGATCCTGAAGGTGTGTTGGCATGGTCATGTCAAGGTATGACATGACCTGCTGTTTGAGGTCCAGCTCCAGGTCTTCCTGCTGCTCATGAGTAGACTCACTATGCGGGCGTAGAAAGCTACTCACTAGCGACTGAAGACTGAGGCTGCTGCTGATGGAGCTGCTGCTGCTGCTGCTCCTTCCACCCCCCCAGCAGCCATGGCAGTGGAAGGTGATCGCAGAGGTCCCCCCGAGACCTGAGGGAGTATGGGCCATGGCGCAGATAGACATCGCCCAACTGACTACGTGGGATGTCTCTGTAGTAGGTCAGTTTTTCCTCCCTCTCAGTGGGCGTAAAAAATGCCCCCATTTTGTGCCGGAAGCGAGGGTCCAATAAGTTGGAGAGCCAGAAGTCTTCCCGCTGACAAATGGAGACAATTCTGCGCTCACTAGTACGCAAGCATGTGAGCATGCATCGTGCCATTTGTGCAAGTGACTCGGAGGGACTACCTGTCTCCATCTCCACTGTAAACTGCCACGGTGTGTCTGGGTCCTCTGTCTCGCCTTCCTCACAACCCTCTAGCTCCTGTGGCTGCTCCTGCTCCTCCTCTCCTGTCAGATGACTAGATAAAATTGTCATTTTGTGAAACCTAAAGTGTGGTTTGCTGTGCCCCACCCCCTCCTCCTCCTCCACTTCAGCCCCCACAGGCTTCATGTGGCTGTGAAATGTATGTGCCATGTCTCCAGTGCCCTGACCAGCCATGGTTTCCAACATGTGTTGTAGTACATGAAGCAGTGGAATCTCATCGTTCATCTCATAGTCCTGGCAACTGACTAATACAGTAGCTTCCTCAAAGGGCCTGAGCAAACGGTCGGTGTCACGTAAGAGCTGCCAATGGTTTACATTGAATTTACACAGGGGTGTCCCCCTATCCATTTGGATCATCCAGAAATCCGTGATGGCTTTTCTCTGTTCCTATAGTATAGTGGATCCTGCATATGGAGGGTGGAATTCCAATGGGTGGAAACATCGCAAATCAGACTATGTTGGGGTACACCGTTGTGACGCTGTGGCTCAATAAGGCTGTGCTTGGTGGTGTAGGAGTGCCAGAAGTGCATGCTAGCTTTCTTTCCTGTTGTTCAGATGTCTTTCAGATGGGGGCAAGACTTCAGAACTAGACTGAACACGTGTGCCATGTCAGGACGCATGACTCTGGCTTCCTTGTCGCAGCGCAAACAAGATGTTCTTCCAAGTGTCAGTCACCATGGGTCCAAATTTGCAGTTTTCGTGGATTAAGCAATGCTTTCATGGATTGAGTTCTCATTTTTAGTAGTTCCTCCCATGTGTGACTCTGTTGGTCAAGGAAAACCATGTGAAGAACAGCGTGAAACCACAATCACCAAGGGGGCCTAAAAGGATATATATTGTCCACCATGAGTCCATAGTTACAGCTCCAGACGTAGACAACACTGTGCACTTTGGTACACACTGACAGGCTAAAGGACTGGCCCACCTTCTGTTCAACAACCATGCCATGGGACTCTCCACCTCGGCTCGGCACAAGCCATCAGTTCTCTGAAAGGTCCACCACTGGGTAATGCAGCAGGCTGGACTTATGGTGACGCTGTCTGAGAGGAGAAATCCCTCAGACATCAAGGTTAAAAATTCCAAGAATTTTTGAGGGCTAATTATTCAGAGGCAATGATACCTAGTTGTTTCTGATTTAATTACAAGGTGGAAACACACCCTCAAACAAAACTTCTATTTGGCAATACTATTGCATTTGTCTATTCATAATTTTATGTATATATACTAACTAACCTACTTTTTCTCCACAGGATTGTGGATGCAACATGAAAAACTGACACATCGCTGAGTAGCTGATTTTTCCTATCAACAGTCCCCAATAATTCACTGCTGCTGCTGCCGCCGCCGCCACCACCGCAGACTCCAGGGACCCTCTTCCACTACCTCGGCTTGCAACACCTCCTCCCACGACACTCTCCTCATCACTAATTGCCGGCTAGTGGAAGAAGAGGCGAGTGTCTCCTCCACTTCTTGGCTGGGCAGTAGCTGCTGAATTTTATGATTATCAGATCTTCATCAATGGATAGTGGAGCTGAACCCAAAGCATAACAGACAGACAACAGACAGTTGACTGGGGGTGTCAGATGCCACTTGTGATGCAGTGGACTGCTTTTGCAGCACTTTCAGACAAAGTTGCTTCATTGGCTGACACAATCCCCTCGATTCAAAGAGCAAAAGTTAATTGATTTCGTATCGAGAATCGTAAGTTTGGGTGGGTGTTTGTCATTTTTTCTTGTTTTTTTGGCCATTTCGTATTCGCACGATCGTTCGCGCATAGACGTATATGAACATACGCATTTCGTACGAGAATCGTATAATTTGCGTTAGTTCGTGTGTTTTTCCCGTCCAAATCGTATTATTTGCGTCCGATCCTATTTTTTACGTCCTTCACATGGGCTTGCGCCCAATTCAGAGAGGTGATTGCTAATTGTTTTGAAGCCCATTAAAGAGCTGCTTTACGAAATGTTTGCCGGCAGCTATTTGGCCTCGGGAGTAGGATGGAGCGGAGCGAGTTTGTGGCACATCAAGGGCTTATGCTTTTTGGCATTGAGTTGATCGAGATGTCTGAGAGCAGATTGCCCCTGCGTCGTCGCATGAACATCGATAGCATGAATGATGTTGAGCTGTTCGAGCTGACCAGGCTTAATCGCGCTTCCCTCCATAAATTATATAGTGAGCTGCGGCCATGGTTAGCCCGCACCACAAGGAAGGGGCATGCAATTTCAGGTATGACCAAGATGCTTGGCTGCCTGCAATTTTTGGCGAACGGCTCGTTCCAGAGGCTGGGTGCCCTCTCCGTGGGGATGTCACAGCCTACGCTGAGCCGCGCACTCTCTAAATTTTTGGAAGGCATGGCTGCCATAACTCAAAAATATATTTTTTTCCCTGATGATATGGCAGCCAGAAACGCCATTAAGCTTGGGTTTTATAATGTGGCCGACATGCCCAACGTTATTGGTGCAATTGACTGCACACATGTGGCACTCGTACCTAGGGCAGCCGACGAGTATATATATAGGTATTGAGATTGGTTATTATGTTGCCCAACGTGTCATGTAACCTGTTTTCCTTTGCGGCAGCATATTTGTTTATCCCTCATTTGTGTAGCTGCTTTATCTAGGCTTTTCATTAGTCTTTCACAATAGAGTGCAGACATGTTTTGTGGTTAATTTATTATTTTGGTTCAAATATCAATTACCCTTTTTGTCTGTTTTTTCCTTAAGGAATCGTAAAATGGGACACTCCCTTAATGTCCAGGCCGTGGTTGGTCCGGATATGCGGTTTATGAGTGTCCTTGCCGGCTACCCCGGATCGTCCCACGACTCCTATATCCTCCGGCGATCTGGGTTGTTTCGGAGATTTGAGGCAGGTGAATTTTCGGGGGCATGGCTGCTTGGTAAGTGTGTCCTATTTGTGTGTTCTTAAATGTGGCATTAATCTTGTATTTGTTGATATGTTTGTTTTGGAATTCTTTACATAAGCGTCCAACTGTCTTTTTCTTGGCTGATATATTAGGAACTTTCAAAAAAAATGCTTGCCTCGCTTTGGCCTTCAGAATGTTTCCCCTTTAGTTAGGATGTCTGTAAGTTCCTTGTGCCTAAATATATTGGTTTGGAGTTTATACCCAAGGATCTTTGACCTTTGGCTCCTTTGGTACTATTGGTCGTTAAATGTCAAAGTGGACTTAAACTGCATACATTGTAGTTTCCAGAGAAATGTGGATAGGCCCTCAGCAGCATCCTAATTGTAACATGTCTGAAAACTACAAATATATGTAAAATCCAAATAGCCTTGGCCGTGCAGATGTTTGTTAATTAATTGGTATATAGAAGTGCCATTTTTATTTAGGTTATACCTTAGTGGAATTTTTGGGGGCCCTAATGTGCCCTTTTTTTTTTTGGAAACACTTTACCTTACATCATTATGATATCTGTTAAATTTTTGGTGTTGGTTGTGTTGCCTTTTTAATTTTGATTACATTTTATTCTGTGTTTAAGGTGATTCCGGGTACCCACTTCTACCCTGGCTCATGACGCCTGTGCTGCGGCCCCAGGATGCCTCTCAGGAAGCGTATAACCGTGCGCATCGCAAGACCCGGGCTGTTGTGGAGAGGGCCTTTGGTCTGCTGAAGACACGTTTTCGTTGCCTTGACCATACTGGGGGTGCCCTGCAATATGATCCCAAGAAAGTGATTGACATTATAATGGCATGTGCTGTTTTGCACAATTTTGCCATCATGGAACGTGTCCCACGTTATGTGGACAGCCTGCCCTCTTCAGCCGTCGAGGATGAAGTCGAGAATTTTGTGGGGCCCCCCAGTGAGTCTGGCCAATCTGTTCGAGCCAACCTGATCAGCCAGCATTTTACTTAACTTTTTTCCCTGTCTCACCATTCTGTGTGTCTGTGTTATCCTTTTTGTTACATATGTTGTTTGGCCGTAATGTGGCATTACCTCTAAGTAAAACATTTAGACCTTAATTGTTGCCTAATGTATTTCATGTCGTTTCCTTAGCTTTAGCTTGGCATTGTTACACCTCTTCCAACCCAAATTATCTGGTTTAGCCCAAGCTGTTTAAAATGTCTTCCCACTAAAAACGCCACAAGTATTGTAAGTGAAGTTGTTTTTTTACTTTGAAAAGGAAAAATTATAGTGCTTAACAGAAATCAGTCCACATACATCTGTGGTTACAAATGGATAACATTACAAAAAAACATCGAGCACATCTACACCTGGAAGTGAGTGGCACAACCAAACAAGGACACCCAGTCCAAAGGCCAGCCTAGTCCAGTCATTAATCTTGCCTGTGCCCAGGGATATTTGGGCATGGCCATAATGTCACACAAACATGTCTGCAAACAGGAGGAGCACCAACCAAATACATAGGTAAAGCCATAAGTGGCCATATACACTCCACATAGACCTATGGCATTGGCTAGTGGCCTTAAGCATTACTCTAAGGAGCTATATGGGAGCAAATACAAAACACAACCTTCCAGAGCAACACAAAATGGATTGTTTGAAACCTCAAAGGACAAGTAAATACAGTGGGGGTTAAGAGAAAAGCTGTCCCACACACCCATGGCTTAATAGGGTGGCTGCCCATAATACCCAGGTGGAGGTCCAGGTGGAGGTCCATGTGAATGGGACCTAGCCTGGGCCATGGCAGCATTGTGAATTTGAAACTGCTCCACAATGTTTCTCTGCATATTGGTCATCTCAGCCATGGCTGACTGGATGCCATTACTTGCATTGGCCACGTTGCTGTTGAGGGTACGCAACTCCGCGAGGATGCCCTGTAGACTGGTATGGATGTTCACCATGTCGGCATGCCTTTGCTCACGCTCTGTAACGAGCTGGGCGTCATAAGAGTCCCTTTGTTGGGTCCATAATTGAAGCAGGGCACTCTGCCTCCCCTGGGAAATTGTGGGGCGGCGTAATGGCGTCCGCCGCACAATTACCCTGGCTCTTGGGCGTGCCCTGCTGCGTGGTGTCGTACCCTCAACAGCAACCGGCCTGCTTTGCAAATCCTCAGCAGCAGAGTGAACACTGGGGACTGTAGTGTCAGTCTCCCCATGTGCAAGCACAATGGATGGAGATTCACTCTGCTGCTGAGGATTGGCCAGAGAAACATTATGGAGCAGTTCCAAATTGGGACCCAGGGGGAGTTCATCCGACGTGCCCTGTACGGAGACATCATCATCTTCCTCCATGTCCTGGATCTCTTCCATGAGTGTGCGGGTCTGTAGGGACATATCAAAAAAAAAAAGGCTAAGTTTGCGTCCAAATTTTGGATTTCAACAGTTTAACACATTCTTAAGCACTTGTTAGTATTTATGCTACTAAATTAACTTACCGAAAATCTCTGATCTGGGCTCCTATGCTGTACGGACCTGGTAGGCATAACCAAACTGGGGGGTGAGTTTACCCTTGCTGAGGGATCATGCTGGGCTGAAGAAGAGAAAAACAAACCACGTAAACACACACACATAACCTTTTTTAGGATAGGTAATCAAATATAGCTCTATTTGTAATATTATTCAACTCTAGAGCAATGGTGACCTTTGTTCAAACACACGCAAGTTTACATAGGTGCAATGGCTCTGCAAAACTGCTAACTGACCTCAGTTCCAAGTCAGGAAGTGTACCCAGTCAGCATACAACTTTCAAGGCACATTTTTGGATTTAGCCTACCATTCGCTCGGTCCGTGGTACTCAAACAATTGTAAAGGCCCATTTCAAGGTATGTGGTGAGAGGTGAATGTCTGGCCATGGTGCTGACGCAGGGGGTGTCTAGTTAAAAATATATACACTGGTGGAGGGGCTGGAGATTTCAAAGTGCCAACTAATAAAGGCTGCTTGCCCTTGCTGGGCTGGATGGGCCAGAGCTGAGGGGACAGGGATTGGATGGCTAAAGGGGGGAGTTAACGTATTGATGGTGATGGGATGGATGGAGCCAATCTGTTACAAATGTATGGGGCTTATGTGGGGGGGGGGCATGGGGGGACTGTGGCAGATGGGCCAGAGCAGGGGCAGCGGGACACGATTGTGGCCAGATAAATTTTTACAAAGTTACTGTGTACCTTGCAATGCCACTTCCTGTGCAGTACTTCATATTGCAATGCTATGTTTCAGGGAGCCATGACATTGGGCAGGAGACCAACCACTACATCGCCGATCAAGGGGGCAGCTCTGAGCACGTCAACACAGAAGTAACTGAGTGCAGGGCTGTCTGGGCAGGGGTCCTTGAATGTGGTGCCAAGGTCCGCATTGGGACCCCGGGCCGCCAGTTGAGTGTCGCTGCTCTAGGTCAGATATGTTTGTGGGTGGCTAATTAAATTGTTAACTCAAACACAAGTCACACAACCAAAAGGCAACCCATACATAATGATGTGTGTTTTGTGATTGATTCCAAATATATCACTTATCTTGCGAAACTTCATGACTTTAACAATCCAATTGGACATTTGAACTTTGCCATAATGGCTGTGGGCCTAAATGTGTGATTCCCAGGGACAAAAAGAGGACACAAACAGCCACAGTAGTGCGAGGCCAAGCAAGGCAAACCATAGGGGCATCCCGTTATCTTGTTACTAGTGAACTGTAGATTATTTAGCAAACAGGCAAACATGCAGATTTAAGAGTACTCACCGTGGGTACGGGTCGGTGAGTCTGTGTCCCTTAGACCAGCATGTCCACCGACCGCGACCGGATGGAGAAGTCCAAGCACAATCTCCTCAGCAGGGGTAAACTCCAATTTAGATGGAAAGCCACCTCCAGTTTTCATGCTGAAAAGAGAAAATCGTTTGGTACTCAGAAAAGGTGCATACAGTACATCCAAAACATTATATTTAGCGAAAACATTTATTTACCTGTAATTATGCCTTTTAATTTCTTTTTGCCGTACAGCATACTTCAGATCAGAGATTTTCTTCTGAATTTGGGACACATCTTTCCTCTCTTCCCCCGCTGCATTTACTTGTCGGAGGATGGTTTCAAACAATTCCATCTTGCGCTGCTTGGTGGTGTGTTTGGATTTGCTCCCATATAGCTCGTCATAGTATAATGTAAGGCCACTAGCCAATGCCATATTTTGGTCATGGGAGAATCTCCCACTCAACTGGCCGCGGCGCAATGTGCGGCCAGATGGTTGGCTTGGCTGCTCCTCCATGTGTGCAGACACATGTGGTGACATTATGGCCTGGGGCTGGGTAGGGGAATGGCCGGATTGGTGGCTTCCCAATGACTGGACTGGACTGGCCAAGGGACTGGGTGTTCTTGCGTGGCTGGCCACCGAACTTCCAGGTGTAGATGTGGTCATGGTTGTAATTCGGGGCCCTCTTGGGGGGCTAGGTTCCCGGCTGGTGCCAGGTCGGGGGCTCTGTTCCCGGCTGGTGCCAGGTCGGGGGCTTCTGGCCCTGGATTGGGTTCTGCGGGCCCTGTAGGGGCTTCTGGCCCTGGATGGGGTTCTTCTGGCCCTGGATTGCGATCTGCGGCCTCTGGCTGGGCTTCGTGCCCTGGATTGGGTTCGGCGGGCCCTGTAGGGGCTTCTGGCCCTGGATGGTGTTCTTCTGGCCCTGTAGGGGCTTCTGGCCCTGGATTGGGTTCGGCGGGCCCTGTAGGGGCTTCTGGCCCTGGATTGGGATCTGCGGCCTCTGGCTGGGCTTCGGGCCCTGGCTGGGCTTCGTGCCCTGGATGGGGTTCGGGCCCTGGATGGGGTTCGGGCCCTGGATGGGCTTCGTGCCCTGGATTGGGTTCTTCGGCCTCTGGCTGGGCTTCGGGCCCTGGCTGGGCTTCGTGCCCTGGATGGGGTTCGGGCCCTGGATGGGGTTCGGGCCCTGGATGGGCTTCGTGCCCTGGATTGGGTTCTTCGGCCTCTGGCTGGGCTTCGGGCCCTGGATGGGGTTCGGGCCCTGCTGCGGGGCATGGGTTTCCGAACTGCCCTACTTGAAGGCATGGCCGGTGTGGGCTCACTTGTGCTGCCTCTTCTGGGGGCAGAGGTGGTGGGTGCTGCAGTTGGCTGCTTTTTGGCTGCAGGAGGGGCACGGGGCTTGGGGCCCCTTTTTTTGGTACCTGAGGGTCCAGGGTCCCTTGGTGGGGCCGAGGTGGGAGTCTTGCCTCTCAGTTTTCGCCGACCTTGCTGGGACCTTGTTGTGGGGCCCTCCGCGGTCTTGCTTGGCTGGGGTCGCTTGCTCATCGCCTTTTTCGGTGCCATCGTACACAAATGCTCAAAGAGAATGAGCTTTGGGTGCAGGGACCTTTAAATAATGAGCCCAGCGTGTGACGCCTATGCGCACGACTACGCGCTCGTACGAACGTACGTTCGAGCGGAACCAGGAAACCGCTGGGGTTTCACTTATCTGCTGCCTGGAAGAAGCATAAAGATGGCGCCCACTATCTTCACCCGTCAACAGGAAGAGATCCTCATGCTGGTAAGTGGCTGCCTGTGCATTTTAATCGAATAGTCAATGATGGCCTAAATGTAAATGATGCGTTTGGAACTAGTTTGGGGTCTCTTAATGTTTAATCACTGGCTCCTCACACTTCATCCTCAAGGGCCGAGCCTGGCCACGTTTTCAACTGTCTATGCTGATGTCCTAATTCGGCCAATTGCTCCGGCTTACCAACAGTTAATTAACCTGTGGAGTAGCGGGGCGAGCTGGCAAACCTGGCCTGTCTCGGACCTTGATGCGGATGTTTGAGGAACACTGTTTTCCTAAGCCATAAAAACACAACGGGAAGCCACACACGTGGTCCAAAAGCCTAAGCATTAGGCTACATCTTGGATGTTTAAACCATCCTAACATGCCATAGATGCAGGTGGCCTGATTCTTGATGTTGGCTATTATCTGTATGTACATGGTGTGTGATACATATAACATAAGACCAGACTGTCAATCACAGTCAACGTCCTCTTTAAGGCACTCCCCAAAAATGGCTGCCACTCGAAATGTGTGTGTTAATGACATTAAATTCTCAACTTGTGATGCAACACATATGGGTCTGTGTGTAAAAGTAAAAGCTCTGTGTCCATTATGTTTTCCAGATCATGCTTCAGCGCCGGTATGACTTCGCGCCCAATGTGTGCGAGAAAAGGGACATCGCCCGGGAGATCATCGCGGAGATACACCGTGTCACCAGCACCACCTTCACTCACACCCAGATAATGCAGCATTGGTCGGACCTGAAGCGTCTGCACATGCCCCGGGTGCGGAGGTTTTTTGGGATCCATTTCCCAAGTAAGTACAAAGCAATAGCATGGTATATGTTCCAAATGTATAAGTTATGCCTTTATTTAAAATGACTTTTCTTTGGTAGTGTTGGAAATGGATTTCAGAATTCGCCGCACCCGGAGACGTACAGGCCGACCAGTGCTGCATGACTCTGCATCTGTGAGTGAAGGTGGTGGATCTCCCGGGCGACGGACCTACCCCTCCTCTGTGGCCTCCTCAGACCAGCCCCTGGACCTTACCACAGAGGAGGGGCCAAGGCGCGTGGGCGTGGAGTCATACCTGGCCACGCATGGGGAAGGCTCTGGTATGTCACTCTTCATGTATAGGCACAAAGATATACATGGCAGGCCAAAAACTAAGTTATCCTTTATTATGTATTTGTAGAAGCTTCTGGAGCGGGTGAGATAGTGGAGGAGGAGGCAGCAGAGATGCTGGAAGTCGATCCTGGCGAAGGTGAGTGATGTCAGCCAGACTGGGAGCCAGATATGTTGGGAATAGTGACTCTCTACAAGTACTAACCAAATGTCACATGTTTCTCCAGGGACTTCTTCACAGCAGAGCCAGGACCAAGGGCAGCCTGTTGGCCCCAACCAGCCATCTGTCGGCCACCAACTCCGTAAGTCTCCATGCCATTATTCATATTAATGTTTGCTTAGCTAATAACACACACATAACTAAAGGCGTAGCCAATGTGTAGTTCACACTTTCATGTGGGCACTTCGTTAGCTTAAAGAGGACCCTAACTAGTATTAAGAACCAAAGACTTAGCCATCACACTGTACCTACAGATTAGAACCATGGAAAAACACCCTTCACCCATCTAATGCATGTTATTAGACTGAACAAAACCAATATTGGGGAATATGGAATGCGCAATATTTACAGGCAGCATGGGATACAGATTGAAAAAAGGAAGGTGCTGCCATGCATTGTGGGAGTGATGACCTTTCCCTCAACCCAGCTATGCTCGGGATTCCCAACGCACCACTGTAACCTACTCCCCTGTACTTTATCCAACTCTCCACTCCTCATTAAGTGTTATGCTTCAGAGTCCAGATGGCGGCGCTGTAATCCCCAAAAAACCCTAAATAACTTTGAGGTGGTGCAGAATCATTTGTGAATAGTTATTGGTTTTCATTAAATAATGTTGAAGGTCCGGTTTAAGGAGTTTAAACACTTACCTGTGGGAAATGCATTAACTGTATCCCTTTGAAGAAGGACATATGTCATGCATTTACATGTATTTGATTAACCCCAAATCTATTTCCAGCATACAAACCGGTCTGGGACTCCTATTTATGTTTCTTTCTCTATTGGTTACAGGGATGATCCCCCAAACCTTGGCGGGAAAAAAAAAAAGAATGAAGGAGTTGGTGGCCGAGCTGCTGGCCATACAGGCGACGTTGGGGCCAACAGATGAAGAAGAGGATGATGAATAGTGCCCTTGGTCCTGGCTCCTTTCTTTAACGTGTTTTAAAATTTGTTCCAATTTTAAAAATTGTTTTATTGTTTTTAAAAAAAAAAAAAAAGTATGTTTTTTAAAAAAACACATAAAAAAAAAAAAAAAAAGGGTTTTACTGTTAAAAACACAATTAAAAATTATATGTGTTTTACGGAGAAAAAAAAAAAAAAGTTTTTTAAATTCTTAAAAACAAAACAAAGAAAATAATTTAAATAAATTAGATTTTAAGCCTTCCTAAATGTGTCTTTTCTAATATGCACACACCCACAAAATTACACAAACCAGAAACAACACGCTTAGAAACATATAGACATATGTAAATTATGTGATTTTCTTACGTTTTATGGACCGAGAAATGAAGTGGGATGCAAGCGCTAAGGGGTTTAGGTAAGTTTGAGGGACCGAGAAATGAAGTTGGATGCAGCCGCTAAGGGGTTTAGGTAAGTTTGAGGGACCGAGAAATGAAGTTGGATGCAGGCGCTAAGGGGTTTAGGTAAGTTTGAGGGACCGAGAAATGAAGTTGGATGCAGCCGCTAAAGGGTTTAGGTAAGTTTGAGGGACCGAGAAATGAAGTTGGATGCAGCCGCTAAAGGGTTTAGGTAAGTTTGAGGGACCGAGAAATGAAGTTGGATGCAGCCGCTAAAGGGTTTAGGTAAGTTTGAGGGACCGAGAATTGAAGTTGGATGCAGCCGCTAAGGGGTTTAGGTAAGTTTGAGGGACCGAGAAATGAAGTTGGATGCAGCCGCTAAAGGGTTTAGGTAAGTTTGAGGGACCGAGAATTGAAGTTGGATGCAGCCGCTAAAGGGTTTAGGTAAGTTTGAGGGACTGAGAAATGAAGTTGGATGCAGCCGCTAAAGGGTTTAGGTAAGTTTGAGGGACCGAGAATTGAAGTTGGATGCAGCCGCTAAGGGGTTTAGGTAAGTTTGAGGGACCGAGAAATGAAGTTGGATGCAGCCGCTAAAGGGTTTAGGTAAGTTTGAGGGACCGAGAATTGAAGTTGGATGCAGCCGCTAAAGGGTTTAGGTAAGTTTGAGGGACCGAGAATTGAAGTTGGATGCAGCCGCTAAGGGGTTTAGGTAAGTTTGAGGGACCGAGAAATGAAGTTGGATGCAGCCGCTAAAGGGTTTAGGTAAGTTTGAGGGACCGAGAATTGAAGTTGGATGCAGCCGCTAAAGGGTTTAGGTAAGTTTGAGGGACCGAGAAATGAAGTTGGATGCAGCCGCTAAAGGGTTTAGGTAAGTTTGAGGGACCGAGAATTGAAGTTGGATGCAGCCGCTAAGGGGTTTAGGTAAGTTTGAGGGACCGAGAAATGAAGTTGGATGCAGCCGCTAAAGGGTTTAGGTAAGTTTGAGGGACCGAGAATTGAAGTTGGATGCAGCCGCTAAAGGGTTTAGGTAAGTTTGAGGGACCGAGAAATGAAGTTGGATGCAGCCGCTAAAGGGTTTAGGTAAGTTTGAGGGACCGAGAATTGAAGTTGGATGCAGCCGCTAAGGGGTTTAGGTAAGTTTGAGGGACCGAGAAATGAAGTTGGATGCAGCCGCTAAAGGGTTTAGGTAAGTTTGAGGGACCGAGAATTGAAGTTGGATGCAGCCGCTAAAGGGTTTAGGTAAGTTTGAGGGACCGAGAAATGAAGTTGGATGCAGCCGCTAAAGGGTTTAGGTAAGTTTGAGGGACCGAGAATTGAAGTTGGATGCAGCCGCTAAGGGGTTTAGGTAAGTTTGAGAGACCGAGAAATGAAGTTGGATGCAGCCGCTAAAGGGTTTAGGTAAGTTTGAGGGACCGAGAAATGAAGTGGGATGCAGCCGCTAAGGGGTTTAGGTAAGTTTGAGGGACCGACAAATGAAGTTGGATGCAGCCGCTAAGGGGTTTAGGTAAGTTTGAGGGACCGAGAAATGAAGTGGGATGCAGCCGCTAAGGGGTTTAGGTAAGTTTGAGGGACCGACAAATGAAGTTGGATGCAGCCGCTAAGGGGTTTAGGTAAGTTTGAGGGACCGAGAAATGAAGTTGGATGCAGCCGCTAAGGGGTTTAGGTAAGTTTGAGGGACCGAGAAATGAAGTTGGATGCAGCCGCTAAAGGGTTTAGGTAAGTTTGAGGGACCGAGAAATGAAGTTGGATGCAGCCGCTAAGGGGTTTAGGTAAGTTTGAGGGACCGAGAAATGAAGTTGGATGCAGCCGCTAAAGGGTTTAGGTAAGTTTGAGGGACCGAGAAATGAAGTGGGATGCAGCCGCTAAGGGGTTTAGGTAAGTTTGAGGGACCGACAAATGAAGTTGGATGCAGCCGCTACGGGGTTTAGGTAAGTTTCTGGTTGAGGGTGCGCATGCGCAAGATCTTATAAACATACGAACGCACGAATCTAAGAGGCCAAAAACCAATGAAAACCAGAGGCAAACGCAAGTAATTGGAAGAGCTGGACGATGGAAGCAGCCGAAAAAACAGGCTGCCGCCGCAACAGGTGAGCACATGAACGTGATTTTTACGATTGCCAACTGACTGAGGCAAGTTCGGGAGATATCATACGAACGGACGTATCTTTTAGGATAGAAACGTATTTGCTTATAGAATCACTCGCAAGTTCATACGAGCGCACGAGCGGACGTGAAAAATAGGATGATCGTGAGCCAAATCCAAGCTGTTACATGTTTCTTTGAATCAACCCAAATGACTGGTAAAGCTGTGGAACATATGGTTTAAAAGCAAAAATAACCATTTGTTTTTATATGAAAAAGAACCTGGTTTATACATACTTTTTTTTTCCAGAGACTGCCCTGCGTGGAAATGAATGGCGCATGGATCAGCCAAGCTTTCCTCCCAACAATGCCTGATGTATTCCAGTAGATAGATGAGGGGCCAGACCAACACTAAAGAAAGATGGATCGTGCAAAACAGATTTAAGGCGCTGCTCTCCAGTTACAGACATTCCTCCGCATCGGACCACAAGTAAGTATTGATAAAAAATCCTTTAAGTTACTCTTACTTTTTATTAATATTCTTCGGATAAGACGGATCAGACATGATTCCAGATTAAAAATTCCAAGAATTTTTGAGGGCTAATTAGTCAGAGGCAATGATACCTTGTTGTTTCTGATTTAATTAAAAGGTGGAAACACACCCTCAAACAAAACTTCACTTTGGCAATACTTTTGCATTTTTTTATTCATAATTGTATGTAGATATTACTAACTAAGCTACTTTTTCTCCACATGACTCTCCACAGGGTGTGATTCATCCAATTTTTGGGCTCCTGAAGCCAACCCCAGTGTCTCTTTAAAGTAATGTTTGGGCTCCTGCTGCTGCTGCCAACTCCAGGGTGGGAATCATCCAATTTTGGGCTGCTGAAGCCAACTCCAGTGTCTCTTTAAAGTAATATTTGGGCTCCTGCTGCTGCTGCTGCCAACTCCAGGGTGTGATTCATCCAATTTTTGGGCTCCTGAAGCCAATCCCAGTGTCTCTTTAAAGTAATGTTTGGGCTCCTGCTGCTGCTGCCAACTCCAGGGTGTGATTCATCCAATTTTTGGGCTCCTGAAGCCAACCCCAGTGTCTCTTTAAAGTAATGTTTGGGCTCCTGCTGCTGCTGCTGCCAACTCCAGGGTGTGAATTATCCAATTTTTGGGCTCCTGAAGCCAACCCCAGTGTCTCTTTAAAGTAATGTTTGGGCTCCTGCTGCTGCTGCTGCTGCCAACTCCAGGGTGTGATTCATCCAATCTTTGGGCTCCTGCAGCCAACTCCAGTGTCTCTTTCAAGCTATGTTTGGGCTCCTGCTGCTGCTGCTGCTGCTTGAAACTCCAGGGTGTGTCAGTCAATTTTTGGGCTCCTGCTGCTGCCAACTCCAGTGTCTCTTTCAGCCAATGTTTGGGCTCCTGCTGCTGCTTGCAACTCCAGGGTGTGATTGATCCAATTTTTGGGCTCCTGCTGCTGCCAACTCCAGTGTCTCTTTAAAGCAATGTTTGGGCTCCTGCCCCTCATAGTGATGCCACTTCAACTCTCTGCAATTGTGCCGCTCTGCGATTCTATTAGCGATGCCTCTGATCTGCATGTGATATTTATTCAAAGTATTATTTAACTAACCCAGCACGCATCCTGTGTGTGTTACAGCAAGGCAGAATGGTTTACAACCCTATTGAGGCTCTAGGAGGCTCAGAAATAGCCGTTTTTAATAGCGATTCGTCGCGAATAAATTCGGGTCGAATCGATTTTTGTCGGAAAATTCGGCGAATCAGTCGAATCGAATTTTTCAAAAGTTCGCTCATCTCTAAACACAATGATGGGGACCAGCCTTGGAAACCAAACACAATAGACACGTCAATTTT
The DNA here is from genome assembly GCA_027917425.1 of Gastrophryne carolinensis. Taxonomy (NCBI): domain Eukaryota; kingdom Metazoa; phylum Chordata; class Amphibia; order Anura; family Microhylidae; genus Gastrophryne; species Gastrophryne carolinensis. The sequence goes on along the minus strand of CM051240.1, from coordinate 9,990,282 downwards.
CTTCACCCAGATTTTTGATCGTGTTTTTGATACGTAACCACAGGGACGCCGATAGGGTGACAGACCTGGTGTCCCAGAGTCTCGCAGAGGGGGGCGCTACTGCGCAGACAGCATTATATTAGGAATAGGCCATTCCTATTCTCTTTCCGCCTACTCACCTAGCAAGGTTTAGGGATTTTCATTTAAATAAATCATGTTTATTAGAATTCATATTATTAAAATTGATAACCATAATACCAGATCAGCCCTGTAGGTCCTTCCAATAAAAAGCCACACACTTACTATATATTAATTGATCACCTTTAATCCAAGACATGTACATGTTACATTAATACTTGTGGCACAATGCACTTTGTAATATGTTTTTTTTAACTGGATCACTAAGTGGGTCAGAGCATCCCATGATACGGGGTGTATGCACACATATGGGGAGGCATTTTGTTCTATATTAGGGGAACAGTGCAATATTCATTTAATAGAGCCAGAGTGGTACCATTTTCTTCGGCAGTAAACATTTTTTTCGGTGGTTTTAAATGTATGTGTCTATGTTTGCTATTATTGTATGTACATGTCAGTTGTTGATTAAAGGTGATAATTTAATATATAGTAAGTGTACGGCTTTTTATTGGAAGGACATACGGGGCTGATCTGGCAGCCTGTTTTGGGGTATTTCGGTTGATTGCGCATATGCATTATGGTTCTCTTATAGCCTGCACCAATATTGAGCTTACTTTGGGATACAGCAGTGCGGGGCTGTCAATACTTTTTGTGTGCCTTAAAATTGATTAGGTAATAAATAAATAAAGAACACAGTTAACATTGATTTTACCACATCATTATAAAAAATCATGATATTATTGATCCATCAATCGATACTGATATGAGTCCATGTTAACTCTTCTATTAGGCAAACAAGGCGTACTAGTTTCGCCAATGCGGCTTCCTCAGACGCTCTACAATTACTTCGTAATGAGCTCCTCGGATTTTTTACGGCAGATGGTTTTCAATTAAAGTGGACCAAAACCCATGCTGCTTGGCCCGGGAGTCCATGTTAACTCTATTGGAGCAAATAGGGTGTACTAGTTTTGCCAATGCGGCTTCCTCAGGCGCTCTACAATTACTTTGTTGTAAACATGTAATGAGCTCCTCTGATTTTTTACTGCAGATGGTTTTCAATTAAAGAGGACCAAAATCCATGCCGATTGGCCCCGAAATCTATAAGATTCAGGATGCCCTGATGTGTGAAACCCCCCCCCCCCCAGGTCGCCCCATTCACTTACCTTGTTTTCCCGTCCAACAACACATGCACGAGCCACAGCCGCATCCACGCTATCCCTCTAGCAGGGCGCGTGCTATTATTGGTTACAAGAATGAGGGGAGTTTCACACTGCAAAGCATCTCAAATCAGGATTCCCCCCCGTGGAAAAGGGTTCACTGAGACTAAAGCTATATTTTCACTAATCGATTTGCGTATGAAAAATCGATAAAGCGACTAAAAACGATCTAAAGAACAATTAGCCAACAAATCTTCCGCATCCGAATGCAAATGATCTACTTGCATATGAGTTGTACATTTGTCCTTTTAGTCTTTTTAACTCTAGCCTTGGTTATTAATTACAGTAAACATGTAAATGTTGTGCAACAATGTAACAAAGACTGGTGTTGGCGTGGTTTTAATTTTAAGCTGAAGGGTAAGCCCCCAAAATGAACGCTAGTTCTGTTTCTTTTTACATGCCCCATGTGGGTGATGGCCATCATCACCATTCGGGCGTGCACAGAGTGCATGATTGCCTGGCTGGAAAACCCAACTGGAAGTTGACCTACAAAAGTGGTGAAGGCATTGATGGGGCTGCTGCTGCCTTGAAGATATAGACTGGTGAGTGTTCAGCTTGGTTTTCTGGCTTTGTTAAAATGGAGCTATGGTAACTTGTTATTATTATAATCAAGTTTTATTGGTTTTAAAGGTAAGGGTAATAAAGGGGTACATAAGGCAAGAAGGAAGGTTGGGGGGAGGGGGTACAGCATATGTATTTCACAAGTAGATACAATACCAGTTGCAAAGCTCGTCATCTATAGCAACTCACAGTCAATTGGTGATGATCTTACAGATGGTAGACAAGAACATTCTTATGTCAATAGACCATAAAACTTATACAGGTTCCCACAGAGGAATCATTGAAACCATTCCTTCCTATGAGTAGACCTTACCTAACTGTACTGAGCTAAAATGGCGGTGTCTTAGTTCTTATGCCGCTTGGATTGCGGGGACAGATTGAGGGAGGGGGGAGAGGGGTAATAAGGATGGGGGAGTGAGAGGGACACAGCAACTGACAGGTGTACTATTGGTTGAGTGAAGGGTTCCATAAAGGGGGTTGGGAAAGAACCCAAGATCATGTTCCAGGTTTATGTTCTGGCATTTATAACTACGTCGTTATGGTAACTTTTTGATCTATGACTAAGGGCTGACCATTACCCGAAACGCGTCAGAGGATTTTACGTTTTTTTGTCAGTCTGGGTCTCTATTTGGATTTTATGCGCTGCTGATTGTATATTGGATGGAGATGATTTTAAAGATTTTTCATTAAAGATTCACGTTTTAAGGAGTGCAGACTTACAATCTTCTGTTTCCAGCATATATAGGGTTTGGGATTACCCCTGGCCGAGCACCCTAATTGTTTACATACACCAGAGTGTGGATACTGCTTTCTTGTTTGCTCCAAGTATGGTAACTTTTTACTTTAGTTCTGCTTCAACAACCAAACTGGCTTATAAAGATGAAGAGGCTTGGGACTGGTTCTTGGTACAGCCCGTCTCTAATGAGGCCTGTTCTCCCCATTCACTGTGACATCGACAGTTTGCTCTTGCAAACTGTGGTCGGACTCCAGAAGAATGCAACGGGGGGTCCATGCACATTATTAGAATTAGTGAATATTGAAGATCAGGACATGAGTTCCTGCTGGGGAAGAGACGTTGAATGTTGGTCTTTTTTATTTTAGTCTAGAAAGGGCATTTGTTTTTTAGTTTTAATAAGCTACAAATTATGATTATGAAGGCCAGGGTTCTTTAAAGAGGGACATTCTGGTGAGTTCTCAAAAACTCCCCAAACTTCGCCGTATGCTCCCCTTAAAGTCGATCCCCCCCCGGGGCATCCAAAATCAGGATGCCCCGCTGTGTGAAACCCCCCAGGTCGCCCCATCCACTTAAACCGGACCAACACCCGTTATTGCATTAACGGGTGTTGGTCCCTCTCTTTGCTGCTAGCAAGAAGCTCGAGGGGGCATCCAGAATGCTGGAGCCCCCTCGCACCTAACTGCACAGAACGCTTAAAATACTCACCTTCCTTACGAGCCAGTGCCGGGAAAGGAGTCCCGCGATTGGGCGCATGTGCGAGCCGTGGGCGCATCCCTACTATCACTCTAGCAGGGCATGTGCCCGCACCAGGCTTAGACAATGTGACGTCAGTGGCTCTGAGCACGTTGATTGGATGAGCAGCCACCCATGCACTGTAGGACCAGGAACAGGGTTGCACTCAGCGATCTGGGGGGTTTCACACAGTGGGCACCAATCAGGGTGCCCTGGGGGAAAGCACTAAAACCCAGGATAGTCAAAATCCTGGGTTTTGTCAGGGCCCCCTGGCTCCTTCCCTCACACTCTTGCGGGGCTCTGTTACGGGATGGCCACTCCACTCTCCTCTGGTCCTAGACCATGGGCCTTGGTTAGAAGCTACACCTGGTTGACGGGTCTGGTATGGAGGAGACTGGAGGATCAGGGACGTTAATCCCACAATTGAAATGTTGTATAAAGTGTTGACTGTGGTGCAGTTCGAGGTCGTACCCGTTGGGTGGGGATCGGTGTGGGCCGGGGGCGAGAGACAGGGGGAGCGTGTTTACTGATTTTGGTCTGTCATTAATATATGTGCAATAAACAATAAACACAGAGCATAAATGTGAACTACAACCCTCAAGTCAGTTAAATGTTGAAATAAACAGAGAAAAAGTCCAAAACATTCAAAAATTATTTTTCTTTGATCAAAATGAAAAAAATGTTGAATATCCCACGGTGCATGCACTTCACATGTATATGTGCAAATATATCCACCACCAAACGTGCAAACTCTTACCAACTTCAATGGAAATAGAACGCCTTCAATTAATACTGTGCAATATTATTGCCACCAATAGACTTCAATGTAGACAGTGTCCTCAAACGATAATCAAACTGTATATAAACTCCCCGTGAATAAAGCGCTTCCAGAAGATGTATGCACAAAGGCACCAATTGCCAGAGACTTCAGTCTCAGCAATTAGATGTAACTCGGATGGTGTCAATTCATTAATGCAGAGAACAGAAAAAAACGAATATAGTGTAATTCTGTAAAACTTTGACACTTTAATAAAAATCAGGAATTGCACTCACATAATAAATCAATGAAAATGAGCATAAAAGCACAGTGACACTCTCACCGGCGCTGGAATAAAACGGTCCTCGGCTGCGTCCCGAATCCCGGCCAATAATGTTCCAAATATTAAAAACTTGCAAGATAAAAGGATCCTGGGTCCACCGCTCGCCACCGCCGACGCGTTTCGTCGCCGTAAGGCAACTTTAACTAGGCTGGTGGCGCGGCAGAGCGGTGGGAAATAAATGCAAAAACAGAGTCCGGTCACATGATCAAGGTCCTCCAGTGACTTCAACAAAATATAACATAACTGTGCAAACAGATATCTAGAAGCGGTAGCGGATGCCTAATAAAAAACTCGAGAGCTATTAAAAGAGTAATTATGTATATCTAGACAGATGACCTGTTCAAAAACAATACCGTTTCCAGTAAAGATGAGGCATCAAGGACCTGCGACAGCCTTCTAACAAAGCCGAACTCGTGAGTCCGGCAACCAATGAAGAGAGCACCAATGAGAGGCCGGTTTGGCCGGTTGCCTAGCAGCATCAGACTGCCACCCGTTCACAGGGCTTCAAATGTCAAACACAATAGCAGCATGACGCTGTCCGCGCCTGACTGCCAATAACAGCGCACCCGCAGTCAGCACTGAAGGGGCATTTAGACAGTGCTGCTGCCAGCTCAGCTGCAACCAGTGCCCTCATTGTAGGTCAATGGCTTCAGTGCAAGCCACAGTACAACGCTATCAGTCGACTCATAAGCCTAATGATTTTGGCCATAACCAAAAACACGTGTAATTAAGATTTGACGGCTTAATGCCCAGAAAGACTTATAAAGAAAAAAACAACTTAACAGAAAAAAACAACTTAACAGATTAAATGGCATTTAATCTGTTAAGTTGTTTTTTTCTTTATAAGTCTTTCTGGGCGGGGAGGACATCAGAGCACAGCAGGATGGCTAAGCTCTCCCGCGGTCTACCACAGGACGGCTAAGAGCCAAGGGGTGGAAAATACTGAAGAATGGCGGCGATTTGCTTCAAGCCAACATCCAAACAGTATGTAGCTTTGCGGTGGGGGTTTAAGTGGACCTACTTGTTTACAGGTCCGTTGCTCCTCGTTAAGGGGCGTGTGCCAGAAGTGGTTGACAGTTGTACAATCTTGATAACAAAATCAAAAGTTCAAGAGGCCAAGCATTACATGATTTAAAGTGGACTGAAACCAAGTGGGATCGGCCCAGAAATCTATAAGATTCCCCAGGCTGATCCATTCCCTCACGGGGCATCCAAAATCAGGATGCCCCACTGTGTGAAACCCCCCAGGTCGCCCGCTACACTTACCTTACTTCCCCGTCCTATGACGTATGCGCGGGCCGCGGCCGCATCCCCACTGCCCATTTGTGAATGGCCGCTCCCTGTTTGAGGGAAGCGGGGGATGCGGCCGCCAGCGCGTTTGGATCCGCTGTGCTAAGACATCGGCTTAGACGTCCATAGCTCAGCGGCTCAGAGTGTGCTGATTGGACGCATGCGCATGCGCCGTAGGACCGGGGTAAGGTGAGTTGATGTGGGAGATCTGGGAGGTTTCACATAGCGGGGCACCCCCGATCAGGGTGCCCCGGGAGAAAGGACCAAATCCCAGGATAGTCAAAATCCTGGGTTTTGGTCCACTTTAATCCATTCTCCATGATAATATACAGTAGCCCACACAAAGTGCTTGTCCCCACAGCCTCATATAAAAATGCACTGACCAGATTATATGAACTATTATTAATAAAAGAATAGCCAAATGCACCAAATTAAAATGCGCTTCATTATAAACAATCTTTGACAACAATCTTAGACACGCATTGGCGGCTTATTCGGGGGGGGGGGGGGGGGCCCAGCTGGTTTGTCCTTCCTATTATTTTGATGCATGATCTATTTTGACTTGTATTTACCTGCCCCGGCTTGTCCTTAAAATTTAAGCACCTATATGTTTTGCACTAGCACTTTATAGGAGACAGCAAATTTTTGCACAATACGAGTTGTAAATATTTATTATTATGTAGTGTAGATTATATATATTTTTATGAGTTTTACAGTAACAGCCTGGGCAGAATAGATTATTATGTAAAGATCCAGCTTATAGCACAGAGTGCTGGGGCCCCCTTGTCTTATGTGTACATGTTTTTTTAGATCCCTAATAGTGCCCTAATAGTGTTTTCATGTATTTGGCTTTACAATAAATATTTTGGGATAATTTTTTATACTATAGTGGTGCCACTCTTTGTTGGTCCGGGTATTGTTGTGGGAGTGTGGGAACCCCTATTTGGTGTTTAGCAGGGTGTGCGAGACACCTATTAGAGATGAGCGAACTTTTTAAAAATTCGATTCGACTGATTCGCCGAATTTTTCGACAAAAATAGTTTCGACCCGAATTTATTCGCTATTAAAAACGGCTATTTCTGAGCTTCCTAGAGCCTCAATAGGGTTGTAAACCATTCTGCCTTGCTGTAACACGCATAGGATGCGTGCTGGGTTAGTGAAATAATACTGCAAATAATTATCACATGCAGATTGAAGGCATCGCTAATAGAATCGCAAAGCGGCACAATTGCAGAGAGTTGAGGTGCCATCACTATGCGGGGCCCCTATAGTGCCTAAAAAACACACCCTGGAGCTGGCAGCAGCAGGAGCCTAAAAATTAGCTGAATCACACCCTGGAGTTGGCAGCAGGAGCCCAAAAATTGGATGAATCACACCCTGGAGTTGCAAGCAGCAGCAGCAGCTGCCCAAACACTGGTTGAAAGAGACACTGGAGTTGGCAGCAGGAGCCCAAAAATTGGATGAATCACACCCTGGAGTTGCAAGCAGCAGCAGCAGGAGCCCAAACATAGCTTGAAAGAGACACTGGAGTTGGCAGCAGGAGCCCAAAAATTGGATGAATCACACCCTGGAGTTGCAAGCAGCAGCAGCAGGAGCCCAAACATTGGCTGAAAGACACACTGGAGTTGGCAGCAGGAGCCCAAAAATTGGATGAATCACACCCTGGAGTTGCAAGCAGCAGCAGCAGTCGCCCGAGCATAGCTTGAAAGAGACACTGGAGTTGGCTTCAGGAGCCCAAAAATTGGATGAGTTGCAAGCAGCAGCAGCAGGAGCCCAAACATTGCTTTAAAGAGACACTGGAGTTGGCAGCAGGATCCCAAAAATTGGATGAATCACACCCTAGAGTTGCAAGCAGCAGCATCAGGAGCCCAAACATAGCTTAAAAGAGACACTGGAGTTGGCAGCAGGAGCCCAAAAATTGGATGAATCACACCCTGGATCTGCAAGCAGCAGCAGCAGCAGCCCAAACATAGCTTGAAAGAGACACTGGAGTTGGCTTCAGGAGCCCAAAAATTTGATGAATCACACCCTGGAGTTGCAAGCAGCAGCAGCAGGAGCCCAAACATTGGCTGAAAGAGACACTGGAGTTGGCAGCAGGAGCCCAAAAATTGGATAAATCACACCCTGGAGTTGCAAGCAGCAGCAGCAGGAGCCCAAACATTGGCTTAAAGAGACACTGAAGTTGGCAGCAGGAGCCCAAACATTGGCTGAATGACACCCTGGAGTTGCAAGCAACAGCAGCAGGAGCCCAAACATTGCTTGAAAGAGACACTGGAGTTGGCAGCAGGAGCCCAAAAATTGGATGAATCACACCCTGGAGTTGCAAGCAGCAGCAGGAGCCCAAACATTACTTTAAAGTGGACCAACACCCAGGATTTTGACTATCCTGGGTATTGGTCCACTTCCCCGGGGCACCCCGATCGGGGGTGCCCCGCTGTGTGAAACCCCCCCGAAACCCCCAAAACTCACCTCTCCCCTACCACGTGGCCGCGTCGTCCAATCAGCGCTGACGGACAAGCTGATTGACAGCGACGGACAAGCAGCTTGCCCGTCGGCGCCTCCCGCGCGTCACTCTTGACGTATGCGCGCCCGCGCCGGCCATTCAGAGACAGCCGGCGCGGGCGCGCGCACGCCTGGAGGGGCGCGAGGGAGGCGGCGGCGGCCAGGTAGGTGGATTTGGGGTGTTTGGGGGGGGTGCACCCCGATCTCGGATGTCCCGCGGTGTGTGAGGTGATCGGCCCGGGAATCTTATAGATTCCCGGGCCGATCACCTCAGGGTGTTGGTTCACTTTAAAGAGACACTGAAGTTGGCAGCAAGAGCCCAAAAATTGAATGGATCACACCCTGGAGTTGCAAGCAGCAGCAGCAGGAGCCCAAACATTGGCTGAAAGACACACTGGAGTTGGCAGCAGGAGCCCAAAAATTGGATGAATCACACCCTGGAGCTGCAAGCAGCAGCAGCAGCAGCAGCCCGAACATAGCTTGAAAGAGACACTGGAGTTGGCTTCAGGAGCCCAAAAATTGGATGAATCACACCCTGGAGTTGCAAGCAGCAGCAGCAGCAGGAGCCCAAACATTACTTTAAAGAGACACTGAAGTTGGCAGCAGGAGCCCAAAAATTGGATGGATCACACCCTGGAGTTGCAAGCAGCAGCAGCAGCCCAAACATAGCTTGAAAGAGACACTGGAGTTGGCTTCAGGAGCCCAAAAATTGGATGAATCAAACCCTGGATTTGCAAGCAGCAGCAGGAGCCCAAACATTGCTTTACCCCTTTAAATGCCAGCCACGTAAAATTTACGTGGTTGCCTCTCCGTCACTTAAGTGCCAGCCACGTAAATTATACGTGCCTGGCATTTACCCCTAACAGTTAAAAAATAGAAAAAAAAACACTTACCTCCGGTATCCCCGTGAAGCATGGGGTCCCCTCTTCCTGCGGGGGGCATCCGATCGCCCCCCTGTCGTCCTCCGTCTTCAGGAGGGGGCCCGAAACCAGCCACCCCCCCCGTTTCCAGCGCTGAACATCGCCGCTGTAAAAAAACAAAAAAAAACTGTCATTTACTCACCTCCGCGCCCGAGCCTTCTATCGGGTCTCCTCTTCACCGGGGGGGGGGGGGGTCCGATCCCCCCTGGGCTGGGCAGTCTTCAGGTGAGGACCCTCTTCCGGGTCCTCACCTCTTGTAATGGCGGTGATGGCCGCCGCCTCCAAGCCCCGCCCATTGTGGGAGGAGCGGGATGACGTCATCCCGCTCCTCCTATACCCCCTCCGAGCTCCGGCATCTGTCAGATGCCGGTGGTGATCGGAGCAGGGCGGGTGTCAGGTGAAGAGGCTCCGATCGGAGCCCCCTCGCCTGTCACCCTTCCTGCGCCGATCACCACCGGCATCTGTCAGTGACATGAGCGGCGCGGGACAGCGGCGAGGGACATCGGATCGGAGGTGAGTACAGTGTAAAAAAAAAAAATAAAGATTTTTTCTTGTGTCTGTGTCTTCTTATTTACTTTTAACCCCTTGTGAACTGGTAAGGGGTCCATGACCCCTATACCAGTTCACAAGGCTGGGGGGATGGCAAGCCACCTGCGCTAGCGGGTGGCTTGCCATTAACCCCCGGCACCCCATTACCTGCCTCCCCAAAGGCCAGGGGGGGGCAGAAGAGCCCGGGCCCACATAGGCTATGTGGGCTCGTAGGCTGCAGGGTGGGGGGGCCACAAAAGCTGGCCCCCCCACTCTGTGCCTACAAGCCCCCATAGCTGGTCCCGGGCTGGTTACTTTGGGTAAGGGGGACCCCACGTCAAATTTTTTTTAGATTTTTAAGGGTTTTTAACCCTTAAAAATAAAAAAAAAGGGGTCTCCCTCCCCTGGGAGGGGGGACCCTATGTCATTTTTTTTCTCGATTTAACCCTTTGTAGTGTGGATGGTATTTGTATTTTATTTGTGAATGTTATAAAATACTTGTTTCAGTTAGAGGGGTCTCCTGAGCAGGATCGGGGGGGGGCTACCGATAAATATGTGGTACGGTTCTAATCGGTAGAAATGGGGCTTTCACATGCAATATGATTTTCCTTAATAAAATACATTTTCTAAAAAAATTTTTTATTTATTTATTTATTTTTTTACTTAATAATATTGTAAAAAAAAAAAATTAACAAACAAGACATTTCATGTTAAAGCCTAAACTCTGCTGCAAAAATATATATATATAATTTTCCTGAATGTTCCAGCAAAAATGGCGCAAAACATGGCGCAAAACATGACGCAAAATGGGGAAAAATGGCCTGTCAACAGAGGGTGACAAAATCTCAAGTAGGCTGGCAATTAAAAGGGTTAATAGTACCTATGCATGTTGGGTATTGTTCTGTTCGGGGGACCTTGCGCTTTCAGACTTAGCTTGTTTTTTCTGGTTTGCATATTTATATTTTAGGAAAAGGTGTTTTTTATTCAGCTTTTTTATAAATTTTTTAGGGAAACCCTGCGCAAAGAATTCTTTGAGGTAATAATTCCAGAAAGATGAGCCCACTAGAACAAGCTGGGTACCCTTAGAAAGCTTAACGTGTGTACTTTCAGGGAATATATGGTTTATGGGGGATATTCCAAATGTCAAGGGTTGTTTTGGTTGAAAAATCGCAAGGTGCGCACTTTGTTTGCAGAGCTGAAATTTTCAAGTAAAATTACCGTTACGCACATGCTTTACTTTGGGGTGTTTGGCAAATCTTCCCTTGACAGAACCTATGCATGTTGGGTATTGTTCTGTTCGGGGGTTGTTGCGTTTTCAGATTAAACTTGTTTTTTCTTGTTTGTATATAGTTTTTTTTAGGAAAAAGTGGCTTTGATTCTGCTTTTTTATCCTTTTTTTAGGGAAACTCTTTGCAACCAAAGAATCCATTGAGGGATTACTTCCAGAAAACTATGGCCACATCAACAAGCCTGGTACACCTAGAAAGCCTGAGGTGTGTACTTCCAGGGAATATATAGTTTGTTGGGGGTATTTCAAATGTAAAGGGTTGTTTTTCTGGAAAAACTGCAAGGTGCGCATATTGCGTAGCATAGTTGTATTTTATCTGAAAATCCCCTAAAGCGCTGTTTCAGTTTGGGGGAGTCTCCTGGGCAGGAAAGGGTGTCTACCTATACATATGTGGTACCGCTGTAACCAGGAGAAATTGGGATTTCACACGCAATAAGATTTCATTGACAAACTTTTTTTGCACATATTTCACCCAAAAATATTGAGAATACACCTAAAAAATGACAAACAAGACATTTCATGTTAAAGCCCAGACTCTGCTGAAAAAAACAATATATCATTTTCCTGGGAAATCCCTGGAAATCCCTTCAATAATCACATTTGAACATGGGGGGCGCAAAATAGTGCAAAATGGTCTGGCAACAGAGTGTGACAAAAACTCCTGGTAGGCTGGCACTTAAAGGGTTAAAGAGACACTGGAGTTAGCAGCAGGATCCCAAAAATTGGATGAATCACACCCTGGAGTTGCAAGCAGCAGCATCAGGAGCCCAAACATAGCTTGAAAGAAACACTGGAGTTGGCAGCAGGAGCCCAAAAATTTGATGAATCACACCCTGGAGTTGCAAGCAGCAGCAGGAGCCCAAACATAGCACCTGGATTTGCAAGCAGCAGCAGGAGCCCAAACATTACTTTAAAGAGACACTGGAGTTGGCTTCAGGAGCCCAAAAATTGGATGAATCACACCCTGGAGTTGCAAGCAGCAGCAGCAGGAGCCCAAACATTGCTTGAAAGAGACACTGGAGTTGGCAGCAGGAGCCCAAAAATTGGATGAATCACACCCTGGAGTTGCAAGCAGCAGCAGGAGCACAAACATTACTTTAAAGAGACACTGGAGTTGGCAGCAGCACTAAACACCCGCTCAGATGGCACGCTACTTGCCGGGCAGGACAGCTTTTCAAGGGCAAACTCTGCTAGTTGCGGCCACAAATCAAGTTTGGCTGCCCAGAAGTCCAGCGGATCCTCAAGGTGTGTTGGCATGGTCATGTCAAGGTATGACATGACCTGCTGGTTGAGGTCCTGCTCCAGGTCTTCCTGCTGCTCATGAGTAGCCTCACTATGCGGGTGTAGAAAGCTACTCATTAGCGACTGAAGACTGAGGCTGCTGCTAATGGAGCTGCTGCTGCTGCTCCTGCCAACCCCCCCAGCAGGCATGGCAGTGGAAGATGAGCGCAGAGGTCCTCTCGAGTCAGACCTGCGAGAGTATGGACCATGGCGCAGATAGGCATCGGCCAACTGCCTACGTAGAATGTCTTTGTAGTACTTCAGTTTGTCCTCCCTCTCGGCGGGTTTGAAAAATGCCCCCATTTTGTGCCGGAAGCGAGGGTCCAATAAGGTGGACAGCCAGAAGTCATCCCGCCGACAAATGGAAACAATTCTGGGGTAACTACGCAAGCACGTGAGCATGCTTCCTGCCATTTGCGCAAGTGACTCGGAGGGACTACCTGTCTCCATCTCCACTGCATACTGCCACGGTGTGGCCGGGTCCTCTGTCTCGCCTTCCTCAAAACCCTCTAGCTCCTCTGGCTGCTCCTGCTCCTCCTCTCCTGTCCGCTGACTAGATAAACCAGCCATTTCGCCAAGCCTAAACTGTGCTTCACTGTGCCCCTCCTCCTCCTCTTCCTCCTCCTCCTCCAGTTCAGCTCCAACGGGGTTCATGTGGCCGTAAGATGTAAACGCCATGTCTCCAGTGCCCTGACCAGCCATGGTTTCCAACATGTGCTGTAGTACATGAAGCAGTGGAATCACGTTGTTCATCCCGTAATCCTGCCGACTGACAAATAAAAGATTAAATAAATGAAATTTTTCACTCTGTGTTTTTTTTTCTACATTTACCCCTTTGTGAACTATTAAGGGGTCCATGAGACTCCTATAGAAACTACAACTGGCTGGCAAGCCACCTGTGGCAAGTGGGCAACTTTCTATTAACTCCTGGCCCCATTATCTGCATCCCCGAAGCCTCGGGGGAGGGGGGGAAGAATACCTGCAAGGGCTATGCAGGCTGGTAGCTTTCGTGGCCGAGGCCAACCCGGCTGGCCCCTGTTCCCATGGTCTACTAGTCCCCCTTAGCTGGTGTCTGGGCTGGTTATGCTTGGATCAAATAATCAGCGGCTTACCTTGGGTTCCGCCAGTGCTGTGCCTCCTTGCAGCTCGGCATCAAGAATGAGGAGATACAATTCCCCATCTGTCCCTCCAGCACCACCCCGCAGATGTGGACCACCAATACTAGCTTGAAGAGTTAGTCCAGACCACACCCACCTCTGTTATGATAGCACTCTCAGAGCTACAATTCAAGCCCAGCTAACCCCCTTCCTTTCTCCTCCCCGCCAAGCCTCCTCCTAGCAAGCTCTCTAACTACCAGTGCCATAATTATGCTGATTATTATGCAGCATCATGGCTTGAAGCGCCACACCCGCATGCTTCAGAAGAGAAATCGTAAGGTAAAACAAAAATCCTCGATATCTGGGCCATTTCTTCTTCAATTTTAAAACTGAAATCAGTTTAGGACAGCACCAAACGTAGCCCGATACAATTATCTTACATTTGCCTTTGCCTGAAATATCACTTGAATTTTTAAGGGTTTAACCTATAAAAATAAAAAAAAAGCCTGGGATGCCCCCCAAGCCATTTTATTTAATAGCTTTGGTATCAAGTGTTACCATCATTATGTTTTTATTAGAATAAAACACAGCTTAGTTTAAAATAAAATATAGAAGTTTATTTTATTTAACCAAAAAGGTTATGGAACCACTGACAAAATTACAAACAAGACATTTCCGGCTAAAGCACAATCTGTGACGAAAAAAATATATATTTTCCTAGAAATCCCTGAAAATTCACTGTTAATCATGTATAGTGCAAAATGGTGAAAAATAGTCTGGCAACAGAGGGCAACAAAATCTCAAGTAGGCTGGTAGCGAAAGGGTTAAAAGTAGCTAAGCATGTTGGGTATTGTTCTGTTCAGGGGACCTTGCATTTTACATTCACAAATGCCTGGCGCGGGCACGCTCCCTGCTAGAGTTTGATAGCAGGGATGCGGGCGCAGTTCGCACTTGCGCCGTTGGGCCAGGAAAGAAGCAACTTGGGGGGTTTCACGCAGCAGGGCATCCCAATTTTGGATGCCCAGGAGGGGGGAGAATCAAGCGGTCGAGGAGTCCTATATATTCATGGGTCGATCTCCATGGGTTTTGGTACACTTGAATAGGGCTGTCCACTTCTCTACCCTGATCTGAGATGTCCTGCTGTATGAACCCCCCCCCCCGGGGATCGCCCATAAACACTCACCTTTCCAGTGATCCCACGTGGTGTTACTGGACTGCACCCCTGCCATCTCAGACTGAGGCGCACTCCCGCGACTAGCCAATTCTGATAGGCTGGGGACAGGAGCAAGCCTAAGACTAGAGGAAGCCTGGGGATACGACCAGTGGGGCTTGTCACCCCCACCTGGCCAATTTGAGATCAGCCAATCGACGATCCCAAATTTGCTGTGTGGGCGTGGTTACGACTGTGAATAAAACAGCTTTTTTTTTAAAAAGATCAAAGAGGAACATCGGACCTAAAATAAAAGGGGCCGATTCCCCCCCATAGCCCCTACTTACCTTTTGAATGTCGTCTTTGCCTGCTACGGCTGCTTCAGGGTCCGATCCTCTGCCCACTAGCCGGCGTAGACGGCTCTTCAACGTCCCGCGGGATTTTGGGCGGCTCCATTGCATTGCGCAGGCGAGAGATCGAGGGCCACATGCAGTGTCTGAGATGACACTGCGCTGCCCGACGAGAGATCGCCTGGAATCCGAGCGACCCAGAAGATGGATCCCCTGGTGAGGTGAGTAAATAATGCCCAATTGTGAAACTGGAGGGGGGAGCAGAACAATCCGGTGAGGTTTGGAGGAGTTTCTAACCTCCCCCTCTTTAAAGACCACTTTAAAGACCACTTTTAATCCAGCTCGATCGGAGCTCCGGGTGCCGCCATCTTGCTCTAGTGCTGCCCACACAGCGCAGCGTACAATGTGCACTAAATCCCGCTGATGTGGAAAATATTATAATTAGTATTACTTATTTAGTTCTAGCCGCCTGTATGCCATCTCACACATTGTCATTGTTTAGGAGGATTTTCACCCCTCCCTCCTCAGAGGTTTAAACCATTACCAAGAATATTATGTCTGCTTGATGAGAAACAGATGTTCTTCATGTCTGAGCTATACCTTCCATATATGTGAATCTGTATATGTTTGAAATATCCAATTGAAGGCTGACATGTGTCCAGGCATCCAATCAGGATGGTCATTAAAGCATTTTTGTCTAAAACTGTATTTACGCAAGCAAAATAGCCAGCAATTCGGGCAGAGGCATATCGGGCCCCCGGTTGACCAAATAAACATTGCATTTGCGGTAGAAGTTTGTTTATGAATTAGTTTCATTCCTACTTCACCGCCCATTCGGTGGGGCGGTGAAGTATGATGGTGCCGCTGGATATCGGGACAGGTAAGACTTTTTTGATGTAACCCCCTCCTGCCCTGCTTCAGTGCTAGGGAAGGGTGGCAGGGCAAACTTTGAAAAGGACCGTTTTGGCTAGATTGACCTTTTAATGTGAATTTGGTCCCGGGGGGCCGCAGAGTGACATTTGGCATCTTCAGGGCATACGGCGACAGGTAGACAACTACCTAGAGCAGTAAGCTTCTCTGTCTTCTTCAGTCGGGACATTTATGCAGCCAGGAGAAGGGGGGCACTTGCCCCAGGTACAGCAGGTCAAGGGGGCACCAAAGACCAGCCTGAAAACAGGTGGGGGGCACCATTTCGAATCTTTGCAGCTCTACTGGGGATACTGAGGATGGGAGCCTCATGCTGTAAAAATAATAGCATTAGGAGGTTTACGTTATACCGCCTCTTCAGAAGACGATATTTCGTAACAGAGGCGCGTTCAGTTTCTTTGGAGTTGAGGGTTGGGCTGATTTATCATCATCGTCTTCGCGTTTTCTTTTTAAAGGTTTTTCATGCAAAAACTTAAGCAGGAACTTTTTGCGGTCCACCCGTTCCCTGGTGGGGTTCCTGGTCTCATGATTCATACGGTGGGTGACGTCCTCCAGAGCGTTGTAGAGGAACTTCAGGATCTCGGTGTCTCTCCCGCGAGTTCTCTGGTGGTCGGTTGGGGTGTAGTTCTCCACTTTGATCACCTGCTCCGCTCCCATCAATCTGAAGGTCTTCTCCAACTCGTAAAAGTTCCCCGATGTCTTGTGTGTGAGCACAATGATGGGGACCAGCCCTGGAAGCCAAACACAAGGACATTAAAGGACTTTTATAAAGCAGATAAGCAAATTAATATTTAATAGACTATGTTGGAGTGGTTTGTAACAGCTCTTATACAATGATCTGATCTAAGATGTGATTTAACTATTTTCCACTTAGTAGTAATATTCTGTCTCTTTTGATTGGTGCTGGGTCTCTTTTTCATTATATGTGTGGTCCTATAGTGTCCCACTGACAATGTTTGTCAGCTAGTCTGATGTTAACAGAGGCTTGTGATGTTGTGCCGTTTCCATCTCTGGAGTACAGCTTCCCGCCCATCATTGACGCCATGTTATGCAGTCAATCAGGGTCGGCCTTGGTTTGAAAGGCACCCTGTAAGACTGGCACCTCCTGGGAGAAGACTGGCACCTCCTGGGCAAGACTGGAACCCCCTGGGACAAGACTGGCACCCCCTGGGACAAGACCTGCACCCCCTGGGACAAGACTGGTACCTCCTGGGACAAGACCGGCACCTCCTGGGACAAAACTGGCACCCCCTGGGACAAGACTGGAACCTCCTGGGACAAGACTGGCACCTGGAACAAGACTGGCACCTCCTGGGACAAGACTGGCACCTCCTGGGACAAAACTGGCACCCCCTGGGACAATACTGGAACCTCCTGGGACAAGACTGGCACCTGGAACAAGACTGGCACCTCCTGGGACAAGACTGGCACCTCCTGAAACATTACTGGCACCTCCTGGAACAATACTGGCACCTCCTGGAACAATACTGGCACTTCCTGGAACAATACTGGCACCCCCCTGGGACAAGATTGGCTAAGCAGGAGTTCCAGAGCAGCACGCACCTGCACAAGGGTGGCACAAGGGACATGATCTGACCTGTTGGAGATATAATACTTTTGCTACAGCTTGCAGCTTGTCTCTGAAAGTGATTAATGACTTTTGTTAGATTCATTGCAGTTTGCAGCTATTGCAGGTTATGACACTAGATGGCGCTGTGACTAATGCGCAGCTGTAGAGTTTTCTATGTAATTTACTGCTGTGTTGTTACTTCCTGTATATCGAGCTGTAATACCTATGACTGCTAGAGTTGTCTTCCTGTCTGTGTTCTAGCCCCCATGTAAGGTGACATTCTCTTAGTGAATTCATGGTCCAGTAAAGCCAGTTCCTGTTACACCACAAATGTCTATCTGGATTTGACTCCACTGCACCCAGCACTCACACTCTGCAACCGGCCACACAGGTAGTTTACTAATAAATAAGGTGGGAGCTGCCAGTTGACAGCAATATGCAGAATAAGCCCAAAAACCAAAGCAGAGGCCAGACGAGATGATGAAATAGGAGCTATTCTCATTTCTTCCACAACCTTCTCTTAGACCATGCCAGTGACCAGGGGCGGGCTGGCCATAGGGCACACGGGGCAGAATCCCGGTAGGCCGGCACAAGGGAGGAGGGGTGGTGGCCGATGAGCAGAGCAGTGGAATGGATGAAGGCCGCTCTGCCTGCCGCCGACGACCCCGCTCTCACACACACACTAATGTTTACACGCAGATAGAGAGAGCGAAGGACGCGATAACGGACGAACTTATGTTTACAGGCAGCTCCTGGCTGTTGCGACGCCGACCATATGGGGCACGCCCACCAACCAGCGTGCAACAAACAGGAAGTGCACATAAACGTGCGCATGTGCGAGCACGAAGGCGACGGCGGGAGCCAGCGTGCAACAATTGGTAAGTGTGTTTGTGTGTCAGGGGAACAGCAGCGGCAGGTGGGCAGGCATGAATCGTTTACCCTACCCGCCTGCTGCCTTTTTATGGTCCATCGTTGGGGGAAGGGAGTGGGGGATGCCCCTCTCTGCCTGTAATGCAGGATGTCCCTCTCTGCATGTAATGCGGGGTGCCCCTCTCTGCCTGTAATGCGGGGCGCCCCTCAGTGCCTGTAATGCGGGATGTCCCTCTCTGCCTGTAATGCGGGATGCCCCTCAGTGCCTGTAATGGGAGATGCTGCACACTACCTGTATTGTAGGGATGCTCCTCACTGCCTGTAATGTAGCGATGTCCCTCACTGCCTGTAATGTAGGGGTGCCTTTCACTCCCTGTAATGGGAGATGCAGCAACATGCCTCTGTGGGATGCCCCTCATCTCCCTGTAATGGGAGATGTTGCACTCTGCCTCCAATGTGGGATGCTGCTCACTGGCTGTAATGTGGGAAGCTGCTCACTGGCTGTAATGTGGGATGCTGCTCACTGGCTGTAATGTGGGAAGCTGCTCATTGGCTGTAATGTGGGAATCTGCTCACTGGCTGTAATGTGGGAAGCTGCTCACTGGCTGTAATGTGGGAAGCTGCTCACTGGCTGTAATGTGGGAAGCTGCTCACTGGCTGTAATGTGGGAAGCTGCTCACTAGCTGTAATGTGGGATGCTGCTCACTGGCTGTAATGTGGGAAGCTGCTCACTGGCTGTAATGTGGGAAGCTGCTCACTGGCTGTAATGTGGGATGCTGCTCACTGGCTGTAATGTGGGATGCTGCTCACTGGCTGTAATGTGGGATGCTGCTCACTGGCTGTAATGTGGGAAGCTGCTCACTGGCTGTAATGTGGGAAGCTGCTCACTGGCTGTAATGTGGGAAGCTGCTCACTGGCTGTAATGTGGGAAGCTGCTCACTGGCTGTAATGTGGGAAGCTGCTCACTGGCTGTAATGTGGGAGGCTTCACACTGGCTGTAATGTGGGAAGCTGCTCACTGGCTGTAATGTGGGATGCTGCTCACTAGCTGTAATGTGGGAAGCTGCTCACTGGCTGTAATGTGGGAAGCTGCTCACTGGTTGTAATGTGGGAAGCTGCTCACTGGCTGTAATGTGGGATGCTGCTCACTGGCTGTAATGTGGGAAGCTGCTCACTGGCTGTAATGTGGGAAGCTGCTCACTGGCTGTAATGTGGGAAGCTGCTCACTGGCTGTAATGTGGGAAGCTGCTCACTGGCTGTAATGTGGGATGCTGCTCACTGGCTGTAATGTGGGAAGCTGCTCACTGGCTGTAATGTGGGATGCCCCTCACTGGCTGTAATGTGGGAAGCTGCTCACTGGCTGTAATGTGGGAAGCTGCTCACTGGCTGTAATGTGGGATGCTGCTCACTGGCTGTAATGTGGGAAGCTGCTCACTGGCTGTAATGTGGGATGCTGCTCACTGGCTGTAATGTGGGAAGCTGCTCACTGGTTGTAATGTGGGAAGCTGCTCACTGGCTGTAATGTGGGAAGCTGCTCACTGGCTGTAATGTGGGAAGCTGCTCACTGGCTGTAATGTGGGAAGCTGCTCACTGGCTGTAATGTGGGAAGCTGCTCACTGGCTGTAATGTGGGAAGCTGCTCACTGGTTGTAATGTGGGAAGCTGCTCACTGGCTGTAATGTGGGAAGCTGCTCACTGGCTGTAATGTGGGAAGCTTCTCACTGGCTGTAATGTGGGATGCTGCTCACTGGCTGTAATGTGGGAAGCTGCTCACTGGTTGTAATGTGGGAAGCTGCTCACTGGCTGTAATGTGGGAAGCTGCTCACTGGCTGTAATGTGGGATGCTGCTCACTGGCTGTAATGTGGGAAGCAGCTCATTGGCTGTAATGTGGGAATCTGCTCACTGGCTGTAATGTGGGAAGCTGCTCACTGGCTGTAATGTGGGAAGCTGCTCACTGGCTGTAATGTGGGAAGCTGCTCACTGGCTGTAATGTGGGAAGCTGCTCACTGGTTGTAATGTGGGAAGCTGCTCACTGGCTGTAATGTGGGAAGCTGCTCACTGGTTGTAATGTGGGATGCTGCTCACTGGCTGTAATGTGGGAGGCTGCTCATTGGCTGTAATGTGGGAAGCTGCTCACTGGCTGTAATGTGGGAAGCTGCTCACTGGCTGTAATGTGGGAAGCTGCTCACTGGCTGTAATGTGGGAAGCTGCTCACTGGCTGTAATGTGGGAAGCTGCTGACTGGCTGTAATGTGGGAAGCTGCTCACTGGCTGTAATGTGGGAAGCTGCTCACTGGCTGTAATGTGGGAGGCTTCACACTGGCTGTAATGTGGGAAGCTGCTCACTGGCTGTAATGTGGGAAGCTGCTCACTGGCTGTAATATGGGAAGCTGCTCACTGGCTGTAATGTGGGAAGCTGCTCACTGGCTGTAATGTGGGAAGCTGCTCACTGGCTGTAATGTGGGAAGCTGCTCACTGGCTGTAATGTGGGAAGCTGCTCACTGGCTGTAATGTGGGATGCTGCTCACTGGCTGTAATGTGGGAAGCTGCTCACTGGCTGTAATGTGGGAAGCTGCTCACTGGTTGTAATGTGGGAAGCTGCTCACTGGCTGTAATGTGGGAAGCTGCTCACTGGCTGTAATGTGGGAAGCTGCTCACTGGCTGTAATGTGGGAAGCTGCTCACTGGTTGTAATGTGGGATGCTGCTCACTGGCTGTAATGTGGGAGGCTGCTCATTGGCTGTAATGTGGGAAGCTGCTCACTGGCTGTAATGTGGGAAGCTGCTCACTGGCTGTAATGTGGGAAGCTGCTCACTGGCTGTAATGTGGGAAGCTGCTCACTGGCTGTAATGTGGGAAGCTGCTGACTGGCTGTAATGTGGGAAGCTGCTCACTGGCAGTAATGTGGGAAGCTGCTGACTGGCTGTAATGTGGGAAGCTGCTCACTGGCTGTAATGTGGGAAGCTGCTCACTGGCTGTAATGTGGGAGGCTTCACACTGGCTGTAATGTGGGAAGCTGCTCACTGGCTGTAATGTGGGAAGCTGCTCACTGGCTGTAATATGGGAAGCTGCTCACTGGCTGTAATGTGGGAAGCTGCTCACTGGCTGTAATGTGGGAAGCTGCTCACTGGCTGTAATGTGGGAAGCTGCTGACTGGCTGTAATGTGGGAAGCTGCTCACTGGCTGTAATGTGGGAAGCTGCTCACTGGCTGTAATGTGGGAAGCTGCTCACTAGCTGTAATGTGGGAAGCTGCTCACTAGCTGTAATGTGGGAAGCTGCTCACTGGCTGTAATGTGGGAAGCTGCTCACTGGCTGTAATGTGGGATGCTGCTCACTAGCTGTAATGTGGGAAGCTGCTCACTGGCTGTAATGTGGGATGCTGCTCACTAGCTGTAATGTGGGAAGCTGCTCACTGGCTGTAATGGGGCGATTCTTCTCACTGGCTGTAATGTGGGAAGCTGCTCACTGGCTGTAATGGGGTGATTCTTCTCACTGGCTGTAATGGGACAATTCTTCTCACTGGCTGTAATGGGGCGATTCTTCTCACTGGCTGTAATGGGGCGATTCTTCTCACTGGCTGTAATGGGGCGATTCTTCTCACTGGCTGTAATGGGGCGATTCTTCTCACTGGCTGTAATGGGGCGATTCTTCTCACTGGCTGTAATGGGGCGATTCTTCTCACTGGCTGTAATGGGGCGATTCTTCTCACTGGCTGTAATGGGGCGATTCATCTCACTGGCTGTAATGGGGGGATTTTAGCACACCATTTTTTTTATAATATTTTCTTTCTTATTTGTGTCCTCTAAACCCTGGTAAACCATGGACCAAAATAAGGGGCATATATATATATAAAATTATGTGACATATGTGATATATGTAATATTCTATACTGGGCCAGGAACAGTACAGCAGGGCCGGTGTACCCCAAAAGTCCCGGGCTGTTTTTTAGTCCACCCCTGCCAGTGACACGCGTATACAGTGCACGGATAGCGTTCATACCTGTCATGGTCTTGCAGTTGTTCAGGAACGTCTTCACCTCCTCCTTCTCCGGCTCAGCAAATGTCTTCTGGGTGCTGTTATGTGAAGAATTAAGAACAAATACGATTTCAATACAGAAATACCATTGTCCTCTTCTTTCCTATTGAATCCATTGTTCTTGCACCTCCTTGATGGCGAGCTTACTGACTTGAGCCCTGCTCTCCTACCTCCTGGTGTGTTAGAAGATTCCTACCCTCTGTTATTGTACAGCAGAGGTCCCTAACACTCAGAGAGGCTTGTTAGTCCCATTGACGAAGATTTGTGAATGAAATACAGTCACTAGGCATATAATAGCATACAGTAGGTTTATTCTTCTGCGTTAGGATCCCCACTCATCCCCCTTCTCACCTAAAGAAGATCATGAGCCACACAGGAAACACAGGACTTCCAGGTTGGGGATCCCTATTGTACAGCATAGGGGCCCTCCTTAATTTGGATGGGAAATTCGGGTTTACTGTAAGTTAATATTTATAAGGATCTCTCAGAAGTCATTCTTTGTGATGTTCCATGATTTGAATTCAGCTCATAAAGTCCCGTAAAACTTAACATGCGTATCCCGTGCAGTGGTGTAACTTGGTTTCGCCCCCTCACTGTTATGCGTTTCGGGATTCAAAATCCCTTAGTCTTACCTTCATTTCTTTGTGATGTGTGCAGTGTACAAAGGGCCTGATTTCCGAACCGCTTTGCCGGAATTCGTGGGGTATCCACCGCGTTTTCCACATTTACAAAAGCAAATGTGCCACGTTTGCCCAACTACGCCCACGTTAACTGTATTCATTATTAGTTCAGCGTAGTTGGGCAAAGTACTGCAAACCCTTGAGCAGTTCTACAGATATTTCCAGCAAACTTCATTAGAATCAATGGGTTTGCATTGTCAAGATTTTCCCTTTAGGTCATTTTGGCACCTGTACCTGAACTATGGAAATCCAACAACTAAAATCTTGTGGGTCTAGAATTAGGGAACTACACCCAAAAAATGTCTTAAATGCATAAACAGTTTTATTATTTGCCACAAATATATAAAAAAACAGATACCATAAGACAAGACAAAAAAGTAAAAACACTAACTTCCCTGGACCATGCTATTACATAGGCGTTATATGAATATACACCAAATAATTCAGGCGGAATCCCAATATCAACTAATACAAGATAAGGCAGCCCCCCAACACCCCCTTAAAGTGTTCTATAGTGCCACACACAAAATATACACAATTATAAGGTGTAGTGCCCTAATTCTAGTCCCATTAGATTTTTGTTTTTGGATTTACTGAGGTTTGGGGCTAGGGGAGCACCACCATGTCGATAATTCTCCTTTTTTTTTTTTTTTTTTGCTATACATAGCTGTGCCCACATTGTGTATGTTAATCTATATCCTGTTCGGGGAGATTAGATGTAACATTCTTATGATGTACTACAACAGGAAACCACAGCTCTTAGAGAGGCGCTTGCACAATATGCTGCAGCGGCTTTATGCTGGATTGTATTATTTTTATTATATTTTTATTAATTATTATTAATATTCATACGCCCTCTTCGGGAATATTAGATGTAACATTCTTATAATTATTATTAATGTTTATTTATATAGCGCCATTATCTTCCATAGCGCTTTACAAGGTGTGATTACAGACAAGGTAAAGCATTTAGTACAGGGAACAATACAAAATTAGATGCCACGAGGTTTAAACCAAGTGTTGTGAGCGCAGGAGACAATAGGAGAGAGAGCCCTGCCCCTGCGAGCTTACAGTCTACCTGTCTGGAAAAATCTGGCAGGAAATCTGGCTTCTGTGCCGATTAAACTGACCACATATCCCGCTTTCGTTGGGACGCTGCCACTTTGAGGTGTTTTGCCTCACTGTCCCCCCCAAAAATGGTGGAGACTTAAAGCGGAGCAAAACCCAACAGGGCTGGCCATAGAATCTAAGTAAATCTAATCTAATCGAAAAAAAATCTCAAATCAAGATGCCCCGCTGTTTTAACCCCTCCCCAAGTCGCAACAATACTCACCTTCTTTCTGGCTCCCTCGCCATCGGCGGTGATGACACAACCATACAAAGGTGTTATAGGATGGGGTTACAGGGCACATTATCACACATTATCCTATTTTTACCTGTACAACAAAGATAATTAGGCTGCCAGTACAAGCCCAAACCCCTAGAGAAAGGCCGCACTCAGTGGGATGTTATAGATTTTTATAAACCCACTGAGTGCCGACTTTTCTCTTCAGGTTTGGGCTTTTACTGGCAGCCTAATTATCTTTGTTGTGCTTCATACACACCTTATGGTGTTTCCCTATTAGCCAGCACCAGTTCAAGGTACAGTCAGCTGTGCGGGTCATCTCTGTTCAATTAAACAATTTTTACCTGTAGACGAAGACGGGTACAATGAGATCGGTGAGGTTTGGGTCCATGTCTGTTTCCATTATCTTCTCGATCATCTCGACATATCCGTTCTTCCATTCCACCTTCTTATCCAGAGGGCTGAAGTTCCCTGACACAACACGCACACAAGTGTTACAAAAAGCATAGGAGCAAGGGAAAAACTGGCCTAGTTATGTAGCCAATTAAAAATGTAGTCCAAACTGCTTTTTGTACCCTCTTCTGTCCGGCTCCAACTTACTGCTCTAATGTACCCGGCCTCATCCTCAGCCTGTGGGCTCATCCATGCCAGGTCTCTCTGGATGGGCAACACAGGCTCAGTGCGGCAAAGCAAATCGGAATGGAACGAGTGTCGCTGATTAGCGTTGAATAGACTTTTTTTGGGCTAGACAATGGCCTTGATTCACAAAGAGTTGAAAAAAACTCATGGTAGTAAAAATTTCAATTAATGCGAAAAAATCCAGAGAATGTCACTTTTAGTGAATCACCAAATAGGAAGACAATAAAAGTCAATGGCACTTTTTACTACAGGTTAAAAAGGGTAAAAATGTCAATACTTTTTTCAGGAGTAAAAAAGTGCCATTGACTTTCATTGTCTTCCTATCTGGTGATTCACTAACTGTGAAATCCTCGAGATTTTTTTCTCATTAACTGAATTGTTTACTACCATGAGAGTTTTTTCAACTCTTTGTGAATCAAGACCAATGACTTTATAAGGAATATAACACAACAGATTATATTCAATAGGACCCCCCCCCCATTGTATTATTAACTATATATATATATATATATATATATATATATATATATATAGCAACATAGACACAAGGAAAATATCCACAAACCCTGCTTTATAAATAATCAAAAGCGGTACAATTATAATGTTTAAGGAAGTACACCATCAATACCATAAGGAAACCAAGAAAGGCATCTCACAAAGGAGATACCAATTGCTAAACCCTATGGACATAATAAATAGAGATGAGCCAATCAATTCCTTTTAGCCATATTTCGCTCCAAAGTTCAGGGTAAAATGAATTTGGCACAAATCCGGATTTTGTGGATTATCTTGGTATTCCTGGCAATCGAATTTTTCACTAAAATAGTTTTTAAAAAAGCCACCCGCTCCGTTGCTATTTAGTGCCAGGTCTTACCCTAAATGCAAGGGACCATTCGTAGCCTGTCCGCCCTCAGAGAAGCTGTTTGTAACCCATCCACCAAAAAGCCGTCCATAACCGGCCCTGCTGTCTGTAGCCCGACCACCCTCTGAGAATTAGTGTATAATCTGCCCAACCTCCAAGAAGCCGCCTGTAGCCCGTCCACCAAGGAGCCGTCCATAGACTGCCCTACCTCCAAGAAGCCGTTCATAGCCGTCCACCAAGGAGCCGTCCATAGACTGCCCTACCTCCAAGAAGCCGTTCATAGCCTGTCCACCTTTCGAGAAGTAATGTGTAGCCCGTCCACCCTGCAAGAAGCCATCTGTAGCACGTCCACCAAGAAGCCATCTGTAGCACGTCCACCAAGAAGCCATCTGTAGCCCGTCTACTAAGAAGCTATCTGTATCCCGTCTACGAAGAGGCCATCTGTAGCCCATCCATCCTTTGAGAAGCCACTTGTAGTCCGTCCACTCTCCGAGAAGCCGTCTGTAGTCTGTCCACCCTCTGAGAAGTCGTGTGTATCCCATCCAACCTCCGAGAAGCATCCTGTAGCCCATTCACCAAGGAGCCATCCATAGACTGCCCTCCCTCCAAGAAGCCGTATATAGTCCGTACACCCTTTGAGAAGCAATGTGTAGTCCGCCCACCCTGCAAGAAGCCATCTGTAGCCCATCCACCAAGAAGCCATCTGTAGCCCGTCTACCAAGAAGCCATCTGTAGCCCATCCACCCTTTGAGAAGCCACTTGTAGTCCGTCCACTCTCCGAGAAGCCGTCTGTAGTCTGTCCACCCTCTGAGAAGTCGTGTGTATCTCATGCAACCTCCGAGAAGCATCCTGTAGCCCGTCCACCAAGAAGCCGTCCATAGCCTGTACACCCTTCAAGAAGCAGTCTATAGCCCGTCCACCGAGAAGAAGCCATCCATAGCCCGTCCACCCTCCGAGAAGCCGCTTGTAGTCAAACCTTCCCTCCCCGCTCTGAGAAATTGTGGCATGAGCGGCGCCCCCTCCATCCCTCAGCTGTGTGTTCAGTGGCGAGCACAGTAACAGAGAGCTTAGAAAGATGTGAAAGATGTGAAAGTGCATTGGACTTGTTGGCTAGACAAGAAAAGTGGGTGAGCCAGGGGGGGCTCACGCAGTGGGGCAACCCAAACCGGGATACCGCAGGGGGACGGGTTAGTGGAATCCCTGGTTTTGGTCCACCTTAAGAAGGTTTTCTCTGATGAGGGACTTGGATGTATCAGGAATGGAATATAATGGTCCCCCTATTCATCAAAATATGAATCAAATTTTGAAGAATTTTGCTCATCACTAACGTTCAAGTGTCAAAAGTGAATGCACAAGCTGCAATAACATGATAATACAGAAACAACACAAAACATGTGCAAAATGCACCACAAACAAGTCCTAAAGAAGAATTTGCCGACTAGGAAAATGTATAACTGAAATTAATATCACCAGCGGGTTGATGGAGAGGTGGAGGAGGCTCTTAAAGAGACCCTATGCAATCAGGAGATGCTGTGACGGATCCAAAGGCCGGCAACAAAAATGGTGGAAGGACTTAAACATAAAACTTATCAGGAGAGACTTAAAAGAACTTAATATGTACAGTCAGGAGGGAAGAAGGGAGAGGGGGGACATGATTGAGATCCTGTGACAACAGGGAATAAGGTTCAGGAGGGAAGCTTAGCTTAGCTTAGAACAAGCTGGTCAGAGGAAAGATCAGGAGCAATGTTAGAAAATATTATGTTACAGATAGAGTAGTAGATGCCGGGAACAAACTTCCAGCAGAGGTAGTTGAAAAATCGACAGTAAGTGAATGAGCACATGCCTGGGATAAGCCTCCATCTATTCCTAAGATAAAGAGAGCATACAATATATACATAAGATAAAGAGAACACATACAGTATATACATAAGATACAGAGAACATACATTATATGCATAAGATACAGAGAACATACAGTATATACATAAGATACAGAGAACATACATTATATACATAAGATAGAGAGAACATATAGTATACACATAAGATAAAGAGAACATACAGTATATGCATAAGATACAGAGAACATACAGTATACACATAAGATACAGAGAACATACAGTATACACATAAGATACAGAGAACATATAGTATACACATAAGATACAGAGAACATACAGTATACACATAAGATACAGAGAACATATAGTATACACATAAGATACAGAGAACATACAGTATACACATAAGATACAGAGAACATACAGTATACACATAGGATACAGAGAACATACAGTATACACATAAGATACAGACAACATACAGTATACACATAAGATACAGAGAACATACAGTATACACATAAGATACAGAGAACATACAGTATACACATAAGATACAGAGAACATACAGTATACACATAAGATACAGAGAACATACAGTATACACATAAGATAAAGAGAACATACAGTATATGCATAAGATAAAGAGAACATACAGTATACACATAAGATACAGAGAACATACAGTATACACATAAGATACAGAGAACATACAGTATACACATAAGATAAAGAGAACCTACAGTATACACTTAAGATATAGAGACCATACAGTATATGCATAAGATAAAGAGAACATACAGTATACACATAAGATACAGAGAACATACAGTATATACATAAGATACAGAGAACATACAGTACATACATAAGATAAAGATAAAATACAGTATATACATAAGATACAGAGAACATACAGTATACACATAAGATAAAGAGAACATACAGTATATACATAAGATACAGAGAACATACAGTATACACATAAGATACAGAGAACATACAGTATACACATAAGATACAGAGAATATACATTATATACATAAGATACAGAGAACAGACATTATATACATAAGATAAAGAGAACATACAGTATACACATAAGATACAGAGAACATACAGTATGCACATAAGATACAGAGAACATACAGTATACACATAAGATAAAGAGAACTTACAGTATATACATAAGATACAGAGAACATAAAGTATACACATAAGATAAAGAGAACATACAGTATATACATAAGATACAGAGAACCTACAGTATACACATAAGATAAAGAGAACATACAGTATATACATAAGATACAGAGAACATACATTATACACATAAGATACAGAGAACATACAGTATATACATAAGATACAGAGAACATACATTATACACATAAGATAAAGAGAACATACAGTATATACATAAGATACAGAGAACCTACAGTATACACATAAGGGCAGAGTAGATGGACCGTATGGTCTCCTTCTGCTGTCATCCGCCTATGTCTATGACTAACAACTGTTTAAAATGCTCTGAAAAGCATAAATATAATTCAGTGAATAATGGATTTGGATATTTTGAATTTGAGTGTTTTATACAACTCACCCAGCTGAGCATAAATTTCCGCTGATTCTGAAGAATTGAGAGTTAAGCACCCCCGGTTGTCCACTATGGTGATGTTCGAGGTGAGCGGATAGGTCGTCCTGCGCGTCGTGACACCGCCGTGGAGATCCATTGCCAGCGCGTGTTGCATGTAGGGGCCGTTTTTTAAGACATAGAAGCAAGAGTTGATCAGGGAGGACTTCCCGTGCCCCATGTAGCCAAACAGCTGCAGCAGCACCCGCTTATACCCCTGGCTTCCCCATTTACAGGATCCCAGGCTGAAGTTGAGGATGTATTCTTGGACTTTCTCAATCGGTCTCTGAAACTCCTCCATGTTTTCTTTCTTTAATTTAATTCTTACAATGGTCAAAGGAGAGCTGGTAAAGCCACTTATGGACAATATAAGAAATGTCCGCTCACCACCTAATCCCGAGTGTGCACGGCCGTGGGTAGGTCTCAAACCCACTAAATAGCATGAAAAGCAAAGTGAATGGTCCGCAATCCTCTTCTTATAAAACGTCACTTTTAATTATGCGTTTAAAATCATCTCCATAGTGTATCAAAAGCCAATAAAATCAGTAGTAATTAAAGTCCTGGAAAGTCATATATGCAGTGTAGGCGACTTACGCGTTTCTGACTCCTATCTCCAGTCCTTAATCATAGTAGCCTATTGCATGAAACATTGCACTTATATATAGTAAAAAATGAATGTAAAGCACTCACCTGATAGGAGGCAGCCAAGCTGCAGGCTGGAGGCTGTCTCACAGTGAGGAATTTGCAGGGGCGTGTAGAGCAGTTAACCCCTGATGGTAGAGGGATTATAATGCAAGCAAAATGACACGCAGGGCCCAATGGTTAAATGGAAAGGGGGCCCAGAGAGAACAGACAGCCAGTCTGCAACTTAGCAACGAACCTGGTGTAGTGCTCATAGGATTAAGATAACTCACAGCCCTGTAAAAAGTATGTGCAATAGAAATCAATCAAAAGACAAGTGTAAAAAATATAAATAAATAAATATAAATATGAGTAATTAATTGTATATAAACATATGTAAAAATATGTGTACACAAGAATTTATGTCCGGTTCCATACAAACTAATTATGCATAATATTTAATAGTACATCCAGCTAGTTAGTATATAATAGTTGATAACCTGCCAAAATATTGTGATCTACGCGGGTAATAATAATGCCCTTATCTATCTGTAAAGTATGCAATATCACCTCTGACTGAGGCCATTAGGAGCCCTGGTCATTAAAATGAATATCCAATATGCTTCCCTGATAAAGAGTTTTTTGAGGAAATCCCCACCCCGTGGGTCTGCTGTAACCCTCTCAATACCCATAATCTTACATTTCGGAGGGAGTTCCGAGCCTTTACAAAAACCTTACAAAAGTAAAATGGCTTGGGGTCTCCCTCTTTGGCAAAACCAGCCCAGGCACCAGCTATGTTGAATCGTAGCTCAGGGCTTGAGGGCTGAGTGGCCAGCCCCAACCCTAGAAACTACCAGCCCACATGACCCTCACAGGCACCAGTCTTTTCTGCACCCCCTGGCTGGTGGGGGGGCAGGTTATCGGGTCACTCACTTGGTAGCAGGTAATTTGCCTGCCCCTCCTGGCCTTTGAACTTAGGTAGGATTCTCAAGAACCCCTTACCAGTTTACAAGTGGTTAAAGTGCAAAACAACTGCACCACACGCCTTAAAAATCCTGTAATAAAGTCTACTTTTATACCAATACTTACTTACTTCCTCGCTATCCATCTCCGGGTGCTGTGCCGCAGTGCTCTCCACTTGAGACGGGGGGATAGAGGACACTGTTCCTCCACCCCACACTAGGCTCCCGCCACAGAGAGGGGCTATTTATAGGTGATGAGTGAGCTGCGGGGGAAAAAGCCCTTTCATTCACATTGACATTAGAGGATGATAGCGGAGGAGGTGGGTTCTTTTTTTTTTAGCTATTCATTAAAATTTGATTTGGAGGGGCCCGAATTTCTTAGGGGAAATTTATTTCTCTAGTCACTAAAGTCAGTCTTACATAATACTACGGTGCTAAGAAATACTTACCAAACTTACCAAACTTTTTAGCTTGTAAATTTTTAAATCAGACTCCAATGTCAGCCATCTGCACCAGGTGCTTCGCCCAATTAGGGAATTTAAAATAATAGAAGAAAAAAACTAGCATTACCAGACCGGGATCACCCAGCCATTCCCTTGTGGTGCCTCTGTGTTGCAAGCCATCGCCCAAGCCATGGCTGCTGCACTACCGCAGGGAGACTGACTGAAAATGGCTGTTAATGCCAGACAGGTAAGGGGAAGGCTCAATTTTTTCTGTATTAATGCTGAAGTGGTGCTCAGCACCAGGTCAAGACTTAAGCTTTAAAGAGAAGCATACACCCTCCTCTAGTCTAT
Organism: Gastrophryne carolinensis; assembly: GCA_027917425.1. Lineage (NCBI taxonomy): Eukaryota > Metazoa > Chordata > Amphibia > Anura > Microhylidae > Gastrophryne > Gastrophryne carolinensis. The sequence continues at coordinate 9,958,637 of CM051240.1, read as the reverse complement.
AAAGATGGGGGATAGAGGACACAGATCATCCACCCCACACTGGGTCCCTGCCACAGGGAGAGGCTATTTATGGAGGATGAGTGCAGGGAAAAACCCTTTTATGCCCCCTTTCACTGACATTGACATTAGAGGATGATAGCAAAGGAGGAGGTGAGTTCTTCTTTTTTTTAATATAATATAATTTGGAGGAACCCACATTTCTTGGGGAAATTCATTGGATCATTCGAATAGAATTGTTAGTAAATTTGCTCATCTTTAGTCATTCAGTCTTACATAATACTACAGTGCTAAGAAATACTTACCAAACTCACTTTTAAGCTTCTTACTATACAAATCAGAATCCAATGTCAGCCATCTGCACCAGGTGCTTCGCCCAATTGGGGAATTTAAAATAATAGAAGAAAAAAACTAGCATTACCAGACCCCGATCACCCAGCCATTCCCTTGTGGTGCCTCTGTGTCAAAGCCATCGCCCAAGCCATGGCTGCTGCACCTCCAGTCTGTTTGGGCCAGACAGGTAAGGTAAGGCTGTATTAATGCCCAAATAGTGCTCAGCACCAGGTCCATACCCCACTGTGTGAAACTCCCCCAAATGACCCAATTTACTCATTTCTTACAGGAGCCCTTATTGCGCCTCTACGCCACAGCCGCATTCCTAGTCTACGTCTGTCTGGGGCGCGTCCTCGCACCAGGCCTTTTTAAATGGACAGCACAGGCAGGCCCACAGCTAGAGGAGATTAGGGATATGGCCAGTGGCCCTCACTCTGTGAGAGCCCTGATTTTGCAGTTTTTGGGCCTATGAAAATGCACTTGGTGCTGGTTTTCCCAGCTGCTCAGGTGTATATGTTTCTGTATGTTTAGGTCCACATTGCTCCTCCTTCTTGGCCACTCTCTATTTATGCTAGCCCTGGTTCAGCTCCCCTATACCAGCTTCCCTGTGTCCCTGTTGCACATGTATGTGCTATTCCTTTATTTTTATGGGAAAGGTCTTTATTTACTTTGACTGTTATATTCTACTGGCTTAAAGAAATTGTGTGAAACTAGCTGTAAGGGCACCACTAGTAAATGGTATAATTCTCAGGTGGGTGCACCTTGAATTCCAAGGAAACAACATGTCATAACATCCAAAAAGCATATGAATGCAAAAGAAAGTGGGCACTCCACCAGACTTATATAAAAAGATAATTTATTTTATTATATGTCACCATCAAATCTAAAACAACATACAGACACAAATACAGACGACGTTTAAAACAACCAATTAATGACCACTGGCTACAATAAGAGATTATAATAAAACAATAGACATCAATCCGTACAACATGATTATTCCGATACACGATCAAAAAAAAATATATATATATATATATATATATATATATATATATATATATATATATATACGGGCACGCTGATTTATCATTAGCGCCATGTAGCGATAGATGAGCGTCTGTAGCAGGCATTTTCAGAGCGCCCGCTAGTAGTCACTGTGTTCGGCCATGGGTCGCTAGTTCCTAGCTGTGCATTAATGATAAATACATTGTGAGGAGTCGCTATTTGACCAGTACAGCGCTGTATGGGAGCGCATGGTAGTGACTGGTCGGTGCGACTGACTTACAACATATTCAGCAAAAAAAGCGACCTCACAAAACTCTGGAGCTGAAAAATGCTTCGTTGAAGCCCAGGGCGCCGGAGGCTGTGTGTTTAAAGTCTGTATTTTAACATGTATCCACCAGTAACAAAGCGAAAAACATATGGAATTACATTGTAACAACATTGCAACATGAACACTTTAATGCCAGACCTGTAATGTCAATTCGGCAGAAATATATAAAAAATGAAAAATTTGCTTTTTCAATGCCAGAGGAGGTCACAACATTATTTGAGATTTAAAAAAAAAAAAAAAAAAAACTGTTTAAAGAGAAGAAAAGGATCGTCCATTGAAATGTATGGGAGAGCAACAGGTAGCGAGAGGTCATACCTGGCGCTGTGCAAGGCTGAACGCCAGCGCTGTTCGCTTAGGCTGTGAAAATGATGAATCGGACGCTACATGGCGCTATCCCAGTCGCTAAACAGATTCAGCTTGATAAATGTGTAATTGCTGCCGTGTCCGGCATTCACCTGTCGCTACTTGTCGCTACCTTTCATTAACCAGCCACTACCTGACGCTATCCCTTCTTAAATAAGGCCCTAAATATCAGTATTGGCGGAGAAATCAACTAAAAAATCACAAAGCCAACCTCTATTACACTACCCCCTTTAAGAAAGTAACCTTGATAAGAAAGATTTAATAATATTCAATATATATATATATATATATATATAAATATCTATAAACACCTAATTCCTAAAGTGCATAACTACATTAATAATCTATCATCCCAATTCCCTAGCAACCATGAGAAATAAAGTTCTAAGTGCAAATTACCAAACCATCAATGATATACATGCAAATCCAAACAAGAGCTAACTCCAATACAGAATCAATGTGAGACAAGGGCTTGCAAAAAAATCATCTTAATCAAACATTACAAAGAAAATAAATCAAATACTGCCATGTATGAGGAAATAATCCCGAGTGGTCACACCACTGCCTCCGCGCGCTCCGCCGTGCGCCCACAGCTTCAAAGGGGGTCTTTATTTAGTTTGACTGTTATATTCTACTGGCTCCATATACAGTAAGCTGTGCCTCTCTGGGTGCATGTGGATAGGGGGGTACCACAATGCCTAGCTGACCTTCCATGACCTAAAAAATGAAGTGGACATGACACAAAGCACACCTTCCTCCCAAAGAGGAGCACCAACACATTAGAAAAAATTTTTAGATAAAATCCCATAAAAACACACATGAACCACAAGATAGTTTAAAATACACTGAAATTACCCCTGCCTGCTCTGAGATACAGATACAAAATATATATTTTATCCGACAGGATAATGAAAATAATAAGAGCACTATGGGCTAATACAATCCCAACTAGTATCACACCCTGATTCTTTTGTGCCGGCACAAAATTAATATTACTAATAATAAAGTGCAACCAATATAAAGTGCAATAGTGCTAAATACACCATATATAAAAATACTCTATGTATATGTATGTATGTATGTATAAGTAGTATACATTAAAAATAAAACACAATCCCTAAAGACATATAGTATGTGTATATAAATACATAAGTAAACAAGATATATACATAATTGAACAGAAATCCCAAACCAATGTGCTACAATATGACATGAATCAAGTAAAAAGTAAATAGATGCATAAAGTGCATGTGCCAGCAGCATTTCAAAGATATACCATAAAAAACAAACACAAGTGTCACAGGGCAACCCATAGGTCCAGAGCAACAGGGGTCAACACGCAAATAAACACCCACGCACACGGCTCCCATGTCGCTTCAGAGGGTGGCCTTCCATGACGTTGTTAATTACTGATGATCAGGTGACCTCACCCTTCAATGTTAAATATACAATTGGTTCAAATGTTGGGCTTGATTCACAGCTTACTTTTCAGTTGGAGTTCTTAGGCAAAGCCTTCCCATTCTAAGGCCCATTCATTTGAAAGAAAAGACATAGCTAATGATTACTTAATCATCCAAGGTAGATCTAAAGCATAAGTATAGGGCCACTGTATAACCAATATATATAGTTTTTCCCTTTTAGGGCCTATATTTTTGAGGAGGCAGGATTGTTCTATTAGCATTGTTCTAGAAATAGGGCAAAGCTTATGGTTTCATTAAGTCCAGGGGGATTAGAGGTCCCCAGTGTGTAAATCCACCTAGTTTTAACCTTAAGAATTTTTTTTTACTATATCGCCCCCTCTAGGGAGGTCATGTATTCAATCCAGGCCTCATATTGTTTGTGTTTTGTGATGTGGTCTTCCATGAAGTTGACTGGCTTTTGTATGGTGAATTATCGGTTGTTTCTGATGAAATGGTCTGATTGCTTCTGAATTATTGTCACACCTAGCCCTTAAGGATGATATTTTAAAGACTTTTTTAAAGACTTTTTTAAAGTCTCAGCACTGTACTGCACTTGCCAGAACAACACCCATTTTATACCGGCTGTCAACTAATCTCTACGCCGGTTATTGCTTAAGAAGTGAGGAGAAAAGTACGAATAACAGAGCTTGCAGGGGGTGCATGGACAGGGCTTGGGGGTGCTGGCAATTGGGATGCCCCCCCCCCCAGGCTAAGTACTGGTGGGATGGACACCCATTTTCTGCAAAATAATTGTAGGTCTGGTTTGCAGTCATTTCACCTGTGGCTACACTTTTTCTTTTCTTCCGTTCTACTATAACAAAACATTACAGTTTCGTTTCACTAGAAATGTGTTTAACAGTTTCAGTTTCCTGATCTAGGTCTCGAGGTTGACGACAAATGAGCGGTGAAACTATTTCCTTGAGGGGAAGGGGCAGAATGTGCACCACACAAATCTTGCTCAAACAACTAAATACTCAAACAACAAAATTTGCTATTATATTACTGTTTTTTTCACATGAGTAACTTAAGGTCAGGTCACTAATAGACATGAGCGAACAGGTGCGGAAGAATCGGAATTCACTCTAAATTTCAGGGAAAAATTGGTTCGGCACGAAGACAAGTTTCTGGGGATTTATGGCCAACACATTTTTTCCCTTAAAGTGGACCAACACCCTCCCATGATCGGCCCAGGAATCTTATAGATTATAGATCAAACCCCTGACTGCGGGGCACCCCGATCGGGGGTGCCCCGCTATGTAAAACCCCCCAGAAACCCCTAAATTCTTACCTGCTCCTTGTTCCAGCACGGGCCTCCGCCGCCTCCCGTGCGTCCCTCTAGCAGGACGTGCACCCGCGTCGGCCGTTAGTGAATGGCTGGCACGGGCGCGCGCCCTGTAAGAGTGACGCGTGGGAGGCGGCGGCGGCCCGCGCTGGAACGAGGAGCAGGTAGGAATTTAGGGGTTCCTGGGGGTTTTACACCTGTGGCAGGGATTGGCTACGGTGGTCACGTGGGAGCGAGGAGAGGTGAGTTTTTGGGGGTTTCTGGGGGGTTTCACACAGCGGGGCACCCCCGATCGGGGTGCCCCACCGAAGTGGACCAAACCCAGGATAGTCAAAATCCTGGGTGTTGGTCCACTTTAAATAAAAATCAACCTCATGCCTCGCTATCCTCCAGTTGGCACTCTGTAGCCAGGCCGAGGACACCAAGCCTCTGCCCCACCACCTTGCCTACCAGTGCTCCCCACCACAGAGAGGGGCTCTTTATACACAAAGAAGTGATCCCACCCCCATGCCGTCAATTGTGCCACCAGGTTATTTTTAATTTTTAAACTTTACAAAAAATTACGAAAGAAAAATGGCATGGGGTCCCCCTCTTTGCAAAACCAGCCCAGGCACCAGCTATGTTGAATCATAGCTCAGGGCTTGGTGGCTAAGTGGCCAACTCCAGCACTAGAGACTACCAGCCCACATGACCCTCACGGGCACCAGGCTCTTCTGCACCCCCTGGCTGGTGGAGGTGCAGGTTATCGGGTCACTCACTTGGCAGCAGGTAATTTGCCTGCCCCTCCTGGCCTTTGAACTTAGGTAGGAGTCTCATGGACCCCTTACCAGTTTACAAGTGATTAAAGTGCAAAACAACTGAACCACACGCCATAAAAGTAAAAACTACTTTTACACCAATACTTAATTACTTCCTCGCTATCCATCCCCGGGTGCTTTCCCGCAGTGCTCTCCACTGGAGACGGGGGGATACAGGACACAGATTCTCCACCCCACACTAGGCTCCTGCCACAGGGAGGGGCTATTTATAGGTGATGAGTGAGCTGCGGGGAAAAACCCTTTTATGCCCCCTGTCACTCACATTGACAGAGGATGATAGTGAAGGAGAAGGTGAGTTTTTTTTTTTTTTAGCTATTCAATAAAATTCGATTTGGACGCACCCAAATTTCTTAGGGGAAATTCATTGGCTCATCCGAATAGAATTGTTAGTAAATTTGCTCATCTCTAGTCTCTAAAGTCAGTCTTACATAATACTACGGTGCTAAGAAATACTTACCATACTCACTTTTTAGCTTGTTACTATTTAAATCAGACTCCAGTGTCAGCCATCTGCACCAGGTGCTTCGCCCAATTAGGGAATTTAAAATAGAAGAAAAAAACTAGCATTATCAGACCGGGATCACCCAACCATTCCCTTGTGGTGCCTTTGTGTTCTAAGCCATCGCCCCAGCAATGGCTGCTGCACATCCAGGCTGTTTGTACCAGACAGGTAAGGTAAGGCTCAATTTTTTCTGCATTAATGCTCAAATGGTGCTCAGCACCAGGTCCAGACTTGTGCTGTAAAGAGAAGCATACACCCTCCTCTAGCCTATAAGACTCCGGGGTGGTGGTCTCAAATTTATGTGGCATCCCGAATTGGGATGCCCCGCTGTTTGAAACTCCCCCAAATGACCCAATTTACTCATCTTTTACAGGAGCCCTCTTTGCGCCTAAGCCGTATTCCTAGTCTACGTCTATCTGGGGCGCGTATTTGTACCAGGCCTTTCTAAATGGACAGCACAGGCAGGCCCACAGCTAGAGGAGATTAGGGATATGGCCAGTGGCACTTACTCTGTGAGAGCTCTGATTTTGCCATTTTCGGGTCTATGAAAATGCACTTGGTGCTGGTTTCCCCAGCTGCTCAGGAGTATATGTTTTGGTATGTTTAGGTCCACATTGCTCCTCCTTCTTGGCCACTCTCTTGTATTTATGCTAGCCCTGGTTCAGATCCCCTATACCAGATTCTCTGTGTCCCTGTTGCACATGTACATGCTTTTTCTTTGGCTATTTTATGGGGAAGGTCTTTATTTAATTTGTCCTCCCCCCCCAGTCATTGATATTTGTTCCTTGTGGCCATACATCTAGCTCATCTGTGTCTTGGCTCCCATCACTGGGTGGGTGGCTGGTGGATGGTCCAGGTCTGAACGTGGTTCTGGGGAAGTCACGGCAGACAGTGCTGCTGGAGGTGCAGGGGATGGCGCAGGGATAGTCCTGGTTGCTGGCTGGGTGGTTACAATGTAAGTCAAAAACATGGCCTCCCTCCAATACTTAACATGGGTTACACACTGGGCCCCGCATTTACATGTGGCAACAACATCTTTGCTCATACGTCAATGGGCCGCTGCCATTGCAATAGCTTTAAACCCCATCTCTATGCTATGTGGCTGCCATGTGTGTGCTAGGCAAACACTCGCAGTTTGGCCATGCATGGGGCCACTCGTGTTTGCGCCAATTATTTGGGTTCGCCCTCCTCTCCCCTGCACAGTTTTCAGCTACAGTTTGCAGGCAACTTCAGCCGCTGGTGGGAACATGCTGCCCATCAGTGTCATAGGTTCTAAACGCCCCCTGGTAGGTGTCGGGGTGCAGCATCCCGTCCACCACACTTGGGTGAACTCCTGGGTCTTAGTTAGACCACCACAAGTTGTCAACCTAAAGAAAGAAAATGGATGAGTTTGAGAAAGGCCCAATGTGTGGGGCCTAAACCTCCTTCTGGTCCATAACCACTTACCCCTTGCCCGTCTGACACTGATTTTCCGCCAGACCACCATCCTCAGATCTTCACATTTTGGCCTGATTCCCATCCTTGGGCTCTGGCCCTGCACCTGTCACATTGCGGCCAATCTGGGACCAGATGTCCTCACGCAACACTTTGGGGGTGGAGTGGGACCTAGACCCAACCAGCCATTCAGTCATAATAGTCTCACATGCCATTCAGCAGGACTTCCAGTTGGGCATCATTAAAACACCCACCCAGCTTCCCCCTGATGAGCTTACACCCAGTCTGGGGGCAGGGCGATGCTGGGGTCTGCTGAGTGGCATGTGGGGGGGGGGGGGGGGGAAGCCCGTGATACTCTGCCTACTCCCAGGCCCGGAAGAGGTGACTCTCATGCTATTGGTCTGGGAACGAGCATACACAGCTACGGCTCTGCCTTGTGCTCCGCCATGTGCTCCGAAGTGGGCTCTGCAGTGAGCTTGGTAAGTGGGGCCCACACTGGGCTCCGCACTGTGGTCTAACCAGTGGGTGGTATAGGGTGGGCTTTGGTGGGAGCCCCTGGAGCCCTGGGTGTTGTTATCCCACTGCTAACGGCTTCCACTGCTGTGGCACCCTGTGGTGTGCCAGCCACACTACCCATGCAGGACGAGGGGCCTGGGGCTGCGGTGCCTTGGCCGGGTGCTGTGGCTCCCTTGGCCATCCCCGCACAGTTTTAAACTACAGTTTGCAGGCAACTGCCACTGGTGGGAACATGCCGCTGATCAGTGTCATAGGTTCCCGACGCCCCCTGGTAGGTGTTGGGGTGCAGCATTCCCTCCACCACACTTCTCTGCATGGGTGAACTCCAGGTTCTTAGTTAGGCCACCACAAGTTGTCAACCTAAAGAAAGAAAATGGATTGAGTTTGAGAAAGGGCCAATGTGTGAGGCCTAAACCTCCTTCTGGTCCATCACCACTTACTTCTCTACCCAACAACAAAGTTTTCATCATACCACCACCTTCAGATCTTCCCACTTCTTCTCGGCCTGCTTCCCATCCTTGGGCTCAGGGCCTGCACCCATCACGTTGCGGGCAGATGTCCTCACGCAACACTTTGGAGGTGGGGCAGGACCTAGACCCAACCAGCCATTCAGCCATAATGGTCTCACATGCCATTCAGCAGGACCTCCAGTTGGTCATCATTAAAATGCCCTCCCAGCTTCCCCCTGATGAGCTTACACCCAGTCTGGGGGGAGGGGGTGATGCTGGGGTTTGCTGAGTGGCATGTGGAGGGGGTAGCCCGAGACACTCTGCCCACTCCCAGGCCCGGAAGAGGTGATTCTCATGCAACTGGCCTGGGAACAAGCATACAGAGCTATGGCTCTGCCTTGTCCTCCGCCATGTTCTCTGCAGTGAGCTCTGCAGTGGGGCCCGCACTGGGCTTCGCACTGTGGTCCGACCAGTGAGTGGTACAGGGTGGGCTTTGGTGGGAGCCCGTGGAGCCCTGGGTGTGGTTAATCCACTGCTAACGGCTTACACTGCTGTGGCACCCTGTAGTGTGCCAGCCACACTACCCATGCAGGATGAACAGAGGGGCCTGGGGCTGCGGTGCCTTAGCCGGGTGCTGTGGCTCCCTCAGCCATGTCTACCTTCTGGGCTCTGGGTGCTACAGTGTCTGTGGTGCTTTGGCATATTCACACCTTTGGGGAATGCCATCAAAGGCCTAGGGTCAGGTGTGTTCTTTTATACACAAGTGGGTGGTTAATTGGCCAGCAATGGAGTTTATTTAAAAGGGCAGCACAGGCAGGTGAAACCTTTAGGCTTCAACATCATGGGCGTGTGCACATCGAAAGAACACACACACAAGAACAACATGGCACCAACTGGCTTCAGGCCTGAACAGCAAAACTAAATGCTGATGGTAATTCAAAGACGTACAGAGTTTGGGGCGAACTGAGAGCATAAATTAGGCCAGACCCAAACCCTGGCTGCCTGTTGAGTACAAACTTATTCCGGGCTAGGTTATCCCGGAGAATATTTTAGGCTCAGTACTGCGACCACACTAATTAATAAAAACAATTTCTTTGTATAGTATAAAAAACATGAAATCCAACATCACTTATTTCATATGTTATATTACATTACAGAAATTCATTTCTATCAGACACTCTCTGGCGGGCAGACATGTATCATGTTTCGCCATTCCTGGCTTTCTCAGTGCCCTGTTAGTGTAACAGACAGACAAACATACGATGATGTTAATAGTATATTAGTAATAAATTAATAGATTAGTAAATTAATGTAAGTATGAATATATGTGTCATCCAGTTTAACATTCAACAAAAAGTAGAAATTCAAGGAGACAAAGCAATACCTGATGACGATTTTCACATACAACTGTTAATGATTAGAGATGAGTAGTGAAATATTCGAAATTTCGAATTTCGATTCGAATAGACCGCGTTACTCGACTACTCGACCGAATATCGAATCCCATTATAGTCTATGGGAAAAAAATGCTCGACACTTGGAAATCTCAATTCGACCACTTGGAGGTCACCAAGTCCACCCTGAAACATCAGAAAATGATGCCAACACTGCTGGAATGCAACTGGGACAGCAGGGGAAGCATGTCTGGGTGCATATAACACGCCCAAGTCGCACTATTACGCCACTATCACAGCCTCTCAACAATACACTCCAAACACAATATTACTTCTACGTAAAGTGAGACAAGACAAGGAAACCTTCTTTCCTCTACATTGCCATGGACCCCAAGCCAAACTGTACAAAAAAGAAGAACAAAATTCTGCACCCCTTAAAATCATGTTGCCTAATGACAACCACAGATGGCATAGGCAAGGGGGAAAATAAATAGACCCCACCCCTAATTGTCATTGTGTGTGTGTGTGTGTGTGTGTGTGTGTGTGTGAGATGTGGTCAGACATGTCCTCTTGTGTCATTGTGTCACCCCAGCAGTAAGGGAAGCTTAAAGGAGGAGGTTTGTTACAGTGTGTCACCCCAGCAGTAAGGGAAGCTTACAGGAGGAGGTTTGTTACAGTGTGTCACCCCAGCAGTCAGGGAAGCTTACAGGAGGAGGTTTGTTACAGTGTGTCACCCCAGCAGTAAGGGAAGCTTACAGGAGGAGGTTTGTTACAGTGTGTCACCCCAGCAGTAAGGGAAGCTTACAGGAGGAGGTTTGTTACATTGTGTCACCCCAGCAGTCAGGGAAGCTTACAGGAGGAGGTTTGTTACAGTGTGTCACCCCAGCAGTAAGGGAAGCTTAGAGCTGAGACCTCTTAAAAATTGTGTGGAGGCCCAAGATCTGAGACCTCTTAAAAATTGTGTGGAGGCCCAAGAGCTGAGACCTTTTAAAAATTGTGTGGAGGCCCAAGAGCTGAGACCTCTCAAACATTGTGTGGAGGCCCAAGAGCTGAGACCTTTTAAAAATTGTGTGGAGGCCCAAGAGCTGAGACCTCTCAAACATTGTGTGGAGGCCCAAGAGCTGAGACCTCTTAAAAATTGTGTGGAGGCCCAAGAGCTGAGACCTTTTAAAAATTGTGTGGAGGCCCAAGAGCTGAGACCTTTTAAAAATTGTGTGGAGGCCCTAGAGCTGAGACCTCTCAAACATTGTGTGGAGTCCCAAGAGCTGAGACCTTTTAAAAATTGTGTGGAGGCCCTAGAGCTGAGACCTCTCAAACATTGTGTGGAGTCCCAAGAGCTGAGACCTTTTAAAAATTGTGTGGAGGCCCAAGAGCTGAGACCTTTTAAAAATTGTGTGGAGGCCCAAGAGCTGAGACCTCTCAAACATTGTGTGGAGGCCCTAGAGCTGAGACCTCTCAAACATTGTGTGGAGGCCCAAGAGCTGAGACCTCTTAAAAATTGTGTGGAGGCCCAAGAGCTGAGACCTTTTAAAAATTGTGTGGAGGCCCAAGAGCTGAGACCTTTTAAAAATTGTGTGGAGGCCCTAGAGCTGAGACCTCTCAAACATTGTGTGGAGTCCCAAGAGCTGAGACCTTTTAAAAATTGTGTGGAGGCCCTAGAGCTGAGACCTCTCAAACATTGTGTGGAGGCCCAAGAGCTGAGACCTCTTAAAAATTGTGTGGAGGCCCAAGAGCTGAGACCTTTTAAAAATTGTGTGGAGGCCCAAGAGCTGAGACCTCTCAAACATTGTGTGGAGGCCCAAGAGCTGAGACCTTTTAAAAATTGTGTGGAGGCCCAAGAGCTGAGACCTCTCAAACATTGTGTGGAGGCCCTAGAGCTGAGACCTCTCAAACATTGTGTGGAGTCCCAAGAGCTGAGACCTTTTAAAAATTGTGTGGAGGCCCAAGAGCTGAGACCTTTTAAAAATTGTGTGGAGGCCCAAGAGCTGAGACCTCTCAAACATTGTGTGGAGGCCCTAGAGCTGAGACCTCTCAAACATTGTGTGGAGGCCCAAGAGCTGAGACCTCTTAAAAATTGTGTGGAGGCCCAAGAGCTGAGACCTTTTAAAAATTGTGTGGAGGCCCAAGAGCTGAGACCTTTTAAAAATTGTGTGGAGGCCCTAGAGCTGAGACCTCTCAAACATTGTGTGGAGTCCCAAGAGCTGAGACCTTTTAAAAATTGTGTGGAGGCCCTAGAGCTGAGACCTCTCAAACATTGTGTGGAGTCCCAAGAGCTGAGACCTTTTAAAAATTGTGTGGAGGCCCAAGAGCTGAGACCTTTTAAAAATTGTGTGGAGGCCCAAGAGCTGAGACCTCTCAAACATTGTGTGGAGGCCCAAGAGCTGAGACCTTTTAAAAATTGTGTGGAGGCCCAAGAGCTGAGACCTCTCAAACATTGTGTGGAGGCCCAAGAGCTGAGACCTCTCAAACATTGTGTGGAGGCCCAAGAGCTGAGCACTTATTAGTGCTGCAGCTACGGCTGCTTTAGTGAGGGGTAGCTGCTGCTGCTGGAATAGGGACAGAAAGACTTCAGTGGTGTATTAGCACCTATATACAAAACTATATACACTCTGCTCAAAACGGCTGCTTTAGTGAGGGGTAGCTGCTGATGCTGGAATAGGGACAGAAAGACTTCAGTGGTGTATTAGCACCTATATACAAAACTATATTTTGCACTACTGTTTTGTGTCCTCTGTGCCAACAAAACACTGTTTTATACACGGTGCGTATAGGCACCATTTCACCTTCTGGCAGTATACGGCTGTATAGCCAGGTGTTTTTCTTAAAAATATTTTTTATATTTGGCACTACTGTTTTGTGTCCTCTTTACCAACAAAACCTTGTTATATACCCGGTGCGTATAGGCACCATTTCACCTTCTGGCAGTATACGGCTGTATAGCCAGGTGTTCTTCTTAAAAATATTTTTATATTTGGCATAACGCGTGGCCAAAAAAGTAAAACGTCTGAAATGCGGAGGGCTAGCGCAAAGGGACGTGGACGAGGACGGGGGCGCGGAAATGCTGGTGGGGGCACAAACCGCGTTGAAGCCAGTGGGGATACAATGCGTGCTGGTGAGGGGCAGCCAGCATTACGCTCATCCAGCTTCCCTGCCTTTATGGGACAGTTATGCGGGGGGCGGGGTACACCTCTGTTGAGGCCTGAGCAGCGTGAACAGGTGGTGCAATGGATGGCCGATAACGCTTCCAGTCACTTGTCCACCACCCAGTCATCCACACAGTCTCACTCTGACCCTCCTTCCTCCCAACCTGGCCAACAGAGTCAGCCCACCCTTGACCCCTCCCAGGACCTCTTTTCGGGTCCTTTTCCAGAATCCCAGGAGCTAGCAGAGGAATTTGTTTGTAGTGATGCCCAAACACTTGAGTATCCGCCATCTGCTAGTGATGTGGACCCGGAACCAGCATCTGCTATCATGAGCGATGATGATGAGACGCAGTTGCCATCAAGGGAGGCTGTTGGAATGTCCAGTGGGCAGGAGGAGGAGCAGAGAGAGGAAGTGGAAGAGGAGGTGGTGGACGACGAAATGACCGACCCCACTTGGACAGGGGTGATGTCCAGCGGGGAAAGCAGTGGAGATGCGGTCTGCGCATCACCGAATAAGGCAGCAAGAGGCAGAGGACAGTCCAGAGGCAGAGGACAGTCCAGACAGAGAAGGCAGGCCACAGCCAGCAGGGCCGAAGCTCTTCCCGGCAGCAGGCAGTCGCGCGAAGCTCCCCCATCGAGGCCTCGTACTTCTGTGGTGTGGAGATTTTTTAATGTTTGCGCGGATGACAAACTGAGCGCGGTTTGCGCAATCTGCCACTCAAAACTGAGTAGGGGCTCTGAGAAGAGCAATCTGACCACCTCAGGCATGCGCCGTCACTTGGAATTCAAGCACTGGGCTGAGTGGGAGAGAGCAAACGCAATACAACCTGCGCCCCGTCTTGCTGCCACTGCCTCTTCCCCTTTGTTGTGTGCTGCCACTGCGGTCCAGACCTCCAGCCAGGACACCTCCACATCTGCCTCTGCCTCGGCTACTTTGGGGCCTTCTCCTTCAGCCCCCCCTTCCCCCGCATCTTCGTTTGCACCTTCCATCTCCTCGTCCCATCAACTGTCCATCTCGCAGGCGTTCAACCGCAGGCGGAAGTACGCCTCCAGTCACCCCCAAGCCCAAGCCTTAACCTGCCTCATCTCCAAACTGCTGGCCCTGGAGATGTTGCCGTTTTGGCTTGTGGAGACGCAGGCCTTCCGCGACCTGATGGCGGCTGCCGCACCTCGCTATTCCGTCCCTAGCCGCCACTATTTTTCCCGGTGTGGCGTCCCCGCCCTGCACCAGCAGGTGTCGCGTAACATCAGGCGGACCCTGAGGTACGCAGTCAGCGCAAAGGTCCACTTGACCACCGACTCGTGGACAAGCGCTTGCGGCCAAGGACGCTACATCTCTTTGACGGCACACTGGGTGAATGTTGTGGAAGCGGGGACGGGGTCGCAAACAGGGACGGCCTACATACCACCCCCGCCCAAGATTGCCAGCACAGGTTCTGATAGACCCCCCTCCTCTTCCTCCTCCTCCTCCTCCTCCTCCTCTGCCTTAACATCGCCCTCAGCCCCTAGCTGGAAGCGTTGCAGCACTGGCACGGGGAGACGTCAGCAGGCGGTGCTTAAAGGAGCAGTATCGCGAATTTTTCTTGGTGACTTATATTTAAATGGTACTTGGAATGTAGGTAGGTGTTGGAGTAAGAATTACAAATGTAGAAAAAAATGATGTGTGTGATGAACAGCTGGAGACTAATAGCTCATGTTTATGTCTTGTCAGTGTCGACAGCCGACACTCTGGCCTGTTCCATGCTGAGGAGAGGGGAGAGGGAGATACAATGTATCAGTTCCACGCTGAGGAGAATGTATGAAAGTCTCAGCTGTTCAGTGCTGGCAGCCGTCCAGCATAAGATAACAACATTGCCTGGCCAGAACTTATATATCTAAAACAGAGAGAAAGGCTCTAGAAGTCATTTAGCTGATTTTAACAGTTTTCCCTTCATGTTGGCTCTGCTGCAGAATCTTTTTACCAGTTTTTTTTATCAGTTTACCATTTTCTCTTTCATATTCTTATTTTTCTTTTTTCCATATGATCTTTCTTTCAGCTTTGTGTGTTTTGAGCGAAGCCCAACCCAGGATTTTCACTATCTGGAGTTTTGTTTTGTGCCCCTAGGGGCATCCCTACTTGGGATGCCCTGATGTGGGAAATCCCCAAGTTCGCCTGTGAAAACGTACCTTTCCCTGTCCCACAGCGCATGCGTGGACTCTCATCCAATCAGCGCTGTTTGCACGCAGATGGGGAGCCTGAGCAGTAACCTTCCTGGCCGCCCGGCCTGTCTAAATGACTATCTGCGTGAGCGCCAGAAAAATGGGGGGGATCTGTGGTTATCCAGGGGTCGTTTCACACAGTGGGCATCCTGATTTAGAATGGGGTTTTGTTCCACTTTAATACCTTTAGTTTTTTTCTGAACAGTTATTCAAAGAAGAATTTCAGTCATTTTCAGTCAGTTTAGTTTATTTTGTATAGATTTTACACATAAGAGTCACCTGGTCTCATAACAAAAGCAGCACCTCCCACACACACAGCCGTTACAGTGTCAGCCTCTGAGGTAAAGTGTTGCTAGGAGACCAGTGGGCTAAATGAAGCAGCTCACTAAATACAAGCCAGCAGATCCCCCTATTCAGCAAATGGACTGAGCCATTTTAATTATACAATTTAAAAGAGAGGCATATATTTTTTTCATTTTCTATCGCCAGATTATTCATACACATGTTAGAAGCTATTGTGTGGCTATTTAATTATTTATCTTTTTTAATGCAAATTTCGCGATACTGCTCCTTTAAGCTCATCAGCTTGGGCGACAGGAAGCACAGCGCCGCAGAGGTGAGGCGCGCCATATTGCAGCAGACAGAGATGTGGCTGTCGCCGCTGCAGCTAGGACCAGGCATGGTCGTGTGCGATAACGGCCGTAACCTGGTGGCGGCTCTGGAGCTTGCAGAACTCAATCACGTACCATGCCTGGCCCACGTTTTTAATTTGGTAGTACAAAAGTTTCTAAAGACTTACCCCAACCTGGCAGAGCTACTGGTCAAAGTGCGGCGCTTGTGCGCTCACTTTCGGAAGTCAACTGTAGCTGCTGCTAGCTTAAAAAAAATCCAGCAACGCCTCCATTTGCCTCAACATCGGCTGTTGTGCGACCTGCCCACTCGCTGGAATTCCACCTATTGCATGTTGGCCAGGGTGTGTGAGCAGCAGAAAGCATTGATGGAGTACCAGATGATGCATCCACGCGTGCCTCCAACTCAGCTCCCTCAGTTTGCCAACCACGAGTGGCCATGGATGGCAGACATATGCGATGTATTGCGTATCTTTGAGGAGTCCACTAAGAAGGTCAGCAGCGAGGACGCTATAGTGAGCGTAACCATCCCGCTCCTAGGCGTCCTTAAAGAATCGCTCATTGCAATAAGGGAGAACGCATTGCACACAGAGGAGATGGGGGTAGGAGGAGACGCAACGCAGGTAGACAGTCAGACCACACTTTTGTCTGCTGCTCGGTGGCAGTTGCAGGAGGAGGAGGATGAGGAGGAGGAGGACAACGTGGAGGTGGCTGTGGAAGAGGATGCTGGCGGCGAGGGTAGCAGTCAGGCTGTGTGCGTCCCATTGGTTCAGCGCGGATGGGGCGGAGAGGAGGAGGAAGAGGAGGAAATGGAAAATGATCCTTCTGGTGGGGGCAGTGAGGTCATGCCTACTCAGAGTCAGGCACACATGGCTGACTTCATGCTGGGCTGCTTTTCCCGGGACATACGTGTTGTCTGGATATTGGAGAACAAACTATACTGGGTCTTCGCACTCCTGGACCCCCGGTATAAAGATAACTTCTCCTCTTTTATTCCGGTAGAGGAGAGGACGAATCGATTACTGGAATACCAGAGGGAACTCTTGCAGAACATGATGCAGATTTTCCCACCCAGCATCGCTGGCGGCAGAGAGGAGAGTGTCTCCCAGAGTCTGACAACATCGATCAGGCCCACAGCCACCAGGGGAACACTCTCCAAGGTGTGGGACACGTTCATGTCACCCCCTCGTGCAACTTCCATCACTGCGGGGCCCGCTATCAGCAGGAGGGACAAGTATCGGCGGATGTTGCGGGACTACCTGGCAGACCACACCCCTGTCCTCCCCGATCCCTCGGCGACCTACACTTACTGGGTCTCCAAGTTGGACACGTGGCTGGAACTGTCCCTGTACGCCTTGGAGGTGCTTGCCTGCCCTGCCGCCAGCGTGCTATCAAAAAAGGGTGTGTTCAGCGCAGCCGGGGGCATTATAACCGATAAGCGCAGCCGCCTGTCAACCGACAGTGCCGACAGGCTGACGCTAATCAAAATGAACAGCAAGTGGATTGACCCGGACTTTGCTTGTACAACAGTGGAAAGCAGCCAAGAGTGAAGTGCCATCTGTATGAAGTGCCATTTCCTCCTCCTCCTCCTCCTCCTCCTCCTTAACCGCCGTAGAATTGCTGTATTAATGAAAAAAATTATGGCTCACCTCTTAGGCTTAATACAATCAATTTTTAAGAGGTCTCAACTCTTGGGCCTCCACACAATTTTTAAAAGGTCTCAGCTCTTGGGCCTCCACACAATTTTTAAGAGGTCTCAGCTCTTGGGCCTCCACACAATTTTTAAGAGGTCTCAGCTCTTGGGCCTCCACACAATTTTTAAAAGGTCTCAGCTCTTGGGCCTCCACACAATTTTTAAGAGGTCTCAGCTCGTGGGCCTCCACACAATTTTTAAAAGGTCTCAGCTCTTGGGCCTCCACACAATTTTTAAGAGGTCTCAGCTCTTGGGCCTCCACACAATTTTTAAAAGGTCTCAGCTCTTGGGCCTCCACACAATTTTTAAAAGGTCTCAGCTCTTGGGCCTCCACACAATTTTTAAAACATAGCAGCCCTAATAAGGGCTCTCAATGACTCTCTTGTCTTCTGGTAGTTGGTATATATGGTGGTAAATGCGATATTCTGAGCTTCTGGGGCCCTGCCTGACTACATAGAAAATGAGCTATATACTGTTCAACATAGCAGCACTAATAAGGGCTCTTAAGGACTGTCTTGTCTTCTGGTAGCTGGTATATATGGTGGTAAAAGGTATATTCTGAGCTTCTGGGGCCCTGCCTGACTACATAGGATATGAGCTATATACTGTTCATAGTAGCCCTAATAAGGGCTCTTAAGGACTGTCTTGTCTTCTGGTAGCTGGTATATATGGTGGTAAAAGCTATATTCTGAGCTTCTGGGGCCCTGCCTGACTACATAGAAAATGAGCTATATACTGTTCAGCGTAGCAGCCCTAATAAGGGCTCTTAAGGACTGTCTTGTCTTCTGGTAGCTGGTATATATGGTGGTAAAAGGTATATTCTGAGCTTCTGGGGCCCTGCCTGACTAAATAGAAAATGAGCTATATACTGTTCAGCGTAGCAGCCCTAATAAGGGCTATTAAGGACTGTCTTGTCTTCTGGTAGCTGGTATATATGGTGGTAAAAGGTATATTCTGAGCTTCTGGGGCCCTGCCTGACTAAATAGAAAATGAGCTATATACTGTTCAGCGTAGCAGCCCTAATAAGGGCTATTAAGGACTGTCTTGTCTTCTGGTAGCTGGTATATATGGTGGTAAAAGGTATATTCTGAGCTTCTGGGGCCCTGCCTGACTAAATAGAAAATGAGCTATATACTGTTCAGCGTAGCAGCCCTAATAAGGGCTATTAAGGACTGTCTTGTCTTCTGGTAGCTGGTATATATGGTGGTAAAAGGTATATTCTGAGCTTCTGGGGCCCTGCCTGACTAAATAGAAAATGAGCTATATACTGTTCAGCGTAGCAGCCCTAATAAGGGCTATTAAGGACTGTCTTGTCTTCTGGTAGCTGGTATATATGGTGGTAAAAGGTATATTCTGAGCTTCTGGGGCCCTGCCTGACTAAATAGAAAATGAGCTATATACTGTTCAGCGTAGCAGCCCTAATAAGGGCTATTAAGGACTGTCTTGTCTTCTGGTAGCTGGTATATATGGTGGTAAAAGGTATATTCTGAGCTTCTGGGGCCCTGCCTGACTAAATAGAAAATGAGCTATATACTGTTCAGCGTAGCAGCCCTAATAAGGGCTATTAAGGACTGTCTTGTCTTCTGGTAGCTGGTATATATGGTGGTAAAAGGTATATTCTGAGCTTCTGGGGCCCTGCCTGACTAAATAGAAAATGAGCTATATACTGTTCAGCGTAGCAGCCCTAATAAGGGCTATTAAGGACTGTCTTGTCTTCTGGTAGCTGGTATATATGGTGGTAAAAGGTATATTCTGAGCTTCTGGGGCCCTGCCTGACTACATAGAAAATGAGCTATATACTGTTCAGCGTAGCAGCCCTAATAAGGGCTATTAAGGACTGTCTTGTCTTCTGGTAGCTGGTATATATGGTGGTAAAAGGTATATTCTGAGCTTCTGGGGCCCTGCCTGACTACATAGAATATGAGCTATATACTGTTCAGCGTAGCAGTCCTAATAAGGGCTATTAAGGACTGTCTTGTCTTCTGGTAGCTGGTATATATGGTGGTAAAAGGTATATTCTGAGCTTCTGGGGCCCTGCCTGACTAAATAGAAAATGAGCTATATACTGTTCAGCGTAGCAGCCCTAATAAGGGCTATTAAGGACTGTCTTGTCTTCTGGTAGCTGGTATATATGGTGGTAAAAGGTATATTCTGAGCTTCTGGGGCCCTGCCTGACTAAATAGAAAATGAGCTATATACTGTTCAGCGTAGCAGCCCTAATAAGGGCTATTAAGGACTGTCTTGTCTTCTGGTAGCTGGTATATATGGTGGTAAAAGGTATATTCTGAGCTTCTGGGGCCCTGCCTGACTAAATAGAAAATGAGCTATATACTGTTCAGCGTAGCAGCCCTAATAAGGGCTATTAAGGACTGTCTTGTCTTCTGGTAGCTGGTATATATGGTGGTAAAAGGTATATTCTGAGCTTCTGGGGCCCTGCCTGACTAAATAGAAAATGAGCTATATACTGTTCAGCGTAGCAGCCCTAATAAGGGCTCTTAAGGACTGTCTTGTCTTCTGGTAGCTGGTATATATGGTGGTAAAAGGTATATTCTGAGCTTCTGGGGCCCTGCCTGACTACATAGAATATGAGCTATATACTGTTCAGCGTAGCAGCCCTAATAAGGGCTATTAAGGACTGTCTTGTCTTCTGGTAGCTGGTATATATGGTGGTACAAGGTATATTCTGAGATTCTGGGGCCCTGCCTGACTAAATAGAAAATGAGCTATATACTGTTCAGCGTAGCAGCCCTAATAAGGGCTCTTAAGGACTGTCTTGTCTTCTGGTAGCTGGTATATATGGTGGTAAAAGGTATATTCTGAGCTTCTGGGGCCCTGCCTGACTACATAGAATATGAGCTATATACTGTTCAGCGTAGCAGCCCTAATAAGGGCTATTAAGGACTGTCTTGTCTTCTGGTAGCTGGTATATATGGTGGTAAAAGGTATATTCTGAGCTTCTGGGGCCCTGCCTGACTAAATAGAAAATGAGCTATATACTGTTCAGCGTAGCAGCCCTAATAAGGGCTATTAAGGACTGTCTTGTCTTCTGGTAGCTGGTATATATGGTGGTAAAAGGTATATTCTGAGCTTCTGGGGCCCTGCCTGACTAAATAGAAAATGAGCTATATACTGTTCAGCGTAGCAGCCCTAATAAGGGCTATTAAGGACTGTCTTGTCTTCTGGTAGCTGGTATATATGGTGGTAAAAGGTATATTCTGAGCTTCTGGGGCCCTGCCTGACTACATAGAAAATGAGCTATATACTGTTCAGCGTAGCAGCCCTAATAAGGGCTATTAAGGACTGTCTTGTCTTCTGGTAGCTGGTATATATGGTGGTAAAAGGTATATTCTGAGCTTCTGGGGCCCTGCCTGACTACATAGAATATGAGCTATATACTGTTCAGCGTAGCAGCCCTAATAAGGGCTATTAAGGACTGTCTTGTCTTCTGGTAGCTGGTATATATGGTGGTAAAAGGTATATTCTGAGCTTCTGGGGCCCTGCCTGACTAAATAGAAAATGAGCTATATACTGTTCAGCGTAGCAGCCCTAATAAGGGCTATTAAGGACTGTCTTGTCTTCTGGTAGCTGGTATATATGGTGGTAAAAGGTATATTCTGAGCTTCTGGGGCCCTGCCTGACTAAATAGAAAATGAGCTATATACTGTTCAGCGTAGCAGCCCTAATAAGGGCTATTAAGGACTGTCTTGTCTTCTGGTAGCTGGTATATATGGTGGTAAAAGGTATATTCTGAGCTTCTGGGGCCCTGCCTGACTAAATAGAAAATGAGCTATATACTGTTCAGCGTAGCAGCCCTAATAAGGGCTATTAAGGACTGTCTTGTCTTCTGGTAGCTGGTATATATGGTGGTAAAAGGTATATTCTGAGCTTCTGGGGCCCTGCCTGACTAAATAGAAAATGAGCTATATACTGTTCAGCGTAGCAGCCCTAATAAGGGCTATTAAGGACTGTCTTGTCTTCTGGTAGCTGGTATATATGGTGGTAAAAGGTATATTCTGAGCTTCTGGGGCCCTGCCTGACTACATAGAAAATGAGCTATATACTGTTCAGCGTAGCAGCCCTAATAAGGGCTATTAAGGACTGTCTTGTCTTCTGGTAGCTGGTATATATGGTGGTAAAAGGTATATTCTGAGCTTCTGGGGCCCTGCCTGACTACATAGAATATGAGCTATATACTGTTCAGCGTAGCAGCCCTAATAAGGGCTATTAAGGACTGTCTTGTCTTCTGGTAGCTGGTATATATGGTGGTAAAAGGTATATTCTGAGCTTCTGGGGCCCTGCCTGACTAAATAGAAAATGAGCTATATGCTGTTCAGCGTAGCAGCCCTAATAAGGGCTATTAAGGACTGTCTTGTCTTCTGGTAGCTGGTATATATGGTGGTAAAAGGTATATTCTGAGCTTCTGGGGCCCTGCCTGACTAAATAGAAAATGAGCTATATACTGTTCAGCGTAGCAGCCCTAATAAGGGCTATTAAGGACTGTCTTGTCTTCTGGTAGCTGGTATATATGGTGGTAAAAGGTATATTCTGAGCTTCTGGGGCCCTGCCTGACTAAATAGAAAATGAGCTATATACTGTTCAGCGTAGCAGCCCTAATAAGGGCTATTAAGGACTGTCTTGTCTTCTGGTAGCTGGTATATATGGTGGTAAAAGGTATATTCTGAGCTTCTGGGGCCCTGCCTGACTAAATAGAAAATGAGCTATATACTGTTCAGCGTAGCAGCCCTAATAAGGGCTATTAAGGACTGTCTTGTCTTCTGGTAGCTGGTATAGATGGTGGTAAAAGCGATATTCCGAGCTTCTGGGGCCCTGCCAGCGACAGCCTGTCTTTCCCTGCTGTGAGCGTCTGTCCCTCACTAAGTTCAAGCTGCTAATGCTGACGAAGAGGAAGTGCTGAGTTTTGTATATTCGAGGTCACATGGTTTTTCCAGCCAATGCGTGTAGACGCCGTTTTCGCGATGCCAGCGTCCTCCCAGGACCTGTCCCACCCCCCCTGCATGGTGATTGGTGTAAAAAACGCGCCAGGGAAGGTGGGAGGGGAAACGAATTGTGAGTGCGCCATCGCCGCTGTACTCGATCGAAATCGAGTATGACGAACAGCGTAGTATTCGATCGAATACCGGCTCGGTCGAATACTACTCGCTCATCACTATTAATGATTAGTATGCATAATTGATGTTCCCCAGATTGAGCCGGTGATATGCCTTATCCTGCAGTTAAAGATTATCCCGTTAATGTCTATTCCATATGACCTTGGGACCAATAACCTTGTTCATTTGTTCCCATATCTCAATACCTGATTCCGCTGTCAATTTAGTCATGCTTTATTTCATGGATCCGGCCTTGCTGGCCATCCCTGTATTTAACAGGAGCAACAAAGAGAGAAGGACCCATGATCAGCCATCTGTATGATCAAAAATCCATTTACATATGTTTATGGCTAGGTAACTTGATCTAATTTACCTGTATATTGAGAAATGAAAGTTTCCCCTGTGTATGGAGTGGTCGCGGTGGCAGATGAGTCCAATGTTACCAAACGGCTGTAGCAGGAGTGTTGTGTCGCTTTGTATTTTTGCGGCTTCCCCGCATCTCCAACCGTGCCCTCTGTCTATCCCGTCAGCACGTTCTACTCACCTGCCACCGCGCCAGCGCCGATCGTTTTATGCGCTCCATTGCCTGGACCGCATTGATCTCGGCCTCCGGCTTCCGCCGGAAGTGACGAGATGCGGCGCTGGTCCGGCACCCTGTCTCTCCTCCAGCGCCATTTTCTTGAAGACGCGCTGTTCTCATGGCAATTTATTTATTGTATATACAATGGTCGGGGCCTCTTATTTTCACATTAAAAACCCTTCAGCCAGCTGGCATTTACCAAACACCTATTGGTGTTTTCATACAGGGCAGGCCCTAAAACAATATTGTCTTGCTCCATCATACAGGGGACCGGAACCACTCCTGCACAGGTTATTAATATTAATCATGAATTCTAATTAGTAAGTATATTTAGCCTCGCCCACGATGATGGATGGATCATAGTTAATCGAAATTTCTGGTTAGTATATATATTAAGCTTGGCCTTGAGTAAAGGGTAACTACCAATTATCAGTGAGTAATGAGATATCATTGTTTGGTTATTCTATCACTAGTGGTTCTTTCTTCAAAAAAGAGGATGTTTTTAACCACCGATTCACTGTAGGTATACATATTATTTAATTACATATAATACGGTTACATTTGATTCTGATAAATCATATGCAACACTTGAGTAATACAATGTGAAATCATGCAAATAACTGTCATTCCATATAATTTTATATAATTTTGTAGTCTCCTAGGTTGTGGTTCTTCACATTAAGGTGTGCCTATTGTGATTCTTCACATTAACCCTGGAGATTTTGTCACGCTCTGTTGCCAGAGCATTTTTCACTATTTTGAGCTACACATGTTCAACTGTAATTTTTGAAGGGATTTTCTGGGACTTCCCATAAAAATTACATATTGTTGTTTTCAGCAGAATCTGGGCTTTAACAGCATATGTCTTGTTGATTTTGTTTGTTGTCTTATCCTAATTATTTTGGGCAAAATATGTGAAAGAAAATTAAAAATACACACATTTTTACATTTTGCAGTGTTTTTCTTTAATCAAAAATAAAGGTTTTACAATAAAAACATATTGAGGGTAAAAGCCCAATTTCTCCCGGTTACAACGGTACCACACATGTATTAGTAGACACCCTTTCCTGCCCAGGAGACCCCCGAAACTGCAAAGAGCACTAGAGGAGATTTTCAGATAAAATACAAATACTATGCGCTCCTCGCAGTTTTTCAAAGAATACAACCCTTTACATTTAAAATACCCCCTACAAACTATATATTTTTGGAAAGTGCACAATTCAAGGTTTCTAAGCATACTAGGCTTGTTGGCGTGGGTGCATTGGTTTGGACTCTATTAATTGGCTGAATCTCTGGTTCCAAAGGATTTCCCTAAAAAAAAAAGCAAAAAGCAGATTCAAAACCATATTTTCCTATAAAAACAATAAGCAAGCAAGAAGTAACACAGTAAATCTGAAAGCACAACATCTGCTGAACAAAATAATACCCCACATGCATAGGTACTTTGAAGGGTAGAGTTGCCAAACACCCCAAAGTCAAATGTGCACTTGAGGGTCATTTTACTGGCAAAAATCAGCTGCGCACACAAAGTGCGCACCTTGCAGTTTTTCCAAATTTACAACCCTTTACATTTGAATTACCCCAACAAACTATATATTTTTGGAAAGTACATACCTCAAGGTTTCTAAGCCTACTGGGCTTGTTGGCGTGGGTACATTCATTTGGACTCTATTCATTGGCAGAACCTCTTGTTTCAAAGGATTTCCCTAAAAAAACAAACAAAAATCAGATTCAAAACCATATTTTCCTATAAAAACAATAAGCAAGCAAGAAGTAACACAGTAAATCTGAAAGCACAACATCTGCTGAACAAAATAATACCCCACATGCATAGGTACTTTGAAGGGTAGAGTTGCCAAACACCCCAAAGTCAAGTGTGCAGTTGAGGGTAATTTTACTGGCAAAAATCAGCTGCGCACACAAAGTGCGCACCTTGCAGTTTTTCCAAATTTACAACCCTTTACATTTGAAATACCCCCCACAAACTATATATTTTTGGAAAGTACATACCTCAAGGTTTCTAGGCGTGCTGGGTTTTTTGTTGTGGGAATCTTTTTATGGATGAAAAACCTTGAGGTGTTCATAGTTTGCAACGGATTTCCCTAAAAAATATTAATAAATATGCAGCATACAAGAAAGTTTTCCTAATATATCAATATGCAAACAAGAAAAAACTCAATAAATCTGAAACCGCAGGGTCCCTGGAACAGAACAATACATAACATGCATATGTGGACACAGACCGCTAGACAAATAGCACAGAATAAACATCTGAAAAAGCAATGCAAAATAATCTCAATAATGGTACTAATAGGTTCTGCTAGGATTAGTCATGGGAGGATTAGCCTTGTGCTGATAGATTGTGAACGTCAGTAAACACTGAAATCCTAATGAAGGGCCCCATGTTTTCATCATCTATCACAAGTATCCAGCGGCTCCTCCTTCACCATTTCCTCCATCATCTTTTGGCTTCGCAAGTACCAAAAATAAAAAAACACAGGGACAAGAAAATGCAATTATCTTACTGAATTTTTAACTAGAGAAAGTATATGCAAATAGCCTAAAATATTCCAGGTCTGGCCACTTACCTTCACCCAGATGTGGAGATGTTTTTTGTTACTATAGATCTGGGGGGTGTTGCAGAGCAGGGTATTCCAAACCAGGATGACCCTAGGGCACGGAACAAAACCTAACCTAACCTACATACAGTCTAAAAATCCATAAAAAAAACTATTAACCAGAATAAAACAACTAAAAATCGAATTTAGTATGGTATGCTTCAAAGCAACCTTCCAAACACAAACCAGGTTGGCTGGGACATGTCGGGCAGTAGTAGCGCACATCTCTCCTAAAGCCACGCCTACTACAAACCCTACAAGGCTTCTGGGGATACCTCTTCTTATTGATGGAGGGGATGCACTTTATGAAATGCTTCCCCACTAATCTAGCCTCGTCATCATTACCAGCCATCTCTGGTGCCTGCTCGGTATCCCCAAATAACAGAGCAGGGAGTATCTGCAGCTGATATTTTACAAACGACAAATTGGAGCCTGGTACTGTTGCCTTGAAGACAACAAAGGAGTTATAAGTTGCTAATTGGACCAAATGGATAGCAACGGATACAACGGGGCTTTTGGGAAGGGGCTCGGGGACCACGTTGCCGTAATCTCACGACTGACTCATCGTGGATTGTAGTCAGCATGAAAACATTTTTTCTGTCCATGTATTTCACGGCCATGAGCTCATCGCTTCTTACAGCATACGACTCTCCACGATTTATTTTTTGTGTCAGCAATGACCTGGGCAAGCCTTTTCGATTACGGTTGATGGTGCCGCAGGCCGGTGTGTCCAATGAGTAGAGGGCTCGAAATAGGGGGATGCTGGTATAAAAGTTATCCACATATAAGTGGTAACCTTTCCCCAGCAGAGGAGTCATGAGTTCCCAAACTATTTTTCCACTGACAGACAAATCAAGGGGACAACCAGGGGGGTCCAGATGTGTGTCCCTTCCTTCGTAAAGACGAAAAAATTTGGTGTAGCCGGTCCAGCTTTCACACAATTTGTAAAATTTTATCCCATAGCGGGCACGCTTACTAGGGATATACTGACGAAATACAATGTGCCCTTTATAAAGCAGAAGCGATTCGTCAATACTTAAATTTTGGGAGGGGGTGTACACTCCTGCAAAGCGCTCAGACAGACTATCGATCAGGGGACGTACTTTGTGAAGTCTGTCGTGACCGGGCTCACCACGGGGAATTGCAGTGGAATTGTCATTAAAATGTAGAAACCGCAGTAAAATTTGGTAGTGGTTTCTGGTCATTATGGCCGGAAATAATGGTGTTGCCAAAAGGGTTCGGGTATCCCAGTAGGAGGCGATACTAAATTTTTTGCAGATACCCATGGCTTAAGTGAGCCCCCAAAATTTTTTTAACTCACTTATGTTTGTGGGCTGCCATGCATGAGCACGGGCGTGCCTTTGTGGGGGATTTTGTGCTAGGACCCACTCAGCATAGCAGTTTGTATGGTAGACCATGTCCTGTAGCATGGCCTCCGTGATGAACAATTTGAAAAAGTCAACAGGACGGAAGTTTGTTGTGTGCACGTTGACTCCGGGGACCGAATCGAAAGGGGAAATTTCAGGGGAATAATTATTGGGAGGCCTCCATGTAGGCACTCCATCACCAGCTGCAGCACTCTCCATCTAATCTACACTCTCCTCCAGCGTGGCTTCTCCTTGTGCGCTACCACCCCTTCTAGGATGCCTAGCACTACCACTGGTACTACTGCACGGCTGTGTCTCTTCAGTAGAGGAGACACTGTCAGACTCACTATCTGAGGGCAAATAATCTGACCCTGAAACACTATACTCTTCCGAGTCTGACTTCATCATGTAAGCCGCTGCTTCCTGGGCAGAGTACCTTTTCCCAGCCATCCTGAAATCTGCTAAACAAAGGC
This sequence comes from Gastrophryne carolinensis, assembly GCA_027917425.1. Taxonomy (NCBI): domain Eukaryota; kingdom Metazoa; phylum Chordata; class Amphibia; order Anura; family Microhylidae; genus Gastrophryne; species Gastrophryne carolinensis. The sequence continues at coordinate 9,930,943 of CM051240.1, read as the reverse complement.
TAAAACCAAATGAAAACAATAAAAATACTACACTAAAGGGGAGGAACTAGGGGGAAGTTTACAGTAACTAAAAGCTAAACTAAAGCCTAGAACTAAAGTTGGGGAACAAAACAGCCAAAAAGCAAATACTCAAAAGTGAACGTCAGCAAGCTTGCAGAACCAAGAATCTTCGAGAGCAATCGCAATCTAAAAGGAAGTTAAAGTAACAGAACATTACAATTAAGAAGAATGGTTGAAACCACCTGCAGCTGTAGTGCCCATGTACAGAGAGGCTGCGGGAGGAGTAGGTGTGTACACAATATGTATATGCTGGAGTTGTACCTCTCTGTACATGGGCCCTCCGAAATAGAAACAATGAATGGACAATTGCAGTGGCGCAACATGGTAGGAAGGAGCTGGTCAGGCGATCAGTGATCGCTTACACACCGAGCAGTGGAGGGAGGTGAGGATGGGGCGGCTCCTTGTGTTCCCCTCACTCAACGGAGGGGAGAGATTTGCGCTGATCATTGACAGGTCAGGGCAGCAGCGTAGGTAAGGGGGGGATTACATGTAGGGAGAGGGGCAACGCTAGCAGTTCAAAGCTTAGTGTGCCCAGGTGAGTGACAGGTCTGGGCAGTGGCATCACTCCCTGCATGTGATTGCCGCTGCCCCGACCTGTCACCGACACGCCGTTATGGATGCACGTTCCAAACCGAATGCCTGCGTGTATGCGCAGACGTGATTGCATCATCCGTCTGGGGCCTAAGGGGCGGGGGAACCAGGGCGGACGCAGCAAGCACCGGAGGACAGAAGCCAAGAGCCTGCGCGACACCTGCTGGTGTAACAACAGTACACTGTAACATGAGGAACTGTATTGCGGGGTCATGGCATTAGAAAGGTTGAGAACCACTGCTCTACTGTATCCACGTCTGTGCCCCTCCGAGGTGTATCATCAACATGTAACATCAATGCTGCCCCGACCTGTCACTGATCAGCATGCATATCCACCCCCTCTGCCAAGGGGCAATGGCGATCAGGATCAAGTGACAGGTTGGGGCAGCGTGATCGCCCCTAGCCCAAGACCTAACCTAGGGTTCGGGCTAGGGTTAGGAGTGTCTCTCCAACACTCGCTCTTTCCATTCCCCCTCATCCCATCCCATATGCATTGTGGCATTCCCTCCCATTTCATTCCCATTTGCAGTGTGGCATTCCCCCCACCCCATTCCCATATGCAGTGTGGCATTCCCCCCACCTCATTCCCATATGCAGTGTGGCATTCCCCCCACCTCATTCCCATATGCAGTGTGGCATTCCCCCCACCTCATTCCCATATGCAGTGTGGCATTCCCCCCACCTCATTCCCATATGCAGTGTGGCATTCCCCCCACCCCATTCCCATATGCAGTGTGGCATTCCCTCCCATTTCATTCCCATATGCAGTGTGGCATTCCCCACACCCCATTCCCATATGCAGTGTGGCATTCCCCCCACCCCATTCCCATATGCAGTGTGGCATTCCCCCCACCTCATTCCCATATGCAGCGTGGCATCCCCCCACCTCATTCCCATATGCAGTGTGGCATTCCCCCCACCTCATTCCCATATGCAGTGTGGCATTCCCCCCACCTCATTCCCATATGCAGCGTGGCATTCCCCCCACCTCATTCCCATATGCAGTGTGGCATTCCCCACACCCCATTCCCATATGCAGTGTGGCATTCCCCACACCCCATTCCCATATGCAGTGTGGCATTCCCCCCACCCCATTCCCATATGCAGTGTGGCATTCCCCCCACCTCATTCCCATATGCAGCGTGGCATCCCCCCACCTCATTCCCATATGCAGTGTGGCATTCCCCACACCCCATTCCCATATGCAGTGTGGCATTCCCCCCACCCCATTCCCATATGCAGTGTGGCATTCCCTCCCATTTCATTCCCATATGCAGTGTGGCATTCCCCCCACCTCATTCCCATATGCAGCGTGGCATCCCCCCACCTCATTCCCATATGCAGTGTGGCATTCCCCCCACCTCATTCCCATATGCAGTGTGGCATTCCCCCCACCTCATTCCCATATGCAGCGTGGCATTCCCCCCACCTCATTCCCATATGCAGCGTGGCATTCCCCCCACCTCATTCCCATATGCAGTGTGGCATTCCCCCCCACCTCATTCCCATATGCAGTGTGGCATTCCCCCCACCTCATTCCCATATGCAGTGTGGCATTCCCCCCCACCTCATTCCCATATGCAGTGTGGCATTCCCCCCCACCTCATTCCCATATGCAGTGTGGCATTCCCCCCCACCTCATTCCCATATGCAGTGTGGCATTCCCCCCCACCTCATTCCCATATGCAGTGTGGCATTCTCTCCCATTTCATTCCCATATGCAGTGTGGCATTCCCCCCACCTCATTCCCATATGCAGCGTGGCATTCCCCCCACCTCATTCCCATATGCAGCGTGGCATCCCCCCCACCTCATTCCCATATGCAGCGTGGCATTCCCCCCACCTCATTCCCATATGCAGTGTGGCATTCCCCCCACCTCATTCCCATATGCAGCGTGGCATCCCCCCCACCTCATTCCCATATGCAGTGTGGCATTCCCCCCACCCCATTCCCATATGCAGCGTGGCATCCCCCCACCCCATTCCCATATGCAGCGTGGTATCCCCCCCCACCCCATTCCCATATGTAGCGTGGCATTCCCCCCACCTCATTCCCATATGCAGCGTGGCATTCCCCCCCACCTCATTCCCATATGCAGCGTGGCATTCCCCCCCACCTCATTCCCATATGCAGCGTGTTATTCCCCCCCACCTCATTCCCATATGCAGCGTGGCATTCTCCCCACCCCATTCCCATATGCAGCGTGGCATTCCCCCCACCCCATTCCCATATGCAGCGTGGCATTCCCCCCCCCACCTCATTCCCATATGCAGCGTGGCATTCCCCCCACCTCATTCCCATATGCAGCGTGGCATTCCCCCCCACCTCATTCCCATATGCAGCGTGGCATCCCCCCCACCCCCTTCTCATATGCAGCGTGGCATTCCCCCCACCCCATTCCCATATGCAGCGTGGCATCCCCCCCACCTCATTCCCATATGCAGCGTGGCATTCCCCCCACCCCATTCCCATATGCAGCGTGGCATCCCCCCCGCCTCATTCCCATATGCAGTGTGGCATTCCCTCCCATCCCATATGCAATGTGGCATCCCCCCACCCCATAGACAGTGTGGCATACCCCATCCCAATTCCATGGGCAGTGTGGCATCCCCCCCCACGTGCCATTGACCCCCCCCCATATGCAGTGTGGCATTCCCTCCCATCCCATATGCAATGTGGCATCCCCCCACCCCATAGACAGTGTGGCATACCCCATCCCAATTCCATGGGCAGTGTGGCATCCCCCCCACGTGCCATTGACCCCCCCCCCAACACAACACATGTGGCCAGTGACAGATCGGGGGGAGCACGATCGCTGAGAGATTCATGATGATCAATGACAGATCGGCGCAGGTCGGCAGAGTGATGGGAGGGGGGACAACACATGTGGTCACAGATCGGGGGAGGGACAGATCGGGGGAGCGAGATCGCTGCGCCGACCTGTCATAGATCATCATAAATCTCTCTCCCCTCCGCCGATGGGCGGAGGGGAGAGAGATTTATGATGATCAATGACAGATCGGCGCAAAGCAGCGATCGTGCTCCCCCGATCTGTCCCTTGTCAGTGCAGGTCGGCAGCGTGATGGGAGGGGGGACAACACAAGGGACACAGACAACACAAGGGACACAGACAACACAAGGGACACAGACAACCACTCACCTCAGATCCAGGCAGCAAAAGGCCGGATACCATGTGATCTGGCCTTTTTAAAGCAGTGCGGCGCCGGATGATGACACCGCAGAAGCCGCACTTTGATTGGCTCCTGCAGCGATCAGGTCACAGCTACAGTCATCAACTCACCTCTGGATGACCCCCCAAGCCTCGTCTTCAAGAAGAATCCAGAACTGAGGTGCTGCGAGCTTCCAATCAAGTTTAAGGTAAGAAAATGTCAGCTACGTGACTCTCACGTAGCTGGCACTTAACGGTAGGAGAGGCAGCTACGTGGCTGTCACGATCAGCTTACCTGTGCCGCGTTCCAGCGGTGTCCCCGTCGCCCCGCCATCCAGGCGCCGGCCGCGCCGGGCGGCAGCTCGCGCGGCTGCGGGCGCGCCCCCTCCTTCTCCTCCTGCCGGCGTGTCCGGCATCTGCACACGTGCTCGCGCGGGTGCGCGAGCACGTTCCTTCTATGCCCTCCGGCGGCGCTGCATTCAGCGTGGCCGCCGGAGGAGGTGAATAAATTAAAAAGGGGCACGCCCCCTTTTCAGTTAAAGGGCCTATGAGCCCAGCTGCCGGCACGTCCCCTATTCCTTCTGAAGGGCCAATGAGCCCTGGGTTCAGTGGGGGGACACGCCCCCTCCTGTTGTGCACTCCAATCATTATCATGATCCTGTGTGCACCAATCACAATTCCTTCCCTCTTATGTCTGTCCCTATAAAGCTCTTTTCCCCGCACTTGGTGGTTGCCTGTGATAGCGCCTAGACCCCAGCCATTGTTAATCCCTGATTTTGATCTCCATTCCTGTTGCCGACCCTCGCTTGTTTGACCATCCGTGATCTCCATTCCTGTTGCCGACCCTCGCTTGTTTGACCATCCGTGCTCTCCATTCCTGTTGCCGACCCTCGCTTGTTTGACCATCCGTGATCTCCATTCCTGTTGCCGACCCTCGCTTGTTTGACCATCCGTGCTCTCCATTCCTGTTGCCGACCCTCGCTTGTTTGACCATCCGTGATCTCCATTCCTGTTGCCGACCCTCGCTTGTTTGACCATCCGTGCTCTCCATTCCTGTTGCCGACCCTCGCTTGTTTGACCATCCTTGATCTTCACTCCAGTTGCCGACCCTTGCCTGTCCTTGGACTCCCACCATACGCTCACATACCGGCTACCCGATTCCACTTCCAGCCGCGGGCTCTCCAGTACTCTGTACCGTAAGACCTCAACCTTTGAGCCATTAAGTCCTGGGGGCAACCGATCCCGAGCAGGCGTGCTCTGCGTCTCGGCAAGCGGGGGCTCCTATAGGTGAAGCTGGCTGCGGAGATTGGGGGTTGAGGTCCTTACCAAGAGAGCCGGAGTTGTCCAAGTGGTAAATTGTGGTTCCGGGAGCGTGATATTATCACAGGCCTTCATGGATGACCTGGTACAGCAAGTACAGGCTATGGCCACAGCTATAAATCAACTTGCCCAGAGAGTGGCCAATCAAGAAACCAGGCAGATTCCTGCATCCGCTGTACCACCTCACGTGTCGGAGCCGAAGGTCCCGTTACCAGAGAAATTTTTTGGAGACCGAGCCAGATTCTCCAATTTCAAAAACTCCTGCGAGCTGTACTTCAGATTGAGACCTGGGTCCTCGGGCACCGAGACCCAACGGGTGGGGTTAGTTATCTCCCTTTTGCAAGGAGATCCCCAATCATGGGCCTTTAGCCTGCCTCCAGATGATGCTGCCCTGCACTCCGTTACTTCCTTTTTTCAGGCTATGGGTGTGTTATATGCTGACCCAGACCAGCAGTCCACAGCCGAAAATAGGCTTCGGGCCTTGAAGCAAGGTCGGAACACTGCCGAAGATTACAGTTCTGAATTCCGGCGGTGGGCAGTAGACTCCAGATGGAATGACCCAGCCCTGTGTAGCCAGTTCCGAATGGGTCTATCAGAGGGTATCAAGGACGCTTTGGTCAATTTCCCTACACCAGCAGATCTAGACCAGCTAATGCAGGTCTCCATCAAAATAGATCGGCGTCTTAGGGAGAGAGCCAGGGAAAGGGTTAGGACTTCTTCGTCCTTTAAGCCATCTCAGTCCTCCAACCCACTCCCTTCCCCTGGGGCAAACACACCTTCCTCCTCACTGGAAGAACCCATGCAGATCGGTAGAGCTCGTCTTACCCAGGACGAGAAGCAGCGCAGACGCTCCATGGGTCTCTGCTTATATTGTGGGAATCCGGGACATTTTGCTAGGTCCTGTCCTAACAAGGGATACCCGGCGGGAAACTTCCTCGCCTAGATCAGGAGGGGAGTACTGGTCTAGGTGAGTCAGTTAATTACTCTCACTTGAATAAAATGTTAATCCCCATAGAGCTTTCTTGGGGTCCCTCCAAACGGGCAGTATCCGCCTTTATCGACAGTGGAGCTGCAGGTAATTTCCTGGACCGGAGCATGATCTCCGTCCTGGGGATTCCGCTGGTACCCCTTGGAAAATCTCTACAGGTTCTAGCCATAAATGGGAAGGCCATCCAGGGAGGTCCGGTTAGTACCAAGACCCCACCTCTCAATTTAATCGTTGGCTCTTCTCACTCTGAATATATCGAGTTCTTGGTTTTTGACTGTCCTGAAACCCCGGTAGTACTGGGATATCCCTGGTTAAAACTCCACAACCCCATTTTAGACTGGCAGACTGGGGATTTAGTGAGGTGGAGTAATCACTGCAAGACACATTGTTTTTCCACTGCCCTCAAAAGTTTTCAGATGCTGCCACAGGGATTGCCTCAGCCTTACGCAGATTGGGCTGATGTTTTTTCCGAACGTTCTGCCGATTCCCTTCCCCCTCATAGGCCCTATGACTGCCCTATTGACCTGCTCCCTGGGACCATCCCTCCTAGAGGGAAGGTTTATAATCTCACTCGGCCGGAAGAACTGGCCATGAAGGAGTACATCTCCGAGAATTTAAGCAAAGGGTTCATCCGTCCTTCAACATCACCCGCGGGGGCTGGCTTCTTTTTTGTGGAGAAAAAGGATGGTGGTTTAAGGCCTTGTATAGACTACAGAGCCCTGAATAAGATCACGGTTAAAAACCGGTATCCCCTTCCCTTGATTGGGGATTTATTTAATCAAGTAGTAGGAGCTCGGGTGTTCTCCAAGTTAGACCTGAAGGGGGCCTACAACCTGATTCGTATTCGACAAGGGGATGAGTGGAAAACTGCATTCAATGTTAAAGATGGTCATTACGAATATCTAGTCATGCCCTTTGGCCTTTGTAATGCCCCTGCGGTCTTCCAAGACTTCGTTAATGACGTCTTCCGAGACTATTTGGGCAGGTTCATGGTAATTTATTTGGATGATATCCTCATTTTCTCTAAGTCTTTGTCCGAACATAGACTGCATGTGAAAATGGTACTTCAAAAACTAAGAGAGAATAACTTGTATGCAAAGATTTCTAAATGTATGTTTGAGGTCACCACCGTTCCCTTTTTGGGTTATATAATCTCTAGCCAGGGGTTAGAGATGGATACGGGGAAAGTTTCGGCGGTGCGGGAATGGGTACAACCCAAGACTTTAAAAGAATTACAGCGTTTTTTAGGTTTCGCTAATTTCTATCGACGCTTTATTAAGGGTTTCTCCAAGATTGTTGCTCCTCTCACCAACCTTACTCGCAAGGGCGCCTTCACAGTAAACTGGTCATCTTCGGTCAATGAGGCCTTCCAGACTCTAAAACAGGCTTTTACTTCGGCGCCAGTTTTAGTTCACCCTGACGTTAATAAACCTTTTACCATCGAAGTAGATGCATCTGAGTTGGGTGTGGGGGCGGTGTTGTCTCAATACTCTGGTCATCCTGATCGTTTGCATCCTTGCGCCTACTTCTCACGGAAATTTAGTACCGCGGAACAGAATTATGATGTTGGAAACAGGGAGTTATTGGCTATTAAACTGGCTTTTGATGAATGGCGTCACTGTTTGGAGGGGTCATTGTATCCAATCACGGTCTATACTGATCACAAAAACCTCGAGTACATTAGCTCAGCTAAGAGACTGAACTCTCGTCAGGCCCGTTGGGCATTATTTTTCTCGCGTTTTAATTTTATAATTACATTTAAGCCAGGAGTGAAAAACTCTAAAGCGGATGCTCTGTCCCGCTTGTTTGGGGATTGTAAGGATCGGGGTGATATGGGTGAACCTATTTTGCCCGTGGGATGTGTGATTGGGGCCTTGCTTCCTGATCTTTCGAATGCACTGGCACCATTTCAAAATGAGTCCCCTGTAGATGTACCTTTAGGATGTCAGTTTGTACCACCGCATATGCGTTCCGATGTAATTCGCGAGTTTCACGATGCCAAAACTGCTGGACATCTAGGAAATCGTAAAACTTTCATTTTAGCCCGACGCCTTGTATGGTGGCCTACTATGCGCCGTGATATAACTACCTTTATCGACGCATGTTCTGTTTGTGCACGAAGTAAGGGGGTTCACAAGGCCCCTAGTGGGTGTTTAGTCCCACTTGAGATTCCTAAAGAACCATGGACTCATATCTCTATGGATTTTATTGTAGATTTGCCTCTCTCACATGGGAACACTGTGATTTGGGTGGTCGTCGACCGTTTCAGTAAGATGGCACATTTTATTCCTTTATCTAAGCTACCATCAGCTCCCGAGCTTTCGCGGTTATTTATCTCGCACATTTTCCGTATCCATGGCATACCATCTAATATAGTTTCCGATCGGGGTGTGCAATTTACTTCGCGTTTTTGGAAGAACTTCTGTTCTCGCTTGGGGATTCAGATATCTTTGTCTTCTGCTTACCATCCTCAAACCAATGGACAGACTGAGAGAACCAATCAGAGTCTAGAACAGTATTTGCGGTGTTACATTTCCGATGCACAAGAACAGTGGTCAGAATATATTGACTTCGCGGAATTTGCATACAATAATGCGCCGAGTGAAAGTACCAAAGTCTCTCCGTTTTTCTGCAATCTTGGGAGGAATCCCAGGGCTTCCTCTCTCTCTGGGTCCCCTTCCAATTTACCGGCATTGGAGGAGTGGCTCCAAGAGCGGAAGAACATCTGGTCCCGCGTCCAGCAGACTTTGAAAGAAACTATTCTTAGATACAAAAGGTTCGCCGATCGCCACAGGTCTCAAGAACCCGCGCTTCAGATTGGGGACTTTGTTTGGGTTTCTACAAAAAATATTTCTCTGCGGCAACCGTCCAGTAAGTTAGGGCCCAAGTTTATTGGCCCTTTCCCCATTATTCAGAAATTAAGCAACGTGTCCTTTAAGGTTCAACTCCCGCAAACCATGAGAATCCCAAATTCTTTTCACGTGTCACTGCTAAAACCAGCCAAGAATGTACCGCGTCCATCATCGCCGCCTATTCTAGTAGATAACGAACCAGAATATGAAGTAAACAAAATTCTTGACTCGCGCAAGCTCCGTAATTCTTTACAATATCTAATTGACTGGGTTGGTTACGGTCCTGAGGAGAGATGTTGGGTTGCGGCAAAAGATGTGCATGCTAAAGTTCTTATTAAAAAGTTCCATCGTGACAATCCGGGGAAACCTGGTGAGGGTCCGGAGGCCCCTCATGAAGGGGGGGGTAGTGTCACGATCAGCTTACCTGTGCCGCGTTCCAGCGGTGTCCCCGTCGCCCCGCCATCCAGGCGCCGGCCGCGCCGGGCGGCAGCTCGCGCGGCTGCGGGCGCGCCCCCTCCTTCTCCTCCTGCCGGCGTGTCCGGCATCTGCACACGTGCTCGCGCGGGTGCGCGAGCACGTTCCTTCTATGCCCTCCGGCGGCGCTGCATTCAGCGTGGCCGCCGGAGGAGGTGAATAAATTAAAAAGGGGCACGCCCCCTTTTCAGTTAAAGGGCCTATGAGCCCAGCTGCCGGCACGTCCCCTATTCCTTCTGAAGGGCCAATGAGCCCTGGGTTCAGTGGGGGGACACGCCCCCTCCTGTTGTGCACTCCAATCATTATCATGATCCTGTGTGCACCAATCACAATTCCTTCCCTCTTATGTCTGTCCCTATAAAGCTCTTTTCCCCGCACTTGGTGGTTGCCTGTGATAGCGCCTAGACCCCAGCCATTGTTAATCCCTGATTTTGATCTCCATTCCTGTTGCCGACCCTCGCTTGTTTGACCATCCGTGATCTCCATTCCTGTTGCCGACCCTCGCTTGTTTGACCATCCGTGCTCTCCATTCCTGTTGCCGACCCTCGCTTGTTTGACCATCCGTGATCTCCATTCCTGTTGCCGACCCTCGCTTGTTTGACCATCCGTGCTCTCCATTCCTGTTGCCGACCCTCGCTTGTTTGACCATCCGTGATCTCCATTCCTGTTGCCGACCCTCGCTTGTTTGACCATCCGTGCTCTCCATTCCTGTTGCCGACCCTCGCTTGTTTGACCATCCTTGATCTTCACTCCAGTTGCCGACCCTTGCCTGTCCTTGGACTCCCACCATACGCTCACATACCGGCTACCCGATTCCACTTCCAGCCGCGGGCTCTCCAGTACTCTGTACCGTAAGACCTCAACCTTTGAGCCATTAAGTCCTGGGGGCAACCGATCCCGAGCAGGCGTGCTCTGCGTCTCGGCAAGCGGGGGCTCCTATAGGTGAAGCTGGCTGCGGAGATTGGGGGTTGAGGTCCTTACCAAGAGAGCCGGAGTTGTCCAAGTGGTAAATTGTGGTTCCGGGAGCGTGATAGTGGCTCTCACGTAGCTGCCTCTCCTACCGTTAAGTGCCAGCTACGTGAGAGTCACGTAGCTGACACTAGAAGGGTTAAGGTGTGCCTATTGTTCATCGATAAAAAGGGACAGCCAATAGTGCTTATCCCATATTGTCATACTAGGGGTTGTATTAAAGACTCACTATACATTCTAAATATAGGAGGCAAAGCTCAGAGTTTCATTGAGACCGGGATAACGGTGGGCCCCCAACCTAAAAATCCATCTAGTTTCCAGTTGGAGGGTTGATCTTTCAATATTCCCTCCTCTAATTGTTGAATGTAAACGATCCAATCCCTGCACCTGTAATGAACTAGGGTCCTTATTATGGTATTTCAAGAAATGGCGGCTTATTGGTGTCTTATTAGAGCCCGTTTTTATATTATACTGGTGCTCATACACTCTCTTCTTTAATGGGCTATTTGTTTTGCCGACGTATAGGCAACCACAGGTGCAGGTTAGCAGATATATTACATTGATTGTATTACAATTAATGAAATGTTGTATCGTGTGGCTATTACGCCCCCCTATGGAGATGGTTGGGCCCACTTTTATGTATTTACACATATTTCAGGCTCCACACCGAAATGTGCCTTTTGTCTTGCAACAAGCTTTCCCCCGGTTCTGCTCATAATGGCTATGCACCAATGTGTCCTTTAGATTTTTTGGCCTTCTATATATAATTTGGGGCACCTTGGGTGGAAAGGTCTGTAGGTAGGGATCATTCAAAAGGATTGGCCAGTGAGTTTGTAATATCCTTCGTATTTGTTGGTGTGCTCCTGTATACGTCATAATAAGGGCTGGCCCCGTGCGTTCCTTCTTAATTCTAGGTTTATATAGCAACTCTTGTCGATTTAAGCGTTTAGCCTTCTCATATGCAGACCTTAGGACCTTCGCCCTATAGCCCCTCTCCCTAAGTCTAGTTCTTTTTTTTTTTTGAAATTGTATTTTTTATTAGAGACAAGCAGATTACAGACCGTGTTCAAGGTACAAAGACAAACACGCAATAAGTGAAGTGATAAAACTTAACAGGACGATAAAATATTGATCCGTATGAGATAAACCAGCAAAGACATAAGGAAGCAATACAGAACGAAAATCCAACAATAACCTGGACTGTCATTGCATCTCATACCTAGTCTCATGGAGAGCTCTAGAAATGACAAGTCGCCTGCTGATCCAGCTATGGTGTGTAGTGGTTCCAACGAGTAAACTAAAGGCAGATCTGAGGCCTGCATACTCCACCTCCTCTTTCTATTTTGTTAATAAAAAAAAGGCTATAACTAGCCCAACACGAACCCAACAACACACTAATCAGAAAACGCAAGGGGTGAACGCACAAGACTAACACATACAAATACCAAACAGGGGGGGGGGGAGACGCGAAAGACGAGGGGAAAAAAGGGAAGGGGAGAAAAAAGAACGGGAAGGGGGCGGGGGGGGGGGGGGTAGTAGGCTGTTTAGTTCCCAGGGCATCATTACATCTTCAGGTATTCCAGGTATGCCGCCGAGTGAGTAAAGCGGTCCCACTCACACCAAGTCACCCTATACTTCTTGATATCTGCAGGACATGGAAGACTGGTGGGCCAACTGCGTCATAGCCAGTTTTTGCTCTTCAGTGAAACTCCTATGCAACTCCCTCTCCCACCCCTCTATGAAAGAAGGTGAGAAGGATTCTGGGGGGCAGGTCACCAGCGAATAAGCGAAGGCCAGAGCATCCCGGAAGTGGCCGCGCCCCACACAGACCTGTTCAAAGGGAGTTAGGGGTCTAGAGGTCTCAGCAGCCCTGCCTAATGAGTTCTGAAAATGTGTTAGCTGGAGAGTGCGCCAGAAGCCAAGAATGGGCAAGGACTCTCTCCTCGCCAGCTCCTCCAGTCCCACCCGACCCATCCCGCAGGTGAAGAATCCAAAACCTATTGCGCCTCACCCAAGTCCTCAATGTGCCATCAGAAATGCCTACCGGAAAGTCTGGGTGGCCTATCAGAGGGGTCAGGGGCGAAAGGGCGGGGGAGATGTCCTGGCCACGGAATGACCTGCTTGCCACCCTCCATGTGGGCCCAATCGTAGGGTGCTTGTTTAGTGCCACAGACTGGTCTAGTGTTACCCAGGGCAGCCCCGGAAGGGGGATCGAAGATGCCTCCTGCTCAATACCCGTCCATTGCTTTAAATGAGAATGCCTACACCAATCAATCACCCGGGTAAGGTGAGCCGCGGCATAATAAGACTTCCAGTCTGGGAGGCCTAGCCCTCCCCGTCTCTTAGGGAGCACCAAGAGAGAGGCAGCTAAGCGATGAGGCCTCCCCGCCCATACGAATCTTGTACAAATTCCCATCAGTCGCCTGAAGAAGGTGTGGGGGACCTCAATTGGCAGGGCTTGAAAAAGGTAGAGCACCCGAGGTAAGATGTTCATTTTTATTATGTTAACCCTGTCAAACCATGAAAACGCACCTTTATTCCATCTCTGGAGGTCCCCCTCCACCCTCCCCAGCAACAGGGGAAAGTTCAGGCTATATAGCTTCTGGGGGCAGGCCGAAATTTGTGTCCCCAGGTAGGTCACCGCCTCCCTCTCCCACCTGAACGGGAAATTCTCTGCGATCCGCTTCAGTCTCCCCGGGGGAATATTGATATTCAGGGCTGAGGATTTTTGAAAATGTATTGTATAGTTGGATAGCAAACGGAAGGTCTTGAGTTCTGCCAGAGGGTTGGGGAGGGTTGTTCCCGGCCTGGTGATAAAAAATAGGAGGTCATCGGCATACGCCGCCACCTTGTGTTCCACCCGACCCGAAAGGACCCCTGAGATATCTGGGTTTTTCCTGATAGTACGCAGAAAGGGTTCTAAAGTTAAAATAAAGATTAGGGGTGACAGCGGACAGCCCTGGCGAGTGCCATTAACCAGGGAGAAGGACTCAGATGCCAGCCCATTCACCACGACGGACGCCGAGGGACATGAATAGGAAGCCATGATCCAGTGGGTCAGGTTATCCCCCAAGCCGATATGCCACAGGGTGGCAGAGATAAAATCCCAACCAACCCTGTCAAAGGCCTTCTCGGCGTCCGTCGAGAGGAGCATGGCAGCCGAATCATCCATGCGCGCGCGGTGGATCAGGTTGACCACCCTCGTAGTGGTGACCCCGCAATACAGTTCCTCATGTTGCAGTGACCCCAAAACCAAAAAATAATTTTGGTGGCTACTTCAAAACTGTAATTTTGCTCCAGTTATGATTGGGAATGTAAATACCTGATATGCGTTATGTATTCTCATTGCTACAAATCAAACATCATTTAAACATAGCGATTAATCACAAAAACAATATTTCATTATATGTTGAGAAATATTTATTACTAATTCCAATATAACATTTCACCATGGCATAGCATGTGTCGGAAACTGTCATTTCTCCGCCTCTTATTGAAATTGATTACAAAAGTCTTAAAGGAGCCACAGCACTCAACCCTGTTACCTTGCAGGCCAGCCTATAATCTGTCTCTAAACTTGGTTAAAAACAGAGGACTCAGTCACACACATCTGCAGAAGTAGCTTAAGCTGCACCACTACACCAAAGTGCGTCTGTGAGGTGCAGTCCTAACTCTAATCTCTGAGAGCCCATCTGGGACATACAATGCAATAGATAAATTATTGAAATTGATAGGAGACTGCGGCGGATTGTGCGGTAACTCGAGATTCTCGGGAGCTCTCTTCCACAAAAACCGCCGCACTCACAATGAAATCAATAGGAGGCAGATTCAATGTCGGAATTTTCTCATTCAGAATATGGGAAAATAGTGGGAGGTATGAGAGATAATTATACATAAGGAACAGTGTGACCTACATCTTATAGTGTCTCCTATAGTATAAGACATTGTGTAAATGTCTGGTGCTTTGTGTAAGTGTAAGCTGCTTTGTGTACTGTGTAATGATTACACTTACACAGTATTGTGTGTATGGTGTGTGTACTGTTATTACACCAACAGGCGTCTCGCAGGCTCTCTTTGGTACTTGGTGCGTCCGCCCACTGATGATGTCAGCAAGCGCCGGACACACGTAATGCGCTGCTATAGATTGTGGAGAGTCCCCCCCGCTTCCCCCGCCCCTTAGGCCCCGGATGGATGATGAGCTGAATAGCGCCGCTGCAGACGGTAGCGCGACTTCTCAGCGGCCAAAGCCATCAGATATATGTATTTTCCGATGGCTTTAGGCGACCCCTGTGTTTTGGTTGTTCGACCCCCCCGCCGGGGTCCTGACCCACAGGTTGAAAAGCGCTGCTCTACACAAACAATGTGGCTCGGAAGTGTTTGAAAAGAGACATTAAAATGTAATTTCAAATGTCATTAGCAGTAATGTCTGCCCCCCCCCCCCCCTGCAGGTGGCCACCCTAGGCACAGGCTTAGGTTTGCATAATGGTAAATACAGCCCTGCCACTATCCCTCTGGCAGGATGCATGCCCGCTCCAGGCATTTGTGGATGGCCGGCCCGGGCACGCTCCCTGTTAGAGGGAAGCGGGGGATGCGGCCGTCAGTGCACTCAGAGCCGTTGGCCTTAGACGGCATGATGTCAGCTGCTCTGAGTGCTCTGATTGGACAAGCGGCCACATATGCTCCATAGGACCGGGAAGAGGTGAGTTGGCATAGGTGATCTGGGGGGTTTCACACAGTGGGGTATCCCCGATTGGGGTGCCCTGGGGAAAGGACCAAAACCCAGGATAGTCAAAACCCCGGTTTTGGTCTACTTTAGGACCTCTTCTAGGACTGTTTTGATCTGTGCACTAGCTATTGTTTTCCTTTGCAGTGATAAATATAAAAGTTAATAACGCCATCATAATCGCTCGTATCTATATATAGATGTAAGCAGGGGCACGATTCATTGGGATTCAGCAGGGGCAGGATTCAGCATGGGCGGGATTCAGCAGGGGCGGGATTCAGCAGGGGCAGGATTCAGCAGGGGCGGGATTGAGCAGGGGCAGGATTGAGCAGGGGCAGGATTCAGCAGGGGCGGGATTCAGCAGGGGCGGGATTCAGCAGGGGCAGGATTCAGCAGGGGCGGGATTCAGCAAGGGCAGGATTTAGCAGGGGCAGGATTCAGCAGGGGCAGGATTCAGCAGGGGCGGGATTCAGCAGGGGCAGGATTCAGCAGGGGCAGGATTCAGCAGGGGCGGGATTCAGCAAGGGCAGGATTTAGCAGGGGCAGGATTCAGCAGGGGCGGGATTCAGCAGGGGCAGGATTCAGCAGGGGCAGGATTCAGCAGGGGCGGGATTCAGCAGGGGCAGGATTCAGCAGGGGCAGGATTCAGCAGGGGCAGGATTTAGCAAGGGCAGGATTTAGCAAGGACAGGATTAAGCAGGGGCAGGATTTAGCAGGGGCAGGATTTAGCAGAGGCAGGATTCAGCAGGGGCGGGATTCAGCAGGGGCAGGATTTAGCAAGGGCAGGATTTAGCAGGGGCAGGATTTAGCAAGGGCAGGATTCAGCAGGGGCAGGATTTAGCAGGGGCAGGATTTAGCAGGGGCGGGATTTAGCAGGGGCAGGATTCAGCAGAGGCAGGATTTAGCAGGGGCAGGATTCAGCAGAGGCAGGATTCAGCAGAGGCAGGATTGAGCAGGGGCAGGATTGAGCAGGGGCAGGATTTAGCAGGGGTGGGATTCAGCAGGGGCAGGATTTAGCAGGGGCAGGATTTAGCAGGGGCAGGATTTAGCAGGGGTGGGATTCAGCAGGGGCAGGATTTAGCAGGGGCGGGATTCAGCAGGGGCAGGATTCAGCAGGGGCGGGATTGAGCAGGGGCAGGATTGAGCAGGGGCAGGATTCAGCAGGGGCGGGATTCAGCAGGGGCGGGATTCAGCAGGGGCGGGATTCAGCAGGGGCAGGATTCAGCAGGGGCGGGATTCAGCAAGGGCAGGATTTAGCAGGGGCAGGATTCAGCAGGGGCAGGATTCAGCTGGGGCGGGATTCAGCAGGGGCAGGATTCAGCAGGGGCAGGATTCAGCAGGGGCGGGATTCAGCAAGGGCAGGATTTAGCAGGGACAGGATTCAGCAGGGGCGGGATTCAGCAGGGGCAGGATTCAGCAGGGGCAGGATTCAGCAGGGGCGGGATTCAGCAGGGGCAGGATTCAGCAGGGGCAGGATTCAGCAGGGGCAGGATTTAGCAAGGGCAGGATTTAGCAAGGACAGGATTAAGCAGGGGCAGGATTTAGCAGGGGCAGGATTTAGCAGAGGCAGGATTCAGCAGGGGCGGGATTCAGCAGGGGCAGGATTTAGCAAGGGCAGGATTTAGCAGGGGCAGGATTTAGCAAGGGCAGGATTCAGCAGGGGCAGGATTTAGCAGGGGCAGGATTTAGCAGGGGCGGGATTTAGCAGGGGCAGGATTCAGCAGAGGCAGGATTTAGCAGGGGCAGGATTCAGCAGAGGCAGGATTCAGCAGAGGCAGGATTGAGCAGGGGCAGGATTGAGCAGGGGCAGGATTTAGCAGGGGTGGGATTCAGCAGGGGCAGGATTTAGCAGGGGCAGGATTTAGCAGGGGCAGGATTTAGCAGGGGTGGGATTCAGCAGGGGCAGGATTTAGCAGGGGCGGGATTCAGCAGGGGCAGGATTCAGCAGGGGCGGGATTGAGCAGGGGCAGGATTGAGCAGGGGCAGGATTCAGCAGGGGCGGGATTCAGCAGGGGCGGGATTCAGCAGGGGCGGGATTCAGCAGGGGCAGGATTCAGCAGGGGCGGGATTCAGCAAGGGCAGGATTTAGCAGGGGCAGGATTCAGCAGGGGCAGGATTCAGCAGGGGCGGGATTCAGCAGGGGCAGGATTCAGCAGGGGCAGGATTCAGCAGGGGCGGGATTCAGCAAGGGCAGGATTTAGCAGGGACAGGATTCAGCAGGGGCGGGATTCAGCAGGGGCAGGATTCAGCAGGGGCAGGATTCAGCAGGGGCGGGATTCAGCAGGGGCAGGATTCAGCAGGGGCAGGATTCAGCAGGGGCAGGATTTAGCAAGGGCAGGATTTAGCAAGGACAGGATTAAGCAGGGGCAGGATTTAGCAGGGGCAGGATTTAGCAGAGGCAGGATTCAGCAGGGGCGGGATTCAGCAGGGGCAGGATTTAGCAAGGGCAGGATTTAGCAGGGGCAGGATTTAGCAAGGGCAGGATTCAGCAGGGGCAGGATTTAGCAGGGGCAGGATTTAGCAGGGGCGGGATTCAGCAGAGGCAGGATTCAGCAGAGGCAGGATTGAGCAGGGGCAGGATTGAGCAGGGGCAGGATTTAGCAGGGGTGGGATTCAGCAGGGGCAGGATTTAGCAGGGGCAGGATTGAGCAGGGGCAGGATTTAGCAGGGGTGGGATTCAGCAGGGGCAGGATTTAGCAGGGGCGGGATTTAGCAGGGGCAGGATTCAGCAGAGGCAGGATTTAGCAGGGGCAGGATTCAGCAGAGGCAGGATTCAGCAGAGGCAGGATTCAGCAGAGGCAGGATTCAGCAGGGGCGGGATTCAGCAGGGACGGGATTCAGCAGGGGCAGGATTTAGCAGGGGCAGGATTCAGCAGAGGCAGGATTCAGCAGAGGCAGGATTCAGCAGAGGCAGGATTCAGCAGGGGCGGGATTCAGCAGGGACGGGATTCAGCAGGGGCGGGATTTAGCAGGGGCAGGATTCAGCAGAGGCAGGATTCAGAAGAGGCAGGATTGAGCAGGGGCAGGATTGAGCAGGGGCAGGATTTAGCAGGGGCAGGATTCAGCAGAGGCAGGATTCAGCAGAGGCCGGATTGAGCAGGGGCAGGATTGAGCAGGGGCAGGATTTAGCAGGGGTGGGATTCAGCAGGGGCGGGATTTAGCAGGGGCAGGATTTAGCAGGGGCAGGATTTAGCAGGGGTGGGATTCAGCAGGGGCGGGATTTAGCAGGGGCAGGATTTAGCAGGGGCGGGATTTAGCAGGGGCAGGATTTAGCAGGGGCGGGATTTAGCAGAGGCAGGATTCAGCAGAGGCAGGATTGAGCAGGGGCAGGATTCAGCAGGGGCGGGATTCAGCAGGGACGGGATTCAGCAGGGGCAGGATTTAGCAGGGGCAGGATTCAGCAGAGGCAGGATTCAGCAGAGGCAGGATTCAGCAGAGGCAGGATTCAGCAGGGGCGGGATTCAGCAGGGACGGGATTCAGCAGGGGCGGGATTTAGCAGGGGCAGGATTCAGCAGAGGCAGGATTCAGAAGAGGCAGGATTGAGCAGGGGCAGGATTGAGCAGGGGCAGGATTTAGCAGGGGCAGGATTCAGCAGAGGCAGGATTCAGCAGAGGCCGGATTGAGCAGGGGCAGGATTGAGCAGGGGCAGGATTCAGCAGGGGCGGGATTCAGCAGGGGCGGGATTTAGCAGGGGCAGGATTTAGCAGGGGCAGGATTTAGCAGGGGTGGGATTCAGCAGGGGCGGGATTTAGCAGGGGCAGGATTTAGCAGGGGCGGGATTTAGCAGGGGCAGGATTTAGCAGGGGCGGGATTTAGCAGGGGCAGGATTCAGCAGAGGCAGGATTCAGCAGAGGCAGGATTGAGCAGGGGCAGGATTCAGCAGGGGTGGGATTTAGCAGGGGCAGGATTCATTGAGATTTAGTGGTAGGTTCTCCCCAATTCTGCGGAACCAGTTAAAATTGTAGCAGTTCTCGGAACCAAGGAGAACTGAAAGAACTTATTTTAATAGTATTACACACTTTACTGTTTATTAGATTGTATGCAGACACCTATTATATATATATATATATATTATACACTTAGAAACTAATATATATATATACACTAACTGTTCATATTGAGTGGAAGTGGCTGTCTTGATCAGAATCCTTTCCAAGTCAGAATCTTGACTTGGAAAGGAAACAGGCTGATTCATCACTAACGCCAGGTAGCGACAGATGAGCGTCTGTAGCAGCATTTTCAGAGCGCCCGCTAGTAGTCGCAGTGCTCGGCCGTGGGTCGCTAGTTCTTAGCAACTCAGTCGCTGTGCAGTAATGATGAATACAATGTGAGAAGTGGCTATTTGACCAGTACAGCGCTGTATGGGAGCGCATGTTAGCGACTGGTCAGTGCGACAGACTCACAACATATTCAGCAAAAAAACAGCCTCAAAATTCTCTGGCGCTGAAAAATGCTTCTCTGAAGCCCAGAGCGCAGGAGGCTGTGTGATTAAAGTCTGTTTTCAGCATCTATCCACCAGTAACAAAGCGAAAACATATGGAATTACATTGTAACAACATTGTAACATGACACTTTAATGGCAGAGCTGTGATGTCATTTCTGAGGAAATATATAAAACATGAAAATTTTGGGAAAAAAATGCATTTTCAATGCCATAAGAGGTCACAACATTATTTGAAATAAAAAAAAAAAATAAAAAAAAAAAAACTCTGTTAAAAGAGAAGAAAAGGATCGATGTATGGGAGAGCGACAGGTAGCAAGAGGTCATACCTGGCGCTGTGCAAGACTGAACGCCAGCGCTGTTCGCTGAGCCTGGGATATTGATGAATCAGACGCTACATGGCGCTATCCCAATCGCTCAACAGATACTGCTTGATAAATGTGTAATTGCTGCCGTGTCCGGCGTTCACCTGTCACTACCTCTCATTAACAAGGCGCTACCTGGCGCTATCCCATCATAAATAAGGCCCTAAGTCTGCAGCGAATTTAACCTGAATTCACTATTGGCCCCAGAACCACACCACTCTTCCTCCTCATCAAAAAAACAGCCTCAAAAATCGGGTCGTTGTAGCCCATAGCGCCAGAAGCTGTGTGATTAAAGTCTGTTTTTGGACATGTATCCACTAGTAACAAAGCGAAAACATATGGAATGACATTGTTATAACATTGTAACATGAACACTTTAATACCAGACATGTACAGGACAATTCTGCATAAAAATATTAAGGTTTCAAAAATGTAATTTTCTTGCTCAGGATACATGTCAGAAATTTTTGCGATTTTATTAACAAAAATAATATAATAATTGGGATCAGGAAAGAGATTTAAGGATCGTCCATAGAAATGTATGGGAGAGCGCCAGGTAGCGCCAGGTTAGATGTGGTGCTCTGCAAGGCTGAACGCCGGCGCTGTACGCTGAGCCTGGGATAATGATGAATCGGACGCTACATGGCGTTGTTCCAGTCGCTCACCAGATTCGGCTTCATAAATGTGTAATCGCTGCCGTGTCCGGCGTTCACCTGCCGCTTACAAGGCGCTACCTGGCGCTATCCCTTCATGAATAAGGTCCTTAGAAACTGTTCATATTGAGTGGAAGTGGCTGCATCGAATTTAACCTGAATTCACTCTAAGGCCCTTATTTAACAAGGGATAGCGCCAGGTAGCGAATGGTGAGCGAACGGTAATGACGGTCACCGCCACGAGAACGCCGGCTCCCCTACGCAATCACACATTTATCAAGCCGATCCTTCTTAGTGAACGACAGAGCGCCAGATAGCGAATCATTCATCATTATTCCAGCCTCACCCCACAGCGCCAGCGAGCGAACAGCGACAGGTCTGACCCCTCGCTACCTGGCGCTCTCCAATGCATTTCAATGGGACAATCTTTAATTATTCATAATTAATTGTTAATAATTTTTTTTTTTAAATGTCAAAAATTCTGTGACCACTTCTGCAATGTTAGAAATTTTTGTTAAGGTAAAAAAAAAAAAAAAAAAAAAAAATTGTGCAGAATTGATATTACAGGTCTGATATTAATGTATTCATATTACAAAATATTTTGAAAAACAGTTTTTTTTTTTTTTACCAACAATATGGTGGTTTGGGGGTTAAAAAACTACTTTTAACCCATCGCCGCCAGCGCTCTGGGGTTTAAACAAGCATTTCACAGCGCGAGAATTTTTTGAGTGTGATTTGTTAATGAATATGGTGAGAGCCGGTCGCTATGGCCATTCGCTATCATGCGCTCCCATACAGCGCGGGACCTGTCAAACAGCGACTCCTAACCCTGTATTCAACATTAGCGCACATCGACTGAGTCGCTATCAACAAGCGAACAACGGCCAAACACAGCGAATACTAGCGGGCGCAGTGAAAATAACGCTACAGTCGCTCATCTGTCGCTACCTGGCGCTATTACTGAATCGGCCCCTCTGGACCCAGAACCACACCACTCTTCCTCCACATCACCACCTTCCGCCTTCTGACAGTCTCCTTTCTCATTCACAGGTATGCGTCCATCGATTGATCCAATCTGCCACTATTACCCCTTTCCTGCCCGTGTAAATCCTGCTGCCTTTCTCTCATTCTGGTACGCACTATTAGATTCACTACTTGAAACTTGATTTCTTTCCTTGAGGCCGATTCAGTAATAGCGCCAGGTAGCGACAGATGAGCGACTGTAGCGTTATTTTCACTGCGCCCGCTAGTATTCGCTGTGCTTGGCCGTTGTTCGCTTGTCGATAGCGACTCAGTCGATGTGCGCTAATGTTGAATACGGGGTTAGGAGTCGCTGTTTGACAGGTTCCGCGCTGTATGGGAGCGCATGACAGCGAACGGCCATAGCGAACGGCTACCAGCATATTCATTAACAAATCACGCTCCAAAAATTCTCGCGCTGTGAAATGCTTGTTTAAACCCCAGAGCGCTGGCGGCGATGGGTTAAAAGTAGTTTTTTAACCCCCAAACAACCATATTTCAAAAAAAAAAAAACGTTTTTAAAAACATTTTGTAATATGAATACATTAATATCAGACCTGTAATATCAATTCTGCACAAAATTTTTTTCTTTTTTTTTTTACCTTAAAAAAAATATGTAACATTGCAGAAGTGGTCACAAAATTTTTGACATTTAAAAAAAAAAAAAAAAACATTATTAACAATTAATTATGAATGATTGCTCCATTGAAATGCATTGGAGAGCGCCAGGTAGCGAGAGGTCATACCTGTCGCTGTTCAAGTTCGCTCGCTGGCGCTGTGGGGTGAGGCTGGAATAATGATGAATGACTCGCTATCTGGCGCTCTGTCGTTCGCTAAGCAGGATCGGCTTGATAAATGTGTGATTGCGGAGGGGAGCCGGCGTTCTCGTGGCGGTGCCTGTCATTACCGTTCGCTCACCATTCGCTACCTGGCGCTAGCCCTTGTTAAATAAGGCCCCTTGTCTCCTTACTTGTGCCTTATTTAATAGTTATGTGATTATTTTGAATGCCCCATCCGGTTCCCCTGCCCGTATCAATATTTGTGAAATCTGTTACTATCTGCTAAACTTTTATTGACCAATATTGCCCCTTGTGTGCTCACCGACCCACAGCACCTAGAAACATTCCATTTGGAGTTGTATTACTTTATGTGCCCCCCCTGACCAAACTTATAGGACTGACCTGAGCCCCACCCTTTAGGCCCAACTTCTGAGCATGAGCTGATCAAAGACACTTAGAGGCCGATTCATTAATAGCGACATGTAGCGACAGTTGAGCGACTGTAGCGGTATTTTCACAGCGCCCGCTAGTAGTCGCTGTGCTTGGCCATTGTTGGGTTGATGATAGCGACTCAGTCGGTGTGCAGTAATGTTGAATACAAGGTGACGAGTCGCTATTTGACAGTTTCCGCGCTGTATGGGTGCGCATGATAGCGACTCAGTCGGTGTGCAGTAATGTTGAATACAAGGTGACGAGTCGCTATTTGACAGTTTCCGCGCTGTATGGGTGCGCATGATAGCGACTCAGTCGGTGTGCAGTAATGTTGAATACAAGGTGGTGAGTCGCTATTTGACAGTTTCCGCGCTGTATGGGAGCGCATGATAGCGACTGGCTCCCAGCATATTCATTAACAAATCACGTTCGAAAAATTCTCGCGCTGTGAAATGCGTGTTTAAACCCCAGAGCGCTGGCGGCGATGGGTTAAAAGTAGTTATTTAACCCCCAAACAACCATATTTTTGGAAACCAAAAAATAAATATTTTTTATAGAATTTTGTAATATGAATACAATAATATCAGACCTGTAATATCAATTCTTTTTTTTTTTTTACCTTAAAAAAATTATCTAACATGGCAGAAGTGGTCACAGAATTTTTCACATTAGAAAAAAACAAAAAAAAAATTAATAACAATGAATTATTAATATTTAAAGATTGTTCCATTGAAATGCATTGGAGAGCGCCAGGTAGCGAGAGGTCATACCTGTCGCTGTTCAAGGTCGGACGTTGGCGCTGTGGGGTGAGGCTGGAATAATGATGAATGAGTGGCTATATGGCGCTATCTCAGTCGCTAAGCAGGATTGGCTTGATAAATGTGTGATTTTGGTGGGGAGCCGGCGTTCTCGTGGCGGTGACCGTCATTACCGGCCGCTCACCAGTCGCTACCTGTCGCTATTCCTTCTTAAATAAGGACCTTAGAAACTGTTCATATTGAGAGGAAGTGGCTGCATTGATCAGAATCCTGCAGCGAATTTAACCCGAATTTAACCCGAAGGAAACCTGCACCGGATTCTGCTTGTCTGAATAGCCCGGCATCAACTAAAATGATTACCTTTCACCTCATCACACTACTTCCTCTTACCCTCAGAATCCTAGGCACACAGTATCCCCCTGCTCCTGGTAAGTCCCTATATATCTCCCCCTCTCTGCTCTCAACCTCCTACCTCTCCGCTCACGAATTCCTTTATCTGGCCAAATCACTCGCCACCCCTATATCCAGAGCTGTATTTACCATTAGGCCTGTGCCTAGGGTGGCCACTTGCAGGGAGGGGGTGCTATGGAGTGTGCTGTTACGGCTGTAGTTTAAAAAAAAAAACCCTTGCTAGCACCCTAATGACCCCTCTTGAGCACCCCCTAACAGGATCCGATTTCCCTGCCTCCAGGCTGTGGTCATGAGACTTCTGTGCGCCACTAACCTGGAAAGCCAGTAAAAAGTATATTGCTCTGCATTTAACCCTTTGCACCTTCACTCCCCCCACACTCTGTCTGCCTTTAAATCTCTTGTGACCCCTCACCCTCCCCGCAAGTGGGGTGCAAGCAAGAAAATAGTGCCTAGGGCAGTCTGGGCGCCAAATGCGGCTCTGCCTATATCCAAGCACAAGACACATTATTCCACTCTCAAAAGCCACAACCATCTCTTCTCTCTCTTTTTACTCTTACTTGCCGCTGGCGACATCAGCCCTAATCCGGGTCCGCTCTCTGCACCCCTCTCCGCCAGAACGATTCACTTTTCATCAAAGCCAAAAAACCTGCAACGGTGTTAAACCTGGATACCCGCGTAACCTATCTAATCTGATACAGCTTACTCCCTCCCCACCCCTTCCTGCCACTGTCACCTGCGCACTGTGGAATGCTCGCTTAGTACGCAATAAACTCGCCTATATTCATGAGCTGTTTCTCTCTAACTCTTTTACCTTCATGGGATTCACAGAAACATGGCCCATCAGATACAGCTTCACCCACTGCCCTCTCACACGGGGGTCTACATCTCAGCCACACCCCTAGATCCAACAACAAACAGGGTGGGGGGGCGTGGGCATCCTTCTATCCGAACTCTTCTCCTTTAAAGTGGACCAACACCTAGGATTTTGACTATCCTGGGTATTGGTCCACTTCCCTGGGGCACCCCGATCGGGGGTGCCCCGGTGCCCAAAACCCCCCCAAACACCCCGAAAACTCACCTCTCCACGATCCCACGTGACTGCGCTGTCCAATGGACAAGGGATCGCGCCCTCCGCCGCCTCCCGCTCGTCACTCTTGACGTGTGCGCGCCCGCGCCGGCCATTCAGAGACGGCCGGCGCGGGCGCGCGCACGTCTGGAGGAGCGCGAGTGAGGCGGCGGCGGCGGAAGCAGCGTCTGGAGAGGTAAGGTTTTTCGGGGTGTTTAGGGGGGTTACACCCCGCGGGACATCCGAGAGTGAGGTGATCGGCCCGGGAATCTTATAGACCCCTGGGTGTTGGCCCACTTTAACCCACTCCCTGCCCTGCCATCTCTATTCTTCTCATCGTTTGAAGTTCACTGCGTCCGTTTATATTCTCCCCGTAACCTGAAAATCGCTGTCATCTAGTCCTAGAACTATTACTCTTTTCTTCAACCACTTTTCTACCTGCTTCAGTTTCTGTCCACAGACATCCCGGCAATCATCATGGGCGACTTCAACAAACCTGTTGACACTTTTTTTTTCCCCTTCCTGCTTGTGATGTCGGGTGCAGCACTTGGAGGGTGAGTGGCTAAATGCTTTCATGCTTTTGTACTATGACCATGTGATTATAATTAACCTAAATTGCAGTAACTTTATAGTGAGTACTTGTTAGACCTTGTGATACATTTGAAAAAGGGACGCGGTCACGCCCGAAACGCGTTTAATTTTATCCTTGCATTAGCACTAATGGGCTGCTTTTAATGATTTTTGACAATAAATGGATGTTTTATGGGAGTGCAGATCGGCATCATTATTTTTTTGATTTATCATGGTTGTGGACTAACCAGGTTGGGCACCCGATTTCTATCTGGTATAGATAGACTATCTAGACTATCTGCTACAGCTAGAGAGTGAGTCTTCCCATTTATTTATACCTGTTGACACTAGCGACCCTGCTTGCCACCAGACTACTGTCACTAACCTCATCTTTCGGCCTCAAGCAATGATCTACTGCACCCACCCACAAAGACGGCCATACAATTGACCTCCTTTTCTCTAACCTCTGCTCTCTATCAAACCTCTTATCCTTTTTGCTCCCCCTCTCTGACCATAATCTGCTATGACCCTCTCTCCAATTCCTGCTAACCCCCTTCCACACAAACCCACAACTCAACGCAGGGACTTAGGAAACCTAGATCTTCAGTCCCTTTCTCCCTCACTTCAACCTCTTCAGACCTTGGTCTTATTCACGGACATAGACGCTGCATCATCACACTACCATAATACTCTTTCCTCAGCTCTAGACTCTGCATCTCCCTTCACCTATAGCCGTCCCCGCACCAAAAATCCCCAACCCTGGCTAAATGCAAACACAACCAGATTGAAACAGCTGTCTCGAGCTGCTGAACGGCGATGGAGGAAAACCAAAGCCAATCATGACTTTCTGTTCTATAAACAAGCCCTTCAAGAACTCAGGACGGTCCTTTCATCTGCTAAGCAAGCGTATTTCTCTTCACTGATTTCTGCACAAGCCCGGAATCCCAAACAACTCTGCAAAACTTTCCGTTCCCTACTCCGCCCACCACCTGCTCCTCCAACCTCCCAAATAACAGCAGAAGAATTTTCTACATTCTTCAAAGAAAAAAATGACAACAGGGTTGATTCGGAGCCCCTTTATCATCATTTTTATGGAAGTCTTGCTACCAAATGAAAAATCATGCAAAAATGAAAACATTTCACACTAAAGTTCTCGCAGAAAAAAGGCTTTGCTGAATCAGACGAGGGGAAAAAATGAATGAGAATGGAAATTTTCACGCAAAAAAAGTGAGAAAGGGGCTCTGAATCAACCCTAATATTTGACTTGGCTTTGCCCCTCAGAATCCTTCACTACTTCAAACAACCCCCCTGCCTTACTCTATTACTTTCTTCACTCCAACAACTGAACTTGGACTAACCTCTCTCATTTCTATGGCCCACCTGAATACCTGCTCCATCGATACTATTCCATCCCACCTTATTCCTCAACTGTCCTCATTACTCACTCCAACCTTAATCTCTATATTCAACCTTTCCCTCTCCACTGGTACCTTTCCTTCCTCCTACAAACATGCAGTTATTACTTTGATAATCAAGAAACCCTCTCTCGACCCCTCTGCCCTTCTCCAGCTATCACCCTATCTCACTGCTCCCCTTCTCCAGCTATCGTCCTATCTCACTACTCCCCTTCTCCAGCTATCGCCCCATCTCACTACTCCCCTTCTCCAGCTATCGCCCCATCTCACTGCTCCCCTTCTCCAGCTATCGTCCTATCTCACTACTCCCCTTCTCCAGCTACCGCGCTTATCTTACTGCTCCCCTTCTCCAGCTACCGCGCTTATCTCACTGCTCCCCTTCTCCAGCTACCGTCCTATCTCACTGCTCCCCTTCTCCAGCTACCGTCCTATCTCACTGCTCCCCTTCTCCAGCTACCGTCCTATCTCACTGCTCCCCTTCTCCAGCTACCGTCCTATCTCACTGCTCCCCTTCTCCAGCTACCGTCCTATCTCACTACTCCCCTTCTCCAGCTATCGTCCTATCTCACTACTCCCCTTCTCCCGCTATCGCCCCATCTCACTACTCCCCTTCTCCAGCTATCGCCCCATCTCACTACTCCCCTTCTCCAGCTATCGCCCCATCTCACTACTCCCCTTCTCCAGCTATCGTCCTATCTCACTACTCCCCTTCTCCAGCTATCGCCCCATCTCCCTTCTCCCCTTCTCCAGCTATCGCCCCATCTCACTGCTCCCCTTCTCCAGCTACCGCCCTATCTCACTACTCCCCTTCTCCAGCTACCGCCCCATCTCCCTTCTCCCCTTCTCCAGCTATCGCCCCATCTCACTGCTCCCCTTCTCCAGCTACCGCCCTATCTCACTGCTCCCCTTCTCCAGCTATCGTCCTATCTCACTGCTACCCTTCTCCAGCTATCATCCTATCTCACTACTCCTCTTCTCCAGCTATCACCCCATCTCACTGCTCCCCTTCTCCAGCTATCGTCCTATCTCACTACTCCCCTTCTCCTCCAAACATCGGCCATTTACAAATTCCTGGTGCGGGCACGCGTCCTGCTAAAGTGATATCAGAGGTGCTGCCGCTGCTTGCACATGCTCCATTGGACCGGGAAAGAAGGAGTGTTTCTGGGCAACCTGGGGGGTCTCTCGCCCAATCAGAGCCGTTTGCCACCCTCACCTAAAGTGGACTGAAACTGAGCCCCGAATCTTATAGATTCCCGATCCGTTCCCTCCCTCCCGGGGCATCCGAAATCAGGATGCCCGCTGTGTGACACCCCCCAGGACGCCTGCTACACTTACCTTATTTCCCAGTCCAACAACGCATGCACGGGCCGGGACCACATCCCCGCTATCCCTCTAGCAGGGCCGCACTCAGAGCCGCTGTGCTAAGACGTCGCTCAGACGTGCATAGCTAAGCGGCTCCGAGCACGCTGATTGGACGAGCGGCCGCGCATTCTCCGTAGAATCGCGGTGAGGTGAGTTGATGTGGGAGATCTGGGGGGTTTCACATAGTGGGCCGATCAGGGATGCCCTGGGGGGGAAGGACCAAAACACAGCATAGTCAAAATCCTGGGTTTTGGTCCATTTTAATGTCTGTGGCAACAGTGAGCTTGTGCGACCGCATCCCCTGCAGCGCGTTTCCTGTCCCCCCAGCCCATCTGA
The DNA here is from genome assembly GCA_027917425.1 of Gastrophryne carolinensis. NCBI lineage: Eukaryota > Metazoa > Chordata > Amphibia > Anura > Microhylidae > Gastrophryne > Gastrophryne carolinensis. The sequence continues at coordinate 9,902,187 of CM051240.1, read as the reverse complement.
ATGACTGGGGAAGGGAGTGTGTGCAAAGCCCAGAGATGCTGGGGATGCTTCGCCGAGGAAGCCATGAAGAAGGTGAGTTTACCGGTGCCCTGGGTGGTTTCACAAAGAGGGGTATCTCAATCCAAGGGAAGGCCAGGGGAAGGCCTGGAATCTTTTAGACTCCAGGGCCAGCCCAAGTGGCTTTCAGCTTTAAATAAAAATGATTGTACTTTAATCTGTACTTGCTTTGGGGTGCTGCACCCTTTGCCTCTTTTTATTTGGGGGTTGTGGTGAGCACTGCACCCACTCCCCAATTTATTGGCAGTCTGAAGGGGGCACAGAAACTCCTTATTAAGTGTGAATTGGGGGATCTTTGCACCCGCTGCCTTATAATTATGGGTCCTGGGTGCTGCTTTTGTCTGTGTGGTCAACGTTTACTCTGCCTATGTTCTCTATGATTGTGTGCAAGGCACACGGGGCACAGGTAGTAGGGGGTTACCGGCCATTAGGATGGGGCAAGTTTCTGATCAAGCTGGTGAGGGAATTTGTAGGAGAAGAGCTTACACTTTATTAGGGTATAAGGGAGGATACAGGAGGAGAAGAGCTTACACTCTATTAGGGTATAAGGGAGGATACAGGAGAAGAGCTTACACTCTATTAGGGTATAAGGGAGGATACAGCAGGAGAAGAGCTTACACTCTATTAGGGTATAAGGGAGGATACAGGAGAAGAGCTTACACTCTATTAGGGTATAAGGGAGGATACAGAAGGAGTAGATCTTACAATCTATTAGGGTATAAGGGGTAATGGCTGTGTTATACTAATAATAAAAGCATGCATCAGAGGAGCACGGTTCATCTATTCATAGCAGGCAGCAGCCATGAGCTGGGTGGCATTTACACTGGGAAGCAGCCACCTATTAGAAGGAGCCAATAAATCCCCCATATTTTAGTCCCGATTAATAAAACGTTTGCGGCTTTGTCGGTGTGTCATCCACATTCAGCATTCCCAGGATTTGTGCAGTTACAGATGCCGCCGACCGTTACTTCACCGATTAAGTGCGACTGGAGCTTGGTGTGAATGCAGACGTGCCATTGGCTGTTGGAGGTCCCGTGGTTGGATTCTGCTGCGCGAGGTGTTGTTCATAAATGACAACAACAACAATGATCACAATGACGATTAATAAAAAGGCCGCAAGGTACAACCAGAGGAAGCGCAGTGTCTGGAAAAAAAACATGGAGGTCAGGAATCTTATAGTCTATTTAGGGTTTAAGGGAGGATACAGAAGGAGAAGAGCTTACACTCTATTAGGGCATAAGGGAGGATACAGGAGGAGAAGAGCTTACACTCTATTAGGGAATAAGGGAGGATACAGGAGGAGAAGAGCTTACACTCTATTAGGGTATAAGGGAGGATACAGGAGGAGAAGAGCTTACACTCTATTAGGGTATAAGGGAGGATACAGGAGGAGAAGAGCTTACACTCTATTAGGGTATAAGGGAGGATACAGGAGGAGAAGAGCTTACACTCTATTAGGGTATAAGGGAGGATACAGGAGGAGAAGAGCTTACACTCTATTAGGGTATAAGGGAGGATACAGAAGGAGAAGAGCTTACACTCTATTAGGGTATAAGGGAGGATACAGAAGGAGAAGAGCTTACACTCTATTAGGGTATAAGGGAGGATACAGGAGGAGAAGAGCTTACACTCTATTAGGGTATAAGGGAGGATACAGGAGGAGAAGAGCTTACACTCTATTAGGGTATAAGGGAGGATACAGGAGGAGAAGAGCTTACACTCTATTAGGGTATAAGGGAGGATACAGGAGGAGAAGAGCTTACACTCTATTAGGGTATAAGGGAGGATACAGGAGGAGAAGAGCTTACACTCTATTAGGGTATAAGGGAGGATACAGGAGGAGAAGAGCTTACACTCTATTAGGGTATAAGGGAGGATACAGGAGGAGAAGAGCTTACACTCTATTAGGGTATAAGGGAGGATACAGGAGGAGAAGAGCTTACACTCTATTAGGGTATAAGGGAGGATACAGGAGGAGAAGAGCTTACACTCTATTAGGGTATAAGGGAGGATACAGGAGGAGAAGAGCTTACACTCTATTAGGGTATAAGGGAGGATACAGAAGGAGAAGAGCTTACACTCTATTAGGGTATAAGGGAGGATACAGGAGGAGAAGAGCTTACACTCTATTAGGGTATAAGGGAGGATACAGGAGGAGAAGAGCTTACACTCTATTAGGGTATAAGGGAGGATACAGGAGGAGAAGAGCTTACACTCTATTAGGGTATAAGAGAGGATACAGAAGAGAAAGAGCTTACACTCTATTAGGATATAAGGGAGGATACAGGAGGAGAAGAGCTTACACTCTATTAGGGTATAAGGGGGGATACAGGAGGAGAAGAGCTTACACTCTATTAGGGTATAAGGGAGGATACAGAAGAGAAAGAGCTTACACTCTATTAGGATATAAGGGAGGATACAGGAGGAGAAGAGCTTACACTCTATTAGGGTATAAGGGGGGATACAGGAGGAGAAGAGCTTACTCTCTATTAGAATATAATAGTGAGGTGCAGCAGAGACCTAGGTTATTTATGAAGCCATAGTTTCTATTTTACATTTTAGTGCACTTACCTTCCAGACTGTTGGAGAGATGAGTTGGCAAGATAGAGAAAAAAAAACAGAAGCAAAACATTATTGAGCAGGTCAGCGAGTCACCAGCAGTAGTCACCATCTTATACATAAAATAAGGTCTGAGCGTGACAACACATTATACTGATGAAAGCAACACCATGGTGATCTTATCTGGCCTCCAGCAGGATACATTTTTATCACAAACAGTCCTCTTCCTGTCAGCTGATAAATGTGTTACATTCTCTGCCATTGGGTAAACACAGGTGAGTGCTTGTTACATTGTCATATATTGTATGCTGTTCTAGCAGCTTCAATTCATAGTGCTGGCACTAGGAGTGTCCTCACAATTTTAAAACCAGCTCGATGGAAGCAGGGACCGGATTGCGGGGGTTCAGGTAACTTACAGCTGCTAATTCTGCCACCCCCCCCCCCCCCCCCCACACACACACACAAACACATCCACCATGACATTTTTTTTCTTAGTTCGGGTGCCCATTGTTTTCAATGGGGAACATAGTTTGGGTTTGGTAAGTTCGACCACCCAAACCCAACCTTTGTTCAAAGTTTTGCCAAACTTGTCGAACCCAAGCTTTAGGGGGTTTGCACATCACAAGTCAGGTCCCATCCAAAATTTAAAAATACCACTTAGTTGGAAAGAGACAATTCTATATTTTTTGTTAAAGCCCAAAACAAAAACCCTTTGACAACTTCTCACCCACCAGGGAAAGAGGGGAGTCTCAAATACACATGACTTGTGCTGGTCACCACGTTACATATCTGGTGACATTCATGGAACAGGAAGCATCAGACTACTCGATAATGCAAAAAATAGTGGCTTAAAACTTTTAAGAAAAAAATTTAATGGGGTTTGGAATAAAAGGAAACTACCGGTCGTGGACCTCAGCTCTCGAGCAGGAGCCTTCAGCTCTGTTGACACCCATGAATTTACATTACACAAAGCATCTTCTCAATTGGGTCACAGACAATAGCAATGGGCTTCCTCATTCAAAAATGTAAAAGAATCTTTAGGCTGGGGTTTACAGTTAAAGAAAAACTCCATTTGTCATGGACTAGATCACAGATGTCAATCACAAGACCCCAGGCATTATCTGACTTGCATAGACTTGTGATGTGGCCCGCTGACAGGTATTGGGTGGCAGCATGGCCCCACTCACTCCACTCATCAGAAACAGCCAAAAGTTAAAAAAAAATAAAAAAAAACAAAACCCCAAGTTGGTCTAAACCGCGAAAACTCTTTTTTTATTACTATTATTATTTACTAATATTAATTAATATGATTTATTTTTATTACTATTTATTATTATTTATTTTTTTATTGTTTTTTATTATTGTAAAAAATAATTATGAATGTTATTAAAACTAGATCACTGGTATCTTCCTTGAAAAAGCATACAGGCGAAATGCATTGGATGCACCAGTAAGAATATATCTGGGTAAACCATCAGTTGATCATGTGTGAGTGATATGAAACTATTAGGGATGAGCAAATTGAATCTGACTATTCGTTACGAATTTCAGGAAAAGAATCACTTCATAATGTATCCGAATATCGCCACGATTCGATTGCGCAAATCGCTTCCTTAAACTCCATTTACGATGGTGCTGGTGATCTAAAATGGCGGATCCACATGTCAGGACATGGGGCAAGGAATCCTGGGAAGGCATCACATGCAGCATGCAGCCTATCAGCAGCCAGCCACCCAGGTGATGTCACAGCCATATATAATCAACAGCTATCTTGCGGCCCCTCATTTCAGCGGTTCAGTGTTCATGGCCCAGTTAGTGTTAAAGGCCAGATAAAACTACACTCCTGCTCAAAAATATAAATCTCTTGCTTGTACCAAAACCTTGTTGTAAAGCTTGCTGGAGCGCATTTAGCTGGCCTAATCAAGGCATCCCACTTAGGTGCATCTGACAGTTTTTGCATTTTGTTTTATGTTTTAGTGCTGCTTGGCTAGTTAGTGTTAAAGACCAGACATAGTTACATACTTGCTGCTGTTGTTCAAAAATACTGTTTTAAGCTTACTGGAGCGCATTGAACTGCCCTGATCAGTACAAACCACATCCGTACATCTGAGAGTTGCACCATTATTTTCCTGTTAAAGTCTTCAGGGCCTACCGGTCTTCAAGTCATACCGCTGATAAATGGAGACAATTCGGCGGTCACTAAGCAAGCACAAGAGCATGCATTGAGGGACTCGGAGGGACTACCTGCCTCCATCTCCGCTGCATACTGCCATGGTGTGTCTGGGTCCTCTGTCTCGCCTTCCTCACAACCCTCTAGCTCCTATGGCTGCTCCTGCTCCTCCTCCCCTGTCAGAGGACTAGAAAAAACACCCATTTTTGAAACCTAAACTGTGCTTCACTGTGCCCCTCTTCCTCCTCCTCCTCCAGTTCAACCCCCACAGTAGGCACCACATCTCCAGTGCCATGATCAGCCCTGGTTTCCAACACATGTTGTAGTAGATTAAGCAATGGAATGACGTTCATCCTGTAATCCTGGCGACCCAGATACTGCCATGGTGTGTCTGGGTCCTCTGTCTCGCCTTCCTCACAACCCTCTAGCTCCTATGGCTGCTCCTGCTCCTCCTCCCCTGTCAGAGGACTAGAAAAAACACCCATTTTTGAAACCTAAACTGTGCTTCACTGTGCCCCTCTTCCTCCTCCTCCTCCAGTTCAACCCCCACAGTAGGCACCACGTCTCCAGTGCCATGATCAGCCCTGGTTTCCAACACATGTTGTAGTAGATTAAGCAATGGAATGACGTTCATCCTGTAATCCTGGCGACAGACTAATAAAGTGGCTTCGTCTAAGTGTCTGAGCAAATGGCAGGTGCCATGTATGAGCTGCATTGAAGTTAAACAGGGGAGTTCCCCTATCTACTTGGATCATCAAGAAATCAGTGTTGGCTTTTCTATGTTCATATAGTAGGTCCAACATATGGAAAGTTGAATTCCAATAGGTGGAAACATCACAAATCAGACTATGTTGGGGGATAGCATTCTGAAGCTCAAGGAGGGTGTGCTTTGCGGTGTAAGAGTGGCTGACGTGCATGCAAAGTTTCCTTCCCATTGTTAGGATGTCTTGCAGATGGGAGAAGACTTCAGGAAACGCTTGACAACCAGATTGAACATTTGTGCCATACAGGGTACATGGCTCAGACCTCCTTTTCGTCAGTCACCATGGTTCCCATTTTCAGTTTTTGTGGAGTAAGTCACGATTTGATTTTGCATATTTTGACGCAGGGCCGTTGTGCCAACATTGGGACCCTGGCCACGATTCACCTTCTGCCTACACATCTTGCATGTGACCATGTTAACCTCCTGCAGATGCTTGATGAAAAACTGCCACACCACCGAGTAGCTGATTTTCCCACCAACAGTCCGCACTAATTCAATGTTACTGCTGCTGACTCCAGGAACCCCTGTTCCACTACCTCCTGGGAAGGTAGCCTGCCGTGCAGCAGGTGATCCACCCCGGCCCTGAGCATGTTTGCCTCCAGACTTTCCACTTCTGCCACCATGCTGTCAACCATGTTACCACACATTGCTGCCTCAGCTTCTGTCTCTTGAGCAACTCTCTTTACCTGATGAAGATGAAGCCACTTCTGCACCTAGATCCCAAGTGCGATTGGCTTCATCATCATCGAGTTATGTCTACACGTCACTGATGTCCTCCTCTGGTTTCTCAACAATGTCTGCTTCAGGAGCCAGAACGCTTGCAACACCACCTCTCACAACACTCTCCTCATCACTACTTGCCGACCTAGTGGGGGAAGCGGCGAATGTGTCTTCCACTTCTTCAATACAGCAAATGACCGCACCAGTCCGTAAATAGGGCGTGCTAACCTGGTTAGTATATACAAAGTTGCAATGATTGGGGGTACCCATAACCCCCCTATACACCAGAAAACAAACAACACCACCCAATATATTCAAAAAATGTAAAGGGAAAGTATGTTTTTTGATGTTTTTTCTTTTTTCCATTACTTGGTGGTCCTCGTAGAAGGCCTTAGCACGTGTAGCACTTTATATAAAGTTATTTATACTCAGTTATGCACTTTGGATGCACTTTAATGTACCAATTGAACTAGGGAAGGATTAATTGTTTGTGGGATATTTTGCTTTGGGAGATTATAATTGGTTTATATTGGATGCCTGCTAATTTACTTGCACACAGTGCCCCCCGGTGGTCATTTATCATGTTTTTAATGGTGTTTTAAATGTTTGTAACTATGTGTGCTTTACTTAATTAATTGGAGCTCAGACCACAAGTGATTATTGAGAAAATGCATTACGTGAAACTTAACTTTTAATAATGGAAGACATATATGTGCCCAACATTTTTATATGTTCTCCTCATGCTGCAGCCAACTCCAGGGTGTGTTTTTCAGGCAATATATGGTCTCCTCATGCTGCAGCCAACTCCAGGATGTGTCTTTCAGGCAGTATATGGTCTGCTTATGCTGCTACCAACTCCAGGCTGTGACTACGGGCATTATAAGGTCTCCTCATACTGCTGCCAACTCCAGGGTGTGTCATTGAGCCACTATATGCTCTCCTCATGCAGCTGCCGACTCCAGGGTGTGTTTTAGGCAATATATGGTCTGCGTTTGCTGCTGCCAACTCCAGGGTGTGTCTTTCAGGCACTATATGGTGTTTTTATGCTGCTGTCAACTCCAGGGTGCGTCTTTCTGGCACTATGTGATCTCTTCATGCTGCTGCCAACTCCAGAGTGTGTCTTTAAAGCACTATGTGGTCTCATCATGCTGCTACCAATTCCAGGGTGTGTCTTTCAGGTACTATGTGGTCTCCACATGCAGATGTCAACTCCAGGGTGTGTCTTTCAGGAAATATATGGTCTCCTCATTCTGCTGCCAACTCCAGAGTGTGTTTTTCATGCAATATATGGGCTCCTAAATCTGCTGCCAACTCCAGAGTGTGTCTTTCAGGCACTATGTGGTCTCCTTGTGCTGCTGCCAACTCCAGAGTGTGTCTTTTAGGCACAATGGGATCTTCTCATGCTGGTGCTAATTCCAGTGTATGTCTTTCTGGCCCTATGTGGTCTCCTCATGCTGCTGCCAACTCCAGGGTGTGTCTTTCAGGCAATATGTGGTCTCCTCATGCTTCTGCCAACTCCATGGTGTGTCTTTTAGGCAATATATGGTCTGCTTATGCCGCTGCCAACTCCAGGATCTGTTGTTGGGCATTGTGTGGTCTCCTCAGGCTACTGCCAACTCCAGGGTGTGTCTTTCATGATCTCCTAATGCTGCTGCCTTGCATGGTGTGTCTTTGAGGAAATATATGGTCTGCTCATGCTGCTGTCAACTCCAGGGTATGTCCTGGCACTATGTGGTCTCCACCTGCTGCTGCCAACTCCGGGGTGTGTTTTTCATGCAATATATGGTCTGCTTATGCTGCTGTCAACTCCAAGGTGTGTCTTTCTGACAATATGTGGTCTCCACCTGCTGCTGCCAATTTAAGGGTGTGTTTTACATGCAATATATAGTCTCCTTTTGCTGCTGCCAACTCCAGGGTGTGCCTTTCTGGCACCAGGTGGTCTTCTCATGCTGCTGCAAACTCCAGGGTGTGTCTTTCAGGAACTATGCAGTCTCCTCATGCTGAGGCTGACTCTAGGGTGTGTCTTTCTGGCACTATGGGGTCTCCTCATGCTGCTGCCAACACCAGGGTGTGTCTTTCAGTCCCTTTGTGGTCTCCTCATGCTGCTGCCAACTCCAGGGTGTGTCTTTTAGGCAATATATGGGCTCTTCATGTTGCTGCCCACTTCAGGGTGTGTTTTTCAGGAATAATCACAAGTGAATAATTGAGAAAATGCATTACGTGAAACTTAACTTTTAATAATATTCTTAGGAAAACATATATGTGCCCAAAATATTTATACATTCTCCTCATGCTGCAGCCAATTCCAGGGTGTGTCTTTCACGCAATATATGGTCTCCTCATGCTGCAGCCAACTCCAGGATGTGTCTTTCAGGCAGTATATGGTCTGCTTATGCTGCTACCAACTCCAGGGTGTGTCTTTCAAGCACTATGTAGTATCCTCATGCTGCCGCCAAATCCAGGGTCTGTTTTGTCAATATATGGGCTTATTATGCTGTTAACAACTCCAAGGTGTTTCTTTCAGGCACTATGTGGTCATCTCATGCTGCTGCCAACTCCAGGGTATGGTCCCCACATTCACCAAACATGGACTGGGGTGTCCTGGCTGTGGGATGTTACAGTGGAGCCAGGTCTAGCGGAGGCAATGTATAGGCTCTGGGTGAGATGGGCTATATGTTAGAGGCTACAGCCAGCATAAATGGACCTAAAGCACTGCAGCTCACCAGGAAATTCCCCTGTGCTCAAGTAAGTCTGCAGCTTTTTTAAAGTAATACTGCAGGCATAATATTATGCTAACAAGAATGAGTTAATCTGGAGGTGGAGGAGAAGACAGAGGGAGGAGTGGGAAGAGGGAGGGACCAACAATCCTGTCTCGCTCTGCTGAGCTGATTGGGGGATGGGATGTCATTGGCTAAACCTGTAACCCTTGATATCTCAACATTCTGCTTCAATTTATGAATGGAAAATAGGGACAGCGCCAAATGTAGCCCAACACAATGGTGTAACAATCGCCTTTGCCTACAGTATCACTTTAAACACCTGATAGAACTTTGAGTAACACAAGTGGTACTAGTACCACTGTTTGGGAAACTCTGGGCAAGATCTATCCTTGGCCTCAGCTGTCCATCAGAAGTCATCGGCATACACATGATTGGATACTCACCCATTCCCTGGACCGTACGCTGAAGTTTCTTCATTTTTTCTCCCTGGAATGGAGCGCTGGCACCTTTGATCTCATTGAAGAGGAAGAGATCATTGGCATAGTTAGCGATATCAGGCTGGTCTCTCAGGATTCGTTGCCTCTGCTCGTCACTGCTGTCCTCCACGTCTACAATCACTACAATCACTCTGCCTCGTCCTGTGTATAGAAAGCAGAGCATCACAAAAGGTAAGTTATTGGCTTATGGCAATTGTAAGCAAATATAAAAATCCTCATGTTTATACCATCCCTTCTTAAAGCCCCTGTGGGTGAAACCCTGGGATCGGCAGCAGGGACGTACATCATACTTCCTAAATGAAACAAAAACGACACAGAGCTAATGTAAACTAGTTAAGGTCCTCTTTAAAGTCCTCCAAATAATTCTTCCAAATCCACCATGTGCATCAACAATCCACTCGTTCTCCACCACCACAGATTTGGTACTCTTACCCCAAATGAATGGTACATTCAGCAATTATGATGATCACAAAAACGATCTCTCCAACAGGATCCACCTCTTAGGGTCCGATTTCATAGAGGGTTAAAGCGCCCGAAATTCAGACCTTTAACCCTCTCTGAATTTCAGGCGCTTTAACCCTCTATGAAATCGGACCCTAAGAGGTGGATCCTGTTGGAGAGATCGTTTTTGTGATCATCATAATTGCTGAATGTACCATTCATTTGGGGTAAGAGTACCAAATCTGTGGTGGTGGAGCACGAGTGGATTGTTGATGCACATGGTGGATTTGGAAGAATTATTTGGAGGACTTTAAAGAGGACCTTAACTAGTTTACATTAGCTCTGTGTCGTTTTTGTTTTGTTTATTTTACATACATATTGTTGGGATTTAAGTATAGGAGTATAGTATGGAGCTGGATATAAGAATAAGTACACAACGTCACTTCTACTTATGATTTAAAAACTATATGTTAATTAATTTATAGCGCGGTATTCACATATTTACTTTGATACTTCTTAAATGTCCATGATTGGGAAGGACTGTCCCTCATTTGAGTTCATGTCCCCCCTGTTCCTTGTTGTTTTTATTTGTCCCCTTTGAGGTGCAACATGCAGATCTGCAGCAATAAATTCATTTGCCTCTTCCAAGTGTATATAGTGTTGTAACTGTTACATCCTATCTCCTATCCATCTCAATAATGGAGCGTGAATTCATCCATCCCTCAATTTGGGAGCGTGGCTTCATCCATCTTCCAATGAGGGGGCGTGGCTTCATTTTCATATTGTCGCTCTTTGAGGTGTAATATGCAGATCTGCATCAATAAATGATTTGCCTATTCAACGTGTTTCTATTGTATTATTACCTTTGATTAAAAAACGATGATACCAGAGGCACCGTTTTCGTCTTTTCGTCTGACTTTGCCCATTTATTAAAGTGGCCCAAAACCCAGGATTTTGACTATGATGAGTGAAACCCCCCAGATCGCTGAGCAGCCCCTCTTCCAATCAGCATTGCATTGCTCCAATCCATCGCTCAATGAGGGGGAGTGGCTTAATTTAACAATTGACCCTCTTTCCCACCCTGAAAAGTTGGAATGTATGTACTGTGCTGCTCTAGTAAGAGTTTCAAGAAAATGCGTCATCATGGATTGAGCACCTCCTCAGTGTCTCGGGGTCTCCAGGCTTACCGTACGCTGCAGACAGGTGCTGGAGCTCTCGGTCGTAGAGGCTGTCAGTGACGTTTGTGATGTTCAGCCGCCCTCTGGTCTTGCTATGGAGGAGGATGCCGATGGAGCACTTGGGCACCTCCTCTGTAAAGTCAGCCCAGGTATTAGTGATCTGGACGGGCCGCACATCGCTCACCCCAAAAGTGTGGAGGAGGCAAATAATCAGCCAATCGTATCTGCTCCTGTCTTCTCTGGAAAATACTCCAACCACTGATTTGATGCGGCACGGCATCTTCCTGGGCAAACTGGATCTGAAAACCTGGAGAAAGAGACACTCACATTCAGTGGCGTAACAACCGGGGTAGAAGGGGTTGTGGCTTTCGCAGGGCCTGGTAACAGATGGCCATCTGTGGGCCGGGGCGTAGTTAGGGGGGAGCAGGGGCAGCACGTGCCCTGGGTGCAGCAGGTCAGGGGGGCACCAGTTTGAATTTTTGCCCCAGGTGCCAGAAAGCCTAGCTACTCCTCCGCCTGTGGGGCCTGGTGGCTGCTCCTACTCCTCCGCCTGCGGGGCCTGGTGGCTGCTCCTACTCCTCCGCCTGTGGGGCCTGGTGGCTGCTCCTACTCCTCCGCCTGTGGGGCCTGGTGGCTGCTCCTACTCCTCCGCCTGTGGGGCCTGGTGGCTGATCCTACTCCTCTGCCTGTGGGGCCTGGTGGCTGCTCCCTCAGACTACTATTGCTATGGTCAGTAATGCGGGATGGGCCCATAAAAGTCCCCCGGGGGGCTGTCAGGGGTGTGGGTGGCGGGGTGGTATTTGAGCAGTGGGTTTAGGAGGGGGGGGTTGACACTGCCACTAGTAATGTACTTTAATCTGTTACCCTGCACATGTTCGTATCAACCCGCTGTTCCCGATTGATGCTCCATGTCACCCGTTAGAAAGCAGGCAGAGTGGGAACAGTGAGCTGGGATGTAACAGTGAGTTTAAAATACAGTACTAATGGCAGTGCCACCCTACCACACCCGCCGCTCAACCCGCACTCCCACACAAGCTGCTGGTGGCGCGGGCCCAGGGGACTTTTTTGAGACCTACCAACAAGACTGCTGGTGGGACCCATGCTTTTCACTGAGACCGGAGATGGGGGAGCAGGACAGAGCTGGGGAGCAGGAGAGATATGGGGGAGCAGGAGAGAAATGGGGGAGCAGAACTGAGCAGGAGGGAAATGGGGGAGTGGGACAGAGCTGGGGAGCAGGAGGGAAATAAGGAGCAGGACAGAGCTGGGGAGCAGGAGAGATATGGGGGAGCAGGACAGAGCTGGGGAGCAGGAGAGATATGGGGGAGCAGGACAAAACTAGGAAGCAGGAGAGAAATGGGGGAGCAGAACTGAGCAGGAGGGAAATGGGGGAGTGGGACAGAGCTGGGGAGCAGGAGGGAAATGGGGGAGCAGAACAGTGCTGAGGAGGGGGGGGAATGGGGAAGCAGGAGTGAAATGAGGGAGCGGGACCGAGCTAAGGAGCAGGAGAGATATGGGGGAGCAGGACAAAACTAGGAAGCAGGAGAGAAATGGGGGAGCAGAACTGAGCAGGAGGGAAATGGGGTAGCGGGGCAGTGTTGGGGAGCAGGAGGGAAATAAGGAGCAGGACAGAGCTGAGGAGCAGGAGGGAAATGGGGGAGCGGGACAGAGCTGAGGAGCAGGAGGGAAATGGGGGAGCAGGACAGAGCTGGGGTGCAGGAGGGAAATGGGGGAGCAGGACAGAGCTGAGGAGCAGGAGGGAAATGGGGGAGCAGGACAGAGCTGGGGAGCAGAAGGGAAATGGGGGAGCAGGACAGAGCTGGGGTGCAGGAGGGAAATGGGGGAGCAGGACAGAGCTGAGGAGCAGGAGGGAAATGGGGGAGCAGGACAGAGCTGGGGAGCAGGAGGGAAATGGGGGAGCAGGACAGAGCTGAGGAGCAGGAGGGAAATGGGGGAGCAGGACAGAGCTGAGGAGGAGGGGGGAAATGGGGAAGCAAGAGTGAAATGAGGGAGCGGGACAGAGCTAAGGAGGAGGAGGGATATGGGGGAGCAGGACAGAGCTGGGGAGCAGGATAGAGCTGGGGAGAAGAAGGGTATTGGGGGAGCAGGACAAAGCTGGGGAGACGGAGGGAAATGGGGGGGACAGAGCTGGGGAGCAGGACAGAGCTGGGGAGCAGGAGGGAAATGGGGGAGCGGGACAGAGCTGAGGAGGAGGAGGGAAATGGGGGAGCAGGACAGAGCTGGGGAGCAGGAGGGAAATGGGGGAGCAGGACAGAGCTGGGGAGCAGAAGGGAAATGGGGGAGCAGGACAGAGCTGGGGAGCAGAAGGGAAATGGGGGAGCAGGACAGAGCTGGGGAGCAAGAGGGAAATGGGGGAGCGGGACAGAGCTGGGGAGCAGGAGGGAAATGGGGGAGCGGGACAGAGCTGGGGAGCAGGAGGGAAATGGGGGAGCAGGACACAGCTGGGGAGCAGGAGGGAAATGGGGGAGCGGGACAGAGCTGGGGAGCAGGAGGGAAATGGGGGAGCGGGACAGAGCTGGGGAGCAGGAGGGAAATGGGGGAGCGGGACAGAGCTGGGGAGCAGGAGGGAAATGGGGGAGCGGGACAGAGCTGGGGAGCAGGAGGGAAATGGGGGAGCGGGACAGAGCTGGGGAGCAGGAGGGAAATGGGGGAGCAGGACACAGCTGGGGAGCAGGAGGGAAATGGGGGAGCGGGACAGAGCTGGGGAGCAGGAGGGAAATGGGGGAGCGGGACAGAGCTGGGGAGCAGGAGGGAAATGGGGGAGCGGGACAGAGCTGGGGAGCAGGAGGGAAATGAGGGAGCGGGACAGAGCTGGGGGAGCGGGACAGAGCTGGGGAGCAGGAGGGAAATGGGGGAGCGGGACAGAGCTGGGGAGCAGGAGGGAAATGGGGGAGCGGGACAGAGCTGGGGAGCAGGAGGGAAATGGGGGAGCGGGACAGAGCTGGGGAGCAGGAGGGAAATGGTGGAGCAGGACACAGCTGGGGAGCAGGAGGGAAATGGGGGAGCGGGACAGAGCTGGGGAGCAGGAGGGAAATGGGGGAGCGGGACAGAGCTGGGGAGCAGGAGGGAAATGGGGGAGCGGGACAGAGCTGGGGAGCAGGAGGGAAATGGGGGAGCGGGACAGAGCTGGGGAGCAGGAGGGAAATGGGGGAGCAGGACACAGCTGGGGAGCAGGAGGGAAATGGGGGAGCGGGACAGAGCTGGGGAGCAGGAGGGAAATGGGGGAGCAGGACAGAGTTGGGGAGCAGGAGGGAAATGGGGGAGCAGGACAGAGCTGGGGAGCAGGAGGGAAATGGGGGAGCAGGACAGAGCTGGGGAGCAGGAGGGAAATGGGGGAGCAGGACAGAGCTGAGGAGGAGGAGGGAAATGGGGGAGCGGGACAGAGCTGGGGAGCAGGAGGGAAATGGGGGAGCAGGACAGAGCTGGGGAGCAGGAGGGAAATGGGGGAGCGGGACAGAGCTGGGGAGAAGGAGGGAAATGGGGGAGCGGGACAGAGCTGGGGAGCAGGAGGGAAATGGGGGAGCAGGACACAGCTGGGGAGCAGGAGGGAAATGGGGGAGCAGGACAGAGCTGGGGAGCAGGAGGGAAATGGGGGAGCAGGACAGAGCTGGGGAGCAGGAGGGAAATGGGGGAGCAGGACAGAGCTGAGGAGGAGGAGGGAAATGGGGGAGCGGGACAGAGCTGGGGAGCAGGAGGGAAATGGGGGAGCAGGACAGAGCTGGGGAGCAGGAGGGAAATGGGGGAGCGGGACAGAGCTGGGGAGAAGGAGGGAAATGGGGGAGCAGGACAGAGCTGGGGAGCAAAAGGGAAATGGGGGAGCGGGACAGAGCTGGAGAGCAGGAGGGAAATGGGGGAGCAGGACAGAGCTGGGGAGCAGGAGGGAAATGGGGGAGCAGGACAAAGCTGGGGAGCAGGAGGGAAATGGGGGAACAGGACAAAGCTGGGGAGCAGGAGGGAAATGGGGGAGCAGGACAGAGCTGGAGAGCAGGAGGGAAATGGGGGAACAGGACAAAGCTGGGGAGCAGGAGGGAAATGGGGGAGCAGGACAGAGCTGGAGAGCAGGAGGGAAATGGGGGAACAGGACAAAGCTGGGGAGCAGGAGGGAAATGGGGGAGCAGGACAGAGCTGGAGAGCAGGAGGGAAATGGGGGAGCAGGACAGAGCTGGGGAGCAGGACAGAGCTGGGGAGCAGGAGGGAAATGGGGGAACAGGACAAAGCTGGGGAGCAGGAGGGAAATGGGGGAGCAGGACAGAGCTGGAGAGCAGGAGGGAAATGGGGGAACAGGACAAAGCTGGGGAGCAGGAGGGAAATGGGGGAGCAGGACAGAGCTGGGGAGCAGGACAGAGCTGGGGAGCAGCAGGGAAATGGGGGAGGAGGGAAATGGTGGAGGACAGAGCTGGGGAGCAGGAGGGAATTGGGGGAGCAGGAGGGAAATGGGGGAGCAGGACAGAGCTGGGGAGCAGGAGGGAAATGGGGGAGCAGGACAGAGCTGGGGAGCAGCAGGGAAATGGGGGAGCAGCAGGGAAATGGGGGAGTAGGACAAAGCTGGGGAGCAGGAGGGAAATAGGGGAGCGGGACAGAGCTGGGGAGCAGCAACCCAATTATACATATATATAGTGCTTACATATACCACAGCGCTGTACATAGAAGCAGTCACATGACCTCCTGTCCCTCAGAGCTCACACTCTAATGTTTCATCCACACTCACACATTGTTATTATACCTTATATAGCGCCGACATATACCACAGCGCTGTACATAGAAGCAGTCACATATCTTTTATTGTAAACTCACTGACAATTACTTACACATTGCTGGTTTGCAGATTGTATATACAGATACATAACACTATATACATGTTGAAATCAGAAAGAAAACAGTGAAATAATATGACCCTAGTAAGTATTGGGGGGGGGGGGGGGGGGGGGACAGACTGGTCTCTGTTCTGCGCACCCCTCAGACTCTGCAGAATACTTTAACAAAGGAAACATCAGCATTGGATCTCATCCTGGTCTCGTGCAGCAGCAACACTGCTGAAATATCACCTGGCGACGAGTCTCCACTCACACTCAGTGAATATACCCTGAGCCTCATCTAGGTCACCTGGTTTTTCTCCCCCTTTTCTTCTTCCCACTGCCATGTCCTTTGGAGCCCCATCTCTTAATGGCCACAGAAGCCTCTACCTCCTCTTCCTCATTGATGTCCTCAGTGGTATTGATGGACACCTGGGAGGCCCCATCATCCAAATCTTTGTCCTCTGCCATGCTGCCCATTGGTTGCTCGTCCAAATTTTCCTTACGGTCTCTTAGCACATAATAGCGCCCCCGGGAAATGTCCAAAGAGGCCGGCTCTTGGGTTTGCTTTCACTTGATAATTTTTTTAACTTGTCTTTTCCTGCTGCTGCTTTATTTTTCCTTTTTACAGTCTGAAATCCGACATTATCATCCTTAGCTGTTGTGCCAGATTCTGCCGCAACTTCTGGCGTCACTGGGGCAGAATATAGAACTGGGGCTTCTGTTGGCATCACTGGGGCAGAATATTGAACTGGGGCTTCTGTTAGCATCACTGGGGCAGAATATAGAACTGGGGCTTCTGTTGGCACCACTGAGCCAAGACTATTGGACGTTGCACTGATTGGTGGTGGGTGACATTTACCAGCCTCAGGATCAGTGACTTCATGCTCATGGCCGGCATTGACCACCTCATTCTCTACCAGCAGGTCAGTAGTTTTATTATGCTGGGCATGAGGGCACTCGCAGAATGTATGCCCCACTCCTGAGCACAGGTTACACACAATAATACCTGTACACGAGTCCTTTGTGTGCCCAAGCTCCCCACACAATGAGCACTTTATATGAGGGCAGCTAAAAGCCAAATGTCTGCCTCCACATTTATGGCAGCGCCTGGGCTGCCCGGGGTAGTAACATATGCCCCTATCAGGGCCCAGGTAAAAGGCATGTGGCAGGTGCCTGGTTACCCCATTTTCCTGGGTCAGCTGCACTTTAATAGTGTATCCACCATTCCAGAATCCTTCCTCATCATAGATCTTGGCAGGTTGGCTGAGCACCTTGCATTGCCGGCCTATCCAATGCAGCACGTCTGCCAGGGCCACCACCTCAGACTGGAACAAAATGGTGACTGTAACTGCCTGGGGTTTAGACAACTGGATTACATGAAGATTTTTCCAGATTTCATTATCACGAGTCTTGTTATAAATGTCCCAGAAAAGGTCCAGGCTGTGCGGCAGCTTAAAACTGATGTCATATAACCTGCTGGAGGGAACATGAATTAAAGCAAAGATTTCAGCAGCCTCAAACTTCATGAAGTCCTTTATCAGAGTTCTTCCAATGTACTGCCTGGTGGGGAGATCCTCCTCTGGCCCCACATATTTTATTCTCACCGCGTTCCTCCTCTGTGCCGGTGGGTTTGCCAGTCCTGTGACGCTGGAGAAGAGCTGCCTCTGCTGGGGAGTCGGGTCTTGGTCTTGTGCCTTAGAGTTACTGGCCACTGGATTATTTTTTGGCATGCTAGTTCCAGGGTTTTCATCCTTATGAGGTATCCTTATTCCAGGGCCATCACTTGTGCCAATGATACTGGTAACAATGTCCTGTAATGCAGATTCTGTAATTAATAGGCTGCCAGGGTTCTCATTGGCTGGCTGCGCTCGCTGGGTTTCTGGGTCAGACATTCCTATTGTTAGTATCTGAGAGTCCATAATGGGTCTATTAGGAATCGCTTGCATGTCTGGCTCTGGAGTCACTGGTATTTGTGGAGTCTGATCAAGACCTGAATTCCCTGAGTTAAGCAAATTTTGCTCCATAGTCTCTATATCAGGGATTATTACTTCTGAAGCAGTATTGTTCACAGATATTCCCAGGGTGTCACTTGCAGGGGCTGCATTATCTGGTGTGTTGCACAGTTCATTAGTAACAGGAGCTGCCACCCTTAACTCTTTACTTGCTGGGTCTGGCAGATCAGACTGGTCAGCCTGAGAGGTATAGGGAGCCGGGGGAGTTAACTCCTCACTTGCTGGATTGCCCCTGAATGTCCCCGGCCTCACCCGCACTGGGCAGCCTTGGGTCAGTACAGTGAGCACAGTGTCCTCATCAATGCCTTTCTTAGCAATAATGTCTCTCCTCTTTATACTCTGTAGCCGGGCGTCTCTGACTCTCTGGGGGGACCAGTGCTCCATCTTAGGGGGCTCCCCGCTGTCTGCAGCACATTTATCTTTCATTGCATTTAATTCCTGCTCACACTGATCAATAGCTTCATAGATCTGCTCCTTCTTATTAACATCATTTTCCTGCTTTAATTCCTCCCGCAACTTGGAGATTCGCATTTGCAGCATAAACTTTCCTTTCTGACCCATAAGCATTTGTTTCCCAACAGTAACAAAACTTTCCTTACATTCACCAACCTCCATTTCCAAGGAACATCTTTCTCCAGCGTCCTGCTGTAAGCCTGACTCCAAACACTGGACTTTCCTGAATCCTTGATCCCAGCTCCCATCACCTCCTCCTGGGTCAGATTCCATGCTGACTCCCAGCTGGGAGCTCAGCTGCACACACCCTGCTCCTCCGCCCGTATGAGCTGAACTGAGAAGCAGTCACATGACCTCCTGTCCCTCAGAGCTCACACTCTAATGTCTCCTCCGCACTCACACACTGTTATTATACCTTATATAGCGCCGGCATATACCACAGCGCTGTACATAGAAGCAGTCACATGACCTCCTGTCCCTCAAAGATCACATTCTAATGTCTCCTCCGCACTCACACACTGTTATTATACATGTATATAGCGCTGACATATATCACAGCGCTGTACGTAGTCACGTGACCCCCTGTCCCCCATTTCTATGTAAGTATAATGCTGACGCTGTGGCAGGGTGGGGGTGTCCAGGCAATGATCACTGGATCTTTCTCATTTTATCGCACTGTGTCAGTACAGGAAATTTTATGGGAAGAGGAGGAGGAGGGGAAATATTCAGCTATGGTATTACCCCTCCCCTCTCTTTCCCTGCTTCATTTCCCAGAAGTGATACAATGTATCACAGGAGACTTCCTCACCCCTTATGTGATGATGTCCTCTGATCGCCCGATCCCTAATCGATCACACAGTGGGACTCACCGTCTGGCTCCTGCGGGTGCACCCGGGTGCTGGGCGAGTCTTTCCTCGATGTGATCTCACTGACGACTCAAAGTGAAAGTGAAAGTTGCAGCTGCTGCGACACCGACGCCGGATGGGATCAGTGAGCCATATATAGATATAAAGAGGGGGGAAGAGATAAAGAAGTTGAAAACATATACAAGAATTAAGAATGTAAAAATGAAGGAAAGTATAAGTAAAGGAAAAACAGAGGAAGACATACAGAAGGTAAAAGGAGAGACAGTGATAAAGAAGGTGAAGAGAGAAACAGATATAAAGAAGGTAAAGAGAAAGACAGAGATAGAAAAGGTAAAGAGAAAGATAGAGCTATAAAAGGTAAAGAGAGAGACAGAGCTAAACAATACAATTCTGTGAAACTCACCTGTAGAATTGTTTTTGGATATATCCAGTCCAGGTTGTCCCAAGTGATGACCTGTGGGGGGTGCTTGACTGCAAGATCAAAGATGTAGCTCCTCCTGGCCCCCTATAAAGGCAGGTGTCCCTCTATCATTCTCCAGTGGTTAAAAAGCAGTTGCCAAAAAAAGAGGACAGGCCGGGAGGCCCAAGAAACCATGTTACTTCACATAGCTTCAGCTTGTACTTTCTCCAACAAGTTTATGAAAAAAACAGGAATGGATAATCTTATCTCCTAATGCAGAATGGCCTAATATTGAACTATTCCCTCTAACGATAGAAGAAGTTTCCTCTTGTAACTATAACACACTTAAACGTATAAGCTCAAAGAAGTATTGCTCTAATCCTATTACGTGGGCTATAATAAAAACATTGATGCGCATTATGGAAAATGAAAATCTATTTCCATATCCAGATCTTCTGCGCTCACTTACTACAAATCCTGATTTTCCCCCCGGGGAATGCAATAAAAATGTATTAGTGCATAAACATAAGTATCATACCAGAATAATTCACATATGGTCAAGTATGCAAGGAGTACAAATTTTAGAGAATCCATCAAGCTTTACTCTCATTAAAAATCAAGTAACTAGTTATATTAGTACTCTAGCCCTTCCTTCTACGCCATTAAAACTCAATGCAATACAAGATATCTTCATAAATTCTGGTATAACGCCAAATAAAATTTCCTACTTTTACAATCAGATTAGGAGGATGTTAATTCCAATAACCCCTAGCTATGCGAAAAAATGGGAAATTGATTTAAAAATGGAATTGGACAACGAGAAGTGGGTGGAAATCTTTGACACATATACAGCTATACTGTCTCCGGCACTAAAAATCTTTTGCTATAAATTTATTACACGATTTTATTACACTTCAGATTACAATATCAGGTTCCCGATGTTTGGATGCTGGTGGTGTAAGCAGACTCCAGCGACACTTATCCATCTATGGTGGGACTGCCCGTTCATAAAAAAGATCTGGTCGGCCACAGAAAGACTGCTGGATGAGGTAACCAATTCAAGAATAGCATTAACCCCTGAATGGGGTCTACTAAATCTATTCCCACGTACGTGGTCAAAAAAAGATAGGAGGATTCCCTCCTTATTCATTTGGGCAACGAAGAAAATAGTTCCTCAGAGATGGGCAAATTATCTACCCCCCAATAGACAGTTGTGGTTTAGAAGTCTGAAGACAGCATTAACGAATGAACTAGCCTTAACCTTGTGCCCAAATTTTAAAAAACAATTAAATTTTACTATGAAAAAAATGTTGGAAATTAACTTGTCTGCTGCCCACCGGAGGGAGGTGAGGGAGGGGGGGTTTGAAGATAGATGAGTATAGTACAACTCAGAATAACTAAACAAATTATGGGTATACTTATTAGTTTAATTATAGCGAAAAAAATTATAAAATGAATATACTATTATTAAACAACATGAAATATGATGCAATAGAAACTCGATACTTGGAGGTTTCCCATGAAGCCTATTTATACTGAAATTTCGAGAATTCTGAGTTTTTTTAAAAACTCTATGCTGATTTATGTTGAAAAAAAAAAAAAAAAGTTTATGAAAAAAACAGTGTTCAATGAATAAAAATGATGATCACCATAACAGGCAAACAGGAAACAATGAACACAAGGGCGGGGTGGGACGACCTGGACTGCATATAATCAAAAACAATTCTACAGGTGAGTTTCACAGAGTTGTATTTTTCCCTATATCCAGTCCAGGTCGTCCCAAGTGATGACATGTGGGACATCTAAAAGCAGTGTCCATTTGGGCGGGATCCCCAGTGCGGAACAGCATGTAGTTCATTTCACTACCGCCTGAAGCACCTTTCGGCCAAAAACAGCGTCAGCTGAGGCCCTGACATCCACCTTGTAAAACTTTGTAAAAGAATGAACTGAATGACTTGTCGTCGGTCATGACGTAGCGATCCACTGACATCTGAACTATTGGGTCGATGCAGAGCCTCCCCGTTCAGTTCCCCCGTGCATTTTCCCGTGTGTTTTGGGCTTTGATTGGGTCAGGAAAGGGTGCTACGTTGATTTTAGTGTGCGTTTATGCGCTCAGGTGTGCGCGCAGCCGCCTTTCCGATTGACGGCTCGCAAGAAGCTAATTTCCGGAAAAACGGACGGCCCGGTCATTGGTCCGTTTTTTGACGTGATGCAGAGCCTTGATTTCCGGTTGGAATCAGCCTAATAAAACGGGACCGCCGAGCCTTCACTTACGGCCAGTCTGACCAGCCGTATTGGAGCTCCGTGCTTTTTGGGAATGCATTCCTCTGTGGGCCAACATCAAAGGTGCCAGGTACGCGGTCTGGTAGTTCTGAGTATGGCAGAAACCAGGCTGCAGCGCACGCCTTTGGACATCGATGGCATGAGTGACGTTGACCTATTCGAGCTCACCCGCCTTAACCGTGTTTCTCTCCATGCCTTGTATAGCGAGCTGCGGCCATGGTTAGCCCCCACCACAAGCAAGGGACATGCAATTGCAGGTATGACCAAATTGGTTGGCTGCCTGCAATTTTTGGCGAATGGCTCGTTCCAGAGACTGGGTGCCTTCTCCGTGGGGATGTCCCAGTCTACGCTGAGCCGCAGCCTAACCAAGTTTTTGGATGGCATGGCTACCCTGGCACAGAATTACATTTATTTCCCTCAAACAGGGGATGCCTGGAATGCGGTTAAGCTGGGCTTTTATAACATAGCCGACATGCCCAACGTCATTGGTGCAATCGATTGCACACATGTCTCGCTCATCCCCCCTGCGGACCAGGAATATTTGTTCAGGTATGTGGTTTGGGTCTGCTTTATTTTCTGGTTATCAAACATTTTTTATGGCTCACACTAATTCCACTTGTGTTTTGCTTGGTACAGGAACAGGAAGATGGGCCATTCCATCAATGTTCAGGCAGTGGTGGGACCTGATCTTCAATTTTTCAGTCTGTTTGCTGGGTTTCCTGGGTCCACGCATGATGCGCACATTTTGAGGAACTCCAGCCTCTATCAACGGTTTCAATCTGGAGACATTTCTGGAGGATGGTTACTGGGTATGTGTCTTAAAGTTGTAGTTGTTGGCCCCCATGTTTGAATGTGGATTTGCCAGTACCCCACTAATCTGTGAGACATTTCCTGGAAACTTGTTTTTTTTTTTTTTGTGTGTGTTTAAAAATTAATGGGTGAAAGTATTCACCACTATTGTGTTATGTTCTGGCCCTCTTATCTAAGTAGCATTCTGCAGACATTTTTAATGAGTGTACAGGTTGCATGTGTTTGTAGGCTCGCAAACAGATCCTCGGGACCGCGATGGGGAGTGCAATAGCTCCATCTTTCGCCAATTTATTCGTTGGATTTTTAGAGGAACGCTATATTTTTCCCTCATCTCTATATGTGGAACACATCAGATATTGGGGACGATATATTGATGATGTCATCACTGTATGGCATGGAGACAGAGAGTCCTTGGACTTGTTCATCGAACATATTAATTCGGTTTTTCCCACGATCACCTTCAACCCCGAGATCTCTGAGACTAACGTAACCTTCCTGGATGTGGCAGTTTGTAAGGGAGATGACGGATCGATCACCACGGGTCTTTACACAAAACCCACCGATAGAAACACGCTGCTAAGATACGACAGCGCACATCCCAGGCCTTTGGTCAATAGTCTACCAGTATCACAGTTCCTGAGGGTATATAGGGTCAATACTAACCCCGACACCCGTGAGCAACAATTACTACGTATGTTTGAGAAATTTCATACACGGGGTTATCCTGAAGATATACTCATTCAGGCTCAAAGCCGTGCAGAGCAAATATGGCTAGGTGAAGACAGACCAAGGCCCCCGAGGGAAGAGAGAGTTCCCTTTATGGTGACGTACAATCAAGCTGCCCCAACGATCGGACGGGTTATGGATAGATATAGAAGTATACTGACTTCTGATAAAACACTGTGCCCCCTGGTAAAGAAACCACCTATGAAAGTTTACAAACGGAGCAAAAACCTCAGAGATTCCCTAGTGAAAGCTGATCCAGTGGAGAAATACAGGAAAACACCGGTTACGCTATCTTCCCGCACTGGGTGTTTTAGGTGCAACTCATGTAATGTGTGTAACTCGCTCATCTTGGGTCAGGAATTTACTCATCCCCACACCGGGAGACGCTACAAGGTCCGGGGGACCTATTCTTGCCTTACAGATTATTGCGTTTACCTTTTGAAGTGCCCCTGTGGCCTGCTCGATGTAGGAAAAACTATTGGGGTATTTAAGAAAAGGTTTCAACAACATCGGAGTGATGTGCGGGTTAGCATCAGGAAACACCATGATGGAGAGACGTTAGATCATGATAAACCGGTGGCTATCCATTTTGTCAGACACAAACATCAGGTATCTGAACTCCGGGGTATGGTCATCGAGCAGGTTGAGAGACCGCACCGCGGGGGAGACCGTCATCTCCGACTATTACAGCGCGAGACTTACTGGATCCATGAACTGGACACCGTCCAACCGAGAGGCCTAAATACGTCTTTTGGCTTCTCCTGCTTCCTTGCACAACGCTAACCTTTTTTCCTGTGTTAGAATCATTATATATAGTATCAGTACCTTACTGTTAGCTTATCTGAGCCTTTTTCTTCTTTTCGTCTTTTCTTCTTCTCTTCTTCTTTTCTTCGTTTTTTCTTTTTTCTCTTCTTCTCTTCTTTTCTTTTTTTCTTTCTTTCTATCCCCCCTTTCTTTTGGTTTCTATTGCTTCTGGTTCTGCTCTCCTCTCTTCTTCTTGCTTCTCCTTTCTTTGTTTCTTTCTTTTCTTGTTTCTTTCTCTCTTGTTTCTCCCATTTTTTCTTCTTGGTCTCTGTTTTTTCCTTTTTTCCTTTCTAACCTTTCTCCTTGCACTTCTTTCTTTTTCTCTTTCTCCTTTTTTCTCTCTTTTTTTTTTTTTTTTTTTTTCTCTTTTTTCTCTTTTTTCTTTTTTTTTTCTCTTTTTTTTCTCTTTTTTTTCTCTCTTTTTTTCTCTTTTTTTTTCTCTTTTTTTCTCTTTTTTTTTTTTTTTTTTTTTTTTTTTTCTCTCTTTTTTTCTCTCTCTTTCTTGTTGTTCTCGATCTATTTTTTCTTTCACTGATCTTTTCTCCCTGTTTTAGCTCTCTTTCTTTTCTCCCTTCTCTTTCTTTCCCTCTCTCTTTCTTCCTTCTGTTCCTTTTCTTTCTTTGTCACCCTTTGATCTCTCATTTAGGTTGTCTAGTACCAAATGCTACTCAGCCCTTTCTCATGCTTGTTGTCTTCATATCTTATCCTTCTCACATATATTCTGCTTTCTCTTTTCTTTCCCCCTCTTGTGTCGCTTTCTTTCTTTCTCTATTTGTTTTCCCTGATTTACCGCATTTTTATTCTTTAGCTTCCTATTTCCTTATTTGTATACTGTGACAATATGCTCGCTTAGCCGGGAGCTTCTAGCTCTCACCGCCGGCCAGGAGATATGATGTGCAGCGGTCACTGGGGTGGTGCTGCGGACATGGTTTCCATGCCAGCGCACGCCCAGTGTGTGTGACGTCTGCCCCTGCTGGCTGGGTGACTGACGGCAGGCGCGGCCTATCGGGTCGCGCTTGCCGACATGTCACCAGTTACCGGGCAGACTTTACAGCCCGGCTTCATGTCTCCTTTCCCTAGGCAGACAGGGAACTGCGCCGATCACATAACGTGACCGGCGTCCGGCGGTGACGGAGCTGCGCCCGCTGTGGCGCGCTCCGACGGTGATGGGTGAGTACAGCATGGATTTTGTTCAATAATTAGTTGCTTATAACATGTTGTGTGATAAGGCGGACCCACTGACGTCACATGACGTCAATCACAGCTCTAATTGCTTTATAAGGTCAGCTGTTTCGTTGCACTTGTTGTCTGTCTGTCTGCCCTGAGGAAGGGGGTTTATGGCACCCCCGAAACGTCGGCTTATGGGACACTGACTGCTATGGATTACTTTGCTTTGTTGGACTACATTATTGCTTTACTTTACTTGTATGCCTGATAATACAAGCTGATTTATTTCACTAACGGTGTGCTGGCCCTTTGTACATTTGGATTTAAAGCGGCGCCACCGCGGCCCTGGCACCCGCGACAATATAGGTAAGTGTGCACCTACCTCTCTGGACGATTTGTGCCACCCATACCTAACTCACCTATTTGTCCCTGTACTAATCTTTCTATGCACACCTAAATCTTTTTTTTAGGCAGCCACCTTATGTTAGTCTTTTTGATTTTTGCAGGTGACTCAGGTTATCCCTTGTTACCATGGCTGCTCACACCCATCCTGCACCCATCTTCCCAGGCACAGGAGCGCTACAACACAGCCCATAGGAGGTCTCGCTCTGTGGTGGAACGTGCCTTTGGGTTGTGGAAGATGCGTTTCCGATGTCTGGATCAGAGTGGGGGTTCCCTTCAGTATCAGCCTGGCAAGGTTATCCAAATAATAATTGCTTGTGGGGTCCTGTACAACCTTGCCATTAGAAGCAGGATTGCTCGATATACTGACCTGGGTGCAGAACCTTTCCCTATTTCTGACGAGCAGACTCCTCCTTACACTGGTACACAAAGTGGGCCAGCACACACAATCCGTGCTGACCTTGTGGCCAATGTATTTTCTTGAAACCACCCCCTGTCTGCAGGCTGGGGAAGATTAAATCACACCTAATAAGTGTTACATGCTGGTCACAAAGCGACTCTAAATGCATTTTTCCTTTACTTCTGCTGCCGGCGCATGTCCATTTTAGGACAACTATATGATATCAGGTCCCCAACTGTCCACTTGATTTGTTCAGTATCTCGACGGACATAACCCCATAATGTACCCAAACAACATTGGCAACAGCCATGTTTTGTGCTTCGCAAAAAAGGGCTGTTAGTGACCCACGGCGTCGTTAGCACCCACATGGGTGTGTGTTGTCCCCTGCATCACTTGAAATAGATGGTTGGATATCTGGGGAGTCATGTGTGGTTTTGGGGCTTAGGGGGGAGGTTGAGGGTGTGTATGTGCTGCTCTGGGTTAATGTCTGGGTTCCTGGTGAGTTATCAGATGTAGAGCTGCATGTGTTATCTGAGGTCCTGGAATTGTGAGTACCAGAGGGTTGAGATGGCGGGGTGGATGACCTTGGTGGGGTGGAGGGTTTTGCAATACGCTTACCCTTGCTGATGTGTTTTGTTTTTTGTGTATGCTTGGTGTGTTGAGGTTGAGTATGCTGCATGGTCTTACTAGATTTAGCATCCTTGTGTGTTTGTGTATTTTTGGCAGGTGGTGGTGAATGGGTTAATGTCTCCGTTTTTTGGAATGTGCCTATGTCTGTGTAGTCCCCACTGTTTTAGTTGGTGCATGTTCTGCATGTGTCTTGTGCCTGCTTTTCTGTATTATTTCGGATGCGGCTTGTGTGTGGCGGCTATGTGGCTTTGGCCTTGCTTGGCTCTTTTTGCTCCCTTTAGGTCTGCCCATATTGATATGGTATCCCACACCGAGCGGAGTGCCTTGTGCTTTAAATATGTTTCCAACTGTAGTTGCGCGCCTGCGCGCACGCACGCACGTCACCGCGGGGGCACGTCAGAGCTAGAACTTGAAGACCAAGCCAAGATGTCCCCGGCCATCTTCACACCGGAGCAGGACGACATCATCATGGATGTGAGTATGCGAGCGTGCATTTATGTGCGCGCACACATTCCTTGTAATAAAAAAAAAACAAAGCGCAAGAATAGTCTGAAACAACTTAGTTTGGTACGTTACATACCAGCCCACCTTAGTTTAACACATGTACGCAGCTACAAACTAGGCTACATGCAGATAGCAGAACTAGGGCAATGTGAGGCAGCAAGAGGTTAATAAAGTGACTTGAGTTAGGCCAGGAAACTTGTTAATGTATTTTGTGGAGTAATGGTGGGTCCTTGTATATTTTTCCAACAGATGATGCTGAGGAATCGCTACGACTTCCTGCCGTCAGATTATGAGAAGCGGACCTTGGCCCTGGCGGTGGTGGACGCGATCAGCCGGATTTCCCAAACCACCTATACCTTCACCCAGATCGCCCAACACTGGTCTGATTTGAAAAGAAGGCATAAGCCCCGGGTGAGGCGGTACTTCGCCAAACATTTTCCATGTAAGTGTGTATACTTGACATGCAAGAATCACACTGGCCTTGGCTGGGCGTGTTTTTATGATTGTGTTTGTATTTCAGCCCATGAATGGAGTACGCGGTTCCGCCCCACCCGGACAAGAACACGCAGCCCAGTGTTGGGCGAATCAGGTGAAGGGATAGGTGGTCCACCGCCAGTGCCATCGCCCACCCCCTCCTCTGCCAGTGAGTATGATGAGCCACTGGACCTCAGCATGCAGAGGAGGGGGCAATCTGACGGCAGGGAGTCGACCATAAGCGACCCACAACCTGACTCCGGTAAGGGAAATATAGTTAGATCTGTGTACAAACATGCATTACATACATATACTCATGTGCTCTATTGTTAATAGTAGATTCTGACGTTGCGGGGACATCCCAAGGGATGAGTGAGGAAGGGGGCGAGGAGGAAGAGGTGGCTGGGGAAGGTGAGTAGATTGATACGTAGAAGCCTAACTTAATATTATATTCATGAGACAACAACAGTCTCTAATATCAGTGTGTTTGTCATCCATACAGATTCCCAACTGCCACAGAGGGAGGAGGAAGGGAGACTCCGCCCCCGACGTAATGTGTGGCCTAAACCTTGTAAGTGGTGTTTATTTTAACTAAAGAAAATGAGCAAACCATACCATTACCAAACTATAAATGTTTAACATTTCCTTAAAAAATTAACCAAAAAAGGCCTTAAAGCGGACCTTAACTCAGAATAAGAGTCTATCTTGGATATTTCACACACCCTGTACATACAGATTGTCCACCTTACAAATCATGTTAGAAACCTTTTCAAGAGCAAAACTCTGCTCTGTGTGAGCAAAGCACAGCTATAACCCACCCCCTGTACCTTATCCCACTCTCCTCTCCTCAGTAAGTGTGATGCTTCAGAGTCAACATGGCGGTGCACGTATCCTAAATTCCTGAACTGAGTTGCAGCACAGTGGGGGAAAGAATAATAATTGATTGACTAAAAATTTAAAATATATTAGTTTAAGATGCTGGGGAATCTTTTTTTAAGAGTTTGTGCTTTTCATTAAATCACTCAGAAGGTCCGGTTTAAAAAGTGCACAAAAATAAAAAAAAATAAATAAAAGCCAAAAAACAATGCTAAAGTAATGTTGTTTTTCATTCACAGATCAAAGAAAACAACAGGCGACAGACCCCGAGGCCTAATTTTTTTATTTTACTTTAAAACTTTAAATAATTTTATTTTTCTGTTTTAGCAAGAATTAAAAAAAAAAAAATAAAAAAAAAAACCTAAACCACAAACGTTTTAGTAATAAATAATTAAAAATATTTTGAGAGTTGTCTTTCCTGCAAAAGTACAATCACACAACATCAGCACACATTTACATGACACAAAAAAGGTTTAGATATGGGACAATAAAAAAGAAAAAATCAAAAACAATTAAGGTAACCATTAATGGCAAGGGAGAAGGAACAACTAGAAGATTAAGGTATGCATTAAGGACAAGGAACACCCAAAAAAAAATATGCCAATATATATATGTGTGAAATTGTCAGTTGTTGCCATATGTATATTCCAATGGAGTTTGAGGGATGTGCGCTTGCGTGTAGCCAGATTGGCAACTGAAGAGCCATGGAGATGTAAGTATACTTGCTAAAACCACCAAAATGGAAGGTCAAATACGACGGAAACCAAGCAGGTATGTTCAAAAAGGCAGGAAAAATCAGGGAAAAACGGGCCGCCCGTGTGAACGGGAACGGGAGCCCCGATCAAATTGAAGGCACCCGAGAGAGCAAAAAAAGCTTCCCGAGTGAAGTCAAATTGACGGATCAGTTAGGGAGCCATTCCGACGGAGGCTCTGCATCACATTTGAGCCACGATTCAAACGGGAGCCCTGGACAATCGGAAGGTTTTAAGGGCAGTTCAGAGGAGGCTCTGCATCAGGCCCTATGTCTGCGATAATGTATTGTCGACCGGTGCCGAATCCAACTTTATGGGGTCGATTCAGGGCCAGAGAATTCTCAGAAACAACTGGCATTCACTTTTATTGTCAACCAGATGTAACTTTTTACCTGGCTCTGAATTTTCTCCAAAGCAGACAATGAAAGTGAATGGCAGTTTTCTCGCCTATAAATGGGGTGAGAATTCTCACCTGGCTCTGAATCGACCGATATCAGTCAAGGCTCTAAATCAGCCCCAAGACAGACAATGAAAGTGAATGGCAGTTTTCTCTCCTATAAATGGAGTGAGAATACTCACCTGGCTCTGAATCGACCAATATCAGCCAAGGCTCTGAATCAGCCCCAAGTACACAATGATAGTGAATGGCAGTTTTCTCTCCGATAAAAGTCTCTGGCTCTGAATCCACACCGATGTGTCCTGAACGTGGTTCTTTGCTTCATTTTAGATCCCCAACCCCTCTACCCCCAACACTAACATCATTGTCGGACTGGGATGCCTGAGGCCCACCAGTGGAACTGACTCTGGGGTCCCACTCCACACCTTAGATGCAACAATTACTGGCTTACCTTTAGGACCCATTACACAAGACTGTATTGTCTGTGTGTGTGCACTTGGAATGCCACAAATAAGCTATACGAGTTTCAATGAAGGCCCACTGGGTGATTTCCTGGTAACCCTGTGGGCCAGTCCGAGCCTGACTAACATCACACAACACCTGCACAGTCATTACAGAGCCAGAGATATGAAGAAACATGGCTGCCTCTATGTGCTCTGTACAGCACTGTGGTATATGTCGGCGCTATTTAAATGTATAATACCAGTGTGTGAGTGTGGGGGAGACATTAGAGTGTGAGCTCTGAGGGACAGGAGGTCATGTGACTGCTTCTATGTACAGCGCTGTGGTATATGTCGGCGGTATATAAATGTATAATACCAGTGTGTGAGTGTGGGGGAGACATTAGAGTGTGAGCTCTGAGGGACAGGAGGTCATGTGACTGCTTCTATGTACAGCGCTGTGGTATATGTCGGCGGTATATAAATGTATAATACCAGTGTGTGAGTGCGGGAGGAGACATTAGAGTGTGAGCTCTGAGGGACAGGAGGTCATGTGACTGCTTCTATGTACAGCGCTGTGGTATATGTCAGCGCTATATAATGTATAATAACAGTGTGTGAGTGTGGGGGAGACATTAGAGTGTGAGCTCTGAGGGACAGGAGGTCATGTGACTGCTTCTATGTACAGCGCTGTGGTATATGTCGGCGGTATATAAATGTATAATACCAGTGTGTGAGTGCGGGGGGAGACATTAGAGTGTGAGCTCTGAGGGACAGGAGGTCATGTGACTGCTTCTATGTACAGCGCTGTGGTATATGTCAGCGCTATACATGCCTCCCAACTGTCCCAATTTTCCCGGGATTGTCCCGATTTTTGAGAAGGATCCCGCGGTCCCGGAACATTACCAAATGTCCCGGGATGCCCTGCGCTGTGACAGCCCAGGGCTGCAATGACACCGGCGCGAAGATAACTTCCTGGCGCGTGGGGTGAGAGAGTGGGGCGGGCGCACGGGGGTGGGGGGGCAGGCGTACGGGGTCGGGGGGGCGGGCGCACGGGGGTGGGGGGGCGGGCGGTATGCTGGGTTGGGGATACGTACGCATGCAGGGGTGAAGGCAGCCGACATTGCTGGAGCTGGAGAGCGTGGCCGGGGCGTGGCGGGGGTGTGGCCGGGGCGTGACGGGGGTGTGGCCGGGGTGTGACGGGGGTGTGGCCGGGACGTGACGGGGGTGTGGCCGGGGCGTGACGGGGGTGTGGCCGGGGGCATGGCTTGTCCCGCTTTCACGTTTTCAGAAGTTGGGAGGTATGCTATATAATGTATAATAACAGTGTGTGAGTGTGGGGGAGACATTAGAGTGTGAGCTCTGAGGGACAGGAGGTCATGTGACTGCTTCTATGTACAGCGCTGTGGTATATGTCAGCGCTATATAATGTATAATAACAGTGTGTGAGTGTGGGGGAGACATTAGAGTGTGAGCTCTGAGGGACAGGAGGTCATGTGACTGCTTCTATGTACAGCGCTGTGGTATATGTCAGCGCTATATAATGTATAATAACAGTGTGTGAGTGTGGGGGAGACATTAGAGTGTGAGCTCTGAGGGACAGGAGGTCATGTGACTGCTTCTATGTACAGCGCTGTGGTATATGTCAGCGCTATATAATGTATAATAACAGTGTGTGAGTGTGGGGGAGACATTAGAGTGTGAGCTCTGAGGGACAGGAGGTCATGTGACTGCTTCTATGTACAGCGCTGTGGTATATGTCAGCGATATATAATGTATAATAACAGTGTGTGAGTGTGGGGGAGACATTAGAGTGTGAGCTCTGAGGGACAGGAGGTCATGTGACTGCTTCTATGTACAGCGCTGTGGTATATGTCAGCGCTATATAATGTATAATAACAGTGTGTGAGTGCGGGGGAGACATTAGAGTGTGAGCTCTGAGGGACAGGAGGTCATGTGACTGCTTCTATGTACAGCGCTGTGGTATATGTCAGCGCTATATAATGTATAATAACAGTGTGTGAGTGTGGGGGAGACATTAGAGTGTGAGCTCTGAGGGACAGGAGGTCATGTGACTGCTTCTCAGTTCAGCTCATACGGGTGGAGGAGCAGGGTGTGTGAGCTCCCAGCTGGGAGTCAGCATGGAATGTGACCCAGGAGGAGGTGATGGGAGCTGGGATAAAGGATTCAGGAAAGTCCAGGGATTGGAGTCAGGCCTACAGCAGGACCCTGGAGAAGGATGTTCCTTGGAAATGGAGGTTGGTGAATCTAAGGAAAGTTTTGTTACTGTTGGGAAACAAATGCTTATGGGTCAGAAAGGAAAGTTTATGCTGCAAATGCGAATCTTCGAGTTGCGTGAGAAATTAAAGCAGGAAAATGATGTTAATAAGAAGGAGCAGATCTATAACGCTATCAATCAGTGTGAGCAGGAATTAAATGTGATGAAGGATAAATGTGCTGCAGACAGCGGGGAGCCCCCTAAGATGGAGCCTCAGAGAGTCAGAGAAGCCTGAGAAGCCTGACTACAGAGTATAAAGAGGAGAGACATTATTGCTAAGAAAGGCATTGCTGAGGACACTGTGCTCACTGTAGTGACCCAAGGCTGCCCAGTGCGGGTGAGGCCGGGGACATTCAGGGGCAATCCAGCAAGTGAGGAGTTATCTCCCCCGGCTCCCTATACCTCTCAAACTGACCAGTCTGATCTGCCAGACCCAGCAAGTAAGGAGTTATCTCCCCCGGCTCCCTATACCTCTCATACTGACCAGTCTGATCTGCCAGACCCAGCAAGTAAGGAGTTATCTCCCCCGGCTCCCTATACCTCTCATACTGACCAGTCTGATCTGCCAGACCCAGCAAGTAAGGAGTTATCTCCCCCGGCTCCCTATACCTCTCATACTGACCAGTCTGATCTGCCAGACCCAGCAAGTAAGGAGTTAAGGGTGGCAGCTCCTGTTACTAATGAACTGTGCAACACACCAGATAATGCAGCCCCTGCAAGTGACACCCTGGGAATATCTGTGAACAATATTGCTTCAGAAGTAATAATCCCTGGCATAGAGACTATGGAGCAAAATTTGCTTAACTCAGGGAACCCAGACTTTGATCAGACTCCACAAATACCAGTGACTCCAGAGCCAGACATGCAAGTGATTCCTAATAGACCCGTTATGGACTCTCAGATACTAACAATAGAAATGTCTGACCCAGAAATCCAGCAGCCAGCCAATGAGAACCCTGGCAGCCTATTAATTACAGAATCTGCATTACAGGACATTGATACCAGTATCATTGGCACAAGTGAGGGCCCTGGAATCAGGATACCTCATAAGGATGAAAACCCTGGAACTAGCATGCCAAAAAATAATCCAGTGGCCAGTAACTCTAAGGCACAAGACCAAGACCCGACTCCCCAGCAGAGGTGGCTCTTCTCCAGCGTCACAGGACTGGCAAACCCCCCGACACAGAGGAGGAACGCGGTGAGAATAAAATATGTGGGGCCAGAGGACGATCTCCCCACCAGGCAGTACATTGGGAGAACTCTGATAAAGGACTTCATGAAGTTTGAGGCTGCTGAAATCTTTGCTTTAATTCATGTTCCCTCCAGCAGGTTATATGACATCAGTTTTAAGCTGCCGCACAGCCTGGATCTTTTCTGGGATATCTATAACAAGACACGTGATAATGAAATCTGGAAAAATCTTCATGTAATCCAGTTGTCTAAACCCCAGGCAGTTACAGTCACCATTTTGTTCCAGTCTGAGGTGGTGGCCCTGGCAGATGTGCTGCATTGGATAGGCCGGCAATGCAAGGTGCTCAGCCAACCTGCCAAGATCTATGATGAAGAAGGGTTCTGGAATGGTGGATACACTATTAAAGTGCAGCTGACCCAGGAAAATGGAGTTACCAGGCACCTGCCACATGCCTTTTACCTGGGCCCTGATAGGGGCATATGTTACTACCCCGGGCAGCCCAGGCGCTGCCATAAATGTGGAGGCAGACATTTGGCTTTTAGCTGCCCTCATATAAAGTGCTCATTGTGTGGGGAGCTTGGGCACACAAAGGACTCATGTATGTGGGGCATACATTCCGCGAGTGCCCTCATGCCCAGCACAATAAAAATACTGACCTGCTGGTAAAGAATGAGGTGGTCAATGCCGGCCATGAGCATGAAGTGACTGATCCTGAGGCTGGAAAATTTCACCCACCACCAATCAGTGCAACTTCCAATAGTCTTGGCTCAGTGGTGCCAACAGAAGCCCAGTTCTTTATTCTGCCCCAGTGATGCCAACAGAAGCCCCAGTTCTATATTCTCCCCAGTGATGCCAACAGAAGCCCCAGTTCAATATTCTGCCCCAGTGATGCCAACAGAAGCCCCAGTTCTATATTCTGCCCCAGTGATGCCAACAGAAGCCGCAGTTCTATATTCTGCCCCAGTGATGCCAACAGAAGTCCCAGTTCTATATTCTGCCCCAGTGATGCCAACAGAAGTCCCAGTTCTATATTCTGCCCCAGTAATGCCAACAGAAGCCCCAGTTCTATATTCTGCCCCAGTGATGCCAGAAGTTGCGGCAGAATCTGGCACAACAGCTAAGGATGATAATGTCGGATTTCAGACTGTAAAAAGGAAAAATAAAGCAGCAGCAGGAAAAGACAAGTTAAAAAAATTATCAAGTGAAAGCAAACCCCAAGAGCCGGCCTCTTTGGACATTTCCCGGGGTCGCTATTGTGTGCTAAGAGACCGTAAGGAAAATGTGGATGAGCAACCAGTGGGCAGCATGACAGAGGACAAAGACTTGGATGATGGGGCCTCCCAGGTGTCCATCAATACCACTGAGGACATCGAGGAGGAAGAGGAGGTAGAGGCTTCTGTGGCTGCTAAGAGATAGGGTTCAAAAGGACATGGCAGTGGGAAGAAGAAAAAGGCGAGGAAAACCAGGTGACCTAGATGAGGCTCAGGGTATGTTCACTGAATGTGAATGGAATTAAGACCAAGGCCCGTCGCCAGGTGATATTTCAGCAGTTAGTTGATGATAATTATGATGTGTTGCTACTACAAGAGACCAGGCTAAAAACCAATTCTGATGTTTTCCTTGCTAAGCGAGAATGGCGACACGGTGCCTCCTTTTGGTCCTTTGGGTTGGATCGTAATGATGGGGTTGGGGTTTTGTTTAAAGATATTAATATTAATGTTGAGAGGGTGGTGGAGGTGTGTGCAGGTAGATGTCTGTTGCTGGACTTTACTTTAGAAGATGTTGCTTTTAGAATTATTAATGTGTACGGTCACCAGACCCCAAAAGAACGGAGGTCACTCTTTTCTGAAATGAAGCCATTTTGTTTTACATCTAAAGTGCTGATTCTGGGGGGTGACTTTAATTGTGTCTCCAGTAATGCTGATCGTTCTAGTAATAAGGCCCTGAAATACGATGCTAATTTCTTAAATAATCTCATAACGCAAGCTAATCTGGTAGATACACATGCAGCATCTGTTCCAGGTAAAATACGTTATTCCAGTAGGATAGATCGGATTTATATAAAGAGGGAGCTGAAGAGTTCAGACCTCAGGATCACCCCGCAAGAGTTCTCTGACCATTGTTCGGTCAGTGTGACCCTCTGTTTGGGTGGTGATGTGGTCTATGGGAAAGGTTACTGGAAACTAAATAGTTCCCTACTAACAGATCCTCAATTACGGGATCATTTCATGCAGTTTTATAATATGCGCAGAACAAGTCAGTGTATGTTTAATAGCACAGCGGAGTGGTGGGAGTGTATGAAGGGGGAAATTAAAGAGTTCTTCCTTTCATCATCGAGGAGGCATGGGAACAAGAACTATTTGAAATACTCTGCATTGAGGCTGAAGCTCAGTAGGTTGTATTCCAAGATTAATGATGGTCTGAGTGTGGACAGTAACCTTGTTAGCCAGATAAAGGATAAAATGCGGGAGCTGCAGTATGACCGCTTGAAGTCTCTGAGGGCTGAGGGTCAGTTTGGTAGTTGGGGACAGTACACCCCGGATCCTTTTGCTTCTTGTAAGAACAGAGTTAGCATGAAGTCTATGACTAGCCTGCTGGATGAGGACGGGGTGGAGTGCTCTGAGCAGAAGCAGATCCAGAATATAGTCCACAAATATTATGAGGGCCTATTTTCTCAGACTGACATTGATGAAAGACAGATAAAAGAGTATATAAAATCTGTAAATGTCCCCAAATTGGACCCTTTAATGGCAGACACTTTGACTCAGCCAATTACAGAGCAGGAGGTGAGGAGAAGCATTAGCTCTCTAAAGGCAAAGAAGAGTCCTGGGCTGGACGGCCTCACTAGTGAGTTTTATAAGGAGTTCACTGATTTGATAGCCTTGGACATGGTTCAAATGTATAATGATGTGATAAGCAGTGGTAAGCTCTTGGATTCCCAGTCTAGGTCTATACTTGTACTTTTGGCTAAAAAAGGTGATCTGAAAGATTTGAAAAACTGGCGTCCCCTTTCATTGTTGAATACAGATTACAAAATTTTGGCTAAAATTCTCTATTATAGACTTAGGGCCTTATTTATCAAGGGCTAGCGCCAGGTAGCGAATGGTGAGCGCCAGGTAGTGCCAGCTATCGGCGGCTACCGACTCAAGTACGCCCGGCAGCGCTCACAATGACGCATTTATCAAGCTAAATGAGGCTAGCGCCGGCGAGAGCGACAGCAAGCGCGGAATTCATCATGAAGCCGCTTGGAACGAACAGCGCCGCTGCAAATTCCATCACAGCGCCAGGTATGACTTGTCGCTCCCTGGCGTTGTCCAATGCATTTCAATGGAGCAATCTTTAATTAATCATAATTAATTGATATTATTATTATTTTTTTTTTTTTAATGTCAAAAATTCTGAGACCACTTCTGCAATGTTATGTTTTTTTTTTAAGTTTAAAAAAAAAAAAAAAAAATTTGTGCAGAATTGATCTTACAGGTCTGATATTAATGTATTCATATTACAAAATGATTCAAAAAACATGTATAATTTTACAATCAAAAAATATGGTTGTTTAGGGGTTAAAAACTCTTTTACACCCATCGCCGCCAGCGCTCTGGGGTTTAAACAAGGAATGGACAGCGGCAGCAAATTCGGAGCGTGATTTGTTAATGAATATGCAGCTAGCCGTTCGCTCTGGCCATTCGTTGTCAGGCGCTCACATACAACGCTGAACCTGTGAAACAGCGACCCCTAAGCCCGTATTCAACATTACCGCACACTGACTGAGTCGCTGTCATCAAGCTAACGCCGGCCAAGCACAGCGAATACTGGCTGGCGCTGAGAAAATCACGCTACAGTCGCTCATCCGTCGCTACCTGGCGCTATTACTGAATCGGCCTCTAAGTGAAGTAGCCCCTGAATTGATCCTGGCCAATCAGACTTGTGGAGTAAACGGCCGCAGCATTGAGGACTCTTTGCTATTGGTACGGGAGGCAATGGCCTACATACGAAGGAGTGGTAGAGGGATGTGTGTGGTGGGCTTGGATCAGAGTAAGGCCTTTGATCGAGTCCATCATGGCTTCCTGTGCCAGGTCCTGTCTGAATATGGCATCCCTTCCGGTTTCCTGTGCTGGCTGCGGGTCCTGTATCAGGATGCTACCAGTTTTCCTTTGATTAATGGTCACTTGGCCGAGCCTTTCAGTATCTGCTCAGGGGTGAGGCAGGGTTGTCCCTTGAGCCCCCTGCTCTATGTTTTCAGTTTAGACCCCTTCCTGAGGAGATTGCAGGATAATCCTAATTTTTCTGGTCTGACATGTCAGTTACATAGTGGAGTGGAGCAGGTTAAGCTGTGCGCATATGCGGATGATGTGACTGTGTTTCTTCCAACAAGTGATAGCTGCTCAGTCCTGTTACAGGAGATTGGGGCTTTCTCACAAATATCAAACTCTGCTGTCAATATGGATAAAAGTGAGGCCGTGTGGGTGGGTGACCCGGAAATTAGATTTGCAGTGCCCTTTAAGTGTGGATCAGATAGAATTAAAGTGCTGGGAGTGATATTTGGGGTGGAGGATGAGGGAAGAGTTAACTGGGAGGAGAAGATGGTGGTGTGTGAGGAGAAGGTCAAGAAATGGAAGTATTGGAAACTCACCTACCAAGAGAAGGTTGGGCTAATAAAGAGGTTCCTGTTGCCCTTGTTTATATACATTAGTATTGTGTTTCCTCTGCCGGATAGTCTGATCCCCAGAATCACAAGCATGTTGTTCCATTTCCTTTGGGGGAACCATCTGAACATTGTAAGGAGGAACATTACTTACCTCCCACGTAAGGATGGTGGCTTGTCCATGGTCTGTCCAGAGTTGTTCTTTAATCTGTTATTTTTGATGAAAAATTTATCATTTTGTAGAAGCGCTGAGCCCAAGGCCTGGGCTAACCTGTTTAGAAATCAGCTCAGGCAGTTTGTTTCTGTATGGGCAGTGGGGGACCCCATTAAAAAACCTACATGGCGTGCTAAGAACCACATCTCCTGGTACGCAGTGCATGTTATTGCTAAAATTGTGAAGTGGCGAATTCAGTATGATGATTTCAAATCAAGGGGGAGGAAGGAGTATTATGATGTCATTCTGAGGGAACAATTCAGTGCCCAGATCGAGCTGAGAAACACCCCCAATATGGATATAGCCACTGCAGTAAAAATAATGGCTGACCACAGGGTTCCCCCACATATGAGGGACACACTATGGCTGGGTTTCCATGGGAAGATGTATGTGAAGGCTAATGTGCGATCAAGGGCAACAGCAGATCGTTTCTGCCCCCGGGAGAGTTGTGGTCCAGTACTGGAGTCTATGGAGCATTTTGTGTTAGAATGTGATTTTGCCCGTGAGGTTTGGGAGGAACTATCACTAGCCCTCCAGTTGCCCCATCTCAGGTCCCAGCCGTACACCCAAGTTATATACGGTGACTTTAGTCAGGTTCCAGAATGCTATAATAGAAGTACGTTGTATGTTATAAATGTCATAGTAGTTTACCATCTCTGGTGTGCCCGCTGCACCCTCACCCTTAACCAAGAAGCCCTCCCTGTGCCAACTATAATACGCAATATTCTGCAGAGTCTGAGGGGTCAGTCTGCCCAACCCTCAAATGCTTATTGGGGTCATATTAATATTTCATTGTTTTCCAGGTGATTTCAACCTGTATATTTGTTATGTATCTGTATATACAATCTGCAAACCAGCAATGTGTAAGTAATTGTCAGTGAGTTTTACAATAAAAGATATGTGACTGCTTCTATGTACAGCGCTGTGGTTTATGTCAGCGCTATATAATGTATAATAACATTGTGAGGGACAGGAGGTCATGTGACTGCTTCTATGTACAGCGCTGTGGTTTATGTCAGCGCTATATAATGTATAATAACATTGTGAGGGACAGGAGGTCATGTGACTGCTTCTATGTACAGCGCTGTGGTATATGTCGGCGCTATATAAATGTATAATAACAGTGTGTGAGTGGGGAGGAGACATTAGAGTGTGAGCTCTAGGCTGTGATGTCATTTTGTAGTGAGTATATATCGCTGAGCAGCACAGTTGGTGGCCTCTGTGATGTCACAGTCAGTGTTTCCCACATATACAATGTGATGTACACAGAACAATTGTCAGCAGACTCTGCAGTGGTGAGGAGAGGGGGGGGGCAGGGGGGCAGGAAACCCGCAGAGGATTATGGGTATTTCTTAATAAACAGATGAGATGTTATTATGATCCTGGCAGGGCAATGGCCGCCACATTACGTATGATCGCACATGATATCTGCACCCTGTAGATATTAGATTGTAAGCTCATAAGGGCAGGACACTGCTGCTATCTCACTCTTGGGCCCTTATTTAACAAGGGATAGCGCCAGGTAGCGAATGGTGAGCGAACGGTAATGACAGTCACCGCCACGAGAACGCCGGCTCCCCACCACAATCACACATTTATCAAGCCGATCCTGCTTAGCGAACAACAGAGCGCCAGATAGCGACTCATTCATCATTATTCCAGCCTCACCACACAGCGCCAGCGAGCGACCTTGAACAGCGACAGGTCTGACCTCTCGCTACCTGGCGCTCTTCAATGCATTTCAATGGGACAATCTTTAATTATTCATAATTAATTGTTAATAATTTTTTTTTTTTTTTTTTTTTAAATGTCAAAAATTCTGTGACCTCTTCTGCAATGTTAGATAATTTTTTAAGGTAAAAAAAAAAAAAAAAAAAATTGTGCAGAATTGAAATTACAGGTCTGATATTAATGTATTCATATTACAAAATGTTTTTAAAAACGTGTTTTTTTTTTTTTTTTTTAAATATGGTTGTTTGGGGGTTAAAAAACTACTTTTAACACATCGCCGCCAGCGCTCTGGGGTTTAAACATGCATTTCACAGCGCAAGAAGTTTTTGAGCGTGATTTGTTAATGAATATGCTGGGAGCCGTTCGCTCTGGCCATTCGCTGTCATGCGCTCCCATACAGCGCGGAACCTGTCAAACAGCGACTCCTAACCCTGTATTCAACATTACTGCACACCGAATGAGTCGCTATCAACAAGCGAACAACGGCCAAGCACAGCGAATACTAGCGGCGCAGTGAAAATTACGCTACAGTCGCTCATCTGTCACTACCTGGCGCTATTACTGAATCGGCCTCCCCGTGTACAACGTATTATCCACAGTTAATAAAGTTTACCTTGTACAGCGCCACGGAAGAAGTCAGTGCTATATGAATAGACCATTATTTAGCCATTTATGTTCTAGCCTTGGAGGCTCAGTTGCACTGAGGAGTAAAGTGAACAAATAAACTGGCTGATTCACCACTAACGCCTGGCAGCGACAGATGAGCGTCTGTAGCAGGCATTTCAGAGCGCTCGCTAGTAGTCGCTGTGTGCTCGGCCATGGTTCGCTAGTTCAGAGCGCCTCAGTCGCTGTGCAGCATTGATGATTACGTTGTGGGGAGTCGCTATATAAGCAGTACAGCGCTGTATGGGAGCGAATGGTAGCGACTGGTCAGTGCGACCGACTCACACCATATTCATCAAAAAAACAGCCTCACACAGAGCCAGCGCTCAAAAATGCTTCGCTGTAGCCCAGAGCGCCGGAGGCTGTGTGATTAAAGGCTGTTTTTGAACATGTATCCACCAGTAACAAAGCGAAAACATATGGAATGACATTGTTATAACATTGTGACATGAACACATTAATGCCAGACCTGTAATGTCATTTCTGCAGAAATATATCAAAAACTGTTTTTTTTTTAAAAATGGCTTTTTCAAGACAAGGAGAGGTCACAACATTATTTAAAAATAAAAAATATATATATAATAATAAAAACCCTGTTTAAAGTGGACCAACACCCTCCCATGATCAGCCCGGGAATCTATAAGATTCCCGAACCGATCAGACCCCTGACTGCGGGGCATCCCAATCGCTGTGTGAAACCCCACAGAAACCCCTAAATCCCTATCTTATCCTCGATCCAGCGCCTCCCGCGCGTCCCTCTAGCAGGACGCGCACCCGCGTTCACAAACGGCCAGTGCAGGCATGCGCCCTGTAAGAGTGACGCGCGGGAGGCGGCGGCGGGCGCGCTCTCTTGTCTGTCGCTGCCTCTCGCTTGTCCTTCGGCGGGGATTGGCAGCGGCAGTCACGTGGGAGCGAGGAGAGGTGAGTTTTTCGGGGTTTCTGGGGGTTTCACACAGGGGGTCACCCCCGATAAATGTGTAATTGCGTTGAATGTCCGGCATTCACCTGCCGCTACCTGGCGTTTACAAGACACTATGTGACTCAATCCCATGATGAATAAAGCCCTCAATGTAATATGCAATGAGATTTGGAAGAAGAGAAGGTCTGACAAACGCTTAAAGTGGACCAAAACCCACGCTGATCAGCTCGAGAATCTATAAGATTCCCGATCAAGGGAGCGCGCGCGCGGGCACGTGTGGAATGGCCGCTTAACTCCACTGCTCCGCACCAACGGGAGGCGCCCAGCACACAATACAGCCTAGACCCAGCAAACACAGCGCCAGGCACACGGCCCCAGACCCCTGCTCACCTGCGGTACTGAGGGACTGGACTATGAACACTCCAGGAGGGAGGAAAAGGCCGGCAAAGGACGGCCGCAAACAAGCGGCGGCGGCGGCGGCGGCCCTGACAATGGCGGCCAAACATGCGGCCAGATCTCCCGGGCCCCAGGAGGAGGCAGACGAGGACCCAGCTCCGGACGACCAGATTGGGGTAGGTGTGGGAGAAGATCTGTCTCTTGACTCGGCAGATAGCTGGCCCGGCACCCCCCCAGCCTCTCAGCGCCCCCCTCCACGTGCAGCTCTGAACACCTCCAGTAGCCATGAGCTCTTCACTCAGTTACGGGCCATAGTGAGGGAGGAGGTCACCTCTGTCACTGGCAGACATACAGATACCCTTCTGAAAGAAATCAGGGAGCTGGGTGGCAGGACAGACTCCCTGGAAGCCAGAATGGATGATGTTACAGTGGTCCTGGAAGAACAGGGCAACAGAATGGAGCAGCTCTGTGAGGAAATATCCCTATTGCAGAACCAAAATGAAGAGCTAGAGAACCGCA
The DNA here is from genome assembly GCA_027917425.1 of Gastrophryne carolinensis. Classification (NCBI taxonomy): domain Eukaryota; kingdom Metazoa; phylum Chordata; class Amphibia; order Anura; family Microhylidae; genus Gastrophryne; species Gastrophryne carolinensis. The sequence goes on along the minus strand of CM051240.1, from coordinate 9,859,315 downwards.
ATAGGAGGTCCAACCTGCGCTTCAGGGGCATCCCAGAAACCTATGAGGACACCCTGGGAACAGTCACGGCCATGTTACAGGAACTGGTCCCTGAGATTCCCATTGAAAGATTAGAGTTAGACAGGGCACACAGGGCCCTCACTAAAAGGCCGGTGGAGGGACCCCCACGGGACATTATTGTAAAATTTCATTTTTTCCAAACAAAGGAGGCGGTCCTGAGAGCCTCTAGGGATAAAGCACCCCTGGCATATCAGTCCCATAACTACCAGATTTTTGCGGACCTCGCCCAGTCCACTATTCTCAAAAGACGGGCCTTCAAGCCGTACCTACAGATCCTACAAGCAAGCGGCATCCGCTACAGATGGGGATTCCCCTTTAAGCTATCTTTCACATTTCAAGGAAAGCAGATCCATGTGGCCTCCATTCCAGACCTCCTCACTAAATTTAAAGGACTGGGCCTTAAAATCCCCGAGGCGGACGGGCCTCCTCCTTCGCTTCCTTCCACCCCCAGGACCCCGAAGTCCAACCAGCGGAACGTTCCGCGGACCAGCCCGTCTCCTGGCCCCCTCAAGCAGACCCAAAGTTCCCAGGCAATGAAGAGACTCATAGCCCAAAAATTCCAGCCTGTTTGAATTCCGGCCTATCTTAAGCCTGCATCCCGACCCTTTACTTCTCGTCGGGGAGTCCCGGCGGAGACATTCTTGCTACAGAACATCCGGGGACCTTCGCGGTCACCGCAGGCCGGAGGAGGACATTTGCTCTATGCCACGTGGGAACCCTAGCCCCGGCCAGGCCTCAGCCCGGTATCCGCAGATGTGAAAGATACCTCCCAGGACTGTTCTCCGGTCACTCGCAGCTGGGTCGTGAGTAACGATCTCCACCACTCCCAGCTTTAATGTTCACGTTTTTAAGCTAGTTCTCCTGGTTTGATGTTGAAATATGTTTAATATGTATAGGGACATAACAGTTTTTTAGGTTTCAGGTCTCCCTTTAGGCCAGAGATGGTTATTGTTCCTTTTAGGCATCGTTATCTTTACCATTGCCTGCTGGCTGGGTTTACACCCGGCTGGCAACGAGGGGTTGGCGGCCGACGCCGAGCGATGGCCTCAGGGGCCTTATTTGTGGGAGCCCTAGACGGGATCAGGCCGCCAGGCGGTCCCGCAATAATACAAGGCCCCGCGGGCTGTCGGTTGCGGATCCCCAGGAGTAGTTATGTTGTTATGTAGCTAGTTTCTAACGAGGTAGCCGTCCATCAGACGGGTCTTCTTAAATATTCCATTGTAGCCTCCCGTTGTGCACCGTGCGCTCCCTTTTACTTCCTCCTGCGGGGAAATTTTCCCCCAGGCTGTAGAAGTCACAGACATGTTAACCCATGTCCAATGGTTCAATGTCCACTACATTGGCTTATATGTCACTTTGTCTTTGTGTATGTTTCCCTCCCCAGTTTCTCCCTCCCCCTTCCACAGTCCCCCCCCCCCCTCTCTAATATCTGGCTGGGGAAAAAGGCTCCAAACCCGGCCCTACTTGTTAAGTCACCTCAGCGGCTCACCCCTTTAGCTAACCATGGCCCTTAAGGTATTATCGGTAAATGTTCAGGGCATGAACTCCCCAAACAAAAGGTCTAGAGCCTTCCAGCTATTTAATTCATTACACGCAGATGTAGTCTGCCTTCAAGAAACCCACTTTGCTTCTGGTTCATCCCCTAAATCGCTAAACCATAAATTCTCAATATATTTCCAGGCCACTGCCAAGCGTAAACAGAGAGGAGTGCTTATAGCCTTCCGTAATGGTACCTCTTTCACTTGCACCAAACAAATACCAGATCCGGATGGCAGATACCTACTCCTCCAGGGAACTATCCAAGATGCCGAGGTCACTTTTTTGACATATTACGCTCCGAACACTGGTCAGCTACCCTTTCTGTCCCGTATTTTTTCCCTCCTTAGGGAACATCAGAAGGGAGCAGTGTTTGTGTGCGGCGACTCCAATTTGACCATACAGCCGCACCTGGATAGGTCCCTTCCACCCAATGCCCTTTCTATAAGGGATGGAGAGCTCTTTAGAGCCCTGTTGGACAACCACTCCTTGCTCGACGCGTGGAGAGCTCTTCATCCCCATGTAAGAGACTTTACCCATTACTCGGCCCCACATAAACTGTCCACTAGAATAGATCACTTTCTAGTCCCCGCCGCCTTCCTACCTGCTATCACCCAGGTTAGGATCTTCCCGATCCCCTGGTCGGATCACGACATGATGATGCTGTCCTGTAATTCCCTGATCATCAAGCCAAAGCTCTCGTCCTGGTCCCTGAACGACTCTCTCCTTTCTTCTAAAACTCTGGTGGAAGAAGCGAGCCTCGCAGCTTCGGAATACTTCTCCATCAACGAACACCCACATATTGCTCCTCCTATGGTGTGGGGGGCATTTAAGTCGGTCATGCGGGGACACTTTATAGCCCTGGCCGCGAGGAAAAAAAAAGAGAGATTGGCCAACCTACAACTGTTGCAGGCTCAATATGAAAAGGCCTCTTCTGACTTTAAGAAGAACCCTACTCAGTCTAGACTCCGCACATTGGAGAATACCAGAACTGAGTTAAATCTTGTACAAATAGCGAGCGCGGAAGGTAGATATCGGAGAACCAAACAGAAATATTATGTATCCGTGAATAAGCCGGGCACGCTATTAGCCTCCCAACTGAAGTGCCAGGAACGCTCTATGAAACCAGTCAGACTTAAAACGGGCGGGGGAAATATCACCAATAACCCTAACATTATAGTAGAGGAGTTCTCTACGGGCCTAGCGAATTTATATAACTCCCCCCAGCTCCACAGTGAACGTCGGGTTCGGGAATTCTTTGCGGACATCGAGCTACCCCCGATACCCCCGGGCGGACGCGAATTGGTCGATGAGGATATAACAGTGGAAGAAGTCCTCAAAGTAATTAAAGACCTTAAGTCCAATAAGAGGCCCGGGCCCGACGGATTCACGGCTATATTTTACAAAAAGCTGGCCCCTCTGGTCGCCCCGCGTTTAGCTAGACTATATAACCACATTAAAGAGGGGAACCCGCTAGACCCTGACATGCTCAGAGCCACAATTGTCATGATTCCGAAACCCGGGAAAGACCTGCAATCCTGGATTATAGGCCTATCTCTCTACTTAACTTAGACCTGAAGATACTTACTAAAATTATAGCTAATAGAATAAATAGTTTCCTGGGAGATATAATCCACGGTGACCAGGTGGGTTTCGTGCCCAAAAGACAGGCAGGGGATGGCGTCAGAAGAATCTTGCAGCTCTTGGAGGAGGCCGAGGCCCAGGGGCTCGAGGCCTTGTTCCTCTCACTTGATGTGGAAAAGGCTTTTGATTCGCTTTCCTGGCAATACCTTTGCCTATCACTTCAGAGTTGGGGGTTCGGTCCAGGTCTCCTCTCCTGGATCTCAGCCATCTATTCTAACCCAATGGCCACAGTGAAATACGCGGGCTATAGCTCCCAGGCCTTCCAGATAAAACGGGGAACCAGGCAAGGCTGCCCATTATCCCCTTTATTGTTCGTCCTCGCCCTTGAACCTCTCGCGGAGAAACTTAGGCAGAACCCATCAATAAGGGAAATCCCATGGGGCGGGAGTGACCAAAAAATATCCCTGTTTGCTGACGACATGCTCCTCATGCTCACCTCCCCTCACGTTTCGGTACCGAACGCCCTCGAGATCTTGGGAAACTTCGGCAGAATCTCAGGGCTTCGGCTTAATCCCTCTAAATCCATGGCTCTGGACGTCTCCCTATCGGAAGGGACCAAAAAACTCCTCGTGCAGAATTTCAGATGGGTCTGGGTCCGGAAGCTGCCTTACCTGGGCATCAAACTGACTAATAGGCTGGACACACTTTATGGGGCAAATTATCCAGAACTATTTAGATCCCTTGACACTCTGTTACAGTCATGGTGGTTCCTGAAACTCTCGTGGCTGGGTAGAATTGCAGCCCTGAAAATGACATATCTCCCCAAGATTTTATATTTTTTTCGTGTTCTTCCAGTTGTAATACCCAGGGGAAAGCTGGAGTCTCTCCAGAGGAAAATCCTCTCGTATGCCTGGAAGAATGCTAGACCCAGGATCAGTAGAGATATTCTGTACTGTAGGAAGGAGGATGGAGGCCTGGCCTTTCCCTCCCTTAGTAAATATTACGTGGCCGCACAGATCGCACCACTGGTAGCCCTACACGCACCTCGGTATAGACCTATCTGGGTTCTTAACGATATGGCAAGTTGTGGAAACACGGCACCTGCCTCTCTACTCTGGATACCAAGGTCCTCCAGGCCCGACCCCTTGCCCACGCTCCTAAAGTTCTCGCTGACCATATGGGACACGACAAAACATATATTCTCCTCCCCCCACCTACCTGCATCTCCCCTCTTGGGTAACCCGGCATTCCCCCCAGGTGTCTCCCATCGGCAGAGTTTTGGATGGTGGAAGAGAAACAACTGCACTCAGGTCGACCACCTGTGTACTCCAAAGGGCCTCAAAAACATACAGGGTCTCTCGCCAGGCGGCGACTTCCCTCCGGCAGAGATATTTAGAGGTCTCCAGATACAACATTTCGTTCAAAACCTGCTGAGGAACTCCTCCCCCCCTTTCGGGACTACGGATTTTGAAAGGAGATGCATTCGGGACCACTTCTCGGGGGGCCTGATATCCAGCATATATGCATCCCTGGTAGCCCCAGTCCCTATGAAAAAACATAACTACATGCTGAGGTGGGAGGAGGAATTGGGGGAGGAGAAAGAATTAAAATCCTGGCAAATAATCCTGAGAAATACAAATAAGATCTCCTACAATGCCCTCACCCAGGAGAACGCCTTCAAAATTGTGTTTCGGTGGTATTACACTCCTGATCGGGTGCACAGGTTCTCCCCCTCTTCCTCCCCCCTATACTTCAGGGGATGTATGTCAAGAGGCACAATGCTTCATGTGTGGTGGGAGTGTCCGATAGCTCAAGAAATATGGCAGAAATGTTATACACTTATTTCTGACATCCTGAAAATCAGGGCCCACGGAGACCCCTGGGAAGCCCTTCTCTCTTTAAAGATAGGCGATTATACTAAATTACAGTGGCGCCTGGTTCTCCATATACTATCGGCAGTCAGAGTGACGATTGCGAGGTGCTGGAGACTTCCCACCATCCCATGGGCGGAAATAAGAGGCAGGATAGCTGATGTTATGTGCAATGAGAAGCTAACAGCAATCTCTAGGGATCTATACGATAGATTCTATGACACCTGGCAGCCATGGATAGAACATACAGGACTGGGAGGTGGAAGCGCAGACCCGATATTCCCAATATGATAGACCATCTCCTTATCTCTTAACCGGATGGGCCCCCCTTTCTATTTTTCTCTGGGTACATCCACTCCTCAACGCAAATCAGGAGCCTCTCCCCCCCCACGCCATTTACCTCAACCCAATCCTTACCCTTCCCCCTCTTTCCCAGTGTTTCCGTCTTCGGTTCAACTGTCTATGTACTTGTCACCCTGTTTACACTTTAATACTCATTTTCTCAGATCGATAAGTAATTGTTATGTTGCAGTGGGGCATCCTATGCGCCAGGCACTGTACACATATGGATACTTCCATTGTCATTTGCATGAAAAGGTACTAGAATTTGCCAGCCATAGTCTATGCCTGTGTCTTCTAAGCATTACCCTTTCAGACTCTGACCATGATTTCCGCATTACTGTAACCTTTTTGTGTTATGTGACCTATCCCGTAGGATTTTTTGCATATTTAAAATGTACCATTTGCATCTCCAATTTACATTACGCTGTACATGATATGCTCTATTGCACTTGTATGTACCCAAACTGTCTTTACCTTCTGTTTAAACCCAATAAAAACCTTTGTAAAAGATTCCCGATCAATTCCTCCGCCTGGGGCATTAAAAATCGGAGATGCCCTGCTGTGTGAAACCCCCCAGGTCGCCCCATACACTTACCTTGCTTTCTGGTCCAATGGCGCATTGCGCGAGCCGCGGGTGCACCTCCATTATCTCCATTGGCGCAGGGCACGTGCCAAGCATTTGTGAATGGAATGCTCCCTATTAGAAGGAAGCGGGGGATGCGGACGCCATCGCGCTTGGACGAAGGCTTAGACGACGTGACATCAGCGGCTCTGAGCGCGCTGACTGGACGAGCGCCTGCACATGTACCGTAGGACCGGGAAGAGGTGAGTTGGCATCGACGATCTGGAGGGTTTCACACAGCGGGGCATCCACGATCAGGGCGCCCCGGGGGAAAGCACCAAAACCCAGGATAGTCAAAATCCTGGGTTTTGGTCCACTTTAAAAAGGCAATAAGGACCAAACCTAGCATCTATAAGACAGATACCCTAAGCCCCCGAGCATCTGGATTTGGGATGCCCCGCTGTGTGACACCCCACCAGTCGCCCGATATTCTTACCTCTCCAACGAACCAACAGAGTTTCTCAGGCTATGCGTGTGTGCGCCGCAGCTACTGAATGATCAGCGCATAACTGGCTGCAGGGGGCGCCGCACACCAATCACAAGTGCTCTCATTCAATTTATTTTGTCGCAATTTAATATGCGCGGCCAATTAAGTTAATTGGATCAGAGCCACATGTGCAAAGTGAGAACACTGGGGTTTCACCCAGCGGGGCATCCCAAACTGGACCATAGCCCGGGATTGTGAAAACCTTAGGTTTTGGTTCTTTTTAAAGTGGACCAAAATCCAGGATTTTGACTATCCTGGGTTTTGGTCCTTTCCCTTCGGGGTACCCCAATCAGGAGAATCTATAAGATTCCCAAGCTGATCAATAACCTCCCCCCGGGGCATCCAAAATCAGAGTGCCTCGCTGTGTGAAACCCCCCAGGTCGCCCGTTCACTTACCTTGTTTCTGTCTCTAACAGGGAGCGGGCCCACGCCAGCCATTCAAAAATGCCTGGCACGGGCATAGCGGGAGTGTGGTCGTGGCCCGAGCATGCGCCGTTAGACTGGAACAGCGGGGCATCCCGATTTTGGATGCCCCGGTGGGAGGGAATCAATCAGCCCAAGAGTCTCATAGATTCCTGGGCCGATCGAACTGGGTTTTGGTCCACTTTAAACGCTAATTATTATTCATTTTGCTCCTCTTCTGGAAATGAGTCGGGATATTTTTGTTACATACACCTGCAGAGAATGGAACAATTCTTTTTAGCAGCCACAGTAACATACAATGTAACAGCCGCTCAGCTCTGTTTCCTCAGCTGATACAAGTTTGTAACATTTTCTTCTGGTTGCAGACAAGAATTTATGTAATGAATATACACCAACCCCTCGCCAAGAGGAGGAATAACATACGAAGTAATACAGTAAAGATATAATACTAATAAAAATAGTAATAAAGTAATAACATACAAAGTAAAGCGCCTTCAAAGTAACGGCCGCTCAGCTCTGTTTCCTCAGCTGATACAAGTCTGTAACATTTTCTTCTGGTTGCCGACAGATGTATAATAACTATACATCTAACTCCTCACCAAGACGAAGAAGATGAGCAATACATCTCCATTACACATTCTGTTTGACACTACATCACCCCTCTTGCATTGCAATATTACACGATCCCCTGTCAAGAGCTTCCAGAAAATAAGTGAAATGATGGGGAGGCCGATTCATTAATAGCGCCAGGTAGCGACAGATGAGCGACTGTAGCGTAATTTTCACTGCGCCCGCTAGTATTTGCTGTGCTTGGCCGTTGTTCGCTTGTTGATAGCGACTCAGTCGATGTGCGCTAATGTTGAATACGGGGTTAGGAGTCGCTGTTTGACAGGTTCTGCGCTGTATATGAGCGCGTGACAGCGAATGGCGATAGCGACCGGCTCCCAGCATATTCATTAACAAATCAAGCTCAAAAAATTCTCGCGCTGTGAAATGCTTGTTTAAACCCCAGAGCGCTGGCGGCAATGGGTTAAAAGTAGTTTTTTAACCCCCAAACAACCATATTTTTGGAAAAAAAAAAAACAGTTTTTCACAATATTTTGTAATATGAATACATTAATATCAGACCTGTAATATCAATTCTGCACAAATTTTTTTTTTTTTTCCCCCCAAAAAATTATCTAACATTGCAGAAGTGGCCACAGAATTTTTGACATTTAAAAAAAAAAAGAAAAAAAATTATTAACAATTAATTATGAATAATTAACGATTGTTCCATTGAAATGCATTGGAGAGCGCCAGGTAGCGAAAGGTCATACCTGTCGCTGTTCAAGTTCGCTCGCTGGCGCTGTGTGGTGAGGCTGGAATAATGATGAATGATTCGCTATCTGGCGCTCTGTCGTTCGCTAAGCAGGATCAGCTTGATAAATGTGTGATTGCGTAGGGGAGCCGGCGTTCTCGTGGCGGTGACTGTCATTACCGTTCGCTCACTATTCGCTACCTGGCGCTATCCCTTGTTAAATAAGGGCCTTAGAGTAAAGTTAAGGAAAACACAAAGGTCTATTGTTAACAGCTTGCGATTTATTACGTTTTATTACATTGGCAGATAAGTGGTGGGTGCCACTTGTATATATAACATGGTGATGTACAGTAATATATATATATATATATATATATATATATATATATATATATATATATATACAGTACATAGCCCGCACTCCGATAAATGCATATATATGAATCCAAACAAAGTCCAACGGAGCGTACAAATAAAGTCTGTGTCTATACAGTACCTTAGCCAACGTTTTGGGGCATCCCACGCCCCTCCATCAGGGTAATGCACATCAAATGCCCCAAAACCTTGGCTAAAGGACTGTATGGACACGGACTTTATTAGCACAGTATTTGTACGCTTCGTTGGACTTTGTTTGGATTACTATATATACATTTATCAGAGTGCGGGCTATTATTTTTTTTATGGTTGATGGCGCGCCACCGCTGGCCACAGCACCCAGTTCTGTTTCAATCTTTTTATTGTCATTTTATAATACAGGTCCTTCTAAAAAAATTAGCATATAGTGCTAAAGTTCATTATTTTCCATAATGAAATGATAAAAATTAAACTTTCATATATTTGAGATTCATTGCACACCAACTGAAATATTTCAGGTCTTTTTTTGATTTATTTCGATGATTTTGCCATACAGCTCATGAAAACCCCAAAATCCTATCTCAAAAAATTAGCATATTTCATCCGACCAATAAAAGAAAAGTGTTTTTAATAAAAAAAAAAGTCAACCTTTAAATAATTATGTTCAGTTATGCACTCAATACTTGGTCGGGAATCCTTTTGCAGAAATGACTGCTTCAATGCGGCGAGGCATGGAGGCAATCAGCCTGTGGCACTGCTGAGGTGTTATGGAGGCCCATGATGCTTCGATAGCGGCCTTAAGCTCATCCAGAGTGTTGGGTCTTGCGTCTCTCAACTTTCTCTTCACAATATTCCACAGATTCTCTATGGGGTTCAGGTCAGGAGAGTTGGCAGGCCAATTGAGCACAGTAATACCATGGTCAGTAAACCATTTACCAGTGGTTTTGGCACTGAGCAGGTGCCAGGTCATGCTGAAAAATGAAAACTTCATCTCCATAAAGCTTTTCAGCCGATGGAAGCAAGTGCTCCAAAATCTCCTGATAGCTAGCTGCATTGACCCTGCCCTTTATAAAACACAGTCGACCAACACCAGCAGCTGACATGGCACCCCAGACCATCACTGACTGTGGGGACTTGACACTGGACTTCAGGCATTTTGGCATTTCCTTCTCCCCAGTTTTCCTCCAGACTCTGGCACCTTGATTTCCGAATGACATGCAAAATTTGCTTTCATCAGAAAAAAGTACTTGGGACCACTGAGCAACAGTCCAGTGCTGCTTCTCTGTAGCCCAGGTCAGGCGCTTCTGCGGCTATTTCTGGTTCAAAAGTGGCTTGACCTGGGGAATGCGACACCTGTAGCCCATTTCCTGCACACGCCTGTGCACGGTGGCTCTGGATGATTCTACTCCAGACTCAGTCCACTGCTTCCGCAGGTCCCCCAAGGTCTGGAATCGGTCCTTCTCCACAATCTTCCTCAGGGTCCGGTCACCTCTTCTCGTTGTGCAGCGTTTTCTGCCACATTTTTCCCTTCTCACAGACTTCCCATTGAGGTGCCTTGATACAGCACTCTGGGAACAGCCTATTTGTTCAGAAACTTCTTTCTGGGTCTTGCCCTCTTGCTTTAGGGTGTCAATGATGGCCTTCTGGACAGCAGTCGGGTCGGCAGTCTTACCCATGATGGCAGTTTTGAGTAATGAACCAGGCTGGGCTTTTTTAAAAGCCTCAGGAACCTTTTGCAGGTGTTTAGAGTTAATTAGTTGATTCAGATGATTAGGTTAATAGCTCGTTTAGAGAACCTTTTCATGATATGCTAATTTTTTGAGATAGGATTTTGGGGTTTTCATGAGCTATATGGCAAAATCATCAGTATTAAATCAAAAAAAGACCTAAAATATTTCAGTTGGTGTGCAATGAATCTCAAATATATGAAAGTTTATTTTTTATCATTTCATTAAGGAAAATAATGAACTTTAGCACTATATGCTAATTTTTTGAGAAGGACCTGTATAACAGCTTGACAGTATGACATATGGCACTTTGCAAATAAAAAGAACAAACAGTAAGTTACAGTCATCATTTTAACTTGACTTTCTCATACATGCATTTCATCTTCCTTAAATTGTTAAAGTACGTATGAAGTACAATAGAACTTTGCGAACATTATTGAACATTGGTGTACGGAGTTTTAGTGCACCAATTGGTGCATGCTTGTCCAGTCTCAGTCCAGCGGACAGGTCAAACCACTGTTCCTAACCTAAGTGTTCTGCACCGCCACCCCGCCGGCCTAGGAAGGAGTGGGGGGGGGGGGTTGGGCCGGTTTGGGTGGGGGAAGGGGGGAAGAAAAAGGGAAAAAAAAAAAAAGAAGAAGACCCAGGGAGTGGGAACCCCCTCTTATCAGTTAGTGAAAGGGAGAGCACAGCACCCAATTCTATTGCTGTAGGTAGGAGTGCTTCTGTGATATCGATCTTTCCAAGGTTAAAATAAGTAACTCCCTAACTAGCAGGTAGTGTGGACGGGTGCCACGTCACTTCCGCCGAGTATCTGGGGCGCAAATGCGATTCAGAGTTATCCTCCAGGCCGGAAATGCGCTCCAGCCACTCGTTTCGGAGGTGACGTAGGCGCTCACACTCCCCCTTCCGGATTTACAGCCGCTCTTACGGAGCGGCTGTCAACGGTGACGTGAATGTGTAGGCGCGCCGTCGGAGCGCGACGCACTGATCAAAAAGGGGCTGGTCTGTCGTTCCGCAGCTGATTTGTGGAGTCAATAATGGGACATTAGCCCGCTTCGAACTGAAAGGTAACATAATGTTATTTTTATTTATATATCTCTTACCTTCCCTGTATCGATATCTGGACATAGCCACACTCACTGAGGCATATGCATGTATGGTGGCACTTTTGTCTTGTTGCGACAAATAAAGGCACTATATTTTTGTAACTCTTTCACTATTTGCTGGCATCCCAAAAATCTCCCATCCCACCAGCACGGGCAGGCTGATTCATCACTAACGCCAGGTAGCGACAGATGAGCGTCTGTAGCAGGCATATTCGGAGCGCCCGCTAGTAGTCCCTGTGCTCGGCCGTGGGTCACTATTTCATAGCGACTCAGTCGCTGTGCAGTAATGTTGAATACATTGTGAGGAGTCGCTATTTGACCAGTACAGTGCTGTATGGGAGCGCATGTTAGCGACTGCTCATAGCGACCGACTCACACCATATTCAGCAAAGAAACAGCCTCACAAATCTCCGGCGCTGAAAAATGTTTGATTGAAGCCCAGAGCGCAGGAGGCTGTGTGATTAAAGTGTGTTTTTCAGCATCTATCCACCAGTAACAAAGCGAAAACATATGGAATTACATTGTAGCAACATTGTAACATGAACACTTTAATGGCAGAGCTGTGATGTATGAAATATATCAAAAATTAAAAAATTGGGAAAGAACTGCTTTTTCAATGCCAGAAGAGGTCACAGAATTATTTGTGATTTTTAAAAACAAAAAAACAAAAACCCAGTTTAAAGAGAAGAAAAGGTTCGTCCATTGAAATGTATGGGAGAGCGACAGGTAGCAAGAGGTCATACCTGGCGCTGTGCAAGGCTGAACGCCGGCGCTGTTCGCTGAGGCTGTGAAAATGATGAATCAGACGCTACATGGCGCTATCCCAGTCGCACACCAGAATCCGCTTGATAAATGTGTAATTGCTGCTGTGTCCGGCGTTCACCAGTCGCTACCTCTCATTAACCAGCCGCTACCTAACGCTATCCCTTCTTAAATAAGGGCCTAAACCTCACTCCCAGGCATGCATATGAGCACATTGACTGGTTGAGTCACAGTTCCTTTATTCTATCTCCCAATAAAATTTCCAGATTAGCGGGCAATCCAAAACTACAGCATATTTTTATTGATCTACATATCATAATACCAATTTTGTCAAATGTGCTATTCCATCTCCGGGAGCATTTTTATCTCCTGTCCCAGGAGCAACCTCAGCGCATATACAGGTAATTTTGTAAATATTAACTTTTGTTAGGATGTATTTACAACTTTTCAAGAAGTTATAATGTATTTTTTAAATCATATAAATAATAATGTGGCACAGAGCTAAGAAATAAATAAAATGGGACTGTTTAGATCCCCTGTATCTTTGAAAGTGTCCTCACAGACACAGCCAACAGGCTGATTCATTACTAGCGCCAGGTAGCGACAGATGAGCGTCGGTAGAGCGGATTTTAGAGCGACCGCTAGTAGTCGCTGCGCTCGGCAGTTTTATATTAGTTTTCAAAAATGTCATTTTCTTGCCCAGGATACCTGGAATGGAGGGCAATTGATGGAAGCTCAGAAGGTGGTGAGAACCAGGTGACAACTGACAGCAATGATGGAGTCTTTAGTGGCAGCGGAGCAAGCAGTAATGGATGAAGGGTGTTTGGTGGCTATAGGGAAGGCAATAAGGACTGGAGGGTGATTGGTGGCTATAGGGAAGGTAATAAGGACTGGAGGGTGATTGGTGGCTATAGGGAAGGCAATAAGGACAGGAGGATGATTGGTGGCTATAGGGAAGGCAATAAGGACTGGAGGGTGATTGGTGGCTATAGGGAAGGCAATAAGGACTGGAGGGTGATTGGTGGCTATAGGGAAGGCAATAAGGACTGGAGGGTGATTGGTGGCTATAGGGAAGGCAATAAGGACAGGAGGGTGATTGATGGCTATAGGGAAGGTAATAAGGACTGGAGGGTGATTGGTGGCTATAAGGAAGGCAATAAGGACTGGAGGGTGATTGATGGCTATAGGGAAGGCAATAAGGACAGGAGGGTGATTGGTGGCTATAGGGAAGGCAATAAGGACTGGAGGGTGATTGGTGGCTATAGGGAAGGCAATAAGGACTGGAGGGTGATTGGTGGCTATAGGGAAGGCAATAAGGACAGGAGGGTGATTGGTGGCTATAGGGAAGGCAATAAGGACTGGAGGGTGATTGGTGGCTATAGGGAAGGCAATAAGGACTGGAGGGTGATTGGTGGCTATAGGGAAGGCAATAAGGACTGGAGGGTGATTGGTGGCTATAGGGAAGGCAATAAGGACAGGAGGGTGATTGATGGCTATAGGGAAGGTAATAAGGACTGGAGGGTGATTGGTGGCTATAGGGAAGGCAATAAGGACTGGAGGATATTTGGTGTCTATAGGGAAGGCAATAAGGACTGGAGGGCAATCAGCAGCAGAAGATAACTCATTTGTGGCAGCAGAGCTGAAAGGTGACATCATGTGACACACTTTTTTGGGGCCCACTAAGACTCTCCTGCCCAAGGGCCCCCACAAACCTAGAGCCGGCCCTGCATAGGACCACTGTATTGTGTACTGGACTTCCCTCTGTCATCTCGATCTCAGCCTCTACAACAGCAGCACATACATATAAAAATGTACAAATGTATAACTTATACACAACATTTCCTAAAACCTGTCCCACCAATAAATCCAAAACACGACAGTGGATAAAGAGCGCCTTTGCTGGGGCCAGAGTATACACAACACCCACCCACATTAGACATACAATAGAACACAATCAGAAGTCTTGAGAGTCATGTAGATGACTAGACAGGTGATGAAGGTGAGCCAGGCTGGACGCTATTGGAGGGAGCAGGATATGTTTTGGTACCTGTAATGACATAGAAATTACATTAGTAGATGTGACAAAGGCTTCAACATAGAAACATAGGCGGGTGACAGCAGAAGGAGACCATATGGTCCATCTAGTCGGCTCTTATGTATATATTGTATGTTCTCTTTATCTTATGTATATACTGTATGTTCTCTGTATCTTATGTATATACTGTATGTTCTCTGTATCTTATGTGTATATACTGTATGTTCTCTGTATCTTATGTATATACTGTATGTTCTCTGTATCTTATGTGTATACTGTATGTTCTCTGTATCTTATGTATATACTGTATGTTCTCTGTATCTTATGTGTATACTGTATGTTCTCTTTATCTTATATGTATACTGTATGGTCTCTTTATCTTATGTATATACTGTATGGTCTCTTTATCTTATGTATATACTGTATGTTCTCTTTATCTTATGTATATACTGTATGTTCTCTGTATCTTATGTGTATACTGTATGTTCTCTGTATCTTATGTATATACTGTATGTTCTCTGTATCTTATGTATATACTGTATGTTCTCTGTATCTTATGTGTATACTGTATGTTCTCTGTATATACTGTATGTTCTCTGTATCTTAGGATAGATGGAGGCTTATCCCAGTTTCTTCTTAAAAACACTTCCCTCCTGAAACTTATTCCCTCCTGTCACATATTTAAAGGTCTCAATCATGTCCCCTCTCTCCCTTCTTTCCTCCAGACTGTACAAATAAGTTATTTACGTCTCTCCTGATAAGTTTTAAGTTTAAGTCCTTCCACCATTTGTGTTGCCGGCCTTTGGACCCGTTTTATTTGAATAATGTCTTTTTGCAGGGGAGGTCTCCAGAACTGCACACAGTATTCTAGCTGTGGCCTCACCAGGGCTCTATACAGCAGCATCACAAACTCCCTCTTCCTACCGATGATGCCTCGAGCTATGCAGCCGAGCATCCTTTTTGCTTTTCCTACAGCCTGGATACACTGTCCAATCATCTTGCAGCTTTCAGTTTCCCTAAATCTCTCTCCTCCGAGGTCCTGGCTATCACAGCGCTGCCCATACGGTACTCAGAGCCGGGATTACTTCTACCCAAGTGCAGGATGTTACATTTAAAGACATTAAACTCTAGTTTCCACAGTTCTGACCATCTATCCAGTAAAGCTAAATCATTTTCCATGTTGCAGACACCTCCAGGAATATCCCCCTATTACTAACCTTTGTATCATCAGCAAACAGACAAACTTTTCCTACCAAGCCTTCTCCTATGTCACTTACAAATATATTAAAAAGAATGGGGCCCAGGACAGAGCCTTGCGGCACACCACTTGTAACGCGCCTTTGTTCAGATTGCACGCCATTTACAACAACGCTCTGATACCGATCCCTCAGCCAACTGGAAATCCACTGAACTATCCAGGGATTGAGTCCTACCTTCAAAAACTTATCTATGATCCTTATGTGGTACAGTGTCAAAGGCTTTGCTAAAATCCAGATAGGCGATATCCACAGCACCACCTTCATCTAACACTTTAGTGACATTGTCAAAGAAATCAATAAGATTGGTCACATGATCTGCCCTCAGTAAAGCCGGGATGTTTTGGGTCCAATAGGTCATTAATTATTAGATGGGAAATTATCTGTTTTCTTAAGAGCATTTTCATTAATTTGACCGCTATAGTCATCCACAGGTGACTTGCCAGCCCCTAAGCCTTGTTAATGGTATAGAGATTTCATGGACACCTCAGCAGTTCACAAAGAGTCAAATGTGAAAAAAAAACACAGACACCAGCAATAAAGTCATTTAATAAAAGTACACGTTTATTCCTTTACTTACCTCCGATCCAGCGTCGAGCTCTGCCCCGCCCCCGCGCTTTTCACTGACAGCTGGTAGTGATGGGTGGCAGCCGGGTGTGAGGGCCCCTGACGATACTCCCTTCTTCTGCATAGAAAAGGGGGGGGGGCACGCTGCCTATAGGAATGGGATGGGGGGAATGCCACACTGCCTATAGGAATGTGATGGGGGGAATGCCACACTGCCTATAGGAATGTGATGGGGGGAATGCCACACTGCCTATAGGAATGTGATGGGGGGAATGCCACACTGCCTATAGGAATGTGATGGGGGAACGCCACACTGCCTATAGGAATGTGATGGGGGAACGCCACACTGCCTATAGGAATGTGATGGGGGACTGCCACACTGCCTATAGGAATGTGATGGGGGGAATGCCACACTGCCTATAGGAATGTGATGGGGGGAATGCCACACTGCCCATAGGAATGTGATGGGGGGAATGCCACACTGCCCATAGGAATGTGATGGGGGAATGCCACACTGCCTATAGGAATGTGATGGGGGGAATGCCACACTGCCTATAGGAATGTGATGGGGGAACGCCACACTGCCTATAGGAATGTGATGGGGGAAACGCCACACTGCCTATAGGAATGTGATGGGGGGAATGCCACACTGCCCATAGGAATGTGATGGGGGGAATGCCACACTGCCCATAGGAATGTGATGGGGGAACGCCACACTGCCTATAGGAATGTGATGGGGGAATGCCACACTGCCTATAGGAATGTGATGGGGGGAATGCCACACTGCCCATAGGAATGTGATGGGGGGAATGCCACACTGCCCATAGGAATGTGATGGGGGAACGCCACACTGCCTATAGGAATGTGATGGGAGAATGCCACACTGCCTATAGGAATGTGATGGGGGGAATGCCACACTGCCTATAGGAATGGGATGGGGGGAATGCCACACTGCCTATAGGAATGTGATGGGGGAACGCCACACTGCCTATAGGAATGTGATGGGGGAACGCCACACTGCCTATAGGAATGTGATGGGGGGAACGCCACACTGCCTATAAGAATGTGATGGGGGGAATGCCACACTGCCTATAGGAATGTGATGGGGGGAACGCCACACTGCCTATAGGAATGGGATGGGGGAATGCCACTCTGCCTATAGGAATGGGATGGGGGGAATACCACACTGCCTATAGGAATGTGATGGGGGGGATGCCACACTGCCTATATGGGGAATGGGAGGGGGAATGCCACACTGCCTATAGGAATGTGATGGGGGGGATGCCACACTGCCTATATGGGGAATGGAAGGGGGGAATGCCACACTGCCTATATGGAGAATGGGAGGGGGGAATGTCACACTGCCTATATGGGGAATGGGAGGAGGGAATGCCACACTGCCTATATGGGGAATGGGAGGGGGGAATGCCACACTGCCTATATGGAATGGGAGGGGGAAATGCCACACTGCCTATATGGGGAATGGGAGGGGGAATGTCACACTGCCTATATGGGGAATGGGAGGGGGATGCCACACTGCCTATATGGGGAATGGGAGGGGGAATGCCACACTGCCTATATGGGGAATGGGAGGGGGAATGCCACACTGCCTATATGGGGAATGGGAGGGGGAATGCCACACTGCCTATATGGGGAATGGGAGGGGAATGCCACACTGCCTATATGGGGAATGGGAGGGGGAATGCCACACTGCCTATATGGGGAATGGGAGGGGGAATGCCACACTGCCTATATGGGGAATGGGAGGAGGGAATGCCACACTGCCTATATGGAATGGGAGGGGGAAATGCCACACTGCCTATATGGGGAATGGGAGGGGGAATGCCACACTGCCTATATGGGGAATGGGAGGGGGAATGCCACACTGCCTATATGGGGAATGGGAGGGGGAATGCCACACTGCCTATATGGGGAATGGGAGGGGGGAATGCCACACTGCCTATATGGGGAATGGGAGGGGGAATGCTACACTGCCTATATGGGGAATGGGAGGGGGGAATGTCACACTGCCTATATGGGGAATGGGAGGGGGAATGCCACACTGCCTATATGGGGAATGGGAGGGGGAATGCCACACTGCCTATATGGGGAATGGGAGGGGGGAATGCCACACTGCCTATATGGGGAATGGGAGGGGGAATGCTACACTGCCTATATGGGGAATGGGAGGGGGAATGCCACACTGCCTATATGGGGAATGGGAGGGGGAATGCCACACTGCCTATATGGGGAATGGGAGGAGGGAATGCCACACTGCCTATATGGGGAATGGGAGGGGGGAATGCCACACTGCCTATATGGGGAATGGGAGGAGGGAATGCCACACTGCCTATATGGGGAATGTCACACTGCCTATATGGGGAATGGGAGGGGGAATGCCACACTGCCTATGGGGAATGGGAGGAGGGAATGCCACACTGCCTATATGGGGAATGGGAGGAGGGAATGCCACACTGCCTATATGGGGAATGGGAGGAGGGAATGCCACACTGCCTATATGGGGAATGGGAGGAGGGAATGCCACACTGCCTATGGGGAATGGGACGGGGGATGCCACACTGCCTATATGGGAATGGGAGGCGGGAATGCCACACTGCCTATATGGGGAATGGGAGGGGGGAATGTCACACTGCCTATATGGGAATGGGAGGGGGGAATGCAACACTGCCTATATGGGGAATGGGAGGGGGGAATGCCACACTGCCTATATGGGGAATGGGAGGAGGGAATGCCACACTGCCTATATGGGAATGGGAGGGGGGAATGCCACACTGCCTATATGGGGAATGGGAGGGGGGAATGCCACACTGCCTATATGGGGAATGGGAGGGGGAATGCAACACTGCCTATATGGGGAATGGGAGGGGGGAATGCCACACTGCCTATATGGGGAATGGGAGGAGGGAATGCCACACTGCCTATAGGAATGGGAGGAGGGAATGCCACACTGCCTATAGGAATGGGAGGGGGGAATGCCACACTGCCTATATGGGGAATGGGAGGGGGAATGCCACACTGCCTATATGGGGAATGGGAGGGGGGAATGCCACACTGCCTATATGGGGAATGGGAGGAGGGAATGCCACACTGCCTATATGGGGAATGGGAGGAGGGAATGCCACACTGCCTATATGGGGAATGGGAGGGGGGAATGCCACACTGCCTATGGGGAATGGGAGGGGAGATGCCACACTGCCTATATGGGGAATGGGAGGGGGATGCCACACTGCCTATATAGGGAATGGGAGGGGGAATGCCACTCTGCCTGTAATTAGAGGATTCTGAACTTTGACTATTTTTTGGTTTCAGAATATTTTTTCTTATTTTCCTCCTCCAAATCCTAGGTGTGTCTAATAGAGCAAAAACTGCTGTATATATTTTCGCTCTCCGAAAAGTCCTGGAATGCTTTTTTTTGCTGTCCCTTTATGTAGGATGGCAGATGATCGGTTATTGCATAGGTGCGGCCATGACATCATTGAATCAATGAATGGAGGAGGCGGAGCTTTACAGCTAAAACAGGCGCCATTATCTGGAGTAAGAGTGAAGCAGGAGCAGAGGAAATTGGTAAAGGATGCTCCTCATGGGGGGGGTGGGGGGTGGGGGGGGCATTCAGGTTCAGGGGATTCTTTTTAAAAATGTGGGTTTTGGCCCGCTTTACGGCTCACCTACTACACAGTGATACTGGGCAGTGTTAAGACCCATTTTCTACACACTAATACCTGGGCACTGTTAGGGCGCATCTTCTACACAGTGATACCTGGGCACTGTTAGGGCACATCTTCTACACAGTGATACCTGGGCACTGTTAGGGCACATCTTCTACACAGTGATACCTGGGCACTGTTAGGGCACATCTTCTACACAGTGATACCTGGGCACTGTTAGGGCACATCTTCTACACAGTGATACCTGGGCACTGTTAGGGCGCGTCTTCTAAACAGTGATACCTGGGCACTGTTAGGGCGCATCTTCTACACAGTGATACCTGGGCACTGTTAGGGCGCATCTTCTACACAGTGATACCTGGGCACTGTTAGGGCGCATCTTCTACACAGTGATACCTGGACAATGTTAAGACGCATCTTCTACACAGTGATACCTGGGCACTGTTAGGGCGCATCTTCTACACAGTGATACCTGGGCACTGTTAGGGCGCATCTTCTACACAGTGATACCTGTGCACTGTTAGGGCGCATCTTCTACACAGTGGTACCTGGGCAGTGTTAGGGCGCATCTTCTACACAGTGATACCTGGACAATGTTAAGACGCATCTTCTACACAGTGATACCTGGGCACTGTTAGGGCGCATCTTCTACACAGTGATACCTGGGCACTGTTAGGGCGCATCTTCTACACAGTGATACCTGGACAATGTTAAGACGCATCTTCTACACAGTGATACCTGGGCACTGTTAGGGCGCATCTTCTACACAGTGATACCTGTGCACTGTTAGGGCGCATCTTCTACACAGTGATACCTGGGCACTGTTAGGGCGCATCTTCTACACAGTGATACCTGGACAATGTTAAGACGCATCTTCTACACAGTGATACCTGGGCACTGTTAGGGCGCATCTTCTACACAGTGATACCTGTGCACTGTTAGGGCGCATCTTCTACACAGTGATACCTGGGCACTGTTAGGGCGCATCTTCTACACAGTGATACCTGGACAATGTTAAGACGCATCTTCTACACAGTGATACCTGGGCACTGTTAGGGCGCATCTTCTACACAGTGATACCTGTGCACTGTTAGGGCGCATCTTCTACACAGTGATACCTGGGCACTGTTAGGGCGCATCTTCTACACAGTGATACCTGGGCACTGTTAGGGCGCATCTTCTACACAGTGACACCTGGGCAGTGTTAGGGTGCATTTTCTACACAGTGATACCTGGGCACTGTTAGGGCGCATCTTCTACACAGTGATACCTGGGCAGTGTTAGGGTGCATTTTCTACACAGTGATACCTGTGCACTGTTAGGGCGCATCTTCTACACAGTGACACCTGGGCAGTGTTAGGGTGCATTTTCTACACAGTGATACCTGTGCACTGTTAGGGCGCATCTTCTACACAGTGACACCTGGGCACTGTTAGGGCGCATCTTCTACACAGTGACACCTGGGCACTGTTAGGGCGCATCTTCTACACAGTGATACCTGTGCACTGTTAGGGCACATCTTCTACACAGTGATACCTGTGCACTGTTAGGGCGCATCTTCTACACAGTGATACCTGGGCACTGTTAGGGCGCATCTTCTACACAGTGACACCTGGGCAGTGTTAGGGTGCATCTTCTACACAGTGATACCTGTGCACTGTTAGGGCACATCTTCTACACAGTGATACCTGTGCACTGTTAGGGCACATCTTCTACACAGTGATACCTGTGCACTGTTAGGGCGCATCTTCTACACAGTGATACCTGTGCACTGTTAGGGCGCATCTTCTACACAGTGATACCTGGGCACTGTTAGGGCGCATCTTCTACACAGTGATACCTGGGCACTGTTAGGGCGCATCTTCTACACAGTGACACCTGGGCAGTGTTAGGGCGCATCTTCTACACAGTGATACCTGTGCACTGTTAGGGCGCATCTTCTACACAGTGATACCTGGGCACTGTTAGGGCGCATCTTCTACACAGTGATACCTGTGCACTGTTAGGGCGCATCTTCTACACAGTGATACCTGGGCACTGTTAGGGCGCATCTTCTACACAGTGATACCTGGGCACTGTTAGGGCGCATCTTCTACACAGTGACACCTGGGCAGTGTTAGGGCGCATCTTCTACACAGTGACACCTGGGCAGTGTTAGGGCGCATCTTCTACACAGTGACACCTGGGCAGTGTTAGGGCGCATCTTCTACACAGTGATACCTGGGCACTGTTAGGGCGCATCTTCTACACAGTGACACCTGGGCAGTGTTAGGGCGCATCTTCTACACAGTGATACCTGGGCACTGTTAGGGCGCATCTTCTACACAGTGACACCTGGGCACTGTTAAGACGCATCTTCTATACAGTGATTTGAAGAATGAGAGAATACCTTGGCAATTGGCATTTTTTTCATTTGTGATGAAGGTGATCAGCAGACGGGCAACAGATGCAATTTCTGTGACTCAATACACCAATGAAAAAAGAAACTCTACTCAATTAGGTTGATTCAAAGAAACATGTAACAGCTTGGATTTGGCTCACGATCATCCTATTTTTTACGTCCGCTCGTGCGTTCGTATGAACTTGCGAGTGATTCAATAAGCAAATACGTTTCTATCCTAAAAGATACGTCCGTTCGTATGATATCTCCCGAACTTGCCTCAGTCAGTTGCCAATCGTAAAAATCACGTTCATGTGCTCACCTGTTGCGGCGGCAGCCTGTTTTTTCGGCTGCTTCCATCGTCCAGCTCTTCCAATTACTTGCGTTTGCCTCTGGTTTTCATTGGTTTTTGGCCTATTAGATTCGTGCGTTCGTATGTTTATAAGATCTTGCGCATGCGCACCCTCAACCAGAAACTTACCTAAACCTCTTAGCGCTTGCATCCAACTTCATTTCTCTGTCCCTAAAACTTACCTAAACCCCTTAGCGCCTGCATCCAACTTCCTTTCTCGGTCCCTCAAACTTACCTAAACCCCTTAGCGCCTGCATCCAACTTCATTTCTCGGTCCCTCAAACTTACCTAAACCCCTTAGCGCCTGCATCCAACTTCCTTTCTCGGTCCCTAAAACTTACCTAAACCTCTTAGCGCCTGCATCCAACTTCATTTCTCGGTCTCTAAAACTTACCTAAACCCCTTAGCGCTTGCATCCTTCTTCATTTCTCGGTCCCTCAAACTTACCTAAACCCCTTAGCGCCTGCATCCAACTTCCTTTCTCGGTCCCTCAAACTTACCTAAACCCCTTAGCGCCTGCATCCAACTTCCTTTCTCGGTCCCTCAAACTTACCTAAACCCCTTAGCGCTTGCATCCTTCTTCATTTCTCGGTCCCTCAAACTTACCTAAACCCCTTAGCGCTTGCATCCTTCTTCATTTCTCGGTCCCTCAAACTTACCTAAACCCCTTAGCGCCTGCATCCAACTTCCTTTCTCGGTCCCTCAAACTTACCTAAACCCCTTAGCGCCTGCATCCAACTTCCTTTCTCGGTCCCTAAAACTTACCTAAACCTCTTAGCGCCTGCATCCAACTTCATTTCTCGGTCTCTAAAACTTACCTAAACCCCTTAGCGCTTGCATCCTTCTTCATTTCTCGGTCCCTCAAACTTACCTAAACCCCTTAGCGCCTGCATCCAACTTCCTTTCTCGGTCCCTCAAACTTACCTAAACCCCTTAGCGCCTGCATCCAACTTCCTTTCTCGGTCCCTCAAACTTACCTAAACCCCTTAGCGCTTGCATCCTTCTTCATTTCTCGGTCCCTCAAACTTACCTAAACCCCTTAGCGCTTGCATCCTTCTTCATTTCTCGGTCCCTCAAACTTACCTAAACCCCTTAGCGCCTGCATCCAACTTCCTTTCTCGGTCCCTCAAACTTACCTAAACCCCTTAGCGCCTGCATCCAACTTCCTTTCTCGGTCCCTCAAACTTACCTAAACCCCTTAGCGCTTGCATCCTTCTTCATTTCTCGGTCCCTCAAACTTACCTAAACCCCTTAGCGCTTGCATCCTTCTTCATTTCTCGGTCCCTCAAACTTACCTAAACCCCTTAGCGCCTGCATCCAACTTCCTTTCTCGGTCCCTCAAACTTACCTAAACCCCTTAGCGCCTGCATCCAACTTCCTTTCTCGGTCCCTCAAACTTACCTAAACCCCTTAGCGCCTGCATCCAACTTCCTTTCTCGGTCCCTCAAACTTACCTAAACCCCTTAGCGCTTGCATCCTTCTTCATGTTGACAACCCTAAAACTTACCCAAACCACATAATGTACATATGTCTATATGTTTATAAGCGTGTTTTTTCTGTTTTGTGTAATTGTTTTTGGGTGCGCATATTATAAAAGACACATTTATGAAGGCTTCAAATATAATTTATTTAAATTATTTAGTTTTTTTTTTTTTTTTGGTATTTTCAAACATAGTAAAATGTTTTTTTTATTTTTTTCCAAACATAGTAAAATGTTTTTTTTTTTTTCTCAAACATAGTAAAATGTTTTTTTTTTTTTTTTAAAAACATAGTAAAATGTTTTTTTTTTTTGTCCAAACATAGTAAAATGTTTATTTTTTTCTTTTAAAAACATAGTAAAATTTTTTTTTTTTTTGGTCCAAACATAGTAAAATGTTTTTTTTTTTTCTCAAACATAGTAAAATGTTTTTTTTTTTTTTTTAAAAACATAGTAAAATTTTTTTTTTTTTGTCCAAACATAGTAAAATGTTTTTTTTTTCTCAAACATAGTAAAATGTTTTTTTTTTTTTTTTAAAACATAGTAAAATGTTTTTTTTTTTTTTTCCAAACATAGTAAAATGTTTTTTGTTTTTTTTTTAAAAACATTAAAACTTTGGAAATAGATAAAACAATGTTAAACGAGTTAACAAAAGTAGCCAGGACCAAGGGCACTAATCATCCTCCTCTTCTTCATCTGTTGGCCCCAACGTCGCCTGTATGGCCAGCAGCTCGGCCACCAACTCCTTGATTCTTTTTTTTTTTTCATGCACGGTTTTTGGGATAATCCCTGTAAGCAATAGAGAAATAAACATAAATAGGAGTCCCAGACCGGTTTGTATGCTGGAAATAGATTTGGGGTTAATCAAATACATGTAAATGCATGACATATGTCATTCTTCCAAGGGATAAAGTTAATGCATTTCCCACAGGTAAGTCTTTAAACTCCTGACACCGGACCTTCAACATTATTTAATGAAAACCAATAACTATTCCCAAATGATTCTGCACCAGATCAAAGTACATTTTGGAGGTTTTTGGATTACAGCGCCGCCATCTGGACTCTGAAGCATAACACTTAATGAGGAGTGGAGAGTTGGATAAAGTACAGGGGAGTAGGTTACAGTGGTGCGTTGGGAATCCAGAGCATAGCTGGGTTGAGGGAAAGGTCATCAGTCCCACAATGCATGGCAGCACCTTACTTTTTTCAATCTGTATCCCATGCTGCCTGTAAATATTGCGCATTCCATATTCCGCAATATTGGTTTTTTTCAGTCTAATAACATGCATTAGATGGCTGAAGGGTGTTTTTCCATGTTTCTAATCTGTAGGTACAGTGTGTTGGCTAATTCTTAGGTTCTTAATACAAGTTAGGGTCCTCTTTAAGCTAACGAAGTGCCCACATGAAAGTGTGAACTACACATTGGCTACGCCTTTAGTTATGTGTGTGTGTTATTAGCTAAGCAAACATTAATATGAATAATGGCATGGAGACTTACGGAGTTGGTGGCCGACAGATGGCTGGTTGGGGCCAACAGGCTGCCCTTGGTCCTGGCTATGCTGTGAAGAAGTCCCTGGAGAAACATGTGACATTTGGTTAGTACTTGTATAGAGTCACTATTCCCAACATATCTGGCTCCCAGTCTGGCTGACATCACTCACCTTCGCCAGGATCAACTTCCAGCATCTCTGCTGCCTCCTCCTCCACTATTTCACCCGCACCAGAAGCTTCTACAAATACATAATAAAGGATAACTTAGTTTTTGGCCTGCCATTTATATCTTTGTGCCTATACATGAAGAGTGACATACCAGAGCCTTCCCCATGCCTGGCCAGGTATGACTCCACGCCCACGCGGTTGGGCCCCTCCTCTGTGGTAAGGTCCAGGGGCTGGTCTGAGGAGGCCACAGAGGAGGGGTAGGTCCGTCGCCCGGGAGATCCACCACCTTCACTCACAGATGCAGACTCATGCAGCACTGGTCGGCCTGTACGCCTCCGGGTGCGGCGAATTCTGAAATCCATTTCCAACACTACCAAAGAAAAGTCATTATAAATAAAGGCATAACTTATACATTTGGAACATATACCATGCAATTGCTTGGTACTTACTTGGGAAATGGATTCCAAAAAACCTCCGCACCCGGGGCATGTGCAGACGTTTCAGGTCCGACCAATGCTGCATTATCTGGGTGTGAGTGAAGGTGGTGCTGGTGACACGGTGTATCTCGGCGATGATCTCCCGGGCGATGTCCCTTTTCTCGCACACATTGGGCGCGAAGTCATACCGGCGCTGAAGCATGATCTGAAAAACATAATGGACACAGAGATTTTACTTTTACACACACACCCATATGTGTTGCATCACAAGTTGAGAATTTCATGTCATTAACACACACATTTAGAGTGGCAGCCATTTTTGGGGAGTGCCTTAAAGAGGACGTTGACTGTGAATGAGAGTCTGGTCTTATGTTATATGTATCACACACCATGTACATACAGATAATAGCCAACATCAAGAATCAGGCCACCTGCATCTATGGCATGTTAGGATGGTTTAAACATCCAAGATGTAGGCTAATGCTTAGGCTTTGGGACCACGTGTGTGGCTTCCCGTTGTGTTTTTATGGCTTAGGAAAACAGTGTTCCTCAAACATCCGCATCAAGGTCCGAGACAGGCCAGGTTTGCCAGCTAGCCCCGCTACTCCACAGGTTAATTAACTGTTGCTAAGCCGGAGCAATTGGCCGAATTAGGACATCAGCATAGACAGGTGAAAACGTGGCCAGGCTCGGCCCTTGAGGATGAAGTGTGAGGAGCCAGTTATTAAACATTAAGAGACCCCAAACTAGTTCCAAACGCATCATTTACATTTAGGCCATCATTGACTATTAGATTAAAATGCACAGGCAGCCACTTACCAGCATGAGGATCTCTTCCTGTTGACGGGTGAAGATAGTGGGCGCCATCTTTATGCTTCTTCAAGGCAGCAGATAAGTGAAACCCCAGCGGTTTCCTGGTTCCGCTCGAACGTACGTTCGTACGAGCGCGTAGTCGTGCGCATAGGCGTCACACGCTGGGCTCATTATTTAAAGGTCCCTGCACCCAAAGCTCATTCTCTTTGAGCATTTGTGTAAGATGGCACCTAAAAAGCCTATGACCAAGCGACCCCAGCAAAGCAAGACCGCGGAGGGCCCAACAACAAGGTCCCAGCAAGGTAGGAGAAAGCTGAGAGGCAAGACTACTACCTCGGCCCCACCAAGGGACACTGGACCCTCAGGAACCCAAAAAAGGGGCCCCAAGCCACGTGCCCCTGCAGCCAAAAAGCAGCCAACTGCAGCACCCACCACCTCTGCCCCCAGAAGAGGCCGCACAAGGGAGCCCACACCGGCCATGGGTTCAAGTAGGGCAGTTCGGCAACCCAGGCCCCGCAGCAGGGCCCGAACCCCATCCAGGGCCAGAAGCCCATCCAGGGCCCGCCGAACCCCATCCAGGGCCAGAAGCCCAGCCAGAGCCCGCCGAACCCCATCCAGGGCCAGAAGCCCAGCCAGGGCCCGCCGAACCCCATCCAGGGCCAGAAGCCCAGCCAGAGCCCGCCGAACCCCATCCAGGGCCAGAAGCCCAGCCAGGGCCCGCCGAACCCCATCCAGGGCCAGAAGCCCAGCCAGAGGCCGCCGAACCCCATCCAGGGCCAGAAGCCCAGCCAGAGGCCGCCGAACCCCATCCAGGGCCAGAAGCCCAGCCAGAGGCCGCCGAACCCCATCCAGGGCCAGAAGCCCAGCCAGAGGCCGCCGAACCCCATCCAGGGCCAGAAGCCCAGCCAGAGGCCGCCGAACCCCATCCAGGGCCAGAAGCCCAGCCAGGGCCCGCAGAACCCCATCCAGGGCCAGAAGCCCCTACAGGGCCCGAAGAACCCCATCCAGGGCCAGAAGCCCCTACAGGGCCCGAAGAACCCCATCCAGGGCCAGAAGCCCCCGACCTGGCACCAGCCGGGAACAGAGCCCCCGACCTGGCACCAGCCGGGAACATAGCCCCCCAAGAGGGCCCAGAATTTCAACCATGACCACATCTACACCTGGAAGTTCGGTGGCCAGCCACGCAAGAACACCCAGTCCCTTGGCCAGTCCAGTCCAGTCATTGGGAAGCCACCAATCCGGCCATTCCCCTACCCAGCCCCAGGCCATAATGTCACCACATGTGTCTGCACACATGGAGGAGCAGCCAAGCCAACCATCTGGCCGCACATTGCGCCGCGGCCAGTTGAGTGGGAGATTCTCCCATGACCAAAATATGGCATTGGCTAGTGGCCTTACATTATACTATGACGAGCTCTATGGGAGCAAATCAAAACACACCACAAAGCAGCGCAAGATGGAATTGTTTGAAACCATCCTACGACAAGTAAATGCAGCGGGGGAAGAGAGGAAAGATGTGTCCCAAATTCAGAAGAAAATCTCTGATCTGAAGTATGCTGTATGGCAAAAAGAAATTAAAAGGCATAATTACAGGTAAATAAATGTTTTCTCCAAATATAATGTTTAGGATGTACTGTATGCACCTTTTCTGAGTACCAAACGATTTTCTCTTTTCAGCCTGAAAACTGGAGGTGGCTTTCCTTCTAAATTGGAGTTTACCCCTGCTGAGGAGATTGTGCTGGGACTTCTCCATCCGGTCGCGGTCGGTGGACATGCTGGTCTAAGGGACACAGACTCACCGACCCGTACCCACGGTGAGTACTCTTAAATCTGCATGTTTGCCTGTTTGCTAAATAATCTAAAGTTCACTAGTAACAAGATAACGGGATGCCCCTATGGTTTGCCTTGCTTGGCCTCGCACTACTGTGCCTGTTTGTGTCCTCTTTTGGTCCCTGTGAATCACACATTTAGGCCCACATCCATTATGGCAAAGATCAAATTTCCAATTGTATTGGTAAAGTCATGAAGTTTCTCCTGAAAAGTGATATATTTTGAATCAATCACAAAACACACATCATTATGGATGGGTTGCCTATTTGTTGTGTGAGTTGTGTTTGAGTTAACAATTTAATTACCCACCCCCAAACATATCTGACCTAGAGCAGCGAGACTCAACTGGCGGGCCGGGGTACCAATGCGGACCTTGGCACCAGATTCCAGGACCCCTGCCCAGACAGCCCTGCACTCAGTTACTTCTGTGTTGACGTGCTCAGAGCTGCCCCCTTGATCGGCGATGTAGTGGTTGTTCTCCTGCCCAATGTCATGGCTCCCTGAAACATAGCATTGCAATATGAAGTACTGCACAGGAAGTGGCATTGCAAGGTACACAGTAACTTGGTACATCTTTCTCTTGGCACAATCGTGTCCCGCTGCCCCTGCTCTGCCCCATCTGCCACAGTCCCCCCATGCCCCCCCCCCCACATAAGCCCCATACATTTGTAACAGATTTGCTCCATCCATCCCATCACCATCAATTCGTTAACTCCCCCCTTTAGCCATCCAATCCCTGTCCCCTCAGCTCTGCCCCATCCAGCCCAGCAAGGGCAAGCAGCCTTTATTAGTTTGCACTTTGAAATCT
Organism: Gastrophryne carolinensis; assembly: GCA_027917425.1. Classification (NCBI taxonomy): domain Eukaryota; kingdom Metazoa; phylum Chordata; class Amphibia; order Anura; family Microhylidae; genus Gastrophryne; species Gastrophryne carolinensis. The sequence continues at coordinate 9,829,838 of CM051240.1, read as the reverse complement.
CAAGCCCCTCCACCAGTGTGTTTATTTCTAACTAGACACCCCCTGCGTCAGCCCCATGGCCAGACATTCACCTCTCACCACATACCTTTAAATGGACCTTTACAACAATTGTTTGAGTACCCCGGACCTAGCGAATGGTAGGCTAAATCCAAAAATGTGCGTTGCAAGTTGTATGCTGACTGGGTACACTTCCTGACTTAGAACTGAGGTCAGTTAGCAGTTTTCGCGAGGCATTGCACCTATCTAAACTTGCGTGTCTTTTAACAAATGTCCCCATTGCTCTAGAGTTGCTTAATATTACAAATAGAGGTTTATTTGATTACCTATCCCAAAAATGGTTATGTGTGTGTTTACGTGGTTTGTTTTTCTCTTCTTCAGCCCAGCATGATCCCTCAGCAAGGGTAAACTCACCCCCCAGTTTGGTTATGCCTACCAGGTCCGTACAGCATAGGAGCCCAGATCCGAGATTTCCGGTAAGTTAATTTATTACCATAAATACTACCAAGTGCTTAAGAATGTGTTAAACTGTGGGAATCCCAAATTTGGACGCCAACTTACACTTTTTTTTTTATATGTCCCTACAGACCCGCACACTCATGGAAGAGATCCAGGACATGGAGGAAGATGATGATGTCTCCATGCAGGGCACGTCGGATGACCTCCCCCTGGGTCCCAATTTGGAACTGCTCCATAATGTTTCTCTGGCCAATCCTCAGCAGCAGAGTGAATCTCCATCCATTGTGCATGCACATGGGGAGACTGACACTACAGTCCCCAGTGTTCACTCTGCTGCTGAGGATTTGCAAAGCAGGCCTGTTGCTGTTGAGGGGACGACACCACGCGGCAGGGCACGCCCAAGAGCCAGGGTAATTGTGCGGCGGACACCATTACGCCGCCCCACAATTTCCCAGGGGAGGCAGAGTGCCCTGCTTCAATTATGGACCCAAGAAAGGGACTCTTATGAGGCACAGCTCGTTACAGAGCGTGAGGAAAGGCATGCCGACATGGTCACCATCAATACCAGTCTACAGGGCATCCTCGCGGAGTTGCGTACCCTCAACAGCAACGTGGTCACTGCAAGTAATGGCATCCAGTCAGCCATGGCTGAGATGACCAATATGCAGAGAAACATTGTGGAGCAGTTTCAAATTCACAATGCTGCCATGGCCCAGGCTAGGTCCCATTCACATGGACCTCCACCTGGACCTCCACCTGGGTATTATGGGCAGCCACCCTATTAAGCCATGGGTGTGTGGGACATCTTTTCTCTTAACCCCCACTGTATTTACTTGTCCTTTGAGGTTTCAAACAATCCATTTTGTGTTGCTCATGCAGGTTGTGTTTTGTATTTGCTCCCATATAGCTCCTTAGAGTAATGCTTAAGGCCACTAGCCAATGCCATAGGTCTATGGGGAGTGTATCTGGCCACTTATGGCTTTAAATATGTATTTGGTTGGTGCTCCTCCTGTTTGCAGACATGTTTGTGTGACATTATGGCCATGCCCAAATATCCCTGGGCACAGGCAATATTAATGACTGGACTAGGCTGGCCTTTGGACTGGGTGTCCTTGTTTGGTTGTGCCACTCACTTCCAGGTGTAGATGTGCTCGATGTTTTTTTTATTATGTCATCCATTTGTAACCACAGATGTATGTGGAATATTTTCTGTTAAGCACAATAATTTTTACTTTTCTAAGTAAAAAAATATTCTCACTTACAATACTTGTGGCGTTTTTAGTGGGAACACATTTTAAACAGCTTGGGCTGAACCAGATAATTTTGGTTGGAAGAGGTGTAACAATGCAAATCTAAAGCTAAGGAAACTACATGAAATACATTAGGCAACAATTAAGGTAAAAATGTTTTACTTTGAGGTAATGCCACATTACGGCAAAACAACATATTTAACAAAAAGGATAACACAGACACACAGAATGTTGAGACACGAAATAAAATTAAGTAAAATGCTGCAAGATCAAGTTGGCTCTAACTGATTGGGCAGACTCACTGGGTGGGCCAACAAAATCCTCTACATCATCCTCTACGGCTGAAGAGGGCAGGCTATCCACATAACGTGGGACACGTTCCAGGATGGCAAAATTGTGCAAAACAGCACATGCCATGATTATGTCGATCACTTTCTTGGGATCATATTGCAGGGCGCCCCCAGTATGGTCCAGGCAACGAAAACGTGTCTTCAACAGCCCAAAGGCCCTCTCCACAACAGCCCGGGTCTTGCGGTGCGCACGGTTGTACGCTTCCTGAGAGGCATCCTGGGGCCGCAGCACAGGCGTCATGAGCCAGGGTAGAAGTGGGTACCCGGAATCACCTTAAACAGACAATTAAATGTAATCCAAATTAAAAAGGCAACACAACAAACACAAATAATTTTACAAATATCATAATGATGTAAGGTAAAGGGCAAAAAAAAACACCCAGGGCACATTAGCAAAATAAATATTGCCACTAATGTAGTACATAATTAAAAATGGCACTTCAATATACCAATTAATTAACAAACATCTGCACGGCCAAGGGTATTTGGAATTTAAATATATTTTTAGTTTTCAGACATGTTACAATTAGGATGCTGCTGAGGGGCTATCCACATTTAGATGAAAACTACAATGTATGCAGTTTAAGTCCACTTTGACATTTAAAGACCAATAGTACAAAAGGAGCCAAAGCTCACAGATCCTTGGGTATAAACTCCCAACCAATATATTTAGGGACATGGAACTTACAGACATCCTAACTAAAGGGAAAACATTCTGAAGGACAAAGCGAGGCAAGCATTTTTTTTGGAAGTTCATAATATATGACCCAAGAAAAAGGCAGTTTCTGGCTTATGTAAAGAATTCAAATACAAAAATATCAACAAATACAAGATTAATCCCACATTTAATAGCACACAAATAGGACACACTTACCAAGCAGCCATGCCCCCGAAAATTCACCTGCCTCAAATCTCCGAAACAACCCAGATCGCCTGAGGATATATGAGTCGTGGGACGATCCTGGGTAGCCGGCAAGGACACTCATAAAACGCATGTCCGGACCAACCACGGCCTGGACATTAAGGGAGTGTCCCATTTTTCGATTCCTTAAGGCAAAAACATACAAAAAGGGTAATTGATATTTGACCCAAAATAACAAAAAAAAAAAAAAAAAACATGTCTGCACTCTATTGGGAAATACTAATGAAAAGCCTAGATAAAGCAGCTACACAAATGAGGGATAAACAAAATGCTGCCGCAAAGGAAAACAGGTTACATTACACGTTGGCCAACATAATAACCAATCTCAATACCTATATATATACTCGTCGGCAGCCCTAGGTACGAGTGCCACATGTGTGCAGTCAATAGCACCAATAACGTTGGGCATGTCGGCCACATTATAAAACCCAAGCTTAATGGCGTTTCTGGCTGCCATATCATCCGGAAAATAAATATATTTTTGAGTTATGGCAGCCATGCCTTCCAAAAATTTAGATAGTGCGCGGCTCAGCGTAGGCTGTGACATCCCCACGGAGAGGGCACCCAGCCTCTGGAACGAGCCGTTCGCCAAAAATTGCAGGCAGCCAAGCATCTTGGTCATACCTGAAATTGCATGCCCCTTCCTTGTGGTGCGGGCTAACCATGGCCGCAGCTCACTATATAATTTATGGAGGGAAGCGCGATTAAGCCTGGTCAGCTCGAACAGCTCAACATCATTCATGCTATCGATGTTCATGCGACGACGCAGGGGCAATCTGCTCTCAGACATCTCGATCAACTCAATGCCAAAAAGCATAAGCCCTTGATGTGCCACAAACTCGCTCCGCTCCATCCTACTCCCGAGGCCAAATAGCTGCCGGCAAACATTTCGTAAAGCAGCTCTTTAATGGGCTTCAAAACAATTAGCAATCAGCTCTCTGAATTGGGCGCAAGCCCATGTGAAGGACGTAAAAAATAGGAACGGACGCAAATAATACGATTTGGACGGGAAAAACACACGAACTAACGCAAATTATACGATTCTCGTACGAAATGCGTATGTTCATATACGTCTATGCGCGAACGATCGTGCGAATACGAAATGGGCAAAAAAACAAGAAAAAATGACAAACACCCACCCAAACTTACGATTCTCGATACGAAATCAATTAACTTTGGCTCTTTGAATCGAGGGGAATATATATATTTATGTGTCATTCAGAAGAAGCCGGTCAGGCCTGTGAGTTGAGGTTTGAGATCTGGGTTTCTCTCCTCCCCCCAATATTATGTTTTATTTCCCATGAATTCTGTAACTATTTATTGTTAAGATAAATGTGGTGAGTTTACTGCTGATATATTGGATTCAGCGGCCGCGGTTGCTCTTTGAATTGGGTCCTTTATGTGTGATGATCTTGTATCAGAAGACTCCTCATGGGTTGGGGAGACACATCATTATGTTATAAACATTATGTTATGTAAATAATCTCACCAAGAAGAGTTGCTTGTATGTCCCTCTGCAGGGGAATAGTCCCTCCTTATACGGGATTCATAGTGTCTCTTCTCCTCCTGACTGATGAGGAGAAGCTCCCGGGCCATCTTTCTGATGCTGGGCTGACTGTCCAGGATCCAGGTCTTCTCCTGATCTCCTCTCTCCTGCAGATCATCGATCACCACCATCACCCTCTGCTTCCCTGCAGAAACACGCATCATATCAATGTACACACAAAGGACTAACCTATGGAATCTAGTGAAAAAGTAGAGCCCGCACATGCGCTGTGGGAATAGCAGAAAGGTGAGTGATGTGGATGATCGGGGGGGGGGGGGGGTCACACAGAAGGGTATCCCAGTTTCCAATTCCAATAGTCAAAATCCTGGTGATTAGTCCACTTTGGCTCTTCCCCAGTTTGGTCATTTGCCGAGCTCACTTACCTTCTCCTCGAGCCCACACTGCGGCTAGAGCAGCCTGCTGGAATCCTAGCCACACTTGCCAGCGACGCGCGGCATCACTTGGCTCCCTTCGACTGTGCGCGTCCCTGTACAGCCATTCCTGTTGCGGCGGGCGCGGGCGCACACACAGCCGAGAAAGAAGCAAGTGATTCTGACGAATGCGCTGCAGGCTCAAGCAAAGGATAAGGTTTGCGAGCTATTAGGGGGGGGGGGGGGGGTTCACATAGGGCGGCAACCCAGTTCGGAATACCCCCGCAGGAGGGCTTTTATAGACTCCAGGGTGGGTTTTGGTCCACTTTATATAAAACATCAAACCTCAATATCTCTGCCATTTCGTCTTTAATTTTAAAAACAGAAAATAATTCAGGACATTGCCAGGTGCCACCTTATACAATGGACTAACCCTTGGCTATGCCGGAGCAATGACTGTAAGCGATTCTCTATAGGGCAACATGCCACAAGCCTCAATACTAACGGTTTGTGATGCGCCCCCTTTGTCCCTTTTGGCCCTTTAGAGTGTAATCTAGAGAGGGCCGGGCTCTCTCTCCTATTGTGTCTTGTACTCAATATATTCATTGTAAACATTTGTTATAATCTATGTACTGTCTGTATGTATGGTGTCCCATCTGCCAGTCCCCGCTCCTTATTCCACGTGACTCACCCGTTGCCAGGTCATGGTTTGTCGGCTTATTGTTTAGCTATTACTATATTGTTGTTGTTTGTTCTTGATTTCATGCTGTATTGGGTTGCTCACAGGTGTCCATGACCAATTAGTCTAGGACACATTATTCCTTTTGCACTTTGGCCCTTATTTAACAAGGGATAGCGCCAGGTAGCGAATGGTGAGCGAACGGTAATGACAGGCACCGCCACAAGAACGCCGGCTCCCCTACGCAATCGCACGTTTATCAAGCCGATCCTGCTTAGCGAACGACAGAGCGCCAGATAGCGAATCATTCATGATTATTCCAGCCTCACCACACAGCGCCAGCGAGCGATCTTGAAGAACAGCGACAGGTATGACCTTTCGCTACCTGGCGCTCTCCAATGCATTTTAATGGGACAATCTTTAATTATTCATAATTAATTGTTAATAATGTTTTTTTTTTTTTTTTAAATGTCAAAAATTCTGTGACCACTTCTTCAATGTTAGATATTTTTTTAAGGTTAAACAAAAAAAAAAAAAAATTGTACAGAATTGATATTACAGGTCTGATATTAATGTATTCATATTACAAAATGTTTTTAAAAACGTGTTTTTTTTTTTTTTTTTAAATATGGTTGTTTGGGGGTTAAAAAACTACTTTTAACCCATCGCCGCCAGCGCTCTGGGGTTTAAACAAGCATTTCACAGCGCGAGAATTTTTTGAGCATGATTTGTTAATGAATATTCTGGGAACCGTTCGCTATGGCCATTCGCTGTCATGCGCTCCCATACAGCGCGGAAGCTGTCAAACAGCGACTCCTAACCCTGTATTCAACATTAGTGCACATCGACTGAATCGCTATCAACAAGCGAACAACGGCCAAGCACAGCGAATACTAGCGGGCGCAGTGAAAATTACGCTACAGTCGCTCATCTGTCGCTACCTGGCGCTATTACTGAATCGGCCTTTCTCTTATCTGGCACTGTTAGAGCTTAACTGATATTAATTGTGTTTGTACATCCAATTTGGTTGTTATGCTGTGATTATTTATGCACTTTACTATGTTTGTACCTTTATTTGGTTTGAGAATTGGTTATTTTGTGCCGGCACAAAAGAGTATTTGCTATAGGGCTTTTATAAGTGCTGATATTCAGGAGTTACCCCAGTAATTTATATGCTGTGTTTCTGCAGCACTGGATGAATTTTGGGGAGTCGCAGTGTTTTTAATGTGTTAGTCTTGTATAATGTATGTTATGTCTTGTGTGGTTTGATATTGAATTGATTTTGAGAATTGTCTGGTGCTCCTGTTATTTAGGCCTATGGGCTGTGTGCCACGAGCCTAATTGTGGTCTATGTACTGTCTGTAATCACTGCTGTACTGCGCTACTGAACATGATGGAGCTTCTAAATAAATAATAACTTGTGCCTTTATCTACTCTTTAAAGTGTAAGGCGTCCTCACCACAGATACAGTATCACCCTATATCGTCACTATTCCAGAGTAGCACGTCCCCCCCCCCAATCTCTTACCCAGCACTCTGTGGAGATATTTCAACTCCTTGTCATACAGGGAGTCGGTGACGTCGGTGATGTTGATCCTTCCTCGGTTCTTGGTGTGATACAGAATCCCGAATGTGCAGCCTGACACGGCTTCTGTGAACTGCTGGGATCCATTGTTGGAGATATAATGTGATGTGACACCTCCAACCTGATTCCTGAAGAGATCCGATCCCAACAGCTCCACTAGCCAATGGAAATCACTCTCATCCGACCTCGAGAAGATTGTGATTTTGACTTTCCCTTGGAACTGGAAAATAAAAAGCAGATATTGTTATACAGTAATGCATACCTCCCAAGTGTCCCTGATTTGGAGGGACTGTCCCTCTTTGAGGCCCATGTCCCTCTGTCCCCGGTTGTTCTCATTTGTCCCTCTTTGAGGTGTAACATGCAGATCTGCAGCAATAAATGATTCATTTGCCTACTCAAAGTGTTTCTATTGTTGTAACTGTTACACCCTATCTCTTATCAATCCCTCAATGAGGGGGCGTGGCTTCATTCATCCCCCAATGAGGAGGTGTGGCTTCATCCATTCCTCAATGAGGAGGCGTGGCTTTATCCTTTCCTCAATGAGAGGCGTGGTTTCATCCATCCCTCAATGAGGGGACATGGCTTCTTTAACAATTGTCCCTTTTTTCCCAAACTGAAATGTCGGTACTGTAGTACTGAGTGATATCAGGAGACAAATGGGCGGTTTTAGTTTTTTTTTGAGCTTTGGGAAATGTTTTGCTGGACACATATCTTCGGCACCCAGGAGCTGACACACTAAAGTGGACCAACAATTTTTTTTTTTTACCCCTGCCCTTCCTTCATTTCCTGGTTTTGTAAAATTGGGCTTGTTTACCTGTGCTAGCCAAAACCACCCGGCACATTTGATGAGACCACTGATAGGTTAATCTAGAATTTGCTGGGTGATGTACGGTGTTTCCCCAGAAATAAGCCCTAGTAAGATTTTTCCAGCATTTCTTGCTAATGCATGAAATATAAGCCCTACCCTGAAAATAATCCCTAGTTATAATTCATTATGCAGCTGCTGGTCTTCAGCAGAGGGATGGAGCCAGCTGTAAGGGAGAGTGAGGACACATTAAGGCTGTGATGGAGGGTGAGGACACATCACGGCTGTAAAAGAGGGTGAGGACACATTAAGGCTGTGAAGGAGGGTGAGGACACATTAAGGCTGTAAAGGAGGGTGAGAACACATTAAGGCTGTGAAGGAGGGTGAGGACACATTAAGGCTGTAAAGGAGGGTGAGAACACATTAAGGCTGTGAAGGAGGGTGAGGACACATTAAGGCTGTGATGGAGGGTGAGGACACATCACGGCTGTAAAAGAGGGTGAGGACACATTAAGGCTGTGAAGGAGGGTGAGGACACATTAAGGCTGTAAAGGAGGGTGAGAACACATTAAGGCTGTGAAGGAGGGTGAGGACACATTAAGGCTGTAAAGGAGGGTGAGAACACATCACGGCTGTAAAGGAGGGTGAGGACACATAAAGGCTGTAAAGGAGGGTGAGGACACATTAAGACTGTAAAGGAGGGTGAGGATGTTAAAGGGTGGAACAGATTCATTTGGTGTATATGTATGTATATATATATATATATATATATATATATATATATATATATATATACGTATCATGTGTGTATATATTTTGTATATATAGCTACCATTTGTGAGAAGGTTCTCGGGAACCATAACACCTACACAGTGACCAACATCCTTTCCCAAGTTAACACTGCCCTGTGAAATCCTGCGAAATTAACACAGTAAAGGATGAAAGCATTAACATCCTGACAGCCTGTGGAAAGTTAAACTTTGAAATGTCTCAAAACTTCTTTCTTAGATAACTTTAGTTATATTCATGGGATATTAATACAAATGACACAAACAGTTGCAGCTGGTATTGCACTTTCATGTGATACCAAACATTAATTTGCTAGTACACCGATCATGACTAGAAAATCATACTCATATATGGAAAGCCATAGACAGTTGAAGTTTGGTATCAAATGAAGGGCAATATTTTGCTGAGTTAGAAAATAATGTTTTATTAATTGTGGGACATATCTGGGAAAAGTTATTATGTGGATCAGATTCGGATGAAATATTGACCTCTGCTTACTAGCCAACTCCCACAAGAGGTGTAGACTTTTCACACCTCTTGCTGTCAAGGGACATAAAAAGCCAGGGTGCAGACAGACTGGAGGAAGATCTTCTCCCCCCCACCGCCAGAGACACCAACGGCCATTAACAACATACAAGAGAACTTCTATACGCTAAGTATCATTGCTTCCTCAGCATCTTGATCTATCAATCTCTCTCTACTTCTCCCAATCCTTTTTTCTTTCTCTCTACCTCTCAATACCTCCCCTCTCTCTCAATCTTTCTCTCTAAAGCCTCTCACCACAATTCCTTTCTAAACCATCCCTATATATTTGTGTAACTCCCTTTCTGTAGAACCTAGGGACAGCTTAGTGTAGTAGGTGGGTGTGGGGCGGTAAATGTATGTGTTTATCAAGGTTTTAATAACGTTTGTATAGTAAAGTTGTATAGTTTTCTTGTTATTGTGGGCTGGTTCTGTTTGTATATACAATCTGTATACTACATTATTGGGTTAAGGTTTTATCTAATAAATCTGTTGTGATTTTGCCTACATCTGTGTATATGTGACGTATATTACAGGACAAAGTGTGTTTAGATCAGACTATTCTGCAATGACCCCCACCTCATTCCGGTGTGTACTCTCAGGCTGTGTGTGAGTTTAGTGTACAGAGCGACTTACCACCGTCCTGATTTCTTACCCTATTCAATATGGCTGGACCTGTGAGAGCAAAAGACAACAATCAGCAAGCTCTAGCTATGTATTCAACATTTGTGAGCCACAGCTGGGCCATGCCAAGCCCCATAGAAGGCTGCTATGGCTATAGATAGGTACATATAGGTGCATCTACATATACCTGAGGAAGAAGAGAGGAAGAATATACTAAGAGTTCAAAAGTGGCCGGGATGCCCTCCTTGCAAGTGATAACATTACCAGCTATGGCTACTGGACCGTTGGAAGGAGATCTATAGTGGCCGGGATGCCCTCCTTGCATGTAATAACATTACCAGCTATGGCTACTGGACCGTTGGAAGGAGATATATAGTGGCTGGGATGCCCTCCTTGCATGTAATAACATTACCAGCTATGGCTACTGGACCACTAGAAGGAGATCTATAGTGGCCGGGATGCCCTCCTTGCATGTAATAACATTACCAGCTATGGCTACTGGACCACTAGAAGGAGATCTATAGTGGCTGGGATGCCCTCCTTGCATGTAATAACATTACCAGCTATGGCTACTAGACCACTGGAAGGAGATCTATAGTGGCCAGGATGCCCTCCTTGCATGAAATAACATTACCAGCTAAGGCTACTAGACCACTGGAAGGAGATCTATAGTGGCCGGGATGCCCTCCTTGCATGAAATAACATTACCAGCTATGGCTACTAGACCACTGGAAGGAGATCTATAGTGGCCGGGATGCCCTCCTTGCATGTAATAACATTACCAGCTATGGCTACTAGACCACTGGAAGGAGATCTATAGTGGCCGGGATGCCCTCCTTGCATGTAATAACATTACCAGCTATGGCTACTAGACCACTGGAAGGAGATCTATAGTGGCCGGGATGCCCTCCATGCATGTAATAGCATTACCAGCTATGGCTACTAGACCACTGGAAGGAGATCTATAGTGGCCGGGATGCCCTCCTTGCATGTAATAACATTACCGGCTATGGCTACTAGACCACTGGAAGGAGATCTATAGTGGCCGGGATGCCCTCCTTGCATGTAATAACATTACCAGCTATGGCTACTAGACCACTGGATGGAGATCTATAGTGGCCGGGATGCCCTCCATGCATGTAATAACATTACCAGCTATGGCTAATGGACCACTGGAAGGAGATTTATAGTGGCCGGGATGCCCTCCTTGCATGTAATAACATTACCAGCTATGGCTACTAGACCACTGGAAGGAGATAAACAGGCCAAACTGGATGGACTAAAGTCTTTATTCAGTCACAATATTTTGCTATTATTTCTTTGCGATTCCCTACTTCGAGGGATAGATATATCCCAAAATCCCTCCCAAACTTTGGTGACCCTTCCCCCATGCAAATTGTCTAAATGGCGGGTACATATATGAGCCTTGTTAAATTCTACTTATTTCTGGGACTAGGCCACTCCAGTTTGTGCTTTACTCTATATATGACCACACCTTTAAAGAATGTTATATTATGTTTATTGAACGTTTTTTTGACATAAAATTTGATTTAAAAACCTTACTTGTCTCTGACCAGTCTTAATTCATCCAGTGAATTCATTTATATATACACACATTCATTTTGTCAGCATGATTTTTAACTCCTTTGTATATATTCATGATTTTTTAGCAGTATAACAAGCGTATTGCACATCCCTTCATGTAATCACTACACACATGATGAAGATTTTTTAAAAAATTATTCACTTTCTATATCTTTCAAATTACATGAAGAGATGTGCAATATGCTTGTTATACTGCTAAAACATAATATAACATTCATTAAAGGTGTGGTCATATATAGAGTAAAGCACAAACTGGGGGTGGCGTAGTCCCAGAAATAAGTAGAATATGCTATTATGTGTATTGCTATTTTCAATATCCCAGCTTTTGATTTTTGCCCCGGGACATCCCGATTTGAACCCCCCCCCCAGGTCATCCATAAAGACGTAGCTTTCCTTGGTCCTATGGCGCATGTACCTCTATAAGAGGGACTTTAACATTTCTTCCTTCCTTCCTTCCTTTGCAAATGTTAGAGTCATATCACGCGAGCCAAGCTGACATAACAGCTTCTGGAACATGCAATACACTTTCCTTCAATGAAAAATATCGGGCTCATATAGTCGGCCAATGGTGGGGTTTCCCACAGCGGGGCATACCAAATGGACGGACCAAAACAGGGGATAGTGAAAATCCATGATGCAGTAATACAGTAAGCGCACATGTAGGCAATATACAAGAAATGAATGGTTCATACACAGGTCTGAGAGCGGAATACAGGGTACAGGTGAGTAATGCCAAACAGAAGCAGGTGGCCACCAGGGGAAAGCAGTTCCTGCGATTAGTCTGGGACCTCTTCCACATGTTCCCGTGACCCTCGAAAAGAAAGACAATGCCCCTAGGTGGTTGTCTGGCATTTAACCCTTAGCTGGGCACCCTCCCCTGTCTATTTTGGAAACTATTTTGGGCATAACTTTTAAACAGGAGGTCATGCGACCCCACTTCTAGTGTTAAAAGATTGGACCTGATGCCATGTATTTGGTGAGTCCAGGGAACAAGGGTTTAGGATGGATCAAAACTAGAGATCTCCATTGTCTAAGGTTCTAAACTCGGCCTCATAATGAGAGAACTATGCGTGGATGCATCATTTTCCCCCAGGTTCTGATTCTGTGTTCGGCTCGGGGCTATGTCGAATGGCAGCCCAGTTATATACCTGGTATCATATTAGTGCTCGCCGCATAGGGCACAGATCAGCCTTTCAACTTTGCTTTGAAGCCCCCCCCCCCCCAGGATGGGATGCCGGCACAGCTCCCTCAGAGCAGGACTTGCTGTGAGAATTGTCACCTACTGACATGGCAGTGTGTAAAAGGGACATTGGTTAGAGGGTGGGTTTCTTTTGATGAAAGGGTGGGAGCAAATTATAATATTGGTCATCATTTTCCACACAGGGGGCATTCACATAATGAGATTTGGGGGCATTTGGCTGCTTAAGTTACTTAACAGAGATCCCAACAAATAACCCTCCCCCCATAAACTTCAATGGGAATACGATTTGGACACACACACCTCGAGCCTCCTGTAGGACGTCCTTCATCTTCATTATCTTTTTCTTAATTTCACTCTCTGGTGATGTGTTTTCTGGTCGGGAGTCTCTCTCATCCTCTGAATTCATCTGTCCAGCCCCCTCTATTTTTCCTCTTTCCTCTTGCTTACAGTCTTAGAAGATAACATGTTGATCATTACATTACATCAGATATTATGGCCCTTAAAATGTTTCTTTTTGCTGACTGTGGCCATTCTTGGAGCAAGGCAGTTTCTAACCTAAAGTGATCGGCAAGTCAAAAATTAAAAAATAAATATCAGTAGCTTACCTTTCATGGAGTGGCTCCAGTGCTGCCTTTCCTCTCCTGTCTGTCTCCTTAATGAGAAAAAACACTTCCTCATTTAGCTCTCAGTCCCCACCCCGTTGGTCCATCAATCAACCTTCGGTGGACCAAGAACGGAAACACGTTCACCAGTTGGAGAAAGCACCTTTCCTCTAACCTTAGTGGATGCCCTTGGGTTATGGTTACGATCCAGGGGATAAATAGATTGTGGGACAGATCTTTGTATTGACCCAGAATTTATTTATACATAGTTATTAGATCACCCCTCAGATGTCTCTTTTCCAAACTAAATAAACCTATTCCTGATATGGATTAATACGGTCATTTTCACTGAGATACTCCAGGATAATATCCCTTAAAAAACCTTCAAACAGCTTGCCCACCACCAATGTTAAACTTACTGGTCTGTAGTTCCCAGGTTGCCCCTTGGACCCCTTTTTGAATACTGGCACCACATTTGCTAAGAGCCAATCCCTCGGAACAGCCCCTGTAATTATTAAATCTACAAATATTAGAAATAATTGCTTGTCTATTACTGTACATAACCTCCTTTAAATGCAGGGATGCCATCTGATCCTGGGGATTTACCAATTTTTAAATGCTTCAGATGGTGCTGCACTTCTTCCATGGTTGGACAAGTGATATTTAATGGAGTATTTGAGTTATTGCTCTGCATTTCACCTGGCATGTCACTTTTGTGAATATGGAAGCAAAGAAGATGTTTAGTAAAATTTGTGTCCCCTCCTTGCTTTTTATGCGGCCTACACCCTCAGGTTTGTATCTTTTACTGTTTATATAGCTAAAGAACAATTTGGGGTGAGTTTTACTCTCTCTGGCATTTCATCTTTCCGTCTCCAGCTTTGCTGTCCTTATCTGTTGTTTACATAGTTTATTTTCTTCTTCATAGTTTTGTAACACTTTCACAGTTCCTTCCTGCTTTAAATGTTTAAATGCTTTTTTTGTTGTTTTTTGCCCCCCTAACCTTTTTGTTTAGTCACATAGGTTTACACGTGTTTCTAACAGTTTTATTCCTGTAAGGTAAATATCTATCACAATGAAAATTGAGGATTTCTTTGAAAGTATCCCATTTACTGTCCATGCTTTTGTTTGTAAGGACATTTTCCCAGTCAATGCAGTTTACGACATCTCTAAGCTGGTCAAACTTTTCCTTTCTGAAGTTCTACGTTTTTTGTGGCTCCTTGATAAGCCCCCCCTAGTGACTGCTAAGTGGAAATTAAAAATATTATGATCAATGTTTCCAAGGTGTCCCCCCAACCTGTACCTTTGCTACTTTGGTACATTGGTTAGTATTAAGTCCAACATGGCTCTTTCCCTCGTTGAAGCTTGTACTTGTTGGGAAAGGTAGCCATCTTTTGTCTTATACAAAAAAACCTTTTACCGTTATGAGAGCCACACGTTTTAGCTTCCCAATCTTTATCCGGGTAGTTAAAGCCCACCATAATAACGTCCTCATTTAGTTTAGCTGCTATATCTATTTTCCTCGGCATCAGGTTTTCTGTGGATTCGGATATATCTGGAGGCTTGTAGCACACTCCCATCAGGATTTTATTTTTTTTTCTCCCTCCATGTATTTCTAACCATACAGACTCCACATGGTCAGTTCCTTCACATATATCCTCCCGCAGAGCAGGCTGTAGAGAGTATTTTACAAATAAGCAGACTCCACCTGCTTTGCGGTTTTTACGGTCCCTCCTAAACACACATTAGCCCTGTAGGTTTACTGCCCAGTCATAGCTTTCACCCAGCCATGTCTCGGTTACCCCCACTATGTCATATTGTTCTTCTGTTATTATCAGTTCTAGTTAAACCATTTTATTTATCAAGTTTCTAGCATTCGTAAACATGCATTTCAAATGTGTATGGTAATTTTGTACATTGCCATTATTCCTGCCCGTAATCTCAACATCCCCATGGGAGGAGTTTCTGCCCCCTCCCCTGCCTTTTTTGCCCAATACCCGCATACAGCGTCTACTAGTGGTCGCTCTAAGCGCCGCTATACAGACGCCAATCTGGCAATACCTGGCGTTAATAGTGAATGTGCCTCCACATCTTTGGCATGACCCCCACTGTTGGTTAGTGACTGTTATAAAGCCATACCTCCCAACTGTCCCTGTTTTGGAGGGACTGTCCCTCTTTTGTGTCCATGTCCCCCTGTCCCTCGTCATTCTTATTTGTCCCTTTTTGAGGTGCAACAGTAAGATGCTGCAATAAATGATTCATTTGACTGTTCCAAGTGTTTATAGTGTAACTCTTACACCCTATCTCCTATACATCAAGCAATGAGGGGGGCGTGGCTTAATTCACCAGCTGTCCCTCTTTCCCACCCTGAAAAGTTGGAAGGTATGATAAAGCACATGAGACAAACCTTAGTTACTGTCTGTAAATGGGATCTTCATGCACCAAAGAAATCTCACCTTTTAAGATGTCATTGATTTGCTTCAGCTTAGTTTCTAGACGAGGTTTGTCTGTCCTCAGATAAGTCATATAATCGTCTCTCTTCTCATCTTCACTGATGAGGAAAAGCTCCTGGGCCATCATTCTGATGCTGTGCTGACTGTCCAGGATCAGGGTCTTCACCTGATCTCCGCTCTCCTGTAAATCATCGATCATCACCATCACCTTCTCCTTCCCTGCAGAAACACACACATCACAGTCACACCACTGCAGACACACTGGAGGCTTTACAATGGACAAATAATTGCAAGTAGAGTCTTTACCCAGGATAAACAGTTCAGATCAAACAGATCAAAGAAGTAGAGACGAGCGAAACGGAACAGAATTCGATCTGCATTTTAGGGAAAATCAAAACACAATTCTGTGAGACTCACCTGTAGAATTGGTTTTGGTTCCTATCCATTCCAGGCCATCCCCATTCTTCACAATTGGTTAATTCCTGCCCGGATGGGCGTGAACTGCAAGATTAAAGGTGTGGCTCCTCCCGGCCCACATAAGTAGCAGCTGCCTCTAATCAAAGACCAGTAATTAAATAGCAGTAAATCAAAACAAGAGGCTAAGGCTGGGAGTCCCCAAATATAAAGGACCATGTTACATCACACCGCCTCCGCTTGTTTTCTCTCGAAAAATCCTTTTTTTTTTTTTTTTTACAAGTGTCATTAAATAATAAATGGAATAATCACCATAGAAAAGGCATCCAGGACATAATAAACTTCAAAAGAGGGCGGGTTGGACAACTTGGAATGGATCGAAATCAAAACCAATTCTACAGGTGAGTCGTACAGAATTGTGTTTTTTCTTCCAATCCATTCCAGGCCCTCCCCATTCTTCACAAATGGGACATCCCTAATATGGGCGGGATCCCCAATGCAGAACAGCAGGTAGTTTATTTCACTACCGCCTGAAGCACCTTTCGACCAAAGACAGCGTCAGCCGAGGCCCTCACATCCACCTTGTAAAACTTGGTAAATGTATGAACTGAAGACCAGGTGGCAGCTTTACAAACCTGGAAGCACGAATGGCCCTAGTAGAATGAGCTGTGACCCAAAAAGGGGGTTCCTTTCCCTTGGCAGAATAGGCTCTTACCACAGCCTGTCTAATCCACGTACTGATCATGGACTAGGCTGGCGGAAGCCCCTTTCTAGAGCCTTCCGCTATGACAAAAAGAAAAATCGGAAGGATTCAGTAGCAGCCATGTAATATCTTATGGCTCTAACCACATCCAAAGAATGAAAATCCCTTTCCTTAGAATTAGCCGGAACTGGGCATAAGGAAGGTCGAACTACCTCCTCATTAAGGTGAAAAGGAGAGACGACCTTAGGCAAAAAATCAGGCTTAAAACGAAAAACCACCTTGTCTCTGTGTAACTTAAAATAAGGAGACTTCATACATAAAGCGGCTAATTCGGAGACTCGATGCACAGAGGTGATCGCCACCAAGAAAATCACCTTGAGCGTCAAGATACTCAATGAAGCGTCATTCAAAGGCTCGAAGGGGGCACCTTGGAGAGCAGATAACACCAGATTTAGGTCCCACACCGGTAAAATAGGCTTGCACGGGGGTGGGACATGAGTGACCCCCTGAAAAAAGGTTCTGAGTAGTCTATGGTCGGCGATAGCCGAAACCTGACCCTTGAGGGTGCTCAACTCAAGGCCCAATTCTAGACCATACTGCAGAAACTCTAGAATTCTATAAACAGAATATCTCCTGCAAGGAAACTTCCTGGCCTCACACCAAGAAATATAGGCCCGCCAGACTCTGTAGTATATAATGGAAGATGTATTTTTCTGGGCCGGAATCATGGTATGAATAACCCTGGCCGATAAACCCTTCTCTGTCAGGATCGAGGTTTCAATAGCCAGGCCGTCAAAGCCAGCCTCTGTAAATTTGGGTGCTGAAGAGACCCCTGTGTGAGAAGTTCTGGATCGTCGGACAGGAGCCAGTGATCTGTCAATATCCTTACTATGTCCCCGAATCAGCTCTTCCTTGGCCAGCGAGGAGCCACCAGGGTGGTTGGTACTCCCTCCTGGACCACCTTCCCTAGTACTCAATACAGGAGCGGAATTGGAGGAAATGCATACAAGAGATTGAACCCCATCCATGGGATTGTCAGGGAGTGTTGCTATGGCCAGAGGGTCTTGTAAGAGGGATACAAACCCCGGAAGTTTGTGATTGTGTCTGGACACAAAAAGATCCACATCCGGTCGACCCCAACGGAGACACAGAGCCTGAAAGGTCTCGCTGCTGAGGGACCATTCCCCCAGACGCGAGGACGTCCTGCTCAGGGAGTCTGCCTCCTGGTTCTCTACCCCCGGAATGTAAACCACTGAGATGCAGAGAACATTCTCCTCTGCCCAAACCAGAATCCAGCTTACCTCCCTTAGTGTTCTCTTGCTCCGAGAACCCCCCTGGTGGTTGATGTAGGCTACTGCCGTCTGATTGTCCGAGCAGACCTGAACAGCATGCCCCTTTAAACTGGGGGTCAGATGTAGGAGTACAAGGCAAACTGCCCTCAACTCCAAGAGGTTTATGGGTAACTGATTTTCTCTCGGACCCCATTGACCCTGGATCTTCTGGGTCTGCCAGATGCCGCCCCAGCCTGTAAGACTGGCATCTGTGATGATTTCCCAATGAGGAGACCGAAAGGACTTGCCTACCAGCAGATGTCGAGGATCCAACCACCACAAGAGGGATTGCCTGGCGGAGGGGGACAGAACAAACTTTTCGTCCAGAGATTCTGGGGCCCGATCTCAGATGGATAATAGGTTCATCTGAAGGGGCCTCATGTGGAACTGGGCAAAGGGTACTGCTTCGAAGCAAGCCACCATCAGGCCCACTAGTCTCATCTCTAGGCGCACCGTTGGCTTTTGACACGCCAGCAACATCTCTACCTGCGTCCGGAGCAGCAAGACCTTCTGCTCTGGCAGAAATACTCTGACCTGAACGGTGTCCAGGGTCATCCCCAGGAAAGATCTTACCATTGACGGGGTAATATGCGACTTGGGGTAGTTGATCACCCAGCTGAATGATTCCAGATTGATTCCATAATTCTCCTGCAGGGATGGGGCCGAGATCAGGAGGTCCTCCAAGTATGGTATTATACAAATCCCCCGACCCCTCAGGATAGCCATGAGACCCGCCAGCACCTTGGTGAACACCCTGGGAGCTGCGGATATGCCAAGAGGAAGGGCCACAATCTGGAAATGTTGACCCTCCAGAGCAAACCTCAAAAACCTCTGATGCCCCCAAAAAATAGGGATGTGTAGGTACACGTCCCTGATGTCCACCATAGTCATGAAGTCGCCGGGCCGAAGCAACCTCACAGCCGACCTCAATGTCTCCATGCAGAAATGCCTCACCCTTATAAACCTGTTGAGGCCCTTTAGGTCCAGGATCCATCCTTCTTGGGGACCGTGAATAGGTTGTAAAAAAATCCTTGACCCTCCTCCTGCCGGGGTACATGACAAATCACCCCTGTCTGCCGGAGGTGCAGAACAGCGGCTCTCAAGGCTTATGCTTTTAGCAGGTTTCAGGATGCCATTGACCATAGAAATCTTGTGGGTGGTCTGGCTGCCAGTTCGATCTTGTAACCTGACGACACCACCTCCTGAATCCAAATATCTGCGACGTGGTGCCTCCAGATCGAAGCAAATGGCAGGAGCCATCCCCCCCACCCGAACTGGTGAGGGCGCCCCCTCATGCCTGGGTGGATTTTGCTGGAGGCTTGGGTTTGGATCCCAAAGCAGCAATGCGCCTATTCCGGGCCCTACCTTTGCCCCAAAAGTCCTTGCGGGAACTTGAAAAAGAAGATCCTCTTCCACACTGAAAGGACCGGTGAGAAGAGGATTTCTGAAAGGGCAGAGTAGGTCTCCTTCTCTGAGGGAGCTTACCATCCTTGACCAAAAGGTCCTGCCTTCGCGAGCGGCGTAATGCCACGAGCAAAGACGAGGTCTTGGCACCTAGCCTGACCACATCGTCCATGGTGGTAACAACAAAACCAATGAAATCTAAGCAGGCTCTTGGAGTCCTGAGCCACTCTGTGGAAATTAGCCCTGGCCATAAGCTGTTTTACCTTTTTCCTTGTGGCTAAGGAGACGATCGCCGTGGCACACGCGGGGCGTAAAAGCGAACCCACCAAGGCGAAGGCATGGCAAGCCAACTGATCCATGCGTTTCTCTGCAGGGTCTCTTAAGGAAGCATTATCAGCCAACAGCATGATAGTGGTGTTGGACAGACCTGAAACAGGAGAGTCCACCTCAGGAGGATGCGACCATTATTTAATAAACTCAGAAGGGAAAGGATACCTTCTTTCTAGATTCAAGGGGCTGATGGCTTGTTAGGTCTTTCCCACTCCTTAAGCACCATCCTAGAAAAATTAGGCTTTTCAGGAAAAACCCGCCTCTGGCTCTCGGGCCTAAACAAATCATCCCTCCTTCTCTTGGCCATCTTAGGAGGGGCAATGTATAAAGACTCAAAGACAAAGGAAAGTAAATTATCTGTATTATCTGGGAGCAAAGAATCCTCATCCGATGAAAAAATAATAGAGTTAATGTCCTCCTCACTGGAGTGTAACTCACCTTCCGAGAGTGGCTTATCAGCTGACTCATCTTCCTCCTCTGAACCAAAAGAGGCATAATAATCCTCTTCTAAGTAAGCGGGTTCCAAGTGCCTCTTCTTACTCGAGGCCTTTTTTAGGGGCTACCAATGAGAGCTGTTTCTCCAGGTTAGCCAACCTATGCGCCAAATCAGATTGTGTCCCACGACCTTCTACCTCTTCCCTAGGGGCTGTCTGGGGAGGCTGAGCTTCAGGAGGGACTAAATTTAAACCAGGACTAGGACTAGAAACAATGCCTCTGGCGCAAGAGGAACAAATTGTGCTGAAACCGCCCAGGGGATTTTGCCTGCACAAGGGGCAGAGCGTGTCTTGCCCAAGTGGGATGCCCAGCTCACTATCCCCTGATGCCTCCATCATGGTGAATTTTTTTTATGGCAAAAAAGACTACTAAGGTCCTAAACCTATAGCCAATCCCCACCAAAAAATAAAGGGGGGAGGAACCACAACCCTAGAACCTTCTTCCCACAATCTAAGAAATCAAAAAGAGAAAATACATTAAATTAAAAAAATGTCCCTTCTATTTTTTTTCATTAAAAATAACGATTAGAACAATAAACAACAATGAATAACAATGAAAAACAACAGTTTTTCAATAAAACGATGATCCACTTACCTCTCCATGGGGAATCACCAACCGGGAGCCGAATCCTGGCCGCAGCTGCCGGAGCCCCCAGACTGGGGCCTGGCCGCAGCATGCCATGTGCTTGGACCGGGGGAGCGTCAGCCCGGACCGCGGTGCATGGAGCGGTCCGGCGTCGCGACCCCCCCGCGCAGAATGCTTCCCCGTATCAATATCGCCCCCCCTTCTCCGAAGTCCTGATAATGAGGGGCCTTTCCACCGCATGCCCGCGGCGAGGGGACAACGAGTAATGCAGCCTGTAGCAGCGGAGAGACCGCATCCCCGCTGTAGTACCTGCTATGGCGACGGAGCTCTCTGTTGCTTCTCCACCGCTGAGAGAAAGTGAAAGAAAGAGCCCAAGGCTCCGCCCCCAGTAATGACATCACAAAGCATAGACACGCCCCTTAAAGTAAAGGCGCAAAATTTGAAAAATAAGAAACAAATGTGGGAAGAAGGGAGGGAATATACAAAAAAATATACATAGTTCCTCAGCAGGTTCACCAGACAAAAACCTGCGGCTGACTTGCTTGTTAATGAAAGCCTGCAATCCTGAGGGTTTAACACTCAGAAAGCGCCCCAGACCCCTGCGCTTCACCTTACCTTCACGGACCCCAATTTTAAGCAGCAAAAAACCTGGGGAGGAATAGAATTGGGTCAGAGGAATCCATGGGAATAAGGTCGTGCAAGAAGCCGACAGGTTGAAATCCCTGCTGGCTGCCAATACCTAATCCTTGAAAGAGAGAATCAAGCCATCTTCACAGTCCTCCAACTGCAAGAAATAAACTGGTCTTTGATTAGAGGCAGCTGCTACTTATGGGGGCCGGGAGGAGCCACACCTTTAATCTTGCAATCTTGGGTTGCACCCAATTGTGAAGAATGGGGACGGCCTGGAGTGGATTGGAAGAAAAATCGAGGCGATCAAATATTTCCAGAAAACTGACCTGCCGACCTTCTGACGATTTAGAGTTGCTGACCTGGCCGCTGTTTGGTTTAGAGGAGGCCTGGAACCCATTTTCTTTTCCTTCTCTTTTCGTTTTCCTCTATTCTCTCTCATTTGTTTGTTCTTTTTCCTCGTGCTGTCCTTGGTTTTTCTTCTAGTCCTACTCTTTGATCCACAGTCTCCCCACCCTCTCCCCTAGTACTGCATGAGTAATTGAGATTTTGGCTTTTTCTTCCCCTTCCCCAGTCAGCGGAGATCCGTCCCCGGGTCCCAGTTGGACGGGAGGGCAATTGAGTGGAGAGTTTCAGGGGGTGGGTAGTCGGGACGTGGTTCTTTTGTCCGCGCTAGTTGTTCCGCAGAGGTATTTTATCCTCGTATTAATTACATATCTTGATGTCAGTGTTTTACCTCATGAACAAAAACTTTTGGATGTTGAATTGTGATGTATGATCTTTATTTCTGCAATAAAAACTATTGTTTAAAAAACTGACCTGCCGTCTCGCTGTCCAGCGTTGGGGCAACATCTATTTTTCAGCAATGGTGTCCTATGCCTCTCCTCGCTCTGCAGCTCAGCATTTTACCCACATCCCGGCCGGCACCAGCAGCAGCGCTCCCAGCTACAGGGCAGGACAGGGCTCTTTTCTGGCTTTTCACTATTTATGGTCACCCGTCATCACCTCTTGAGGTCTTGTTGCTGGTACATGTCCTTTAATTTACAGAAGTTGACCTGATGACCGGTCCCGCGAAGTCCTCGGGCGGCACAGACTTGGACGGCTGGCCAGGACACCTCCTGCCTGGCAGCCGCCTCCACGTCGGACGCCGACTCGAGCGGCACCGAACATGCCCGCCTTCTTCTCTCGCCGCTGCATTCCCAGCTTCTCTGTGCGCGCAAGCACATCTTTCCTAATCCCCTCCGGTGGAAGCTGAATTAAAGGGCCAATGAGCCGAAAGTATGTTACATAGTTGCATAATTAATACGGTTGAAAAAAAGACATATGTTCATCAAGTTCAACCAAGGGCGTTGGGGTCAGGGGAAGTTATTTTTTATTTTATTTTATAGGTGGATGTTATTAATTTTATTTATTATTTATTTATTTTTATTTTTTTACTGATAACCGCTAATAGTAAGTGTTAATGTTAGCAGCTAATCCTTTTTTGAAGCTGTCAGCGGTTGATGCTGTAACAAGCTTCTGCGGGAGGCTATTCCACAGATTTATAGTTCTTATGGTAAAAAACGATTGTCACCTCCGGAGACTGAATTTCTTCTTTTCCAGTCGAAGGAAGCGCGCCCTTGTCTTTAGAGAAGATTTTACCTGAAATAGTGTTTCCCCATATTTTTTGTATTCACCATTTATATAATTATACAGGTTAATCATGCCCCCCCTCAGTCGTCTCCTCTCAAGACTAAACAGATTTAATTCTCGTAATCTTTCCTCATAACTAAGATCCTTCATTCCTCCTTCATTAGTTTGGTGGCTCCTCTGCTCCCTTTCCATAGTCAGAGCGTCCTTTCTATGAATAGGTGCCCAGAACTGGACGGCATATTCCAGGTGAGGGCGCACCAGTGCCTTGTAAAGAGGCAAAAATACAATTCTGTGATTACTCACCTGTAGAATTGGTATTATAAGTATACAGCACGTCCTGTTCCAGAATATTCCTTACTCCTGGGTAATACAAAATGGCGCTGGACTGCAGAAAACAGCTTGTGGTTCCTCCCTGCCCTATATAAGTCAGGGACCTCCCACAAAATCCCCAGTATTGACAAGCAGTTAACAAGAAGCCGGGAGGACAATAATGACAAGAACTCAAAATGAACAATCACCATAAAGAGGTAACTAAGAATAATAGAACAATCACCATAAAGAGGTAACTAAGAATAATAATAATAACAAGGGCGGGGTGGAAAAGGACGTGCTGTATACATATAATACCAATTCTACAGGTGAGTAATCACAGAATTGTATTATTCTAAGTATACAGCACGTCCTGTTCCAGAATATTCCTTACTCCTGGGACATCCAATAGCAGTGTCCGTAAGGTAGGGTGGGATCCCCAAAAAGTAACAGCGAGCAGTTTAAACCACTGTCGCCTGCAGAACCTTGCTGCCAAAAGCAGCGTCAGCTGAGGCCCTAACATCAACTTTGGAAAACTTGGAAAACGTATGAACAGAAGACCAAGTAGCGGTCTTGCAAACTTGTTCAACAGAAGCTGGGTGCTGAAAAGCCCAAGAGGCACCAATAGCACGAGTAGAATGAGCAGTAAGGCGGAAGGGAGGTTTCTTCCCTTTAGCAGAATAGGCTTATTTCACAGCCTGATGGATCCACTTGCTGATAGTGGACTTAGCTGGAGCCAAACCCTTGTTAGGTCCAGACGGGAGCACAAAAAGAGCATCAGTCTTCCTGAAGGATTCAGTAGCCACCAAATAGAACTTCAGGTTCCTAACCACATCCAAATAGTGTAAAACCCGCTCCTTAGGGTTACTAGGATTAGGGCACAGAGAAGGCAAAACAATGTCCTGCTTGAGATGAAAAGCAGACACAACCTTAGGCAGAAAATCTGGCTTAAAACGAAACACCACCTTGTCCTGGTGTCTCTCAAAGTAAGGGAGTTTGATGGAAAGCACCGCCAACTCAGAAACACGCCTAACAGAAGTGATGGCCACCAAAAAGACTACCTTAAGCGTCAAAATGGACAAAGGAGCCTCACGCAAGGGCTCAAAGGGAGACCCCTGCAAGGCAGATAAGACCAAGTTTAAATCCCAGACTGGTAAAATAGGCTTACGTGGGGGACGCACATGAGTAACCCCCTGGAAGAAGGTCTGACCCCAACGGTGGCACAGGGAACAAAACCCCTGCTGCTGAGGGACCATTCTCCCAGGCGAGAAGTCCCCCTGCTGAGGGAGTCTGCCTCCAGATTCTCCACTCCCGGGATGTACACTGCCGAGATGCAGGGAACATTCTCCTCCGCCCAGGACAGTATCAGAGACACTTCCTTGAGGGCCCTCTTGCCCTCTTGCTCCGGGTCCCTCCCTGATGATTGATGTAGGCAACCGCCATCTGGTTGTCCGAGTGGACCTGAACAGCCCGACCCCGAAGTTGTGGAGTCAGTTGGACGAGAACCAACCAAGCCTTCAGATCCAGAATGTTGATATGGGTGTGGGCCTCCTGAGGGCCCCACTGACCCTGCAATTTCAGGGATTTCCAGAAGCCCCCAACCTGTCAGACTGGCATCTGTGAGAGGTCCACGAGAGAGACCTCCTGACCAGAGGGGACAGAACAAACACCTGATCCAGGGACATCAGGTCCCGATCCCAAACTGACAAGAGGTGAAGCTGAAGAGGCCTCATGTGAAACTGAGCGTATAGAACAGCCTCGAAACAAGACAACATCAGGCCCACCAGCTGCATACTATGCAGGATGGAAGGATGAGGGCAAGACAGAAGAAGCTTGGCTTGAGCTTGCAGACTGTCCACCTTCTGCTGAGGGAGAAGGATTTTGACCTGAGATGTATCCAGATTCATGCCCAGAAAGGACTTGACCATTGACTTGGGATGGTTGATCACCCAGCCGAAGGACTCCAGTGTGGACACCACCATCTGGGTATCCAGCTCAGCCTGCTGGAAGGACCGAGATGTGATGAGAATGTCGTCCAAGTAAGGAAGGATGCGAAAGCCCTGAGATCTCAGCAGAGCCATAATGCCCGCCAGCACCTTGGTGAATACCCTGGGAGCTGAGGTGAGACCGAAGGGCAAGGCCACAAATTGGTAGCGCTGATCCTCCAGAGAGAACCTGAGGAATCTCTGATGACCTGGAAAGATTGGTGTAGGAAGGTAAGCATCCTTGATGTCTACAGAGGTCATGTAGTCTTGTAACCAGAGGAAACTACCTCCCGAATCCACCGGTCTGACACGTGAAGTCTCCAGACGTAAGCAAAAAGCCGAAGCCGTCCCCCCACCCAGATGGGTGAGGGCACCCCTTCATGCCTGAGGGGGCTTGGGTGAGGTTTTTGGCTTGAGACCCCAGGAAAGGCCAGGACGGCCATGTCCTCTGCCCCTACCCCAATGGTCTCCACGGGCCCCAGTAAAAGAGACTCCACGGTTAGTTCTGGAACCACGGAAGGATGGGAGAAAGGCACCTGTCCCCCGAAAGGACTGAGATGGCCTCCTGCGTTGAGGTAACCTACCACCCTTAGCAAACAAATCCAAGCGTTCCCCAAAGAGATGCAGGCCCTTGAAGGGGAAACCAGTGAGAGCCTTCTTAGCAGCATTGTCAGCCACCCACTGACGTAGCCAGACAGAGCGGCGTATAGCCACCAACAGGGCAGAAGTCCTACCACACATTCTAATGGCATCATCCATGGCAGAGAGGATATATGTATATATTCCTCACAAAGCAGGAGAGATCTATACTCCTCTCTACCCGCATCCTCAGATGCCCCATCCAAAATACACTTAAGCACCCCTTTAATGGCAATAGCCGTAATAGCAGAGGCACAAACCAGGCGCAGTGCCGTCCCCACACAGGCAAAGGCATGACAGGCCAGTTGGTCCAAACGCCGGTCCTCGGCATCTCGCAGGGTAGTAGTGTCAGGAGAATGCATGACAGATGTATTGGACAACCCTAGAACGGGCGCATACACCTCGGGAGGACATGACCAACACTTAACAACATCAGCAGGAAAGGGATACCTCTTGTCCCAACTCTTAGGCACCCCGGGCAGCTTGCTAGGCCGTTTCCCATTCTTTGAGCACTAGATTATTAAAGGGAGACTGCTCAGGAAACTCCCAGCGTGGCTTAACCGTATGAAAAAGCTCACCCTGCTGCTGCAGAGCCACTGCCTGGGGGGAAAAATACAAAGCACTTCAAATATGTGACTCCGCAATCTGTCAGTGTCATCACGGGACCACGGGTCTTCCCCAAAGGGAGTCCCAGTACCACCGTATATCTTAGGTTGTTCCTCAGCGGATTCTGAATCAGAAAATAATTCCCCCTCCTCAAGGGGGTAGGGACCTGAGAATGAGTAAGGACCCTCATCTTCTACAGGGAAGAGGGAAACCGCGGGTGATAAATGCCACTTCTTAGCAGAAGCCTTACGCGGGGCAGACCCAGCAAGATGTTCAATCAGGTTGAGAATTCCCGCTATTATTCCCCTCGGAGGGGGTCAGATGTAAGCATGGGGAGGTAGGTGAGGCCAGAGGGGGCGCCGCAACAGTAACAGGCAACCCAGGCTACATCGCAAGTACCTGCTGGGCGCAGGGTACACACACCCTGACATCATCACTTATGGGGGATAACTCTCACACAAAACATAGCCGGGCTTGTCCAGAAGGAACCCCAGGCCCATTATCCCCAGAAGCCTCCATATGGTGATTTGAATGGCACAATAGGCCAGTGAGGGTTAACGCTAAAAGAGCTACCCGGGATGCCCCAAGAACCGCTAGGGAAGTGGGAGTTAGTGAGGGAAAATGGCCGGGAGAAACCACAGTGCTGAAGTTTTCACGAGCCTGGAAGACATAATCATTCCCATGAGAATAAGTCTAGCATACCCCTTAAATTAGATAAATTGAGCAACATTACCTTCCCTGCCATTGTTTGAGGCTCGTAACATAGTTTGGGAAGGCAACATTTCAGAGGCTATATAAGGGAGAACCCAACCCTTCTAGAGTGTCCTACTAAGTGCTGCTTAGATGTGAAGAGGGGAAGTGTTAATGTAGTAGAGGAGCTGAGTCACAGTAATGGAAGAAGCTTGTGGATTGTAACTGTTTGCTGTAACCTATGGATATTGCCTGCACTGGATTATGCTGTTTGATGTTGGAAGCCTTCAAATAAAGTCCCTGTTGTTTGCATCAAGAGTGTCATCAATGGAGACCAGCGAAGACTGAATCAGTAAGTGCACCTTCACCCCACACATGCCGCACCAACCTGAGTCGCCCTACCCTAGGTTTAAGAACCCCCCTCGCTCCCCAGAGCGCGTGCCAATGGCCAGACACGCGTCCGCTACATATATATATATATATATATAATATATATATATATATATATATATATATATATATCAATTTGGCTCCACTTTATCGCCTCACTTAAGAAGCTCCAAATCTCCTTAGGGTTGTGGCAATTAGATATCTTAAATAACTAAATTTCTCCACTTCAAACTCTTCCTGGTTTAATAAACGATCATTCTCTAATGATTATAAGTTAAAACCATTCTCAATTTAATTGGTATTTGTATCTAAAAAATATGGACTTGGTCAGATATATGTAGAGACTGATTATTAATAGAACTGGTTGTGACTACAGTTGTATACTCCTAGCGATTTATATACAATATTGTTAAATTTAATTTTAATATGCTAGCGCGGTCTTCATGAAATAGTTTTATTTCATTAATAATTTCAGGATTTAAGGTTAACAATTACCTTTTCCTGTAGTAGCATTTTAACTTTGAATATCTTTGATAATAGTAGTAATATCTGAACCTTAGGCAGATCGCCATGTAAACTCATTGACTGTCCTTGTCACTGTGGGTCTTGGCCAATGTTCTTCTTGTATTTTTTTGTAATGTTTTTAATTTTGTGAGGTGTATTTTCTGCAATTTTTTAATAAAATATTTTATAATATAAATTGGTGGTGTTACTAGTCTCATTAGCCAGATACACTACTTGTACTACTTTTCTTATATGGCACCAGCACTAACCACTTGAGGACCATCTACATGAACCCCTATAAAACAGACCTAAAGACTGCTTCCGCATATATTAGAATTTCTGCTCTGCATTTTTTCCATCTGTGCAATGGGACCACTTAGGACCAAGGCTGTGGTCACAGACGTGCGGCAGGTATTGACCGTTAGTGTGACAACTAAGGGGTTTATTAATTAAGGGATAGCGGCAGGTAGCGCCTCGTAGCGGCAGGCAGCGTCTGGTGAACGCCGGGCACTGTACGGGAAGCCACATTTATGAAAGCGATTCTGGTGAACGCCTCTAACAGCGCCATGTAGCGTCCGTTTCATCATTACAGGCGGCTCAGCGTATAGCACCGGCGCTCAAGCTTCTATACATTTCAATGGACGTTCCTTTTCTTCTGTTTAAACAGGGTTTTTTTTCTCTCAAATCATTGTGTGACATCTCCTGGCCTAGAAAGAGTCATTTTTGAAAACTTGTTTGATTTTTTATATTTTTATGCAGAATTGTAATTACAGGTCTGGTACTAAAGTGTTAATGTCACAGTGTTATAACATGTCATTCCATGTGTTTTCGCTTTGTTACTGGTGGATATGTGTTCAAAAACAGACTTTAATCACACAGCGCCTGGCGCTCTATGCTACAGCGCCCAGATCCAGAGCGCCAACGCTGTGTGTGTAGTTTTTTGATGGTGTGAGTTGCTGAGAGTCGGTCGCACTGAGCTGGCGCTACCTCTCGCTCCCTGCAGCGCTGTACTGGTGTTAAAGCAACCAACATACATCACATTTATCAATGCCGGCCAGGTTACTAGAGCGACCAAGATGCTCTGTTACAGCACCCGATACCTGCTTACAGTGTCTACTAGCAGTCGCTCTAAGCGTCGCTATACAGACACGCACCTATACCTGGTGCTAGTAATGAATAAATCTATATATATATATATATATATATATATATATATATATATATATATTCCAAATAACATTGTAATTGCTCACAACGATTGTGATCTTACCCAGCACACTGTGGAGATATTTCAGCTCCTCGTCATACAGGGAGTCGGTGACGTCGGTGATGTTGATCCTTCCTCGGTTCTTGGTGTGATACAGAATCCCGAATCTGCACCCTGACACGGCTTCTGCGAACTGCCGGAATCCATTGTTGGAGATATAATGTGATGTGACACCTCCAACCTGATCCCTGAAGAGATCCGATCCCAACAGCTCCATCAGCCAATGGAAATCACTCTCATCCGACCTCGAGAAGATTGTGACCTGCGATTTCTGCCCTCCCTGTAAGATAAAAGACAAATCCAAAAAGACCTCTGCAGTGCTGAGTGATAGCAGGATACATCCGATCACTCATGGGTTTAATGGAGATTTGGAGAATGTCTTTGTTTCCTCTCCAGAGCAAGCACATGGTCAAAGACAAACACCACACATGTTCAATTAATTTCTTTTAACTTATAACTTAAGTAACGTATACTTGCCTTCCCCATCCAGCGCAACATCAGTTAAATTAGTGCCAGTGGGATGTCCGATTATGCTCCGCTGGTATTTGGGAAGGAGGGGACCACAATTTCACCCTCCTTTCATCTCGGGTGCTGGCCTCTATAGAATTGTCACAGGCCCCTCCCATCCAGTGATGTATTTAGTCACATGGGGGAAATCCCAGAGAGGCACCGCTTCTCAGTATAAAATGCGGCTCCCTCACCCCAATGCTCAGTCCCTTCCTGGGTAGCAAGGATGAGAGAAGGGGGACCTGCCCTCCCCCCATGCTCCAGGTGGTGGCGCCGGGTTTCATTCCTGATGCCCCACCCCCAAAAAGACAGCAAAGGAGGCTGGGAAGAGCCCCGAAGATCAGTGCAGAGCAGCGTGGGACATAAGAAGCGCCGGCAGATCTAGAGAATGATGCTGCCCGGTGCTGGGGAGAAGAAAGCAGAGAGGGACCGGTGAGTAGTTATGTTTAGAATGATAAAACTTTTTGTGCTGTGTTTTTTTTTTTACACTGGGGTAAACTAGTAAGGCATGTAGGGGACCCCTACACCAGTTCACTGGGTGTGAGGCCTTTATGACACCTGCCAGCATCGGAGGGTAACCTGCTCTATTAGCTGCACCCCCCATTTGGGGCATCAGGGGTGCGAAAGAGCCCAGTGCCCATCGGTATGCACCCAACCCATATTGAAGGGCATAAAGGCTTGTAACTTGCCGGGACGGGGGCCACCCAGTCAAAAGCCCTTATAACTGGTGCCTGGGCTGGTTAGATTTGAAAAAAAACAAAAATAAAACAAATCAAATGAAAAAAAAAGCCCTGCTAACATTTTCATTGCTAAATAAACTTTTACAACACTCTCACAGTGATTCATTTAACTGTCATGTGAGGTGTAAATTCTAGAATGCAATCTGCATAAAAAAAAAAATCATCTCAGAAGCAGCTTGGAATCAGACGAGAAAACAAGATCTGAATCCACCCCATAGTATTGATAACATCAAACAAAGCATTTTAATCTGTATGAAATCTGTACAAATGACCAGCACTCCGTTATATAATTCCACCAAGTGTATCATAGCAAGACAAATGTGGTATGAAACATCCATCACAAAGTGTCCAAAGTCCATAATAGGTCAAATGGTAAGCAGTGTCCTGAATTCCAACGTTTCGGGGGAGCAGCCCCCTTCATCAGGGACAAACAAACAGACATGTGCCAAGAGGGAGGTCCTTATAAACATTGTAGTCAGGGATTCCTGCCTGACGTCATAGTGACGCCAGGCGGGACGTCTGCCTGCACCCGTAAGGGTCCCTGAACAGCGGGAGCCCCTCCACTGCCAACCACTGCTCGCTGCTGGGCGGCAAAATCTGTCCAGCAACCCGTGACGTCACGGCCGCCGTGCTCCAATTGGGCAGCGGCGGCCGCACTCACAGGGTACATTGTGACAGGCGGCGCTGATCACGGTGGTCACAGGCTCGATTACAGGGCCTGCGGGTGCTTCCTGGAGGCAGTGGGAGCAAAAGCTCATGGGCGCATATACATAAGCAATACATTTAAAAATTAGAAGGCGAACAGTGTATACCAGGAGGGAAACTAGGTGGGGAGATGAGGGGGGTGCCAAGCAGAAATAACAGGGGTAAAAAAACAGAGGGACCGCCATTTAGGACAGGGGGATGCAGGGAAGACATTAGGAGGCAAAAGGGGACCAAAGGTCCCGTGGGGAGGAAGAGAGGGATCACAGGAGAGGAGTCCAGGGGAAATGGTGTTCAGATGGCAGGTAAGCACAGGAGAGGAGAGAAGGAGAGTAACCGGAGGGGGAAAAAGGGAGAACAGAGAAGAGTGGGAAAGAGGAAATGAGCTTTATTAACTCCCGCTGACTTCACTATGACGTCAGGCAGGAATTCCTGACTACAATGTTTATAAGGACCTCCCTCTTGGCACATGTCTGTTTGTCTGTCCCTGATGAAGGGGGCTGCTCCCCCGAAACGTTGGAATTCAGGACACTGCTTACCATTTGACCTAATATGGACTTTGGACACTTTGTGATGGATGTTTCATACCACATTTGTCTTGCTATGATACACTTGGTGGAATTATATAACGGAGTGCTGGTCATTTGTACAGATTGGATTCACAGCGGAGCCACCGCTGACCTGGCACCCACGCAAAACTAGTAAGTGTGCACCAGCAACTTGGTTTATTCTGTTAATCTGTATGAAAACATAAGGGTACGTGTAACTCAGAGAGTCTGGAGATCTGTAGTAAAAACCTGCAGTATTGGGTTGAGTTGGTTAACCAGGTTGGGAGTCACTAGAAAAGAAATGCCCTAATGTCCTGGTTAGTTTGTTTCCTGGCAGTGAGAAAAGGATGGATGGATGATGTCAGAGAGTCTCTGATAGACTGGTGGATGATTTCTGGTTCAGTGTGCCTGTAATTGTGTGGGCAGTAGTATTGCTGGGGTGTCCGGGGACATGGCTGCCCTGTCGCTTAGGGTAACAATAGAGGTGTGTAGCCTGGCAATGGGCTGCTGGGATCCCAGGTTTTATTTTTGCCCGGTGGCCGTGGTATGTAAATACGTTGTAGATTTTAGCCTGTTGTTAGTATCATATATTTAAAAAAAAAAATTATATATATTTGTACTGATATAGGTAAACCACATACTGTATAAAGGACTTACATTAACCAGGAAACAAAGAATGAGGGAACAGGTAATCACCAGTATAAATCCCAGAATCCACACCACTGGATATATGAATAGATTGATCCAGAAGAGCAGCTGCTTCAGTGCTATAGTGTGTGAGGTCAGAGCTTTCACTTTTAGTGGTACCTAAATCCTCAGTGGTTATGCTGATACAGATGGAGGAGGAGCTTACACTCTATTAGGGTATAAGGGAGGATACAGGAGAAGAGCTTACAATCTATTAGGGTATAAGGGAGGATACAGAAGGAGAAGAGCTTACACTCTATTAGGGTATAAGGGAGTATACAGAAGGAGAAGAGCTTACACTCTATTAGGGTATAAGGGAGGATACAGGAGGAGAAGAGCTTACACTCTATTAGGGTATAAGGGAGGATACAGAAGGAGAAGAGCTTACACTCTATTAGGGTATAAGGGAGGATAAAGGAGGAGAAGAGCTTACACTCTATTAGGGTATAAGGGAGGATACAAGAGGAGAAGAGCTTACACTCTATTAGGGTATAAGGGAGGATACAGAAGGAGAAGAGCTTACACTCTATTAGGGTATAAGGGAGGATACAGGAGGAGAAGAGCTTACACTCTATTAGGGTATAAGGGAGGATACAGGAGGAGAAGAGCTTACACTCTATTAGGGTATAAGGGAGGATACAGGAGGAGAAGAGCTTACACTCTATTAGGGTATAAGGGAGGATACAGGAGGAGAAGAGCTTACACTCTATTAGGGTAAAGGGAGGATACAGGAGGAGAAGAGCTTACACTCTATTAGGGTATAAGGGAGGATACAGAAAAGCCAGATCAGGTGCATGGATTGCTTTGGCGATAGTTCTGTCTATAGATAATAGAAAGGTGAATGGATGACCAGACTATTCTGCAATGCCCCCCCCCCCCCCCCCCGCTGGGTGCACCCTGTGGCTGTGGGTGCTGTATTTGTGTGATGCAGTAAGTTAATTGATTTCTTACCATCCCGAGGAAACCTTTATTCAGAAAACCTGGAAGGAAGGAGACAACAATGAGCAAACTAATTTAACATGTCACACATTCATTCTATACATTGACCTTAGGGTTGATTCAGAGCCCATTTCTCACCATTTTTTTGCATGAACATTTCCGTTCTCGTCCATTTTTCCCCTCATCTGATTCAGCGGAGCCTTTTTTTTCAGCGAGAACATTTTTATCATCGTTTGGTAGCAAGACCTCTAAAGAAATGGCGAGAAAGTGGCTCTGAATCAACCCTACTGTGTGTAGTGATGTACAGAGTACTTCCGAGCACTAACACTACAAATGGTATGATAAGATGTTTAGGCCCTTATTTAAGAAAGGATAGCGTCAGGTAGCACCTGGTTAATGACAGGTAGCGACTGATCAACGCCGGACACGGCACGCAATTCCACATTTATCAAGCAGAATCTGTTTAGCGACTGGGATAGCGCCATGTAGCGTCTGATTCATCATTTTCACAGCCTCAGCGAACAGCGCCGGCATTCATCCTTGCACAGCGCCAGGTATGACCTCTCGCTACCTGTCGCTCTCCCATACATTTCAAAGGACGATCCTTTTCTTCTCTTTAAACAGGGTTTTTGTTTTTTTTTATTTTCCCAAAAATCACCAATAATTCTGTGACCTCTTCTGCCATTGAAAAATAGATTTTTTCACATTTTTTTCATTTTTTAAATATTTCTTCAGAAATGACATCACAGCTCTGCCATTAAAGTGTTCATGTTACAATGTTGTTACAATGTAATTCCATATGTTTTTGCTTTGTTACTGGTGGATAGATGCTGAAAAACAGACTTTAACCACACAGCCTCCTGCGCTCTGGGCTTCAGAGAAGCATTTTTTAGTGCCAGAGATTTGTGAGGCTGTTTTTTTTGCTGAATATGGTGTGAGTCGGTCGCTATGAGCAGTCGCTAACATGCGCTCCCATACAGCGCTGTACTGGTCAAATAGCGACTCCTCACAATGTATTCAACATTGCTGAACAGCGATTGAGTCGCTTTAAACTAGCGACCCACGGTCGAGCACTGCGACTACTAGCGGGCGCTCTAAAAATGCCTCTACAGATGCTCATCTGTCGCTACCTGGCGTTAGTGATGAATCAGCCTGCCCACCTTCGCCTAAGTGCCAGCGGCAGCATTCCCCTGCTTCCCTCTAACATTCACAAATGTCTGGCGCAGGCTAAAGGGATAGCGGGGATGCGACCATGGCTCGTGCATGCGCCGTTTCAGCGGGGAAACAAGGTAAGTCTATGGGGTGACCTGAGGGGTTTCACACAGCAGGACAACCCGATTTTAGATGCCCCGGGGGGAATCGATTGTCCCGGAAATGTTATAGATTCCAGGGCCGATCGGCGTGGGTTTTGGTCCACTTTAAAGGTCCAAAGTTCCTTTTTAAAAAGAAAATTGTTAAACTACATTTGAACAGAACAAAGGTTGATCTCAACAACACAAGTAATGAGCTGGTTGGACACAAATGATGGATGGCAGCTACAACACCCACCTCGGGATTCTCCAGACTTCTCTATAACATCCTTCATCTTTTCTATCTTCTCCCCCATTCTTGCCTTTGGGGGCACATTCCCAGACACGCAGACCATCTCTGACCGGGTCAGGGTCACCAGCGTCATCCCGGAGAATTCTCCCCACTTCCAATCGTCTCTCATTTTATCCTCCGAGACGCGACTCCCCAAATCGGTGATAATGACGAGCACACGTCCTACCAAATAGACCGAGATCAGTATTAGGTTTAATATTATGACCAGCGCAGACCCTAAGAGAAATCTCCGATCAATAAGCCGCGCTCAGTCAATCGCGTACAAATCTATAACAAATCCTTTATTGAAACACTGACAATACAACATTGAAAACAAGGACGGTAAAAGGCAATAAAAGTGCCATAAGTATACGGCTCTAATACAATCACAATAATTTGAATAAAAAAAACTAAGATCATGAAAATTCAGATCTTTAAAGTGGACCAACACCCAGGATTTTGACTATCCTGGGTTTTGGTCCACTTCAGCGGGGCACCCCAGAAACCCTGAAAAACTCACCTCTCCCTGCTCCCACGTAACCGCCGCTGCCAATCCCCGCCAACGGACAAGCAGGAGGCAGCGACGGACAAGCGAGCGCGGCTGCCGTCTCCTCCTGCTTGTCACTCTTACAGGGCGCCATTCACAAACGGCCGGCGCGGGTGCACGCCCTGCTGGAGGGCGCCGCTGGATCAAGGATAAGGTAGGGATTTCAGGAATCTGGGGGGTTTCACACAGTGGGGCACCCCCGATCGGGGTGCCCCACAGTCAGGGATCTGATCGGTCCGGGAATCTTATAGATTCCCGGGCCGATTTTGGTAGGGTGTTGGTCCACTTTAAAGTGATATAGTGCTAAGCAAGCAAAAAAAAAATGTCCTGTCACGCGGCGCCGGGGGGAGAATTGCCGATATATAAGAGAGGGAAACAGTAGCGAGTTAGCAAACCTCTGACGAAGGGTCAGATGGACCCGAAACAACCGTAAGGTTATTGTATCAACTTTGAGGTAGATTCATCACTAACGCCAGGTAGCGACAGATGAGCGTCTGTAGCGGCATTTTCAGAGCGCCCGCTAGTAGTCGCTGTGCTCAGCCGTGGGTCGCTAGTTTTTAGCGACAGGTAGGCTGATTCATTACTAACGCCAGGTAGCTGCAGATGAGCGTCTGTAGCGGGCATTTTAAGAGCGCCCGCTAGTAGTCGCTGTGCTCGGCCGTGAGTTGCTAGTTTATAGCGACTCAGTCGCTGTGCAGTAATGTTGAATACATTGTGGCGAGTCGCTATTTGACCAGTACAGTGCTGTATGGGAGCGCATGCTAGCGACTGCTCTGGCGCTGAAAAATGCTTCTCTGAAGCCCAGAGCGCAGGAGGCGGTGTGATTAAAGTCTGTTTTTCAGCATCTATCCACCAGTAACAAAGCGAAAACATATGGAATTACATTGTAACAACATTGTAACATGACACTTTAATGGCAGAGCTGTGATGTCATTTCTGAAGAAATATTTAACAAATCATAAAAATGTGAAAAAACTGCCTTTTCAATGTCAGGAGAGGTCACAGAATTATTTGTGATTTTTGGGGAAAAAAAAAACCCGGTTAAAGAGAAGAAAAGGTTCGTTTATTGAAATGTATGGAGGAGCGACAGGTAGCGAGAGGTTATACCTGGCGCTGTGCAAGGCTGAACGCTGGCGCTGTTCGCAAAGGCTTTGAAAATGATGAATCGGACGCTACATGGCGCTATCCCAGTCGCTAAACAGATTCTGCTTGATAAATGTGTAATTGCTGCCGTGTCCGGCGTTCACCTGTCGCTACCTGTCGCTACCTCTCATTAACCAGGCGCTACCTGACGCTATCCTTTCTTAAGTAACCCCCATAGTGTGCTAGTTTACATAGGCCCTTATTTAAGAAGGGATAGCGTCAGGTAGCGCCTGGTTAATGAGAGGTAGCGACTGGTTAGTGACAGGTAGCGACAGATAGCGACTGGTGAACGCCAGACACGACAGCAATTACACATTTATCAAGCAGAATCTGTTTAGCGACTGGGATAGCGCCATGTAGCGTCTGATTCATCATTATCCCAGCCTCAGCAAACAGCGCCGGCGTTCAGCCTTGCACAGCGCCAGGTATGACCTCTCGCTACCTGTCGCTCTCCCATACATTTCATTGGACGAAACTTTTCTTCTCTTTAAACCAGGTTTTTTTTTTTTTGCCAAAAAATCACGAATAATTCTGTGACCTCTTCTGGCATTGAAAAAGCTGTTTTTTAAAAATGTCTTCAGAAATGACATCACAGCTCTGCCATTAAAGTGTTCATGTTACAATGTTGTTACAATGTAATTCCATATGTTTTCGCTTTGTTACTGGTGGATAGATGCTGAAAAACAGACTTTAATCACACCGCCTCCTGCGCTCTGGGCTTATTATTTTTCAGCGCCAGAGTTTTGTGAGGCTGTTTTTTTCCTGAATATGGTGTGAGTCTGTCGCTATGAGCAGTCGCTAACATGCGCTCCCATACAGCGCTGTACTGGTCAAATAGCGACTGCTCACAATGTATTCAACATTAGTGAACAGCGACGGGGAGGCCGATTCATTAATAGCGCCAGGTAGCGACAGATGAGCGACTGTAGCGTGATTTTTTCAGCGCCAGCCAGTATTCGCTGTGCTTGGCCGGCGTTAGCTTGATGACAGCGACTCAGTCGGTGTGCGGTAATGTTGAATACGGGCTGGGGGGTCGCTGTTTCACAGGTCCAGCGTTGTATGTGAGCGCCTGACAACGAATGGCCAGAGCGAACGGCTAGCTTCATATTCATCAACAAATCACGCTCCGAATGTGCTGTCGCTGTCCATTCCTTGTTTAAACCCCAGAGCGCTGGCGGCGATGTGTATTAACTAGTTTTTAACCCCTAAACAACCATATTTTTTGAATGTAACATTATACATGTTTTTAGAATCATTTTGTAATATGAATACATTAATCTCAGACCTGTTAGATCAATTCTGCACATATTTTTTTTTTTTTTTTTTTGACTTAAAAATAAATCCTAACATTGCAGAAGTGGTCTCCGATTTTTTGACATTAAAAAAAAAAAAAAAAAAA
This sequence comes from Gastrophryne carolinensis, assembly GCA_027917425.1. NCBI lineage: Eukaryota > Metazoa > Chordata > Amphibia > Anura > Microhylidae > Gastrophryne > Gastrophryne carolinensis. The sequence continues at coordinate 9,791,378 of CM051240.1, read as the reverse complement.
ATTATTACCAATTAATTATGAATAATTATAGATTGCTCCATTGAAATGCATTGGACATCGCCAGGGAGCGACAGCTCATACCTGGCGCTGTGAGGGAATTTGCAGCGGCGCTGTTCGGTCCAGGCGGCTTCATGATGAATGCCGCGCTAGCCGTCGCTCTCGCCGGCGCTAGCCTCATTTTGCTTGATAAATGCGTCATTGTGACCGCCGCCGGGCGTACTTGAGTCGGTAGTCGCCGTTAGCTGCCGCTACCTGGCGCTCGTCAGACACTACCTGGCGCTATCGCTTGATGAATAAGGGCCAAAGTCTAGAGATTCTCTCGACAGCAATTGTACCAATTAATTGTATCTTTAGCTGAGGTGATCAAAAGATAATAGCAAATACTAAGGGCCTTATTTATCAAGGAATAGCGACAGATAGCGACTGGGGAGCCGGCCAGTAAAGCCAGGTACCGCAACTAGAACGCCGGCTCCCCTCCGCAATCACACATTTATCAAGCCGATACTGCTTAGCGACTGAGATAGCGCCACCTAGCGACTCATTCATCATTATCCCAGCCTCATCCCACAGCGCCAGCGAACATCCTTGAACAGCGACAGGTATGACCTCTCGCTACCTGGCGCTCTCCAATGCATTTCAATGGCAGAATGTATTTTAATTAATAATTATTTTTTAATATTTTTTTTTTTTTAATTTATAAAAAAAAAATCTGTGAACACTTCTTCCTTTGAAAATGTATTTTTTGGGGATTTTTATAATTTTTTTTTTTTTTTTGCAGAATTGATATTACAGGTCTGATTTTAAACTTTTCAGGTTTGAATATTATTTCAAAATCATTCCATTTTTTTTTTTTTTTTTGGGGTGGTTTGGGGGTTAAAAAACTACTTTTAACACATCGCCTACTGCGCTCTGGGATTTAAACATGCATTTCACAGCGCTAGGAATTTTTAAGGCTGATTTTTTAATGAATATGGTGGGTGCCGGTCGCTATGTCCAGTCGCTATCATGCGCTCCCATACAACAGCGAACCTGTCAAATAGCAACTCAGCATCTTGTATTCAACATTACGGCACACCGACTGAGTCGCTATGATCCACCGAACAATGGCCAAGCACAGCGACTACTAGGGGTCGCTGTCAAAATACCGCTACAGTCGCTCAACAGTCGCTATCTGTCGCTATTAATGAATCAGCCTCTAAGAATATCAAAAAGAAAAAAAAAATTAAACATGATCACCATGAAGAGCAAACAGAGCATTACAAATGAACCGACAATTAAGCAAGACCTGAACTGGCATGTGTGCTGTGTGCATAAGCAGTCAGCAGGAGCGTCTAAGCCGGCACCCGCGCGTTCCGTGATAGCCCACACCACTGCGAGGGATGAGGTGCATCATCTCATCATGGAGATCATGTTTAATATGTTTTTTCTTTTTGATTACCATTTACTATTACCTTCTGAATGTTTGGAGTTTGATTAACATGTTACATATAAATGGGAGTACTTAATTAAATGTCTTAAATAAAGGGATAAATAATAGGGATTATTATAATAGGGATTATTATTTAATCAGGCTGTGTGATATAATTTGATTGTTTGACTAAGAGCACTTGCACTTTACAAATATATAGATTTTATAGTGATCCAGATCATGGGCAGGATTTGCACATGTTCAGTACTTTATAAATATATAGATTTTATAGTGATCCGGATCATAGGCAGGATTTGCACATGTTTAGCACTTTATAAATATATAGATTTTATAGTGATCCGGATCATAGGCAGGATTTGCACATGTTTAGTACTTTATAAATATATAGATTTTATAGTGATCCAGGTCATAGGCAGGATTTGCACATGTTTAGTACTTTATAAATATATAGATTTTATAGTGATCCGGATCATAGGCAGGATTTGCACATGTTTATCACTTTATAAATATATAGATTTTATAGTGATCCGGATCATAGGCAGGATTTGCACATGTTTAGCACTTTATAAATATATAGATTTTATTGTGATCCGGATCATAAGCAGGATTTGCACATGTTTAGTACTTTATAAATATATAGATTTTATAGTGATCCGGATCATAGGCAGGATTTGCACATGTTTAGCACTTTATAAATATATAGATTTTATAGTGATCCAGGTCATAGGCAGGATTTGCACATGTTTAGTACTTTATAAATATATAGATTTTATAGTGATCCAGGTCATAGGCAGGATTTGCACATGTTTAGTACTTTATAAATATATAGATTTTATAGTGATCCGGATCATAGGCAGGATTTGCACATGTTTAGTACTTTATATAAATATATAGATTTTATAGTGATCCGGATCATAGGCAGGATTTGCACATGTTTAGCACTTTATAAATATATAGATTTTATAGTGATCCGGATCATAGGCAGGATTTGCACATGTTTAGCACTTTATAAATATATAGATTTTATAGTGATTCGGATCATAGGCAGGATTTGCACATGTTTAGCACTTTATAAATATATAGATTTTATAGTGATCCGGATCATAGGCAGGATTTGCACAAGTTTAGCACTTTATAAATATATAGATTTTATAGTGATCCGGATCATAGGCAGGATTTGCACATGTTTAGCACTTTATATAAATATATAGATTTTATAGTGATCCGGATCAGAGGCAGGATTTGCACATGTTTAGCACTTTATAAATATATAGATTTTATAGTGATCCGGATCATAGGCAGGATTTGCACATGTTTAGTACTTTATATAAATATATAGATTTTATAGTGATCCGGATCAGAGGCAGGATTTGCACATGTTTAGCACTTTATAAATATATAGATTTTATAGTGATCCGGATCATAGGCAGGATTTGCACATGTTTAGCACTTTATAAATATATAGATTTTATAGTGATCCGGATCATAGGCAGGATTTGCACATGTTTAGTACTTTATATAAATATATAGATTTTATAGTGATCCGGATCATAGGCAGGATTTGCACATGTTTAGTACTTTATATAAATATATAGATTTTATAGTGATCCGGATCATAGGCGGGATTTGCACATGTTTACCACTTTATAAATATATAGATTTTATAGTGATCCGGATCATAGGCAGGATTTGCACATGTTTAGTACTTTATAAATATATAGATTTTATAGTGATCCGGATCATAGGCGGGATTTGCACATGTTTACCACTTTATAAATATATAGATTTTATAGTGATCCGGATCATAGGCAGGATTTGCACATGTTTAGTACTTTTTATAAATATATAGATTTTATAGTGATCCGGATCATAGGCAGGATTTCCACATGTTTAGTACTTTTTATAAATATATAGATTTTATAGTGATCCGGATCATAGGCAGGATTTGCACATGTTTAGTACTTTATATAAATATATAGATTTTATAGTGATCCGGATCATAGGCAGGATTTGCACATGTTTAGCACTTTATAAATATATAGATTTTATAGTGATCCGGATCATAGGCAGGATTTGCACATGTTTAGTACTTTATAAATATATAGATTTTATAGTGATCCGGATCATAGGCAGGATTTGCACATGTTTAGCACTTTATAAATATAAAGATTTTATAGTGATCCGGATCATAGGCAGGATTTGCACATGTTTAGCACTTTATAAATATATAGATTTTATAGTGATCCGGATCATAGGCGGGATTTGCACATGTTTACCACTTTATAAATATATAGATTTTATAGTGATCCGGATCATAGGCAGGATTTGCACATGTTTAGTACTTTATAAATATATAGATTTTATAGTGATCCAGGTCATAGGCAGGATTTGCACATGTTTAGTACTTTATAAATATATAGATTTTATAGTGATCCGGATCATAGGCAGGATTTGCACATGTTTAGCACTTTATAAATATATAGATTTTATTGTGATCCGGATCATAGGCAGGATTTGCACATGTTTAGTACTTTATAAATATATAGATTTTATAGTGATCCAGGTCATAGGCAGGATTTGCACATGTTTAGTACTTTATAAATATATAGATTTTATAGTGATCCAGGTCATAGGCAGGATTTGCACATGTTTAGCACTTTATAAATATATAGATTTTATTGTGATCCGGATCATAGGCAGGATTTGCACATGTTTAGTACTTTATATAAATATATAGATTTTATAGTGATCCGGATCATAGGCAGGATTTGCACATGTTTAGTACTTTATATAAATATATAGATTTTATAGTGATCCGGACCATAGGCAGGATTTGCACATGTTTAGCACTTTATAAATATATAGATTTTATAGTGATCCGGATCATAGGCAGGATTTGCACATGTTTAGCACTTTATAAATATATAGATTTTATAGTGATCCGGATCATAGGCAGGATTTGCACATGTTTAGCACTTTATAAATATATAGATTTTATAGTGATCCGGATCATAGGCAGGATTTGCACATGTTTAGTACTTTATAAATATATAGATTTTATAGTGATCCGGATCATAGACAGGATTTGCACATGTTTAGCACTTTATAAATATATAGATTTTATTGTGATCCGGATCATAGGCAGGATTTGCACATGTTTAGTACTTTATAAATATATAGATTTTATAGTGATCCAGGTCATAGGCAGGATTTGCACATGTTTAGTACTTTATAAATATATAGATTTTATAGTGATCCAGGTCATAGGCAGGATTTGCACATGTTTAGTACTTTATAAATATATAGATTTTATAGTGATCCAGGTCATAGGCAGGATTTGCACATGTTTAGCACTTTATAAATATATAGATTTTATAGTGATCCGGATCATAGGCAGGATTTGCACATGTTTAGTACTTTACAAATATATAGATTTTATAGTGATCCGGATCATAGGCAGGATTTGCACATGTTTAGCACTTTATAAATATATAGATTTTATAGTGATCCGGATCATAGGCAGGATTTGCACATGTTTAGTACTTTACAAATATATAGATTTTATAGTGATCCGGGTCATAGGCAGGATTTGCACATGCTCAGTTGCACTGTTGGAACACTTTGTTGAATGATTTAGCACATATATATATATTTAGGCATTTGATATGAATTAGTGTGGTGAGACTCTCCCCATCGCCTACACACCTTTATGTTGGTTTGTCCTGTGTGTTATTGTTCGATTTATGTGTTTTTTAAGGGATTTTAATATGTTGTGTATTGTATGTAGTGACTACAGACTGACTGCATCTTTTGTGGTCCCCCATAACTATTATGCCTAGAATCTGTGGGGTAAGTGATCAGGCCGGGGGCATGACATGGGCTCCAAAGTAAGGCTGTGCCCTTATAACCTAAAATTGGCTGACGTGTGCTCAGGGGCATGACATGTGCCCCAGAGTAAAGTTTGCCAGTGTGCACCCCTACCCTCAAAATGTGGTGGGGCTTGGGGGCATGACATGGGCCCTGGAATAAAAGCTAAGCCCCCATAACCAAGAATTGCCCAACATGGGTCCCAAACTGGGCCCAGGGGCATGACATGGGTCCTTAACTGAAACTGAAGCTTGCTAGTGTTCGCCCCTACCCCATGTGGTGGGGCCCAGGGGCATGACATGGGCTCCAAACTGAAGTTTACCAGTGTGTGCCCCCAACTCCCAGATGTGATGGGCCCTGGGGGCATGACATGGGCCCCAAAGTAAAGGCTGGGCTCCACAACCTAAAATGGCCTGACGTGGACCTGAGAACATGGGCCCTAAGCTAAAATTTACTAGTGTGCCCCCCCAAATGTGGTGGGTTCAAGGGGCATTACATGGGCCCTAAACTGAAGATTGTCAGTGTACGCCCCCCACTGCCATATGTGGTGGGACCCCGAAGTAAAGTAAAATCTAAGCCCCCATAACCTAGAATGACCTGACATGGGCCCGGGGGCATTACAAGAGTCCCAAAGTAAAGTTTGCGACTATGCAGCCCTCCCCACCCTAAATGTGGTGGGGTCTGGGGGCATGACATGGAGCCCAATGTAAAGTTTGCCAGTCTGTCACCTCAAGACCCCCAAATGTGGTCATGACATGGGCCCCCGAAATAAAGTCTTAGCCCCCCATAACCTAAATTGTCCGGACAAGGACCCGGGGCCATGACATGGGCCCCAAAGAAAAATATGCCAGTGTGCGCCCCTCACTCCAGCAGTGGCCATAGCAGCAGTGTTCTGTGTGTACAGGGCTCACTTCTCTCTTCTTGTAGATCTTGGTGTACAGACTGTACTGTTATGTGTCACTTACTGTGAGCGTTGTTACATCGGCGCAGGAATGGCGTCAGAGCAGACAGAGGGGTGATGGAGACATGCGAGTGACACACGATGATGAGAGACGAGCTGTCAACTTTACATTGCAAAACTTCGTCACTGCACTTTGAAATGAGAGTATTAGAAGCTGCAGGGACGTGGAGGGCGATAAGTCGCTTCTGCAGCCATTGGATATCAAAGTACGTGTCCCAGAAGAAGATCCTCGGAGTCTTTTCTTTTCCATTTTCATTGACTTCTGTTACATCATCACTGAAACATCGAAAAGGCCCGTCAACCCGATCATTGAAACCTCTTACACAATCCAACCTATTCACCTATGTGAATGTGGGTGCTGGGGCTATAGCATTGGGGGCTGGGGTTCCTTGGCTTGTGGGTACAGTGGGGCTGGGTACAGGGGGCTGAGAGGGAGACTAAGGGGGCAGGGATTGATTGTGGTTGTTAAAAGCAGCAGCCCAACTGGCCCCAAAGCAGTTCAGGAAAAAGGATTGTGTCAGCACTCCTTATAAAATTCAAATGCTTTAATATACACAAATTAAAAATTATATCTCCATATCAGAAAAAGGCAGCTAAAAGCAATATCAGACCCTGGCAGATGTAATGCGTGCCATGCAATGCTTACGCGTTTCGGACTGCTGGGGTCCTTAATCATAGATGGATGCATGGTATAAAAGAGAACATTTATATAATGTGGAATATGGACTTACCTCTCGCCGCCATCGCACCAACTGGACCCTCGCCGCCGGCGGAAACTGCGCTGCGTCGTGACCCGGAGGTTCCCCGGTGAACCAGCAGCCACCAGGGGAGAAGGGGCCAATCAGAGAGAGGACACCGCTGCGTCACCACGTAGGCTGCGGGAGACCGGAGAGTTGCCACGGCAACGAAGCAACAACACGCCGGCGGGGGGAAACCAAGGCTGCGGAGGTGCAGAGAATGTAAGTAACATTACAATATATAACATAATATCATAAACCTGGCTAGCAAAACTTGTCATGGATAATAAAATAACAATAGTCTATGAATCATTAGGTTAAGGGAGGAGACGAGCATACATACATATAAAGGATAAGACTTCAAGCAATGCATTCAAACAGGTAATGCTAATAACAGCAAGGGTTGCACATAAATTCTTCTGCAAGTATCCAACAAGATCAAAACCATTATGGCACAATTTAAAAAATGTCACAAAACATATATATATATATATATATCCATATTGGGATAAATAAAACTTCAAACAACCATAAGTGAAACAGAAGTTGCAGAGGAATCATCTGTCAGTGATGAAAGAGATATCCCATTTATGGTTAACCCATATGGGAATCTAGTGCCCAAGGTAAAAATCCAGAATGCCTCTCTGGCTAGTAACTTTCTATGGATATCTCCCCCTCTAGGACCCATGTTAACTTTCTATAACTCTTTTGTATCTACGGTTTCAGGCAGGACCTACACCATCAAATCTTTGATTAATTGCAATTCAAAAATGCTAATCTACCTGACCCGTCGCTTACAGTATGTGGGATGCACAACACGTAAATTGAAAATACGCATCTCTGAACACCTACAGGGTATAGGAAGGTTGTGCCATAGTAAGAACTCCAATGTAGCCAAACATTATAACCAACAACATCCGGGCCATGATGTCATGCTTAGAGTCAGTGCTATAGAGAAAGTTAACATGGGTCCTAGAGGGGGAGATATCCATAGAAAGTTACTAGCCAGAGAGGCATTCTGGATTTTTACCTTGGGCACTAGATTCCCATATGGGTTAACCATAAATGGGATATCTCTTTCATCACTGACAGATGATTCCTCTGCAACTTCTGTTTCACTTATGGTTGTTTGAAGTTTTATTTATCCCAATATGGATATATATATATATATATATATGTTTTGTGACATTTTTTAAATTGTGCCATAATGGTTTTGATCTTGTTGGATACTTGCAGAAGAATTTATGTGCAACCCTTGCTGTTATTAGCATTACCTGTTTGAATGCATTGCTTGAAGTCTTATCCTTTATATGTATGTATGCTCGTCTCCTCCCTTAACCTAATGATTCATAGACTATTGTTATTTTATTATCCATGACAAGTTTTGCTAGCCAGGTTTATGATATTATGTTATATATTGTAATGTTACTTACATTCTCTGCACCTCCGCAGCCTTGGTTTCCCCCCGCCGGCGTGTTGTTGCTTCGTTGCCGTGGCAACTCTCCGGTCTCCCGCAGCCTACGTGGTGACGCAGCGGTGTCCTCTCTCTGATTGGCCCCTTCTCCCCTGGTGGCTGCTGGTTCACCGGGGAACTACCGGGTCACGACACAGCACAGTTTCCGCCGGCGGCGAGGGTCCGGTTGGCGCGATGGCGGCGAGAGGTAAGTCCATATTCCACATTATATAAATGTTCTCTTTTATACCATGCATCCATCTATGATTAAGGACCCCAGCAGTCCGAAACGCGTAAGCATTGCATGGCACGCATTACATCTGCCAGGGTCTGATATTGCTTTTAGCTGCCTTTTTCTGATATGGAGATATAATTTTTAATTTGTGTATATTAAAGCATTTGAATTTTATAAGGAGTGCTGACACAATCTTTTTTCCTCGCTGATCAGGGGCTTTGGGACAGCCCTTCGTCTTGCACCCTTGGATTCCAGTGTGCGTTTACATTCCCTTTTTTCTGCCCAAAGCAGTTCAGCCCACCGGGCATTGTCCCCGGCCTCCCTATGGCCAGTTCGCCCTTGACTCTGGTATCATACAGCCATTTGGGAAATCATATTTATTGGATTAAGATTGTATATATGTATTGTATATACCTTGTGATTAATATTGCTACTTTTTTATTATATATTATTTGTATTTATACTGTATTCAGGCACTATTTAGCACTATAATCTTGCACTAGTCACTTTTTTATTGTAATCCAGGAATCCAGGTATTTATCTTTTGTGCCCGCACAAATAACATAATAATTCCCCACTCCTTTATTTTTTGTGAGTTATTTTTTGGGGGTATTTGGTTCCCCGATGAATTAGTGTCTTATGATATTTCATGAACTGGGGCAGATGCAGTTGTTTTTAATTGTGTTTTATGTTGTAATTGTGTGTTCCTTTTTATATGTGTAACAGTATTATATTAATAATCTTGTCTGGTGCTCCTAATTGGGGTGGATGTGGCTAGTGGTCCCCAGTCCCTCCTTTGCTTTGGTAGATTAATGTTCAGTGAGCACAGGAATTGATTATAGTGGTGCACCCTCCTCTTGTGTGTTGCCTCTCGTCCAGTCAGCGCACTTGGATCTGCTCCCGCCCCTTCGTCTAGGCCTTTGACTAAGGCAAGCAGATCTAAGCACGCTGGTGGAGCGCATCCCCACGTAGGGAGCGTGCCCATCCATAAATGCCTGCCGTGGGCACGCACCCTGCTAAAGGGACGGCGGGCATGCAGTCGCTGCTTATGCATGCGCCGTTGGACCGTGAAGGTGAGTTTCGGGGGAGTTTCACACAGCGGGGCATCCTGATTCTGGATGTCCCGAGGGGAGGGAATCAAGCAACCAAGGAATCTTATAGATTTTCAATCTCTGTGGGTTTTGGTCCACTTTAAGCTGTATGAAGTCTATAACACTTATTTTTGTTGGGTGGTCCATATGATTCTCATCCATATTCTGGTAAATGAGCAAAGCTTCATAAAAACTGAAATACAGAGGTGACAGATCTTACCCAGCCATTTATTGGGATGTATTATCTCTCCCTCCTGCTGTGACTATAACAAACAAGATGAATCATCCTGAAAAGCCTGCCAGCCCCCTGCTGAGAGTAACATTGAGCTACATTGTTACACCCAGGCTGCAGCTGATATCATCATTGTTTCTATTGTAATCAGCTGTGACTATAACAAACAAGATAAATCATCCTGAAAAGTCTACCATCTCCCTGCTGAGAGTTACATTCAGTTACACTGTGTTATATTGTTACAGCCAGGTTGCAGCTGATGTGTCATCATTGTTTCTATTGCAATCAGCTGTGACTATAACAAACAAGATGAGTCATCCTGAAAACCCTGCCAGCTTCCTGCTGAGAGTTACATTGTGTTACATCGTTACAGCCAGACTGCAGCTGATGTATCATCATTGTTTCTATTGTAATGAGCTGTGACTATAACAAACAAGATGAGTCATCCTGAAAACCCTGCCAGCTTCCTGCTGAGAGTTACATTGTGTTATATTGTTACAGCCAGGCTGCAGCAAAGTATTATCATTGTTTCTATTGTAATGAGCTGTGACTATAACAAACAAGATGAGTCATCCTGAAAAGGGTTAAACCCTTGTAAACTTTTTAAAAAAATTACACTGGGTCCCCCCTATCCTGCAAAACCAGCCGGGGCACCAGCAATGAAGGTCAGGGTGCACCAGGTGGCTGACTGGCTGCCGCCCCCCCCAGCCCTGAAGGCTACAAGCCCGCACAGCCCTTGTGGTCTGCAAGCTCTTCTGCACCCCCCAGTGCTTTGGGGGATGCAGGTAATAGGGTGACGGGATATGGCAAGTCACCCACTTGCTGCGGACAACTTGCCAGGACCCTTCTGCCCTGTGACCTGGTACAGGGGTACAATAGATACCCCTTAACAGTTCACAAAGGGTTAAATGTAAAAAAAAACACTCACAGCAAAAATGTTATTTATTATTTGTATTATTATTATTATTATTATTATTATTATTATTATTATTTTATTATTATTGTTTTTTTATTATTATTATTGTTTTTTATTATTATTATTATTGTTTTTTATAATATAATATAATAATAATAATAATAATAATAATAATAATAATAATAAGTATTATTATTATTATTATTATTATTATTATTTTTTTGTTTTTTGTTTTTTTTGTTTTTTTATTATTATTATTATTATTATTTTACTTATCTCCTTCCATCGTCGATCCATGTCCCGCGATGCTTCATCAGACAGCCGTGTGATTGGCGGAAGTCGGGGCAGGGGGTTGTCTCCTGTGTAAGCAGCTACATAGAAGACACACTTCACAGTCCATCACATAGTATTATTTACATTCCAATAGGAGGCTTATGGCTGCTTTACAATGTAAACCAGCTGATTACAATACAAACAATAAAGATAAATCAGCTTTTCCTTAGCTATAACAATGTAACTCTCACCAGAGAGCCGGCCGTGCTTTTCAGCTTCATGACTCATCTTGTTTGGTATAGCCTGTCCCAATATTTTACCCTCCCATCCCAATATATGGCTACTTGAGCTCTGTCTCCTCTGTACGTAGATGCTATATAGCTGGAATCGACTAGAATCCAGGGCCGGTTGCTGGCTTTTTTTTTGCTGGGTGAAACCATCCCCCAGGGCACCGATGAAACTCACCTTTTCCCCCGTCCAACAGCGCATGCACAAGCTTTTTCCCAATCAGAGCCATTTTCCTTTCTGTGGGGAGCGTGTGCTGCCGCGTGCCCGAAGGAATGCGCACGCTCCTGTCCCAGCTACTCAGATAAGCTGGGGAGGGAGCGCGCGCGCGCGCGCTGGAGATGTGGGGGTCGAGGCAGCGTGTGCTCCCTATATTAGTCAATGGGAGTCGTTTTGCTGTAGATGTAAACAAAGCAAATGGCTCCCATTGGCTGAGTACCTGTGCATGCGCCACTGGAAGACAAATCGGGATGCCCCCGGGCAATGGTTTTGTTCCGCAGAACAAAGGAGAAAAGCAGAACAAAACCCAGGATTTTGACTTGCCGGGGTTTTGTCCCGTGTCCCACCCGAATTGGGATGCCCTGCTGTGTGAACCCCCCTAGTTTGCCCCCAAAAAACTCTTCCCTCGGTCCAATGGCGTATGTGCAGGCTCTCATCCAATCAGAGCCCTTTGCCTTGTTTACATCCTTCAGCAAAGGGTTGCTATTGATTTCAATGTGGAGCGAGAGCGAGCACATCCCCAGCGCCGTGCGTGTTCCCACCCCAGCCTATCTGAATGTCCGGTGCCGAAAAAGGCCGGGGATGCTCCCGCTCCCCATTAAAAACAATCAGAGCTATTTGCTAAAAGGCGAACGTATCTGGATGAGAGGCTGCGTGCACGCCTTTGGAGAGGGGAAAGGTTAGTGATTAACAGCGCCCAAAGGGTTTCGCACAGCGGGGTGTCCCAATTCCCATCATGCCTAGGGGGGAGGCCAGTGGCTTGCAATGGAGACCTTTTAGATTCCAAGGCCAGACGCACCAGGTTTTGTTCCGCTTTAAAGGAAACCTTTGGCTTCAAGGAGTTAAAGGGAGATTCCTATATCAAATATAAATTATTTATTTAAGGGGGCGCCTGGTGTTTTGTGCTTCAATGCGCCCCAGACTCTGTGTTCTTCCCATGATGCAGACCCAAAAGCACAATGATTCCAATTGGCAAAGACATTCACTCACCCAACAATGTCTCCAGAGCTTTGTTCCCAAACTTCACTTGTTCCTTCCTGGGCGTAAATGACCTTTTGCTGCTCCATCCCAATCAGAGACCTGTGTGAGGGGTAAGTGCGATGGGTTACACTAGATCAAAGGTCCCCAACACTGGAGCTCCTGCTCCACCCCAATCAGAGACCTGTGTGAGAGGTAAGTGCGATGGGTTACACTAGATCAAAGGTCCCCAAGACTGGAGCTCCTGCTCCATCCAAATCAGAGACCTGTGTGAGAGGTAAGTGTGATGGGTTACACTAGATCTAAGGTCCCCAAGACTGGAGCTCCTGCTCCATCCCAATCAGAGACCTGTGTGAGGGGTAAGTGCGATGGGTTACACTAGATCAAAGGTGCCCAAGACTGGAGCTCCTGCTCCATCCCAATCAGAGACCTGTGTGAGAGGTAAGTGCGATGGGTTACACTAGATCAAAGGTCCCCAAGACTGGACCTCCTGCTCCATCCCAATCAGAGACCTGTGTGAGAGGTAAGTGCGATGGGTTACACTAGATCTAAGGTCCCCAAGAATGGACCTCCTGCTCCACCCCAATCAGAGACCTGTGTGAGAGGTAAGTGCGATGGGTTACACTAGATCTAAGGTCCCCAAGAATGGACCTCCTGCTCCACCCCAATCAGAGACCTGTGTGAGAGGTAAGTGTGATAGGTTACAGTAGATCAAAGGTCCCCAAGACTGGAGCTCCTGCTCTATCCCAATCAGAGACCTGTGTGAGGTGTAAGTGCGATGGGTTACACCAGATCTAAGATACCAAAGACTGGAGCTCCTGCTCTATCCCAATCAGAGACCTGTGTGAGAGGTAAGTGCGATGGGTTACACCAGATCTAAGGTACCAAAGACTGGAGCTCCTGCTCCATCCCAATCAGAGACCTGTGTGAGAGGTAAGTGTGATGGGTTACACTAGATCTAAGGTCCCCAAGACTGGAGCTCCTGCTCCATCCCAATCAGAGACCTGTGTGAGAGGTAAGTGTGATGGGTTACACTAGATCTAAGGTCCCCAAGACTGGAGCTCCTGCTCCATCCCAATCAGAGACCTGTGTGAGAGGTAAGTGCGATAGGTTACAGTAGATCAAAGGTCCCCAAGACTGGAGCTCCTGCTCCATCCCAATCAGGGACCTACATGAGAGGTAAGTGCGATGGGTTACACTAAATCAAAGGTCCCCAAGACTGGAGCTCCTGCTCCATCCCAATCAGAGACCTGTGTGAGAGGTAAGTGCGATGGGTTACACTAGATCAAAGGTCCCCAACACTGGAGCTCCTGCTCCACCCCAATCAGAGACCTGTGTGAGAGGTAAGTGCGATGGGTTACACTAGATCAAAGGTCCCCAAGACTGGAGCTCCTGCTCCATCCAAATCAGAGACCTGTGTGAGAGGTAAGTGTGATGGGTTACACTAGATCAAAGGTCCCCAAGACTGGAGCTCCTGCTCCATCCAAATCAGAGACCTGTGTGAGAGGTAAGTGCGATGGGTTACACTAGATCTAAGGTCCCCAAGACTGGACCTCCTGCTCCATCCCAATCAGAGACCTGTGTGAGAGGTAAGTGTGATGGGTTACACTAGATCTAAGGTCCCCAAGACTGGAGCTCCTGCTCCATCCCAATCAGAGACCTGTGTGAGAGGTAAGTGCGATAGGTTACAGTAGATCAAAGGTCCCCAAGACTGGAGCTCCTGCTCCATCCCAATCAGGGACCTACATGAGAGGTAAGTGCGATGGGTTACACTAAATCAAAGGTCCCCAAGACTGGAGCTCCTGCTCCATCCCAATCAGAGACCTGTGTGAGAGGTAAGTGCGATGGGTTACACTAGATCAAAGGTCCCCAAGACTGGAGCTCCTGCTCCATCCCAATCAGAGACCTGTGTGAGAGGTAAGTGCCATGGGTTACACTAGATCTAAGGTCCCCAAGACTGGACCTCCTGCTTCATCCCAATTAGGGACCTACATGAGAGGTAAGTGTGATGGGTTACACTAGATCAAAGGTCCCCAAGACTGGAGCTCCTGCTCCATCCAAATCAGAGACCTGTGTGAGAGGTAAGTGCGATGGGTTACACTAGATCTAAGGTCCCCAAGACTGGACCTCCTGCTCCATCCCAATCAGAGACCTGTGTGAGAGGTAAGTGTGATGGGTTACACTAGATCTAAGGTCCCCAAGACTGGAGCTCCTGCTCCATCCCAATCAGAGACCTGTGTGAGAGGTAAGTGTGATGGGTTACACTAGATCTAAGGTCCCCAAGACTGGAGCTCCTGCTCCATCCCAATCAGAGACCTGTGTGAGAGGTAAGTGTGATGGGTTACACTAGATCAAAGGTCCCCAAGACTGGAGCTCCTGCTCCATCCAAATCAGAGACCTGTGTGAGGGGTAAGTGTGATGGGTTACACTAGATCTAAGGTCCCCAAGACTGGACCTCCTGCTCCATCCCAATCAGAGACCTGTGTGAGAGGTAAGTGTGATGGGTTACACTAGATCTAAGGTCCCCAAGACTGGAGCTCCTGCTCCATCCCAATCAGAGACCTGTGTGAGAGGTAAGTGTGATGGGTTACACTAGATCTAAGGTCCCCAAGACTGGAGCTCCTGCTCCATCCCAATCAGAGACCTGTGTGAGAGGTAAGTGCGATGGGTTACACTAGATCTAAGGTCCCCAAGACTGGAGCTCCTGCTCCATCCCAATCAGAGACCTGTGTGAGAGGTAAGTGTGATGGGTTACACTAGATCTAAGGTCCCCAAGACTGGAGCTCCTGCTCTATCCCAATCAGAGACCTGTGTGAGGGGTAAGTGCGATGGGTTACACTAGATCAAAGGTCCCCAAGACTGGACCTCCTGCTCCATCCCAATCAGAGACCTGTGTGAGAGGTAAGTGCGATGGGTTACACTAGATCAAAGGTCCCCAAGACTGGACCTCCTGCTCCACCCCAATCAGAGACCTGTGTGAGAGGTAAGTGTGATGGGTTACACTAGATCTAAGGTCCCCAAGACTGGAGCTCCTGCTCCATCCCAATCAGAGACCTGTGTGAGAGGTAAGTGCGATGGGTTACACTAGATCAAAGGTCCCCAAGACTGGAGCTCCTGCTCCACCCCAATCAGAGACCTGTGTGAGGGGTAAGTGCGATGGGTTACACTAGATCAAAGGTCCCCAAGACTGGAGCTCCTGCTCCATCCCAATCAGAGACCTGTGTGAGAGGTAAGTGCCATGGGTTACACTAGATCTAAGGTCCCCAAGACTGGACCTCCTGCTTCATCCCAATTAGGGACCTACATGAGAGGTAAGTGTGATGGGTTACACTAGATCAAAGGTCCCCAAGACTGGAGCTCCTGCTCCATCCCAATCAGAGACCTGTGTGAGAGGTAAGTGCGATGGGTTACACTAGATCAAAGGTCCCCAAGACTGGAGCTCCTGCTCCATCCCAATCAGAGACCTGTGTGAGAGGTAAGTGTGATGGGTTACACTAGATCTAAGGTCCCCAAGACTGGAGCTCCTGCTCCACCCCAATCAGAGACCTGTGTGAGAGGTAAGTGTGATGGGTTACACTAGATCTAAGGTCCCCAAGACTGGAGCTCCTGCTCCACCCCAATCAGAGACCTGTGTGAGAGGTAAGTGCGATGGGTTACACTAGATCTAAGGTCCCCAAGACTGGAGCTCCTGCTCCATCCCAATCAGAGACCTGTGTGAGGGGTAAGTGCGATGGGTTACACTAGATCAAAGGTCCCCAAGACTGGAGCTCCTGCTCCATCCCAATCAGGGACCTACATGAGAGGTAAGTGCGATGGGTTACACTAAATCAAAGGTCCCCAAGACTGGAGCTCCTGCTCCATCCCAATCAGAGACCTGTGTGAGAGGTAAGTGTGATGGGTTACACTAGATCTAAGGTCCCCAAGACTGGACCTCCTGCTCCACCCCAATCAGAGGCCTGTGTGAGAGGTAAGTGTGATGGGTTACACTAGATCTAAGGTCCCCAAGACTGGAGCTCCTGCTCCATCCCAATCAGAGACCTGTGTGAGAGGTAAGTGTGATGGGTTACACTAGATCTAAGGTCCCCAAGACTGGAGCTCCTGCTCCATCCCAATCAGAGACCTGTGTGAGAGGTAAGTGTGATGGGTTACACTAGATCTAAGGTCCCCAAGACTGGACCTCCTGCTCCACCCCAATCAGAGGCCTGTGTGAGAGGTAAGTGCGATGGGTTACACTAGATCAAAGGTCCCCAAGACTGGACCTCCTGCTCCATCCCAGTCAGAGACCTGTGTGAGAGGTAAGTGCGATGGGTTACACTAGATCTAAGGTCCCCAAGACTGGAGCTCCTGCTCCATCCCAATCAGAGACCTGTGTGAGGGGTAAGTGCGATGGGTTACACTAGATCAAAGGTCCCCAAGACTGGAGCTCCTGCTCCATCCCAATCAGGGACCTACATGAGAGGTAAGTGCGATGGGTTACACTAGATCAAAGGTCCCCAAGACTGGAGCTCCTGCTCCATCCCAATCAGGGACCTACATGAGAGGTAAGTGCGATGGGTTACACTAAATCAAAGGTCCCCAAGACTGGAGCTCCTGCTCCATCCCAATCAGAGACCTGTGTGAGAGGTAAGTGCGATGGGTTACACTAGATCAAAGGTCCCCAAGACTGGAGCTCCTGCTCCATCCCAATCAGAGACCTGTGTGAGAGGTAAGTGCCATGGGTTACACTAGATCAAAGGTCCCCAAGACTGGAGCTCCTGCTCCATCCCAATCAGAGACCTGTGTGAGACCTGCCTCTCCCCCTATCTTGCCCCCCATCCTGCCTCCCTCCCCATCCTGCCTCCATCCCTCCATCCTGTCTCCTTCCCCCATCAGGTCTCCCTACCCCCCATCCTGCCTCCATCCCTCCATCCTGTCTCCCTCCCTCAATCCTGTCTCCCTCCCCCCATCCTGCCTCTCTCCCCCCATCCTGCCTCCATCCCTCCATCCTGTCTGTCTCCCCCCATCCTGCCTCCCTCCCCCCATCCTGCCTCCATCCCTCCATCCTGCCTCCATCCCTCCATCCGGTCTCCCTACCCCCCATCCTGTCTCCATCCCTCCATCCCGTCTCCCTCCCCCATCCGGTCTCCCTACCCCCTATCCTGCCTCTATCCCTCCATCCTGTCTCCCTCCCCCCATCCTGCCTCCATCCCTCCATCCTGTCTGTCTCCCCCCATCCTGCCTCTCCCTCCGCATCCTGTCCCCCTCCCCCCATCCTGCCCCCCCCTCCATCCTGACTCCGTCCCCATCCTGCCTCCATCCCTCCACCCTGCCTCCCTCCCCATCCTGCCTCCATCCTGTCTCCCTACCTCCCATCCTGCCTGCCCCCCCATCCTGCCCCCTCCCCATCCCGTCTCCCTCCCCCTATCCTGCCTCTCTCTCCCTCCCCATCCTGCCTCCCTCTCCATCCTGCCTCCACCCCTCCATCCGGCCTCCCTCTCCCCATCCTGCCCCCTCCCCCCACCCTGCCCCCCTCCCCCCCATCCTGCTTCTCCCCCCCATCCTGCTTCTCCCTTCCCCTATCCTGCCTCCCTACCACATCCTGTCTCCCTACCACATCCTGTCTCCCTCCCCCCCATCCTGCCCCTCATCCTGCTTCTACCCCGATCCTGCCTCCCCCTATCCTGCCTCCCCCTATCCTGCCTTCCCCCATCCTGCCTCCATCCCCCCATCCTGCCTCCCTCCCCCCATCCTGCCTCCCTCCCCCCATCCTGCCTCCTTCATCCTGCTTCCCTCCCCCATCCGGTATCCCTTCCTCCCCATCCTGCCTCTCTCTCCCCATTCAGCCTCCCTCCCCCGTCCTGCCTCTCTCCCCCATCCTGCCTCCCTCCCCTCCATCCTGCCTGATGCTCGGGGGGGGGGGGGGGGGCTCTTGTTTGGGGGAGGAAGCCCAGTAGTTTTTGTTATTTTTGACTGGACTTCCTCTTTAAAGCATAAGTCCTGTCATGGGGTAACCCCCCCATAAGTGTGACATAAACTGTGACTCAGGCACGAAGTGATGAGGTCACTAGGTGCAGCCTGGTCACATGTCACAGTATATGGCCAAGCTTATTGTAAATAACTCCCTGAACTGTAAATCTCTGTCTGTTTTCTAAAGATTATTTTAAAGTAAAAGGCAAAGGGCATAAACTGTCATTCAGCAGCTCCCCTCATCATGGCTGCGCCCCCCCCCCTTCCTGTGAGAACGCAGCTGCTCCTGAAAGTAGAAACAAGGCAAAGACTAGTGGCAATTCCTTTACCATAGACCACCAATCATAGGGCTAAGCTGTGGTGTAAAGCTCCGCATCATCAGAGGGAGAACAGCCAGTCTGTCTTACAGACCCCGCTCATTATGCTGATTACTATGCAACATCTCAGAGCCAAAGAGTAGTGGCGATTCCTTTGCCATAGACCACCAATCATAGGTGGTTCCCTTGCCATAGACCACCAATCATAGGGGTAAGCTGGTGGTCCAAAGCTCTGCATCATCAGACTGTGGACACTGGGAGACAGGGAGAACAGCCAGGAAGATGAGAATGCCTGTCTTACAGACCTCGCCCATTATGCTGATTACTATGCGACATCTCAGAGACAAAGAGCAGTGGCAATTCCTTTGCCATGGACCACCAATCATAGGGCTAGGCTGGTGGTCTAAAGATCCACATTTTCTTACTCTGGACACTGGGAGAGAGGGAGAACAGTCAGGGTGATGAGAATGCCTGTCTTACAGACCCCACCCATTATGCTGATTACTATGCAACATCTCAGAGCCAAAGAGTAGTGGCAATTCCTTTGCCATAGACCACAATCATAGGTGGTTCCTTTGCCATAGACCACCAATCATATGGCTAAGCTGGTGGTCTAAAGCTATGCATCATCAGACTGTGGACACTGGGAAAGAGAGAGAGATAACAGCCAGGGTGATGAGAATGCCTGTCTTACAGACCCCGCCCATCATGCTGATTACTATGCCACATCTCAGAGCCACAGAGTAGTGGCAATTCCTTTGCAATAGACCACCAATCATAGGGCTAAGCTGGTGGTCTAAAGCTCTGCATTATCTGACACTGGGAGAGACAAAGAGAACAGCCAGGGTGATGACAATGCCTGTCTTACAGACCACGCCCATTATGCTGATTATTATGCAAAATCACAGAGCCAAGGGCCACGCCCAAATATTTCAAAAGAGAAGACATAAGGTAAAACTGTAAACCTCAATATCTCAACCATTTCATCTTCAATTTAAAAACTGAAAGAAGTTAAGGACAGTGCCAAACGTAGCGGGAAACAACGATCTAAAAAATGCTGTTTCCCTCTAAAGTGGATCAAAACCCAGCTGGATCGGCCCAAGAATCTATAAGATTCCCTGGACGATCCATTCCCTCCCTGCCCCGCTGTGTGAAACCCCCCCCCCCCAGGTCGCCCGCTACACTTACCTTAATCCCGGTCCAACGGCGCATGTACGGGCCACATTCCCGCTTTCCCTCTAGCAGGACGCTCCCTGTTAGAGGGAAGCACGAGATGCGGCCGCCAGAACACTCGGAGCCACTGTGCTAAGATGTTGCTCAGACGTGCATAGCTCAGCGGCTCCAAGCGCGCTGATTGGACGAGCGGCTGCACGTGCGCCGTAGGACCACGGTGAGGTGAGTTTATGCGGGAGATCTTGGGGGTTTCACATAGAGGGGGGCCCCGTGGGAGTGGACCAAAACCCTGTCAAAATCCTGGGTTTTGGTCCACTTTAAGACCTTTTGATGTTCATTGCTCTGTGTGGACCAAAAACAATATCTTCCTGTTATTCTGTATAACATCATGTCTGACCAAGAGAAAGCAGCTTTCACGAAAGCTTACCTTTAAAGTGGACCAAAACCCAGGATTTTGACTATCCTGAATTTTGGTCCTTTCCCCCGGGGGAACCCCGATCAGCTGACTGAAACCCCCCAGATCGCTGAGCAAAACTCACTTCTCCCGGGTCCTATGGCACATGTGCGGCAGCTCGTTCAATCAGTGCGCTCAGAGCCGCTAAAGTCATATCGTCTAAGCCTTCGTCTAAGGCGAGCGGCTCCGAGCGTGTTGGTGGCCGCATCCCCCGCTTCCCTCTAACGGGGAGCCATTTACAAATGGCTGGTGCGGGCACATGTCCTGCTAAAGGGACAGCAGGGGTGCGGCCGCGGCTCATGCATGCGCCGTTGGCCCTGGGAAACAAGTTGAGTGTATGGGGCGACCTGGGGGGTTTCGCATAGCGGGGCATCCCAATTTTGGGAATCTTATAAATTCCTGGGCTGATTGGGTTTTGGTCCACTTTAAAGCTCAAACTCTGCCAGGAAAAGGTAATATTCCATGAAATCTCTGGAATTCCCCACAAACATCACAGTTAAACATGTATAGTGCAAAATGGTGAAAAAATGGCCCGGCAACAGAGGGCGACTCAATCTCCAGGTAGGCCGTCAGTTAAAGAGGAACAAAACTCAAATATTTTACTTTCTTGGGTTTTGTGTTGCCATCCTAAATCAAGATGCCCCGCTGTGTGACCCCCCCCCCCCAGGTCACTCAGTCCTACTCACCTCTCCCCGGTCCAACGGGCATAATGTTCGGCAATAAACATGTATCCAGCTCACCAATGCCCTTTAAAACATAACTATTACTAATGCATTTAAAAACATTGTCTACCCAGTGCAAGATGTATGTGAAAGGCAACTTGCCCCTGGCTGAGCTGAGTGACGCGTTTCGTGATTGTGGGCCCCTTAGTCTTACCTCTAGTCAGGGCTAACCCCCGGCTTAAATGTACAAGTTCTCCATGAGGTGTGTGCTCGTGACTCGCCATCGCAGCATGTGCATGAGATGAATGTCTGCCTCCCCCCCCCGCAGTGGTCAGCAGACGGCCCTGGAATCTAAATGGGCCCCCCCCCCCGCCTGAATGCAGGGGATGCCCCCGCTCTCGCTTCCCACTGCAAACAATAAGAGCTTGCTGATTTACATAGTCACTGCAAATGGCTCTGATTGGATGAGAGCGGGGAAAGGTAGGCATATAGCAGGGGGGGGTTCACACAGCCAGGCATCCCAATTTGGGTTGCCCCCGGGGAAGGCCAGTGGCTTCTTTTAGATTCCAGGGCCGCCCCCCCCCCCCCCCTTTGGTTTTGTTCCCGTTTAAGTCTAGTAAAGCGCAGGCCTGGACTCAGGAAGTGTGTTACAGCAATGTACTTACAGAGAGGAGAATCCCCCGTCACGGCCTTGTAGATTGGATGTAGGCTCCATGATTGTCTCAGTCATATAAGAGTTAGTAAGTGGCTGATGGCTGGGCTCAGGCAGGGTTTGGGTCCGCTTGCTCGCTGTGTGCCCCTCAGTGGGATCACAATTCTCCTCTGATTGCTGAATGTTGCGCCGTGTAATTAGTACTGCTGTGTTTGTTTCACTTTCACTTTCTTCCAACCGCTCCCCAACCCTCTGCTACTGCTATTTCAGGAAATGACCCAGCGTCTACACAAACACACACACTATATTTTTTTACTTATCTTCTGCCAGATCTTTTCCATTCATTCCTCCTCCTTTGTTTTACATAGGTTAAGAGGTGCCCTGTGCAAAACTTCAGAATGATACTTGAAACACACATATTCACACAAAATAACTACAGAGAAAGAGAGTAGAAATGAAAAGATGGGTTAAAGGGTCCCAAGCTTCGATACCCTTTCAGGTTGGCACGCCTATGTGGGATGCCTCGCTAGTTTAAAAAAACATTTTGGGCACCTAACTTACCTCACTCCTGGGTCTCTAGTGTGTTTGGTTGTATTTATATGCCCTCCAGCTGTACACACGCTGCCACTAACCCATGACAGCAGGGTCATCACATGCTGAGGATGTCACACAATCATTTTCGGCCGTGGAATCAGCTGCCCCCAGAAAAAAGGTTGGTTAGAAGAGCTATTTGTTATTTTCTAACCTAGCCGGGCATCCCAAATATGCCTAATGCACCCTTAAGAGAGTGGTTGACTGGTACAGATGGTACTGCCAGAATGGTGTAGGATAAAAAGCCGAGGTCAGGGTATCATGGAAAACTGAAGGAAATGGGGATAATGTGAATGAGATGAAAGGGAGGAGAGAAAATTGGAAAAAAATAAATGGTGTGAGCATGGAAAAGAGAGAGAGAGAAAGGAATGTAAAAAAAGAAAACAAAAAAGGACATTTGATAATGGAGAGACAAAAAAGAAAGAGGCAATGGGCCTTATTTATCAAGGGCTAGCGCCAGGTAGCGAATGGTGAGCGCCAGGTAGCGCCAGCTATCGGCGGCTACCAACTCAAGTACGCCCGGCGGCGCTCACAATGACGCATTTATCAAGCTAAATGAGGCTAGCGCCGGCGAGAGCGACAGCAAGCGCGGGATTCATCATGAAGCCGCCTGGAACGAACAGCGCCGCTGCAAATTCCATCACAGCGCCAGGTATGACCTGTCGCTCCCTGGCGTTGTCCAATGTATTTCAATGGAGCAATCTTTAATTAATCATAATTAATTGATATTAATTTTTTTTTTTTTTTTTTAATGTCAAAAATTCTGAGACCACTTCTGCAATGTTGTTTTTTTTTTAAGTTAAAAAAAAACAAAAAAAAAAATTTGTGCAGAATTGATATTACAGGTCTGATATTAATGTATTCATATTACAAAATGATTAAAAAAAAAATGTATAATTTTACAATCAAAAAATATGGTTGTTTAGGGGTTAAAAACTCTTTTACACCCATCGCCGCCAGCGCTCTGGGGTTTAAACAAGGAATGGACAGCGCCAGCAAATTCGGAGCGTGAATATGCAGCTAGCCGTTCGCTCTGGCCATTCGTTGTCAGGCGCTCACATACAACGCTGAACCTGTGAAACAGCGACCCCTAAGCCCGTATTCAACATTACCGCACACCGACTGAGTCGCTGTCAACAAGCTAACGCCGGCCAAGCACAGCGAATACTGGCTGGCGCTGAGAAAATCACGCTACAGTCGCTCATCTGTCGATACCTGACGCTATTACTGAATCGGCCTCCCCGTGTGCTTCAACATTACACAAACATGGGGAGGCTGATTCATTAATAGCGACAGATAGCGACAGATAGCGACTGTTGAGCAACTGTAGTGGTATTTTGACAGCGCCCGCTAGTAGTCGCTGTGCTTGGCCGTTGTTCGGTGGATGATAGCGACTCAGTCGGTGTGCCGCAATGTTGAATACAAGATGCTGAGTCGCTATTTGACAGGTTCGCTGTTGTATGGGAGCGCATGATAGCGACTGGACATAGCGACCGGCACCCACCATATTCATTAAAAAATCAGCCTTAAAAATTCCTAGCGCTGTGAAATGCATGTTTAAATCCCAGAGTGCAGTAGGCGATGTGTTAAAAGTAGTTTTTTAACCCACTAACCACCCCAAAAAAAAAAATGCAATGATTTTGAAATAATATTCAAACCTGAATAGTTTAAAAGCAGACCTGTAATATCAATTCTGCAAAAAAAAAAAAAAAAAAAAAAATTTAAAAAATCCCCAAAAAATACATTTTCAAAGGAAGAAGTGTTTACAGATTTTGTTTTTTAAATAAAAAAAAATATATATATATAAAAAAATAATTATTAATTAAAATACATTCTGCCATTGAAATGCATTGGAGAGTGCCAAGTAGCGAGAGGTCATACCTGTCGCTGTTCAAGGATGTTCGCTGGCGCTGTGGGATGAGGCTGGGAAAATGATGAATGAGTCGCTAGGTGGCGCTATCTCAGAGGACGATTCAGTAATAGCGCCAGGTAGCGACAGATGAGCGCCAGTAGCGTGATTTTCACAGCGCCCGCTAGTATTCGCTGTGTTTGGCCGTTGTTCGCTTGTTGACAGCGACTCAGTCGGTGTGCGTTAATGTTGAATACGGGGTTAGGAGTCGCTGTTTGACAGGTTCAGCGCTGTATGGGTGCGCCTGATAGCGAATGGCCATAGCGAACGCCTCCCAGCATATTCATTAACAAATCACGCTCAAAAATTTCTCGCGCTGTGAATTCCTTGTTTAAACCCCAGAGCGCTGGCGGCGATGGGTGTAAACTAGTTTTTAACCCCCAAACAACCATATTTTTGGATTTAAAAATTATACAAGTTTCATAAACATTTTGTAATATGAATACATTAATATCAGACCTGTAATATCAATTCAGCACGATATTTAATTTATTTATTTTTTTACCTTAAAAAAAAATCCTAACATTGCAGAAGTGGTCACAGATTTTTTGACAATTAAAAAAAAAAAAAAAAAAAATTAATATCAATTAATTATGATTAATTAAAGATTGCTCCATTGAAATGCATTGGAGAGCGCCAGGGAGCGCCAGGTCATACCTGGCGCTGTGATGGGATTAGCAGCGGCGCTGTTCGTTGCAGTCGGCTACATGATGAATCCCGCGCTTGCTGTCGCTCTCGCCGGCGCTAGCCTCATTTAGCGTGATAAATGCGTCATTGTGTCCGCCGCCGGGCGTACTTGAGTCGGTAGCCGCCAATAGCTGGCGCTACCTGGCGCTCGTCAGACACTACCTGGCGCTAGCCCTTGTTAAATAAGGCCCTCATTCGCTAAGCAGTATTGGCTTGATAAATGTGTGATTGTGGAGGGGAGCCGGCGTTCTAGTTGCGGTACCTGGCTTTACTGGCCGGCTCCCCAGACGCTATCTGTCGCTATCTGTCGCTATTCCTTGATAAATAAGGCCCCACTTGGATGCTGCGTTTGTGACCACACGCCTACCTTAAAGTGGACCAAAACCATGGCATCTAAGAGACTCCAGGGCTGGCTGATTTCCTCTCTCTGACCCTTATGCCCTGTTGTGTGAAACTCTGCCATTCACCTGGAATTCTTACCGGTCCGACGAGCCCTCAGATCCTGTATGGGCGGCGCCAGCATCGCTCACATCCTCATTTTGCTGTGTGCGGCCCATGCCTGCCATAACTGAATGGCTATGTGTAGGCAGGATGGGTGTCACACAGCTGGGCATCCCAAACCGAGAAAACTCCCATTTTTCTGGTGATCCCATGACGCCTGCATCCCTGGCTGCCCCTCACCAGCATGGCCAATGTAAATGGGCAGCCAGAGGTGAGCAGCCAATGGGATGTCGGTCTGGATGACACATGCTCCATAGAAATATGGTATAAGGTAAAACAGATCTGGCAGAGCTTCATAAAAGGGATTATCCAAAATCAGGGGGCTTCAGTAAAGCACAAAACAATGCTCGTGCCCCCCCGAACTGAGAGCAGTGCTGTTGTATGTTTTGGTAGACATCAGTAGCTAAATGGTTAATAAAACTTCTCTCGGGGAGGCCAATTCAGTAATAGCGCCAGGTAGCGACAGATGAGCGACTGTAGCGTAATTTTCACTGCGCCCGCTAGTATTCGCTGTGCTTGGCCGTTGTTCGCTTGTTGATAGCGACTCAGTCGATGTGCGCTAATGTTGAATACGGGGTTAGGAGTCGCTGTTTCACAGGTTCCGCGCTGTATGGGAGCGCATGACAGCGAATGGCCATAGCGAACGGCTCCCAGCATATTCATTAACAAATCACGCTCAAAAAATTCTCGCGCTGTGAAATGTATGATTAAACCCCAGAGCGCTGGCGGCGATGGGTTAAAAGTAGTTTTTTAACCCCCAAACAACCATATTTAAAAAAAAAAAAAAAAAACACGTTTTTAAAACCATTTTGTAATATGAATACATTAATATCAGACCTGTAATATCAATTCTGCACAAAAATTTTTTATTTTTTTTTTACCTTAAAAAAAATATCTAACATTGCAGAAGTGGTCACAGAATTTTTGACATTTAAAAAAAAAACAAAAAAATTAATAATTAATTATTAATATTTAAAGATTGTCCCATTGAAATGCATTGGAGAGCGCCAGGTAGCGAGAGGTCATACCTGTCGCTGTTCAAGGTCGCTCGCTGGCGCTGTGTGGTGAGGCTGGAATAATGATGAATGATTCGCTATCTGGCGCTCTGTCGTTCGCTAAGCAGGATCGGCTTGATAAATGTGTGATTGCGTAGGGGAGCCGGCGTTCTCGTGGCGGTGACCGTCATTATCGTTCGCTCACCATTCGCTACCTGGCGCTAACCCTTGTTAAATAAGGGCCTAACTCTCTCTCCCTGACTCCCGCCTCGTGCTCTGTCCCCCTTTATCTTTCTCTTTCATGGTAAACAAGCAGCTATCGGCCCCTCCATTCACATCCTCCATGAGCAGCGCTGCTGGGAATGACGTCATTTTCTCCCAGCCACCCCTGCGCTGCTGTCAGGCACTGATTGGCTGGGCCGATGGCTGCTGACTTACTATGAAGGATAAAGATACAGGCCGCCGCCAGGACGCAGGACTCAATTAACCATTGAGCTACTGATGTTTGCACATTGTGGAAGTGTGGGGCAGGCGCGGCCCACCAGGATTTTGCCCGGTTCTCCCAATGGCCAGTCCACCGCTGTACACACACACATACAAACACACACACAGACACACGTAAAAACTGGGCCACATTTAAAGGGTCTAGGGCCCTTATTTATGAAGGAATAGCGACAGGTAGCGACTGGTGAGCGGCCGGTAATGACGGGCCCCGCCACGAGAACGCCGGCTCCCCACCACAATCACACATTTATCAAGCCAATCCTGCTTAGCGACTGAGATAGCGCCATATAGCGACTCATTCATCATTATTCCAGCCTCACTCCACAGCGCCAGCGTCCGACCTTGAGCAGCGACAGGTATGACCTCTCGCTACCTGGCGCTCTCCAATGCATTTCAATGGAACAATCTTTAAATATTAATAATTAATTATTATTTTTTTTTTTTTTTTTTTTAAATAAGAAAAATTCTGTGACCACTTCTGCAATGTTAGATAATTTTTTAAGGGAAAAAAAAATTGTGCAGAATTTATATTACAGGTCTGATATTAATGTACTCATATTACTAAATTATTAAAAAATCTTGTTTTTTTTTGGTTCCAAAAATATGGTTGTTTGGGGGTTAAAAAACCACTTTTAACCCATCGCCGCCAGCGCTCTGGGGTTTAAACAAGCATTTCACAGCGCGAGAATTTTTGAATGATTTGTTAATGAATATGGTGGGAGCCGGTCGCTATGGCCAGTCGCTATCATGCGCTCCCATACAGCGCGGAACCTGTCAAATAGCGACTCGTCACCTTGTATTCAACATTACGGCAAACCGACTGAGTCACTGTCAACAACCGAACAACGGCCAAGCACAGCGAATACTAGCGGGCGCTGTGAAAATACAGCTACAGTCGCTCATCTGTCGTTACCTGGCGCTATTAATGAATCGGCCTCATAGACACACAGACACACACATACACACACACGTAAAAACTGGGCCACATTTAAAGGGTCTAAGCCTTGATTCAGTAACTTTCCTTAAAATACATCCTACAAATGATGGCCATGATCTAAGAATATTTGGTCCATAAAAGATGTTGGGGAATGAGCCATTGCTCAGAAGTCCATGTATTCCACTTCCACTGACAGCTTTCATAGGGACAAGTGACCTCAAAGTGGGACTGTCCCACTGCAAGTGGGATATCTGGTCAGTTAGGAAACAGGGACAATTGTAAAATGAAGCCACGCCCCCTCATTGAGGGATGGATAGGAGATACATTGTAACAGTTACAATAATATAAACACTGTGAATAGGCAAATGAATTATTTATTGCTGCAGATCTGCATGTTACACCTCAAAGAGGGACAAATGAGGACAAGTAGGGACAAGGGGGACATGGAGTCAAAAGAGGGACACTGGGTAGGTATGTTCTCTTCCCTAGACTATTAGGTGTATGTCACACTCCCGCTGGTATTGTATTTGCCTGTGCAGCAGGAGACTGCAGCTGCATTAATGGCTGCTAGTGTAGCAGGGTGGTAAAGGTGAGTATCAAGAATTAGGCAAAGCCAAGGGAGAGACCTCCCAAGTGTCCCTGATTTGGAGGGACTGTCCCTCTTTTGAATCCATGTCCCCCTGTCCCTCGTTGTTCTCATTTGTCCCTCTTTGAGGTGTAAAATGCAGATCTGCAGCAATAAATGATTAAGGGGGTTATGCAAGAAGGGATAGCGCCAAGTAGCGGCAGGCAGCGCCTGGTGAACGCCGGGCGCTGTAAGGAAACCACATTTATGAAAGCGAATCTGGTGAGCGCCTCTAATAGCGCCATGTAGCGTCACATGTAATATTACAGGCAGGTCAGTGTATAACGCCTCTAACAGCGCCATGTAGCGTCACATGTATTATTACAGGCAGGTCAGTGTATAGCACCTCTAACAGCGCCATGTAGCGTCACATGTATTATTACAGGCAGGTCAGTGTATAGCACCTCTAACAGCGCCATGTAGCGTCACATGTATTATTACAGGCAGGTCAGTGTATAGCGCCTCTAACAGCGCCATGTAGCGTCACATGTATTATTACAGGCAGGTCAGTGTATAGCGCCTCTAACAGCGCCATGTAGCGTCACATGTATTATTACAGGCAGGTCAGTGTATAGCGCCTCTAACAGCGCCATGTAGCGTCACATGTATTATTACAGGCAGGTCAGTGTATAGCGCCTCTAACAGCGTCATGTAGTGTCACATGTATTATTACAGGCAGGTGAGTGTATAGCGCCTCTAACAGCGCCATGTAGCGTCACATGTATTATTACAGGCAGGTCAGTGTATAGCGCCTCTAACAGCGCCATGTAGTGTCACATGTATTATTACAGGCAGGTCAGTGTATAGCGCCTCTAACAGCGCCATGTAGCGTCACATGTATTATTACAGGCAGGTCAGTGTATAGCGCCTCTAACAGCGTCATGTAGTGTCACATGTATTATTACAGGCAGGTGAGTGTATAGCGCCTCTAACAGCGCCATGTAGCGTCACATGTATTATTACAGGCAGGTCAGTGTATAGCACATTTAACAGCGCCATGTAGCGTCACATGTATTATTACAGGCAGGTCAGTGTATAGCGCATCTAACAGCGCCATGTAGCGTCACATGTATTATTACAGGCAGGTCAGTGTATAGCGCCTCTAACAGCGCCATGTAGCGTCACATGTATTATTACAGGCAGGTCAGTGTATAGCGCCTCTAACAGCGCCATGTAGTGTCACATGTATTATTACAGGCAGGTCAGTGTATAGCGCCTCTAACAGCGCCATGTAGCGTCACAGTTATTATTACAGGCGGCTTAGAGGCCGATTCAGTAATAGCGCCAGGTAGCGACAGATGAGCGACTGTAGCGTGATTTTCTCAGCGCCAGCCAGTATTCGCTGTGCTTGGCCGGCGTTAGCTTGATGATAGCGACTCAGTCGGTGTGCGGTAATGTTGAATACGGGATTAGGGGTCGCTGTTTCACAGGTTCAGCGTTGTATGTGAGCGCCTGACAACGAATGGCCAGAGCGAACGGCTAGCTACATATTCATTAACAAATCACGCTCCGAATTTGCTGGCGCTGTCCATTCCTTGTTTAAACCCCAGAGCGCTGGCGGCGATGGGTGTAAAAGAGTTTTTAACCCCTAAACAACCATATTTTTGGATTGTAAAATTATAAATGTTTTTTGAATCATTTTGTAATATGAATACATTAATATCAGGCCTGTAATATCAATTCTGCACAATTTTTTTTTTTTTTTTTTTTTTTAAACTTAAAAAAAAAACATAACATTGCAGAAGTGGTCTCAGAATTTTTGACATTAAAAAAAAAAAAAAAAAATAATATCAATTAATTATGATTAATTAAAGATTGCTCCATTGAAATGCATTGGACAACGCCAGGGAGTGACAGGTCATACCTGGCGCTGTGATGGGATTAGCAGCGGCGCTGTTCGTTCCAGGCGGCTTCATGATGAATCCCGCGCTTGCTGTCGCTCTCGCCGGTGCTAGCCTCATTTAGCTTGATAAATGCGTCATTGTGAGCGCCGCCGGGCGTACTTGAGTCGGTAACCGCCGATAGCTGGCGCTACCTGGCGCTAGCCCTTGATAAATAAGGCTCTAAGTGTATAGCACCTCTAACAGCGCCATGTAGCGTCACAGTTATTATTACAGGCGGCTTAGTGTATAATGCCGGCGCTCAAGCTTCCAGAGCCAGGTATTACCTTTTGCTCAGTGTCGCTCTCCCATACATTTCATTGGCCGTTTATTTGCTTGTGTTTAAACAGCGTGTTTGGCAATTAATTTATTTTTTTGCTCCAATCATTGTGTGACGTCTCCCGGCTGCAAACAAACACTTTTAGAAACTGTTTTAACTTTTTATATTTTTATGCAGAATTGTCATTACAGGTCTGGCACTAAAGTGTTAATGTCACAGTATTATAACAATGTCATTCCATGTGTTTTCGCTTTGTTACTGGTGGATATGTGTTCAAAAACACAATAAAAAAAAAGACTTTAATCACACAGCGTCTGGCGCTCTATGCAACAGCCCCCAACTTTAGAGCGCCGACGCTGTGTGTGTCTAGTGTTTTGTTAAATATGGTGTGGAGCGCCGAGTGCCGGACGCACTGAGCTGGCGCTACCTCTCGCTCCCTGCAGAGCTGTACTGGTGTTAGCGCGCCCAACATACATCACATTCATCAATGCTGGCCAGGTTACTAAAGCGACTGAGGCGCTCTGTTACAGAGCGGTCGCTCTAAGCACCGCTATACGGATGCTCATCTGCCGATACCTGGCGCTAGTAGGGAATCAGCCTCTAATTTGCCTATTCAAAGTGTTTATATCTTTTAACTGTTTCATCAGGGGCGGACCGGCCCTAGGGCATACCGGGCAAAATCCTGGTGGGCCAAACCTGCCTTCCACTGCAGCAATGTCAAATTCATGATGCTGCAGCAGCTGCTGAAACGATGGGGAGATGGCCGCATACTTTGAGGCCGATTCAGTAATAGCGCCAGGTAGCGACAGATGAGCGCCAGTAGCGTGATTTTCACTGCGCCCGCTAGTATTCGCTGTGCTTGGCCGTTGTTCGGTTGTTGATAGCGACTGAGTCGGTGTGCGTTAATGTTGAATACGGGGTTAGGAGTCGCTGTTTGACAGGTTCTGCGCTGTATGGGAGCACATGACAGCGAATGGCCAGAGCGAACGGCTCCCAGCATATTCATTAACAAATCACGCTCAAAAATTTCTTGCGCTGTGAAATCCTTGTTTAAACCCCAGAGCGCTGGCGGCGATGGGTGTAAAATAGTTTTTAACCCCCAAACAACCATATTTTTGGATTTAAAAATTATACAAGTTTTTATAAACATTTTGTAATCTGAATACATTAATATCAGACCTGTAATATCAATTCTGCACAATTTTTTTTTTTTTTTTTTTTTTTTTTTTTACCTTAAAAAAAAATCCTAACATTGCAGAAGTGGGCACAGAATTTTTGACATTTAAAAAAAAAAAAAAAAAAAAACAATATCAATTAATTATGAATATTTAAAGATTGTCCCATTGAAATGCATTGGAGAGCGCCAGGTAGCGAGAGGTCATACCTGTCGCTGTTCAAGGTCGCTCGCTGGCGCTGTGTGGTGAGGCTGGAATAATGATGAATGATTCGCTATCTGGCGCTCTGTCGTTCGCTAAGCAGGATCGGCTTGATAAATGTGTGATTGCGTAGGGGAGCCGGCTTTCTCATGACGGTGCCTGTCATTACCGTTCGCTCACCATTCGCTACCTGGCGCAAAGGGCCTTTGTGCAGCAACATTGGGAAGTCAGGGCTGTTAGAGCTGTCAAGGGTCTCACAGAAGAACAGTCAGAACTCTCAGGGTCCTGTGCAACTGAACGCTACTCTGGTAGGTATAGGTAGCTCAGGGGTTAATACGGCCTCCTCTCATCCCTCCCCTTCCTCCCCACACTCCTACAGTCTGTACCTCTCTACAAGTAAAGGAGCAGCTTCCCCTCCAACCACCACCTCCACTGGTGGGAGTGACATCATCCTCTCCCAGCCGCATCTGCGCTGCTTGTCAGGCAGTGGATGGTGGGAGCGGGGAGGGGGAGCGCTCATTATAACTTGGAAGGAGAGAGGTACAGACTGTCAGCACATAGTTCCCGGAAGGAAAGTTTGGGGGAGGAGGGAGGAAGGCCTTATTAACCCATACCCATACCTACCAGCATACTGTTTAACTTGGTGAGGCCATGACCTCACGAATGGCCAGGTTTCTACTTTTCTCCATATTTCTATGCTCATGTGCAGTCTCCCATCCAGGCTGGCGTCACTTTTCCCGCTGCCTCGGCTGTGCGTATCCCTGCTAGCCATTCAGATAGGCGCTAGAGATTAGCGAAATTTATTTTATCGGAAAAATTAGTTTCAGTCCGAATTTATTCGCGGCGAATCGCTATTAAAAACGGCTATTTCTGGCATACCGAGAGGCTCAATAGGGTTGTAGAACATTTTGCCTTGCTGTAACATGCATAGGATGCATGCTGGGTTAGTAAAATAATACTGTAAAGAAGTATGACATGTAGATCAGAGGCATCGTTATTAGAATCGCTGTCACAGAGCGGAACAATTACAGAGCCTTGAGGTTGCATCAGCATAAGTTGTCCATATATTGCCTGAAAAACACACCCTGCATTTGGCAGCAGCATAAGCAGCCCATATATTGCCTGAAAAACACATTGGCATTGGCAGAAGCATTAGGAGCCCATATATTGCCCGAAAGACACACCCTAGAGATGGCAGCAGCATAAAGAGCCCATATATTGCCTGAAAAACACATTGGTGTTGGCAGAAGCATTAGGAGCCCATATATTGCCCGAAAGACACACCCTAGAGTTGGCAGCAGCATAAGGAGCCCATATATTGCCTGATAGAGACATTGGAGTTGGCAGCAGCATAAGCAGCCCATATATTGCCTGAAAGACACATTGGGGTTGGCAGCAGCATTAGGAGCCCATATATTGCCTGAAAGACACATTGGGGTTGGCAGCAGCATTAGGAGCCCATATATTGCCTGAAAGACACACCCTGGAATTGGCATCAGCATAGGGAGCCGATATATTGCCTGAAAAACACACACCCTGGAGTTGGCGGCAGCAGCAGCATAAGCAGCCCATATATTGCCTGAAAGACACATTGGGGTTGGCAGCAGCATTAGGAGCACATATATTGCCTGAAAGACACACCCTGGAGTTGGCGGCAGCAGCAGCATAAGGAGCCCATATATTGCCTGAAAGACACACCCTGGAGTTGGCATCAGCATTAGGAGCCCATATTGCCTGAAAAACACATTGGAGTTGGCAGCAGTATAAAGAGCCAATATATTGCCTGAAAAACATACTGGAGTTGGCAGCAGCATAAGGAGCCCATATATTGCCTGAAAAACACACCCTGGAGTTTTCAGCAGCAGCATAAGCAGCCCCTATATTGCCTGAAAGACACACCCTGGAGTTGGCAGCAGCAGCAGCATAAGGAGCACATATATTGCTTAAAAAACACATTGGAGTCGGCAGCAGCATTAGGAGGCCATATTGCCTTAAAGACACACCCTGGAGTTGACAGCAACATAAGGAGCTACCATGAATCAGCTACTACCATGGATCAGCCATTGGTGGGTGGAAATCCTGGCTGATCCATGCTTGATTCATCTTCACAAAGGTGAGTCTCTCCACATTTTTCGTGGACAGACGAGTTCTCCTTGGCATTACTATGGCCACCGCAGCACTAAACACCAGCGCAGACAGCACACTACTGGCCGGGCAGGACAGATTTCCCAGGGCAAACTCTGCCAGTTGAAGCCACAAGCCAAGTTTGACTGCCCAGAAGTCCAGCGGATCCTCAAGGTGTGTTGGCATGGTCATGTCAAGGTATGACACGACTTGCTGGTTCAGGTCCTGCTCCAGGTCTTCCTGCTGCTCATGAGTAACCTCACTATGCGGCTGAAGAAAACTACTCATTAGCGACTGAAGACTGAGGCTGCTGCTGATGGAGCTGCTGCTGCTCCTGCCACCTCTTCCCCAGCAGCCATGGCAGTGGAAGGTGAGCGCAGAGGTCCCCCCAAATCAGACCTGCGAGAGTCGGGAACATGGCGCAGATAGGCATCGGCCAACTGCCTACGTAGAATGTCTTTGTAGTAGGTCAGTTTGTCCTCCCTCTCGGTGGGTGTAAAAAATGCCCCCATTTTGTGCCGGTAGCAAGGGGCCAATAAGGTAGAGAGCCAGAAGTCATCCCGCTGACAAATGGAGACAATTCTGCGGTCACTACGCAAGCACGTGAGTATGCATTGTGCCATTTGTGCAAGTGACTTGGAGGGACTTGCAGGAGTTGGATTGAGTAAAGCGCAATTAGAAAATTTGAGCAGCTCCTACTTGAGGGAAAAACCTGTATTCCCTGGGAGAAATGTAGATGGGCTAATCTGTGGACCTAGGTGGAGAAAAGATTAGTGTAGGTGCGCTGTGGATAAAAAGGCAGGTTAAAAGGGAGAGTAAATAAAGGGTTAATGTTCTCCGCGATCCTGTGAGGAAAAATAGGTTAGTATATATACTTAAAAGTATGAATAAAAAAATGCAATAGTATTACCAAAGTGAAGTTTTGTTTGAGGGGGTGTTTCCACCTTCTAATTAAATCAGAAACAACTAGATATCATTGCCTCTGACTAATTAGGCCTCAAAAATTGTTGGAATTTTTAGTCTTGCTGTCTGAGGGATTTCTCCTCTCAGGTGGCGTTATACAGATTGGTCAGTGTTAATTATACTATTGGCCCTGTATTTTTAGTTCTTTGAGCTGGTTTGTGGTGGATGATTCCTTGTTCAGGACAAGTTGAGTTTCTAGCGGGTTGGAGCAATGTTGGTGGATCCTAGATGGTTAAGAGGTTGTAGGTCGGCGTTGAAATGAAATAAGTGGTGTTCCTGAGGTCCAGGTAGGCGGTGTTCCTGAGATCCAGGTAGGCGGTGTTCCTGAGGTCCAGGTAGGCGGTGTTCCTGAGGTCCAGGTAGGTGGTGTTCCTGAGGTCCAGGTAGGCTGTGTTCCTGAGGTCCAGGTAGGCGGTGTTCCTGAGGTCCAGGTAGGCGGTGTTCCTGAGGTCCAGGTAGGCGGTGTTCCTGAGGTCCAGGTAGGCTGTGTTCCTGAGGTCCAGGTAGGCTGTGTTCCTGAGGTCCAGGTAGGCGGTGTTCCTGAGGTCCAGGTAGGCGGTGTTCCTGAGGTCCAGGTAGGCTGTGTTCCTGAGGTCCAGGTAGGCGGTGTTCCTTAGGTCCAGGTAGGCGGTGTTCCTGAGGTCCAGGTAGGTGGTGTTCCAGAGGTTCAGGTAGGCGGTGTTCCAGAGGTCCAGGTAGGCGGTGTTCCTGAGGTCCAGGTAGGCGGTGTTCCTGAGGTCCAGGTAGGCGGTGTTCCTGAGGTCCAAGTAGGCGGATTGAGTTGAGGAAGATGATTGTTTTGGATGGATGGAGATGATTATGTCATCAGAAAAGGTTCTAGTGGTTAGTGCAGATTAATTAGTTGAGGTCTGCTTTAATGTTCTGATTTTAGATGTGTTGTGAGGCGTTGTGGGGGAAATGTGAAAACTTGTAATTAAAGGTAAAACGAATATAAGGAGATTGTATGACTTACAGTTTCGGTAAATTGATTAAAATTGATGCAACAATTATTACAGTATATGCTCGGTGCTTTTTATTCCCCTCCACAGCCTGGATTGGCTGTGGTTTTACTTATATCCTTTTAATTAATGGTAAACAAATTCAAGGAAATTGTATGAATTACAGTTTCAGTAAGTTGATCAAAGTTGCTAGGAAAATTAGTACAGTTGATGCTCAGTGCTAGTTACTCACCACCACATCCTGGATGGGCTGGGGTATTAGTTGTAGTGCAGAGGGTGCAGCTGAAAAAACGGAAAAGCCGATAATTGCAGAGGGCGCAGGCAGGAGCAGTGCTGAGGTTTCCTCTGGGCTGGAGAAGTGTAGGGGACGTTGGTCTGGCTGCCTTGGGTAGTCAGATCGGAGCTGGCGACCGTAGGTAAAGCGGCGGCGGGCGGGTGGAGAGGAGAGTCGGTCGCTGGATTTAAAATTGAAGCCTCAAAAGCGGCTGGAAAGTAGCAAAGTTCTTGCCTGAAAAAAATCGATAGAAAAACGGTTTACCGACCGCCGCTTCGTCTATGACGTTGTCAAAGTGATCGGGGGCGGGTTAGGCACCCAGCGTTTTTATTGGTTGTTGTTGCTGAAAGGGTTACTGGGAGCAGCAGTTTCAGTCAGTATTGTGTGTATCAGTGTGTGTGCGCTGGATACATTGTAATTGGTTGGTTACTTTATGTTAACTAGGGTACTGCCAAGGTTGTGAAAAGTTACAAAAGTAACATTTGGGATAGGTGATTGACATTTTGCGTTTTTTTTTCCAGCCTGAGCTGTGGAGGCTTTAGTATAATACTTTGTAATACATTGGCGTGCTGCTAAGGTTTGTTCAAGGTCCAAAAGTAACATTTGGGCTTGGTGATTGACATATTGAGGTTTTTCTCGCAGTCTGAGCTCTGGAGGCTCCAGACCAGACCTGGGCATTGTGCGGCCCGCGCCATATACGGCTCTTTGATAGGCTCTTAATGGCCTGGGCTGAGCTGGCCAGTAAGAGACGCAGCAGCAATGGCGCACAGCGGCTCATTGGGTCTGGCGCGTTCTCCCTTACTTAGAGCCATTGCTGCTGTGTCTGAAACGTGAGGAAACAGAGCTGTCTTGGTGCACGCAGGGGGCCACATCACACACAACAGCCATTCTAAATACAACCGGATAGGGGGCCAAACCTTATCTGAGCTCTCCTTCCAGACAGCCAGAAGCCAAGGGTGTCTCTGATTGGCTGAGAAATGACCAAAACCCTGCTGTATCGGCCTGGGAATCTTATAGATCCCCTCCCCGTGGGGCATCCAAAATCGGGATGCCCCGCTGTGTGAAACCCCCAGGTCACCCATAAACTAGCCTTCTTTCCTTGCCCATAAACTAGCATGCGCGGGCCGTGTCCACATCCCCGTTATCCCTCCAGCAGGGTGCCTGCCCGTGTCGGCCATTTGTGAATGGCCAGCGGGGGCACGCTCCCTATTAGAGGGAAGTGCAAGATGCTGCCACCAGCGCGCTCAGAGCCGCTGAGCTTAGATGTCGCTTAGACACCCATAGCTCAGAGGCCCACTACAATATTTTTAGTTTCTCATGTGGCCTCATGGAAAAAATAATTGCCCACTCCTGCTTCAGACTGATACTTTGGCCCTTATTTAACAAGGGATAGCGCCAGGTAGCGAATGGTGAGCGAACGGTAATGACGGTCACCGCCACGAGAACGCCGGCTCCCCTACGCAATCACACATTTATCAAGCCGATCCTGCTTAGCGAACGACAGAGCGCCAGATAGCGAATCATTCATGATTATTCCAGCCTCACCACACAGCGCCAGCGAGCGACCTTGAACAGCGACAGGTATGACCTTTCGCTACCTGGCGCTCTCCAATGCATTTCAATGGAACAATCTTTAATTATTCATAATTAATTGTTAATAATTTTTTTTTTTTTTTTTTTTTTTTTTTTAAATGTCAAAAATTCTGTGACCACTTCTGCAATGTTAGATATTTTTTTTAAGGTAAAAAAAAAAAAAAAAAATTTTGTGCAGAATTGATATTACAGGTCTGATATTAATGTATTCATATTACAAAATGTTTTTAAAAACGGGTTTTTATTTTTTTCCAAAAATATGGTTGTTTGGGGGTTAAAAAATGACTTTTAACCCATCGCCGCCAGCGCTTTGGGGTTTAAACAAGCATTTAACAGCGCGAGAATTTGTTAATGAATATGCTGGGAGCCGTTTGCTATGGCCATTCATTATCATGCGCTCCCATACAGCGCGGAACCTGTCAAATAGCGACTCGTCATCTTGTATTCAACATTACTGCACAACGACTGAGTCGCTGTCAACAAGCGAACAACGGCCAAGCTCAGCGACTACTAGCGGGCGCTGTGAAAATACTGCTACAGTCGCTCATCTGTCGCTACCTGGCGCTATTAATGAATCGGCCTCCCCGTAATGAGTTGGCGTGCTGCCCAGATTTGTGTTTGTTACAGTTGTAACAAGTTGGCTGGGTGAGTGGCATTTATGCGTTTTTTTCTTGCTTGAGCTGTGGAAGCTTTGAAAACTATGTAAAAGATTGGCTTGCTGGAAAAATTAAAAATATATAAATAATTAAATAAATAAATGTAGTAGATGAGCTGGCTGGGTAAAACACCTGTGTATTTTTTATCTGCCTAAGCAGTTATTTTGTGTTGGTTTGAATGGCTGATTTCAGAGTTCAGCTGTGACACTGGTAGAGTCATATAAGACAGGTAAAGACATATAAAAGGGAAAAGTGTGATTGTGATTAGTGTTAGATAACCCGTGAGGTTATTTATTTTCTAGAAAGTAGTTTAGGTCTAGTTCAATGTTCAGTCCTTGTGGGGTCATGGTGTTGAGCTCAAAGATCCAAAAGATTTCTCTCTTTGATAGTTCTCTTAGTAGGTCCGAGCCTCCAGTTGGGGGTGATTCTCTCAATGAGCCAGAATTCTAGTCCCTTGGGATCTTGGTTGTGTTTGTCTCGGAAGTGTGCGGATACACTGTGGGTAGGGAGCCCTTTTTTGATGTTCATTATATGTTCATTCAGGCGGACCTTGAATTGTCTTTTCATTTGTCCTATGTACAGGAGGTTGCGGGGGAACTGGAGGCAGTAGATGACCCCAGCGGTGTTGCAGGAAAGATCTCCTTTCATTCTGTACTCTTTGCCTGAGATTGGATTGGTAAAGTGGTTCTTTGTGTGTGTCGGAGGTTTATTATACGGGGTCAGTTTGCAGCCATGGCAGTCTCTGCATTTTGTGAATTTGATGTGTGCTGGCGTACATAGTTTTCAAAGCCTCCACAAGAGAAAACCGCAAAAATGCCATTCACCCAGCCAACTTGTTACAACTGTAACAAACACAAATCTGGGCAGCACGCCAACTCATTACTGAGTATCAGTCTGGAGCCTCCATAGCTCAGACTGCGAGAAAACCGCAATATGTCAATCACCCAGCCCAAGTGTTACATTTGTATCTCGAACAAACCTTAGCAGCACGCCAATGTATTACAAAGTATTATACTAAAGCCTTCACAGCTCAGGCTGAGAAGAAAAACTCAAAATGCAAAAAAAAATCACCTATACCAAATGTTACTTTTGTAACTTTTAACAACCTTGGCAGTATGCCTAGTTAACACAAAGTAACCGACCAATTACAATGTATCCAGCGCACGTGCTCTGAAAAAATGTACAGACTGAAACTGCTTCTCCCAGTAACCCTTTCAGCAACAAACAACCAATAAAAATGCTGGGCGCCTAACCCGCCCCCGATCACCTTGACAAAATCATAGATGAAACGGCCGTCGATAAACCAATTTTCTATCGATTTTACAAAAGCTTTTCAAATACTTAAATCAGGCAAGAACTTTGCTACTTTCCAGCCGCCTTTGCGGCTTCAATTTTGAACCCAGCCGTGAACCGGCCCTTCTCTTTGCCTGCCTGCCCGCCACCTTACCTACGGTCACCAGCTACGATCTGACTACCCAAGGCAGCCAGACCTACACTTCTCCAGCCCAGAGAAAACCTCAGCACTGCTCACCTCTACCCTCTGCACTTCAACTAATGCCAAAGCCCATCCAGGATGTGGTGGTGAGTAACTAGCACTGAGCATCAACTGTACTAATTTTCCTAGCAACTTTGATCAACTTACCAAAACTGTAATTCATACAATTTCCTTGAATTTGTTTACCATTAATTAAAAGGATACAAGTAAAACCACCGACAATCCAGGCTGTGGCGGGGAATAAAAAGCACCAAGCATATACTGTACTAATTGTTGCATCAATTTTAATCAACTTACTGAAACTGTAAGTCATACAATCTCCTTATATTCGTTTTACCTTTAATTACAAGTTTTTCACAATTCCCCCACAATGGTTATAAGCCTCACAACACATCTAAAATCAAAACATTAAAGCAGACCTTAACTAATTAATCTGCACTAACCACTAGAATCTTCTCTGACGAAATAATCATCTCCATCCATCCAAAACAATCATCTACCTCAACTCACACCACCTACATGGACCTCAGGAACACCGCCTACCTGGACCTCAGGAACACTGCCTACCTGGACCTCAGGAACACCGCCTACCTGGACCTCAGGAACACAGCTTACCTGGACCTCAGGAACACCGCCTACCTGGACCTCAGGAACACAGCCTACCTGGACCTCAGGAACACCACCTACCTGGACCTCAGGAACACTGCCTACCTGGACCTCAGGAACACCGCCTACCTGGACCTCAGGAACACTGCCTATCTGGACCTCAGGAACACCGCCTACCTGAACCTCTGGAACACTGCCTACCTGGACCTCAGGAACACCGCCTACCTGGACCTCAGGAACACAGCTTACCTGGACCTCAGGAACACCGCCTACCTGGACCTCAGGAACACAGCCTACCTGGACCTCAGGAACACCACCTACCTGGACCTCAGGAACACTGCCTACCTGGACCTCAGGAACACCGCCTACCTGGACCTCAGGAACACTGCCTATCTGGACCTCAGGAACACCGCCTACCTGAACCTCAGGAACACTGCCTACCTGGACCTCAGGAACACCGCCTACCTGGACCTCAGGAACACCGCCTACCTGGACCTCAGGAACACCGCCTACCTGGACCTCAGGAACACTGCCTATCTGGACCTCAGGAATAGGGATGAGCGAATCGATCCGGACGAACCCGGATTCGATCCGAATTTCAGGAAAAATTTGATTCGGATCGAATCCGAATTTCCCCGCGATTCGATCGCTCGAAGTTTTCCTTTAACATCCATTCATTTACATTTTTTTTTTTTTTTTTTTTTAAATTGTAATTTTTATTAGAGAAAGGCAGGTCACAGACCGTAATCAGGGTACAGCACAATGCACGGCAGAAATAAAACAGTATAATACGTTTCAATACAATGCAGCGGGTAGGTGAGGAAAAAAAAAAAAAAAAAAAAAAAAAAAAAAAAAAAAAAATTGCATGAGACAACTCAACCTAGTAGCGGTGCTTTGTTAAAGAAAATACAGTTATATCCTGAGCCATTGATATATCTCTTATCCGATTCCCTCAGGAGTTCTGGAATTGGAACTACACCCGCGGGGATGATTGCGGCGTGCAACTATACATATAAATGAAATACGGAAAGGCCCGGGGCCTGCATATCCCGCCCTCTCTTTCTTTTCTTATTGAAGAAATATGGCTACCTGTAGCCTAACACAAGACAAACGCAACAATAACTAGTAGACGCTAACGGGGAGAACACACATGGCTGAAACTCACGACAGGGGGGGGTGTAGACAGAAGTGGGGTGGGGTGTGGGGGAGGGGAAAATGGTAAAAAGGGTGAGGGGGGGGAAGGGTCAGGGGCATAGGGGGCTCCAGGGGGGGGTTAAGTGCTCAGTACGCGAGCCTCTTTACATTTTCAGGTACTCCAGGTATTCCGCCGAGAGGACAAAGCGGTCCCATTCAGACCATGTCGCCCTGTACTTCTCCGAGGTACCCCTCAGCAGGGCCGTGAGTTCCTCCATTCTGCAGATATCATTGACTCTAGTTAGCCACAACGCGGTGGAGGGGGGTTCCCGAGATTTCCAGCACGCTGGGATACAGGACCTCGCCGCGTTCAGAAGGGGAGCGAGCAGAGATTTGCCTCGTCTTCGTATGGAGGTAGGGGCGAGATTAAGCAAGTAGTTCGCCGGATCATCGCCCAGATCGATGTCCGTGAGGGACATGACTATTTTCCTCACATTGCTCCAGAACCCAGCGAGGTCCCCACACTCCCAGAATACATGTATCAAGGTACCTCTTGCGTGCATACACCTCCAGCACAAGGGGGAGGAGGAAGGGAAAATCCTTGATAGTCTGGTTGGGACCATATACCACCGAGTGAGAATCTTATATGACGTTTCCTGATATCTGCAGGATATGGAAGACCCGTGGGCCAGTTGTATCATTGCCGCCTTTTGTTCCTCGGTGAAACTCCTGTTCAGCTCCCTTTCCCATCCCTCCAGGTAAGAAGGCGAGAATGGGTCGGGGGGGCAAATCAAAAGTGAATAGGTAAAGGCTAAGGCACCACGGAAATGCCCCCCCCCCACGCAGACCCGCTCAAAGGGAGTTAGGGGCCTGGCGGTCTCACCTGCCCTGCCTATCGAGTTTTGATAATGCGTTAACTGTAGGGATTGCCAAAAGCCTAGAGTGGGCAGGGAATCTCTTCGTGCTAGCTCCTCTAATCCCATCCAGCCCGAATCGTCCCGCAGGTGAAGGATCCGGAACCTATTGTGTTTCATCCAAAGCCGGAAAGTGCCATCCGAGATACCTGCCGGAAAGTCCGGATGGCCAATCACAGGAGTCAGGGGCGAAAGAGCCGGAGAAATGTCTAATCCCCTGAACGAC
Source organism: Gastrophryne carolinensis (assembly GCA_027917425.1). NCBI lineage: Eukaryota > Metazoa > Chordata > Amphibia > Anura > Microhylidae > Gastrophryne > Gastrophryne carolinensis. The sequence continues at coordinate 9,748,269 of CM051240.1, read as the reverse complement.
TTGCCTGCCACCATTCATTTACATTTACAGGCATTCTAAGATGGCGGACGGGACATGTCTGGACATCTATCCCGCGCCAGTGCAAGCTGGGGCAGTCACATGCAGCCTATCAGCAGCCAGCAAGCCCGGTGACGTCACAGCGCTATTTAAGTCCTTCCTCATTTCTCTATTGCATTCGTGAGAGACAGAACGCTGTGTAGCTGAGGGAGAGACAGTTAGACAGGCAGGGACAGACAGGGACAGGCTGGAGACAGGCAGGAGACAGACAGGAGACAGACAGAAAGTCAGCGAAAAACAGGGAAAGGTAGGAAAAAAATCGGAGGCTGTCACAGGCAGATTTTTTTTTTTTTTCATCCAGCCTGAGTGTTACTAGCTGGCTGACAGGCTTTGTTAGCGTTTTCAGGCTGCTTATACTAACTAACTGTGCATATATACTGAACTGATCTTAAGTCTGCTGTGAGGCATCCCATTCTGTGACTACAGCAGCCTCTGTTTAAGACCATATAACCATTTGCACTTATTATAATTGAAATTAGGCCTGATAAAGACACTTTTGCTGGGCATAGCACTACTGGACCCTGCCAGGTTCACTTCTTTTTTGGGGCATCCCATTCTGTGACTACAGCAGCCTCTGTTTAAGACCATATAACCATTTGCACTTATTATAATTGAAATTAGGCCTGATAAAGACACTTTTGCTGGGCATAGCACTACTGGACCCTGCCAGGTGTACTTACTGCTGGTTTTTATGGCATCCCATTCTGTGACTACAGCAGCCTCTGTTTAAGACCATATAACCATTTGCACTTATTATAATTGAAATTAGGCCTGATAAAGACACTTTTTCTGGGCATAGCACTACTGGACCCAGCCCGGTTCACTTCTTTTTTGGGGCATCCCATTCTGTGACTACAGCAGCCTCTGTTTAAGACCATATAACCATTTGCACTTATTATAATTGAAATTAGGCCTGATAAAGACACTTTTGCTGGGCATAGCACTACTGGACATTGCCAGGTTCACTTCTTTTTTGGGGCATCCCATTCTGTGACTACAGCAGCCTCTGTTTAAGACCATATAACCATTTGCACTTATTATAATTGAAATTAGGCCTGATAAAGACACTTTTGCTGGGCATAGCACTACTGGACCCTGCCAGGTTCACTTCTTTTTTGGGGCATCCCATTCTGTGACTACAGCAGCCTCTGTTTAAGACCATATAACCATTTGCACTTATTATAATTGAAATTAGGCCTGATAAAGACACTTTTGCTGGGCATAGCACTACTGGACCCTGCCAGGTTCACTTCTTTTTTGGGGCATCCCATTCTGTGACTACAGCAGCCTCTGTTTAAGACCATATAACCATTTGCACTTATTATAATTGAAATTAGGCCTGATAAAGACACTTTTGCTGGGCATAGCACTACTGGACCCTGCCAGGTTCACTTCTTTTTTGGGGCATCCCATTCTGTGACTACAGCAGCCTCTGTTTAAGACCATATAACCATTTGCACTTATTATAATTGAAATTAGGCCTGATAAAGACACTTTTGCTGGGCATAGCACTACTGGACCCTGCCAGGTTCACTTCTTTTTTGGGGCATCCCATTCTGTGACTACAGCAGCCTCTGTTTAAGACCATATAACCATTTGCACTTATTATAATTGAAATTTGGCCTGATAAAGACACTTTTGCTGTGCATAGACTTACTGCTGCCTGCCAGGTGCACTTCTGTTGGGGCATCCCATTCTGTAACATACCATACCCCTCTTTATTTACACTAAGCAGCTCTCTTATTTACACTAAGCAGGCCTGTTGGAGGCTGAGTGTTACTGCTCACTTTTGGTGTGCATTATATTCTGTTTCATATAGACCCACCGCTGCCCGGGGGTTCTTAAAATATCACCTACTACCACGCCAGTTAGACTATGTCGGGCAGACAAGTGCCTGGAAGTGAAAAGAGGAGTGGCAGAGGCCAAGATTCCGCAGGCAGAGCTCGCATCAGACTGGGGGCCAGTAGCAGCAGGAGTCACGCTGAGAGACCTAATCTGCCAGTATCTGCTAGCGGTCGGGTCTGCACCAGTAACGCATCTGCCGTGGTAGATTGGTTGACGCGCTCATCAACAACATCATCACAACTTACGTCTGAGACCCCCAGTCTAGGGTCGGTAGGTTCCTCTGACACAACCCTGAGTTGGCATGCCCCGAGAGCAGTCCCTGTCCTCCCATTGCCTCTGGCCTACGCCGTTCCCTCCCCCAGCGACGTATCCTATGCTTTGGGTTCAGCTCCACTCTTTAGTGAGGAGGACCATCAGATAGAGGACAGTCAGCAGCTACTGCCCAGCCAAGAAATGGAGGTGGCTTCTCTAGCTAGGCAGACAAATAGTGATGTGGACAGTGTCATGGGTGCTGCGAGCGTTCCAGCTCCTGCGCCAGACACTGTTGACGAATCCACGAACATCAGTGACATACAGCCACAACGATGAAGCCGATCGCACTTGGGAGCCGGGTGATGAAGGGGCTTCATCGTCATCATCAGGAGAAGAGGGGCGCAGGTTGCCCCGGAGTCAGCAGCTGAGGCAGCAAGGTGGTAGCAGTCAGCATGGGGGCACAATTCCAAAGGCTGGAGCCGGCCAGGGCCGGGGCCGGGGTAGAGCACCTGCTGTGCGGCAGTCTACCTTATCAGGAGGTAGTGGAGCAGGGGTTCCTGGAGTTGGCAACAGCAGCATTGAATCAGTGAGGCCAGGGGGTGGGAAAAGTAGCTACTCGGCAGTGTGGCAGTTTTTCCTGAAGCATCCGCAGGAGGGTAACATGGCCACATGCAAGATATGTAGGCAGAAGGTGAAGCGTGGCCAGGGTCCAAATGTTGGCACCACGGCCCTGCGTCAACATATGATGCGTCACCATAAAGCGACCTGGGAGAACCGAGGCTCCCAAGGGGTGGTCCAGTCTGCTTCCTCACCAAGTGAGCTCCCAATTTCTGTCAGCCAAGGCTCCAGCACCTCAGCCGAAGGCAGCTGTGCGTCATACCCATCCTCTGTCGCTCCTGCTCCTCCTCCTCCTCCTCTAAGTCATGCATCCCGCCAGCAATCCATCAGCGAAGCCATGTCCAAGAGACAGCAGTATGCGCCCACTCATCCTACGGCGCAGAAGCTGAATGTGCTCCTGTCCAAGTTGCTGGTGCTGCAGTCGCTCCCTTTTCAGGTGGTGGAATCTGCACCTTTCAGAGAACTGATGGCTTGTGCCGAGCCGAGGTGGAGAGTCCCAAGCCGTCATTTCTTTGCCAAGAAGGCAGTACCAGCGCTGCACACTTTTGTTGAACAGAAGGTGGGCCAGTCCTTGAGCCTGTCGGTGTGTAGCAAAGTGCATGGCAGCGCCGACATCTGGAGCTGTAACTACGGTCAGGGGCAGTACATGTCGTTTACGGCCCACTGGGTGAATGTGGTCCCTTTGCAGCAGCAGCAGCAACTTGGACAGGTCACGCCGCTTCGGCCTCCGCGCTCCCTGCCCGTTGGGCCTGTGACACCGTGCGACTCGGCCTCCTCATCCTCCGCCATCTCCTCACCCTCCACTGTAGGCTCAAGTCTCAGTGCCCCTCCAGTCTACCATGTGTGCAGGGCACGGAGGTGTCACGCAGTGCTTCACATGGTTTGTCTTGGCGAACGGAGTCACACAGGGGAGGAACTGCTTAAATGTATTCATCAGGAAATCCAAACATGGCTTACTCCAAGAAAACTTAAAATGGGAATCATGGTTATTATTATTATTATTATTATTATTGTTTATTTATATAGCGCCATCAACTTCCGTAGCGCTTTACAAGTAAGAATACAGACAAGGTAAAACAGATAGCACAGACAACAATACAAAATTAGATGCCACAGGTTAAAACCAAGTGTTGTGAGCACAGGAGACAATAGGGAGGAGTGCCCTGCCCTTGCGAGCTTACAGACTAAAGGATGGGGGTGGAGACAAAGGGGGTGGGGTCACAAGTGGTAGAGCTTGAGTATGGCTGCACGTGCCATTGAAGGTTATAGTGGTTGCTTAAGCCAGGTCATATGCTTGTCTGAAGAAGTGGGTTTTGAGGGCGCTTTTAAAGGCTTGGAGTGACGGAGAGTGGCGGATCGAGCGGGGGAGTGCATTCCAGAGAAGTGGGGAGGCACGGGAGAAGTCTTGAAGGCGGGAGTGCGAGGAAGTAACCAAGGAAGAGGACAGGAGAATGTCAGAGGCGGAGCGGAGGTTGCGTTTTGGTTGGTAATGCTGGATCAAAGATGAAATGTAGGAAGGGGCCTGGTTAGAGAGAGCTTTGTAGGTTAGCACTAGAAGTTTGAACTGAACTCTATGGGAGACAGGTAACCAGTGGAGGGATTGACAGAGGGGAGTAGCACTGGAGAAGCGAGAGGAGAGATGGATGAGGCGAGCAGCAGAGTTTAGGATAGATTGTAGGGGAGCCAGTCTGTTTGTTGGCAAACCACAGAGGAGGGTGTTGCAGTAGTCCAGTCGGGATATGACCAGGGCATGCACTAGCATTTTAGTGGTGACAGGTGAGAGGAAGGAACGGATGCGAGATATATTTTTGAGTTGGAGGCGACAAGAGGTGGCTAGGGAGTGAATCTGAGGTCTGAAGGAGAGAGAGGAGTCCAGAATGACACCCAGGCATCGAGCTTGAGGAGTTGCAGTTATTGTAAGATTATTTACAGAGATTGTGGTGTTAGAGATGGGAGGGGAGTGAGATGGTGGGAAAATGACCAGTTCAGTTTTGTCCATGTTCAGTTTAAGAGAGCGAGATGTCATGAAGGAAGAGATGGCTGTTAGACAGTCAGGAAGGCGAGAGAGGATAGAAGAGAGATTTGGGCCAGAGAGGTAGATCTGAGTGTCGTCTGCATAAAAGTGATATTGGAAGCCTAGCGAGGTTATTAGTTGTCCTAGACCATGGGAATGGGAAGAACATTTTGTCTGCGCTGCGCCAAGGAAGCCTGACCCATGCCCCCTGCATGGCTCACGTCTTCAATCTGGTTGTCAAGCGGTTTCTGAAGTGTTCCCCCCATCTGCAAGACATCCTAACAACTTCAAGGAAACTTTGCATGCACTTCAGCAACTCATACACCGCCAAACACACCCTTCTTGAGCTACAGCGTCAGAATGGTATCCCCCAACATAGTCTGATTTGCGATGTTTCCACCCGTTGGAATTCCACCCTTCACATGTTGGACCGATTATATGAACAGAGAAAAGCCATCACGGATTTCCTGATGATCCAAGCAGATAGGGGGACTCCCCTGTGTAACTTCAATGTCAACCAGTGGCAGCTCATACGTGACACCTGTCGTTTGCTCAGGCCCTTTGAGGAAGCCACTTTATTTGTCAGTCGGCAGGATTACGGGATGAACGACGTGATTCCACTGCTTCATGTACTACAGCACATGTTGGAAACCATGGCTGGTCAGGGCACTGGAGACATGGCGTTTACATCTTACGGCCACATGAACCCCGTTGGAGCTGAACTGGAGGAGGAGGAGGAAGAGGAGGAGGAGGAGTTGCCCAGCGAAACACAGTTTAGGCTTGGCGAAATGGCTGGTTTATCTAGTCAGCAGACAGGAGAGGAGGAGCAGGAGCAGCCAGAGGAGCTAGAGGTTTTTGAGGAAGGCGAGACAGAGGACCCGGGCACACCGTGGCAGTATGCAGTGGCGATGGAGACAGGTAGTCCAATCGAGTCACTTGCGCAAATGGCAGGAAGCATGCTCACGTGCTTGCGTAGTGACCCCAGAATTGTTTCCATCTGTCGGCGGGATGACTTCTGGCTGTCCACCTTATTGGACCCTCGCTTCCGGCACAAAATGGGGGCATTTTTTAAGCCCACCGAGAGGGAGGACAAACTGAACTACTACAAAGACATTCTACGTAGGCAGTTGGCCGATGCCTATCTGCGCCATGTTCCATACTCTCGCAGGTCTGACTCGAGGGGACCTCTGCGCTCACCTTCCACTGCCATGGCCACTGGGGGGGATGGCAGGAGCAGCAGCAGCAGCTCCATCAGCAGCAGCAGCCTCAGTCTTCAGTCGCTAATGAGTAGCTTTCTACACCCGCATAGTGAGGCTACTCATGAGCAGCAGGAAGACCTGGAGCAGGACCTGAACCAGCAGGTCATGTCATACTTTGACATGACCATGCCAACACACCTTGAGGATCCGCTGGACTTCTGGGCAGCCAAACTTGATTTGTGGCCGCAACTAGCAGAGTTTGCCCTGGAAAAGCTGTCCTGCCCGGCAAGTAGCGTGCCATCTGAGTGGGTGTTTAGTGCGGCGGGGGCCATAGTTACGGCGAGGAGAACTCGTCTGTCAACTAAAAATGTGGAGAGACTCACCTTTGTCAAAATGAATCAGGGATGGATCAGCTAGGATTTCCACCCACCAATGCCTGATGCATGCGACTAGATTCAGCATGGTGCCACGTTTTACACTTTCCAAATGGTGCAAAACATATTTATGTCTTTAGGCCAATTTTTGGGCTCCTGCTGCTGCTGCTGCCAACTTCTGCCAACTCCAGGGTGTGATTCATCCAATTTTTGGCCTCCTGAAGCCAACCCCAGTGTCTCTTTAAAGTAATATTTGGGCTGCTCCTGCTGCTGCTGCCAACTCCAGGGTGTGATTCATCCAATTTTTGGCCTCCTGAAGCCAACCCCAGTGTCTCTTTATATTAATATTTGGGCTCCTGCTGCTGCCAACTCCAGGGCGTGATTCATCCAATTTTTGGCCTCCTGAAGCCAACCCCAGTGTCTCTTTAAAGTAATATTTGGGCTCCTGCTGCTGCTGCTGCCAACTCCAGGGTGTGATTCATCCAATTTTTGGGCTCCTGAAGCCAATCCCAGGGTCTCTTTAAAGTAATATTTGGGCTCCTGCTGCTGCTGCTGTCAACTCCTGCCAACTCCAGGGTGTGATTCATCCAATTTTTGGGCTCCTGAAGCCAACTCCAGTGTATATTTGGGCTCCTGCTGCTGCCAACTCCAGGGTGTGAATCATCCAATTTTTGGGCTCCTGAAGCCAACTCCAGTGTCTCTTTAAAGTAATATTTGGGCTCCTGCTGCTGCTTGCAACTCCAGGGTGTGATTCATTCAATTTTTGGGCTCCTGAAGCCAACCCCAGTGTCTCTTTCAGCCAATGTTTGGGCTGCTGCTGCTGCTGCCAACTCCAGGGTGTGATTCATCCAATTTTTGGCCTCCTGAAGCCAACCCCAGTGTCTCTTTAAAGTAATATTTGGGCTGCTCCTGCTGCTGCTGCCAACTCCAGGGTGTGATTCATCCAATTTTTGGCCTCCTGAAGCCAACCCCAGTGTCTCTTTAAATTAATATTTGGGCTCCTGCTGCTGCCAACTCCAGGGCGTGATTCATCCAATTTTTGGCCTCCTGAAGCCAACCCCAGTGTCTCTTTAAAGTAATATTTGGGCTCCTGCTGCTGCTGCTGCCAACTCCAGGGTGTGATTCATCCAATTTTTGGGCTCCTGAAGCCAACCCCAGTGTCTCTTTAAAGTAATATTTGGGCTCCTGCTGCTGCCAACTCCAGGGCGTGATTCATCCAATTTTTGGCCTCCTGAAGCCAACCCCAGGGTCTCTTTAAAGTAATATTTGGGCTCATGCTGCTGCTGCTGCTGTCAACTCCTGCCAACTCCAGGGTGTGATTCATCCAATTTTTGGGCTCCTGAGGCCAACTCCAGTGTATATTTGGGCTCCTGCTGCTGCTGCTGCCAACTCCAGGGTGTAAATCATCCAATTTTTGGGCTCCTGAAGCCAACTCCAGTGTCTCTTTAAAGTAATATTTGGGCTCCTGCTGCTGCTTGCAACTCCAGGGTGTGATTCATCCAATTTTTGGGCTCCTGAAGCCAACCCCAGGGTCTCTTTAAAGTAATATTTGGGCTCCTGCTGCTGCTTGCAACTCCAGGGTGTGATTCATCCAATTTTTGGGCTCCTGAAGCCAACTCCAGTGTATATTTGGGCTTCTGCTGCTGCTGCTGCCAACTCCAGGGTGTGAATCATCCAATTTTTGGGCTCCTGAAGCCAACTCCAGTGTCTCTTTAAAGTAATATTTGGGCTCCTGCTGCTGCTTGCAACTCCAGGGTGTGATTCATCCAATTTTTGGGCTCCTGAAGCCAACTCCAGTGTATATTTGGGCTCCTGCTGCTGCCAACTCCAGGGTGTGAATCATCCAATTTTTGGGCTCCTGAAGCCAACCCCAGTGTCTCTTTAAAGTAATATTTGGGCTCCTGCTGCTCCTGCTGCTGCCAACTCCAGGGTGTGATCCTTCCAATTTTTGGGCTCCTGAAGCCAACCCCAGGGTCTCTTTAAAGTAATATTTGGGCTCCTGCTGCTGCTGCTGCCAACTCCTGCCAACTCCAGGGTGTGATTCATCCAATTTTTGGGCTCCTGAAGCCAACTCCAGTGTATATTTGGGCTCCTGCTGCTGCTGCTGCTGCCAACTCCAGGGTGTGATTCATCCAATTTTTGGGCTCCTGAAGCCAACCCCAGGGTCTCTTTGAAGTAATGTTTGGGTTCCTGCTGCTGCTGCTGCCAACTTCTGCCAACTCCAGGGTGTGATTCATCCAATTTTTGGGCTCCTGAAGCCAACCCCAGTGTCAATTTTTGGGCTCCTGAAGCCAACTCCAGTGTATATTTGGGCTCCTGCTGCTGCCAACTCCAGGGTGTGAATCATCCAATTTTTGGGCTCCTGAAGCCAACCCCAGTGTCTCTTTAAAGTAATATTTGGGCTCCTGCTGCTGCTGCTCCTGCTGCTGCCAACTCCAGGGTGTGATCCTTCCAATTTTTGGGCTCCTGAAGCCAACCCCAGGGTCTCTTTAAAGTAATATTTGGGCTCCTGTTGCTGCTGCTGCCAACTCCTGCCAACTCCAGGGTGTGATTCATCCAATTTTTGGGCTCCTGAAGCCAACTCCAGTGTATATTTGGGCTCCTGCTGCTGCTGCTGCCAACTCCAGGGTGTGATTCATCCAATTTTTGGGCTCCTGAAGCCAACCCCAGGGTCTCTTTGAAGTAATGTTTGGGTTCCTGCTGCTGCTGCTGCCAACTTCTGCCAACTCCAGGGTGTGATTCATCCAATTTTTGGGCTCCTGAAGCCAACTCCAGTGTATATTTGGGCTCCTGCTGCTGCTGCTGCCAACTCCAGGGTGTGATTCATCCAATTTTTGGGCTCCTGAAGCCAACCCCAGGGTCTCTTTAAGGTAATATTTGGGCTCCTGCTGCTGCTGCTGCCAACTCCAGGGTGTGATTCATCCAATTTTTGGGCTCCTGAAGCCAACTCCAGTGTATATTTGGGCTCCTGCTGCTGCTGTTCCTGCTGCTGCCAACTCCAGGGTGTGATTCATCCAATTTTTGGGCTCCTGAAGCCAACCCCAGGGTCTCTTTAAAGTAATATTTGGGCTCCTGCTGCTGCTGCTGCCAACTCCAGGGTGTGAATCATCCAATTTTTGGGCTCCTGAAGCCAACTCCAGTGTCTCTTTAAAGTAATATTTGGGCTCCTGCTGCTGCTTGCAACTCCAGGGTGTGATTCATCCAATTTTTGGGCTCCTGAAGCCAACTCCAGTGTATATTTGGGCTCCTGCTGCTGGCAACTCCAGGGTGTGAATCATCCAATTTTTGGGCTCCTGAAGCCAACCCCGGTGTCTCTTTAAAGTAATATTTGGGCTCCTGCTGCTGCTGCTCCTGCTGCTGCCAACTCCAGGGTGTGATCCTTCCAATTTTTGGGCTCCTGAAGCCAACCCCAGGGTCTCTTTAAAGTAATATTTGGGCTCCTGCTGCTGCCAACTCCTGCCAACTCCAGGGTGTGATTCATCCAATTTTTGGGCTCCTGAAGCCAACTCCAGTGTATATTTGGGCTCCTGCTGCTGCTGCTGCCAACTCCAGGGTGTGATTCATCCAATTTTTGGGCTCCTGAAGCCAGCCCCAGGGTCTCTTTAAGGTAATATTTGGGCTCCTGCTGCTGCTGCTGCCAACTCCAGGGTGTGATTCATCCAATTTTTGGGCTCCTGAAGCCAACTCCAGTGTATATTGGGGCTCCTGCTGCTGCTGCTCCTGCTGCTGCCAACTCCAGGGTGTGATTCATCCAATTTTTGGGCTCCTGAAGCCAACCCCAGGGTCTCTTTAAAGTAATATTTGGGCTCCTGCTGCTGCCAACTCCTGCCAACTCCAGGGTGTGATTCTTCCAATTTTTGGGCTCCTGAAGCCAACCCCAGTGTCTCTTTAAAGTAATATTTGGGCTCCTGCTGCTGCCAACTCCAGGGCGTGATTCATCCAATTTTTGGCCTCCTGAAGCCAACCCCAGTGTCTCTTTAAAGTGATATTTGGGCTCCTGCTGCTGCTGCTGCCAACTCCAGGGTGTGAATCATCCAATTTTTGGGCTCCTGAAGCCAACTCCAGTGTATATTTGGGCTCCTGCTGCTGCTGCTGCCAACTCCAGGGTGTGAATCATCCAATTTTTGGGCTCCTGAAGCCAACCCCAGTGTCTCTTTAAAGTAATATTTGGGCTCCTGCTGCTGCTGCTGCTGCCAACTCCAGGGTGTGATTCATCCAATTTTTGGGCTCCTGAAGCCAACTCCAGTGTCTCTTTAAAGTAATGTTTGGGCTCCTGCTGCTGCTTGCAACTCCAGGGTGTGATTCATCCAATTTTTGGGCTCCTGCTGCTGCCAACTCCAGTGTCTCTTTCAGCCAATGTTTGGGCTCCTGCTGCTGCTTGCAACTCCAGGGTGTGATTCATCCAATTTTTGGGCTCCTGCTGCTGCCAACTCCAGTGTCTCTTTAAAGCAATGTTTGGGCTCCTGCCCCTCATAGTGATGCCACTTCAACTCTCTGCAATTGTGCCGCTCTGCGATTCTATTAGCGATGCCTCTGATCTGCATGTGATATTTCTTCAAAGTATTATTTAACTAACCCAGCACGCATCCTATGCGTGTTACAGCAAGGCAGAATGGTTTACAACCCTATTGAGGCTATAGGAGGCTCAGAAATAGCCGTTTTTAATAGCGATTCGTCGCGAATTTATTCGGGTCGAACCGATTTTTGTCGGAAAATTCGGCGAATCAGTCGAATTTTTCAAAAGTTCGCTCATCTCTACTCAGGAACACCACCTACCTGGACCTCAGGAACACTGCCTACCTGGACCTCAGGAACACCGCCTACCTGGACCTCAGGAACACTGCCTATCTGGACCTCAGGAACACCGCCTACCTGGACCTCAGGAACACTACCTACCTGGACCTCAGGAACACTGCCTAACTGGACCTCAGGAACACCGCCTACCTGGACCTCAGGAACACCGCCTACCTGGACCTCAACTCACACCACCTACCTGGACCTCAGGAACACTGCCTACCTGGACCTCAGGAACACCGCCTACCTGGACCTCAGGAACACGGCTTATTTCATTTCAACGCCAACCCACAACCTATAAACCATCCAGGATCCACCAACCACATTGCTCCAACCCACTAGAAACTCACCTCATCCTGAACAAGGAATAATCCACCACCAACCAGCTCAAAGAACTCAGAATACAGGGCCAATAGTATAATCAATACTGACCAATCTGTATAACGCTACCTGCGAGGAGAAATCCCTCAGACAGCAAGATTAAAAATTCCAACAATTTTTGGGGCCTAATTAGTCAGAGGCAATGATACCTAGTTGTTTCTGATTTAATTAAAAGGTGGAAACACCCCCTCAAACAAAACTTCACTGTGGTGATACTATTGCATTTATTTATTCATACTTTTATGTATATATACCTATTTTTCCTCACAGGATCGCGGAGAACATTAACCCTTTATTTACTCTCCCTTTTAACCTGCCTATTTTAACAATTTTTTTTTTTTATCCACAGCGCACCTACACTTATCTTTTCTCCACCTAGGTCCACATCTAAGTTATAACAGATTAACCCATCTAACGCGTTATAAATGACTTCAGAATTTCCAGAGCAGACACACACATGATTTCTCGGAATAGAGGCGGCTGCAGGAATAGAAGCAATGAAAGTGAAAGTAATGTGTATGAATAATTTATTAATCCCTGTCTGACCCTCCAAAGCTTAGGGTGACAGACAAACAACAGATGGCAGGACTTCAGCAACTTTTGAATACATGTGCAATTCATTTTTGCAATTTAACCACTCTCTCTTAAAGGGAAAACTGAAAAAGAAAAGGAAGAGACTGCACTGACCTAATGAATGAAATAAATAAGGAAATGTGCACACGGGGGTTAAACAACTAAACATAAGCAAAGTTTGAAGGTCCCACTCCTTCAAGAGATCCCCCCCTATGAATGTGGCACCAAAACCAAGTACGTAAAAAAAATATATAAATGTTTATTAGATAATTACATAAGCATAATTACATACACGAAAGGACTCTTTAAAAACATAAACACACACCACAATACATGTAGGGAAGGGCAGAATCTTCTAACCGGGGGCAGGGGGCTGGTGTCCGTTAATGTTGGTGTAACGTAAATAAATAAGATGACCAAGCCGGTCCTATATTGAAGTGCTAATGTGCATTTGTAAACTCCTATAATAATGTTACCAATATCATAAATCTATACCTATATCCAAAATCAAAATACCTATAATGCCTTCTATAAACCTATTTGTGCCTTGAAGTGAGGACCAGCCGGGGAAAAGCAAAAACAAATGTGAACCAAAAAATAAGGAATACCTCGACCGTAAATACGACTGCCAGCCCACTGCCCCAGCGTCTACGCGTTGCGTGACGTCACGCGTCACTTCCTCAGGACATACTGAACACAAACTACCTACCTACTTAAATACCCTCTGACCCCGCTCACCACAAATTGTTCCGCCAATCAATTTGATACCGCCGTCAGGTGTACCGCATGGAGAGCAAATGACAAGTGCATACGTTGACCGCGGGACGCCCCGGCCGGATGCGCGCCGCGGTCACGTCGCCGAAGGATGACGTCACGGCGTACACCCAGTGTCGCACGCGACGTATCTCTAGAGGGTGTACTGTGCGCGCGCAGTGGAGACAGCGCGCCTGCGCAGATCGCACTGCCAAGTCCCAGTGCGCGCGCACAGCCGAATGAATGACTCCCATCGGACAGAAGAGCAGAATGGCTAATTAAAGTTGGCAAAAGGTGGGCGCGGCCAGGTAAGTATACATAGGCTAAACTATAAACATACTTTGCATCAAAATACCAATAAACCAATAAACTTTTACTTATTCTAAACTTTTGTTGCAATACACTGATTATTTAACAATACTAGTGCCATGAATATATCCATATACAAATGCAGCCTACACCTATACACACATATGGGGGCTGGCCAACTAAGTTTGCAACCAATATCATCTAATTTCACAAAATGTGAACATGCAGTTCACCTACATTATATAATAGGGACAGAATATGCTAATATATTATACATTATACTGGCCATAAAAAGCTACTTATTCTAACCTATATAATGATAACTACACATAGTTGGAAATAACTATAACAGTATATATGACTGACCCAAGATGTTCACCCACAATGTATGCTGTCATACATGCGGCTTAAGTTATCTTAGGCTACTGAAAATAGCTCATTACATGTCACATCCCCGTTGGGGCTGGCAAGATGGTATTAAAGGGACAATCTGCATCCCGGACAAGGTAATTATAGCTTTCAAAAGATTCTTGACTGGGTTCATCTGAATCATCAAAGGTCATCCAGTCCCTTTAGCTTCATCTGGCTCGTCTAGGTTCACCCCGGTTGTTCACCAGGCTCAGATTACAAGGTCCAGAGGGTCAAATGGCACGGGAGATGCATCTAAATGAGGCTCTATAAAAAGAATAGTGTTAAAAAACCACAACCATATAAATCTTCAAAGTGCAACCACAACCTAATACACCCCCCAATGTGACACTCCCCAAAGCCTACCTACAGAGCCTCAACCCCCACCCACCTGTGCCCACACACTTATAAACAAAAAATATTAAATAATGCAATGAAAGTGAACCATGTGTAAACCTGATCGTATATATAAGGGCTACCATGATCATGGCAGCCTGTGTAGTGCAAAAAAAAAAAAAAAAAAAAAAAAAAAAAAAAATTTATAATAATGACAGTGTTAACCCAAAAATGGTGTAAACCCTATGTCCTCATTAAGTCCCCCCGGTGTCTGTGTGTCAAGGTTAAAGATCCACCTCAACTCCCTCTGTTCTAGTAATCGTTTGATGTTACCACCTCTCGGGCCTATCTTTACACGCTCTATGCCGGTGACCTTTAAGTTCCTGAATTCACCCCCATGTTTCTCAAGACAATGTGCCGCAACAGGGGGAATCCTCTTACCCTGTTGTGCATTTCTGCTGGCCAACCGAATACTGGAGAAATGGGCCTGTATACGAGCCTTCAAGGTGTTGCGTGTCTCTCCCACATACATTTTGGGACAGTCACACATTATTGCGTACACTACCCCTGTGGTCCTACAATTGATCATCTGTTTAATTGGATATGCCTTGCCAGTCTTAAGATTCTTAATCGATTTTTGTTTAAGCATATGTGAGCAGACCGAGCACGTCCCACAAGGGAAGTTCCCATTTATCTCCTTATGTTGGTCAAGCCAAGTTGGCACCGTGTGTAGATGGCTGCTACACACCCTATCTCGTAGATTCGGTGCCCTCCGTGCAGTCATTCTAGGACCACCCCGGATCCACCTTGTAAGGTACATATCAGATTTAAGTATATCCCAGTGTTCTCTGAGGATGCCCCTAAGCCGATTCCATTCATTATTGTATTGAGTTATATATCTTACCTCGGGGTCTTTGCATCGCTTTTGTTTTGGATGTAAGAGACTCGTTCTGCTGGTATCCTTTGCTCTGTCATAAGCCCTCTTGACCACCCCGTTAGGGTACCCCCTCCGCATAAACCGTTCAGCAAGATCATCAGCCTGCCTCTTGAATTCACTTTCACTGGAGCAGTTTCTCCGTAATCTGAGAAACTGTCCTGTCGGTATCCCTCGTTTTGTGTTTAATTGATGGAAACTCTCATACCGTAAAAAAGAATTCACTGCGGTTTCTTTGCGATAAAGCCCAGAATTTAGGGTCCCATCCTCCTGTACGGTTAACGATAGGTCAAGGAAGCAGACCTGCCTAGTCGATATCTGCGCTGTGAGAAGGATGTTGAGGTTATTGATATTAAGACAATTAAGAAATTCCAAAAATTGTCCCTCTGTGCCCTGCCACAATAACAAAATATCATCAATAAACCTGTGCCAGCCCAGTACGTGCCGGTGATGTAAAAGCATAGCATCACTGAAAACCACTTCTCTCTCCCACCACCCCAGGAACAAATTAGCCACCGACGGGGCACACCTCGCCCCCATCGCAACTCCCCGTACTTGTCTGTAATACACTGAATCAAATAGAAAGAAATTATGCGTCAGTGTAAATTCTAGGAGGCTAAGAATAAGTTCCTGGAATGGTGGGGAGTCAACGGTACTCATGCTCAAAAAATACCGGCACGCCCGGCTGGCACAGGCATGTGATATATTTGAGTACAGGGATTCAACATCTAGCGTAATTAGTAGAGTCCCCTTGGGTACCACAATATCTTCCAGTTGTTTAAGAAGGTGCATGGAATCTCTGACATAAGAGTCAAGGGTAAGTACAAAAGGTTGCAGATGCTTGTCTATGAGTATACATGCTTTTTCCGTTAGTCCTCCAATGCCCGCCACAATTGGTCTACCGGGCGGGCATCGTGGATTTTTGTGTATTTTGGGCAAGATGTAAAAAGTTGCCACTACTGGAAAGTCTACTAGGAGGAAATCACGAAGTTTGGAACTAATGATTTGATCTGACCAAGCCCCCTGTACCAGCTCTTCATATTCAATCTTGTACATGCTCATGGGATTATTAGGTAATTTCTCATAAAATTCTGGGTTTTGCAGCTGTCTCAAAGCCTCCGCGCGGTAAAAATCACGTGACATGACCACGATGTTACCTCCTTTATCCGCCTCCTTAATCACCAGGTCAGTGCGCGCGCGGAGGCCTGAGACAGCCGCAATCTCCCCCTGTGAAAGATTTGGTTTTACCCTACATGTGGGTAGATTCCAGATTTTGTTGCTGACCACTTTAAAAAATATGTGCACAGCTGGACTAATAGTCCAGGGTGGAGTGTATCTAGATGGTCTATAAAGCTGTTCTATAGTACTTACATCAGTGGTCTGTTCTTCCAGGAGTGTGGTTAAATCCTCCACCGCTGCATGCTCTTGAGAGGACAGGTCTTGTAGTTGTGCTGGGGACTCAAATTGTTTTTTCAGTAATAACTTTCTGCAGAATAGGAACAAATCCTTTATGGCCATGAATTTATCTAACTTATTGTGTGGGGCAAAAGACAACCCTTTCCGCAGTACTGCATTTTCATCTTCAGTTAGGGTGGATCCCGAGATATTAATCACAGATAATTCATCTTGATGTTCTGACTCATCTAGTACACTTCCCAATATCGGGGCTGTACTGTCTAGGGGCTGGAGCCTATTCTCAATCTTTTCTGCGCGGTCGTCCGGAACCTGCGGTGTTCCCACCGCCCTGGCAACCTTAATGGATCTACATTTCTTCCGCCCCCCCCGGCGTGTCCTCTTATGGGGCCTATGTCTAAAAAACTGGACGGGGCATTTTCTTCTTCTGAGGCTCTACTCGAGAATGAAGTTCTGCGACTGGTGGATCTACTCGAGGGAAAGTGCATTCTCCTCTGATTCCCCTTATGTGACCATTTATAAACTCTACCTACATCATAATCAAGCCTATCCCTATTTAATTTCTCCATTTTACTGCTGATTACCTCATCCTCAATTCTCCTTAAATCCGTGTCCAATATCTCCTGTAATTTGTCAATTTCACCTTGGGAGGCCTCACTGGGAATACTATTATACAGTTCATTTAAGATGTCCTTGCTTTGTGTAAGTGTCACTTTATCCATAGCAATAAGTTCATCTATAAGGCCGAAAGCGCATCGGTTAAGGTGTGCTTCCCACCTGGTCCGGACCTCCTCCGGCACTTGCCACGCAGGAAAGACTTGTACTCTTAATCCTCGTGGCACCAGTGATTGTTCTCTATATAGTTCCAAACTTTGCATGTTCCACCATGCTTTAGTATATCTAATCTGCTCTCTTTTAATTTTGTGAAAAATGTCCCTAAGGGAGCTATTATGTGTACCTAGTGCCGGCCCACCCCGCTGGGTTTTCCATTGTTGCAGTTTTGTGTTCCAGCTGCTTTCTCTGGCCTCAATATTAAATGGCATAATGACGTGCTAGTCTCTAATGGTGGGTGACAGAATCTGTGACCCACCCAATGGGAAATGGAAAACTGAAAAAGAAAAGGAAGAGACTGCACTGACCTAATGAATGAAATAAATAAGGAAATGTGCACACGGGGGTTAAACAACTAAACATAAGCAAAGTTTGAAGGTCCCACTCCTTCAAGAGATCCCCCCCTATGAATGTGGCACCAAAACCAAGTACGTAAAAAAAAATATATAAATGTTTATTAGATAATTACATAAGCATAATTACATACACGAAAGGACTCTTTAAAAACATAAACACACACCACAATACATGTAGGGAAGGGCAGAATCTTCTAACCGGGGGCAGGGGGCTGGTGTCCGTTAATGTTGGTGTAACGTAAATAAATAAGATGACCAAGCCGGTCCTATATTGAAGTGCTAATGTGCATTTGTAAACTCCTATAATAATGTTACCAATATCATAAATCTATACCTATATCCAAAATCAAAATACCTATAATGCCTTCTATAAACCTATTTGTGCCTTGAAGTGAGGACCAGCCGGGGAAAAGCAAAAACAAATGTGAACCAAAAAATAAGGAATACCTCGACCGTAAATACGACTGCCAGCCCACTGCCCCAGCGTCTACGCGTTGCGTGACGTCACGCGTCACTTCCTCAGGACATACTGAACACAAACTACCTACCTACTTAAATACCCTCTGACCCCGCTCACCACAAATTGTTCCGCCAATCAATTTGATACCGCCGTCAGGTGTACCGCATGGAGAGCAAATGACAAGTGCATACGTTGACCGCGGGACGCCCCGGCCGGATGCGCGCCGCGGTCACGTCGCCGAAGGATGACGTCACGGCGTACACCCAGTGTCGCACGCGACGTATCTCTAGAGGGTGTACTGTGCGCGCGCAGTGGAGACAGCGCGCCTGCGCAGATCGCACTGCCAAGTCCCAGTGCGCGCGCACAGCCGAATGAATGACTCCCATCGGACAGAAGAGCAGAATGGCTAATTAAAGTTGGCAAAAGGTGGGCGCGGCCAGGTAAGTATACATAGGCTAAACTATAAACATACTTTGCATCAAAATACCAATAAACCAATAAACTTTTACTTATTCTAAACTTTTGTTGCAATACACTGATTATTTAACAATACTAGTGCCATGAATATATCCATATACAAATGCAGCCTACACCTATACACACATATGGGGGCTGGCCAACTAAGTTTGCAACCAATATCATCTAATTTCACAAAATGTGAACATGCAGTTCACCTACATTATATAATAGGGACAGAATATGCTAATATATTATACATTATACTGGCCATAAAAAGCTACTTATTCTAACCTATATAATGATAACTACACATAGTTGGAAATAACTATAACAGTATATATGACTGACCCAAGATGTTCACCCACAATGTATGCTGTCATACATGCGGCTTAAGTTATCTTAGGCTACTGAAAATAGCTCATTACATGTCACATCCCCGTTGGGGCTGGCAAGATGGTATTAAAGGGACAATCTGCATCCCGGACAAGGTAATTATAGCTTTCAAAAGATTCTTGACTGGGTTCATCTGAATCATCAAAGGTCATCCAGTCCCTTTAGCTTCATCTGGCTCGTCTAGGTTCACCCCGGTTGTTCACCAGGCTCAGATTACAAGGTCCAGAGGGTCAAATGGCACGGGAGATGCATCTAAATGAGGCTCTATAAAAAGAATAGTGTTAAAAAACCACAACCATATAAATCTTCAAAGTGCAACCACAACCTAATACACCCCCCAATGTGACACTCCCCAAAGCCTACCTACAGAGCCTCAACCCCCACCCACCTGTGCCCACACACTTATAAACAAAATCACCCCATTTAAGAGAGAATGCAGAATCTCCCCATTAGAGGCAGTGTGGGCATCCCTCATTACAGCCAGTGAGCAGCTTCCTTCTTTGGAGCCTTGAGGGGCATTCCTAATTACAGCCAGTGAGGGGCATCCCTCCATTACAACCAGTGAGGGGCATCCCTCCATTACAGCCAGTGAGGGACAATCCTAATTACAGCCAGTGAAGGGCATTCCTCATACAGCCAGTGAGGGGCATTCCTCATACAGCCAGTGAGCGTCATCCCTCATTACAGCCAGTGAGGGCCATCCATCATTACAGCCAGTGAGGGACATCCCTCATTAAAGCCAGTGAGGGACATATCTCATTACAGCCAGCCAGTGTACAGCATCCCTCATTACAGCCAGCCAGTGTGCAGCCTCCTTTAATTACAGCCAGTGAGGGGAATTCCTTTATTACAACCAGCCAGTGTGCAACATCACTCATTGCAGCCAATTACAGCCACTGAGGGGCATCCCTCATCACAGCCAGTGAGTCTGCAGCATCCCTCATTAGAACGAGTGAGGCTCATCCCTCATTAGAGCGAGTGAGGGTCACCCCTTATTAAAGGCAGTGAGCAGCATCCCCCATTACAGCCAGTGAGGGGAACCTCTCTTTACAGGCAGAGAGCATAACCCCTCTTTACCACCAGTGGAGTCACCCCTTATTACAGCCAGTGAGGGTCACCTCTCATTGCAGTCAGTGAGGGGCATCCCTCATTACAGCCAGTGAGGGACATTCATCATTACAGCTAGTCAGTGTGCAGCTTCCCTTATTACAGCCAGTGAGGGGCATTCCTTTTTTACAACCAGCCAGTGTGCAGCATTCCTCATTAGAGCCAGTCAGTGTGCAACATCCCTCATTACAGCCAGACAGTGTACTGCATCCCTCCTCCCTCTCCCAGAACCCCCCCCCCCTTTACCTCCCATTCTTCCTTTCTTCTGTGGATTAGCTGGAAAGACAGCACAGGGCTGGTACACATGCCTATGGTGGCCATTACCCCTGTTTATGAGATGGCAGAGGTGGCAGCATCTAAAGCATCTGCTTTAGACCAACAGATGACACCAGAAGACCCCACGAGGGACTTAGAAAACCCAACAGGCGGAGAAGTGGATGCCGCCCAGTGGGGGACCTAAAGAAGAAGATGCAGATTGGTAAGTAGTTTAATTAAGTATAATTAATGTATATGTGTGGTTGTTTTTAAACTCTTCTGGGTAATCTAGTAAGAGATCTAGGTGACACTTATACCAGCTTTCTGTGTAGCGGGGCCAGCACAGGCAGGTGACATGCTGGTACCCCCTGCCTGAATTACCTGGGGACACCAGGGGTGAGGAAGAGCAGCCTGTATGGGCCAGGTGTTCTTCTAAGGGTGCAACTAACCCATACTGTAGGGCATAGGAGTTGGTTAACCGGCAGGGCCAGATAGTAGACTTTTGGGCCCTGGGTTACCAGCCTCAATGCTTAGTGTCCAGGCTGGTTGGCACGATTTTTAAATTTTTTGATTTAAAACAAACGAACAAAGGGGGGTGGGAGCAGCTCAATCACTATTTATACAAAATCATCAACATTATTATTCAGGGCCTGGGAACTAATTTACCGCCCAGTTTAACCCTCTCATCAACTAAATATCAAGCAACAAACATGTCTAGCTATGTGGAAAGACAGAGATTTGGTTGCATATATCTGCAGATACATGTGGAAGCCACACCGCCCCGGCAAGGCACTCTGTGTTTAGTGTGGTCCCTACTCTTAATTCTGAGTCCCCAAAGTTGGGACATGCAATGCAGTTCCCAGGCCCTGAATAATAATGTTGATAATTTTGTATAAATGGTAGTAGTTGAGCTGCTGCCACCCCCCTTTGTTCATTTGAATTGCCGTGAGCACAGGCAGGGAGGGATTCAGTCAATATGGATTTCTCCCTGTGAAGTGTTCTAAAGGGAGGCTGGTGAGATATCTCTCAGATATTTGTCTGCATTGCATGTCCCAACTTTGGGGACTCAGAATTAAGAGTAGGGACCACACTGAATACAGAGTGCCTTGCCGGGGCGGTGTGGCTTCCACATGTATCTGCAGATATATGCAACCAAATCTCTGTCTTTCCACATAGCTAGACATGTTTGTTGCTTGATATTTAGTTGATGAGAGGGTTAAACTGGGCGGTAAATTAGTTCCCAGGCCCTGAATAATAATGTTGATAATTTTGTATAAATAGTAGTAGTTGAGCTGCTCCCACCCCCCTTTATTCATTTTTTTTTTATTGATTTAAAACAAACAAATAACAGTCATGAATGTCATTTTTATTGAAATAGTGATGAACAGTTCTCAGCGAGCACATTCTCCTAATTAGGGTGTCGTGTTCAGTAAGCACATTCGACTAACTGGGCTTGCTGACTGTGTCCTCATCATCTTGCTCATAACATCGGGGTGTAGTGTTCATTTAATGCAGTCTCCTATCTGGGCTTGCATGCCTTCCAACAGCCCGATTTGTGCGGGACCGTCACGGGCCAGACATCCCGTTGTCATGCCGCACCTCCATGTGTCCCGACGCGCCTTCCATCGCTGTCGGCCCAGCTGAGCTCACGTCTTGCCTGGGGTGGCGCTGGCTGCTGCCTTTATTTAATTGGTGGTTTAGTGGGTGGGTGGAACTCCAAAAGGAAGGAGCTTGCTGATGCCGCTCGGATCAGAATACGGTGAGAGGTAAGTGTGTGTTGTGTTCACTGGCTGTATTTTGGGATGCCCCTCACTAGTTGTATGGGAGGGATGCCCCTCACTGTCTGTAATGAGGCATGCCCCTCACTGTCTGTAATGAGGGATGCCCCTCATTTGCTGTAAGGGAGGGTTTTTACTATCTGGGATTTTGGTCCTTGCCCCTGGGGCACCCGAATTCAGGATGCCCCGCTGTGTCACCCGATCTGGTTCTCACTTCCACTGTCCTATGGCACATGCGCCTGTCAAATCAGCATGCTCGACTGTGCTGGTGCATCTCGGCTTAGCTTGAGTGCAGGCGAGTGCGCTGGCGCCACTTACAAATGCTTGGTATGGGCATGCACCCTGCTAAAGGGGTTGGACCGGTAGATAAGGAGAGTATAGCGGGTGACTTGGGGGTTTCATGCAGCGGGGGATCCTGATTCTGGATGCCCCAGGGCTAAGGAATCAAGTAGTCCTGAAATCTCCTGATTCCAGAGCCAATCGGCGGGTGTTTTGGTCCACTTTAAAATATGGTCTGTTGTTTGTCTATGAAGTGGAACACACTGGGCTTTGGTCCACTGTACCGGGGCATGCTGATTTGAGATGCCTTGCTATTTGAAACCCCTTGGATTGCCTGAAAAGACATTTCTACTGGTCCCATGGTGCATGTGCGGCCTCTTGTCTAATCAGTGCTGTATGCCATGAATACTAATGCTCGGTTTACGGCCCTGTGGACACATTCCCGGCCTCCCTGTGGTCAGGCCACAGTACTGCCCCCAGCCTATCTCAATGGCTGTGCCTGGGAGCGAGCTGCAGGGGATACAGCCATGGCTCGCAAGCTCAGCATGGGACCCCCAGAAAGGTAAGTGCTAGCGGAGCGATTGTGGGGGGCACACACAGCAGAGCATCCCGTATCAGCGGTGCTTATCGTGAACCAATCACAGCCCAGGCCATCCCTGGAGATTAAAAGACTCCAGGGCCGGCCAACTAGGTGCAACAGTTACCTTTCCCAGCTCCAATGACACATGTGCGAGCTCTCATCCAATCAGAGCCTTGTGTTGCCAAACAGCTCTGATTGTTTACTGTGGGGAGCACGCGCACAATGCGGGGAATGCAGAGGATGCGGCAGTGCGCACTCTATTCATAATATTGAGAGACGTCTCCCAAATTACCTGGTGATACCAGATGGCTCTCACTGAACTTGCGTATGCATCGAGGTGAGTATACTCAGGGCCAGATTAAGAGGCCGATTCAGTAATAGCGCCAGGTAGCGACAGATGAGCGACTGTAGCGTAATTTTCACTGCGCCCGCTAGTATTCGCTGTGCTTGGCCGTTGTTCGCTTGTTGATAGCGACTCAGTCGATGTGCGCTAATGTTGAATACAGGGTTAGGAGTCGCTGTTTGACAGGTTCTGCGCTGTATGGGAGCGCATGACAGCGAATGGCCATAGCGAACGGCTCCCAGCATATTCATTAACAAATCAAGCTCAAAAAATTCTCACGCTGTGAAATGCTTGTTTAAACCCCAGAGCGCTGGCTGCGATGGGTTAAAAGTCGTTTTTTAACCCCCAAACAACCATATAAAAAAAAAAAAAAAACACGTTTTAAAAAACATTTTGTAATATGAATACATTAATATCAGACCTGTAATATCAATTCTGCACACATTTTTTTTTATTTTTTGTTTAACCTTAAAAAAAATATGTAACATTGCAGAGGTGGTCACACAATTTTTGACATTTAAAAAAAAAAAAAAAAAAAAAAACATTAATAACAATTAATTATGAATAATTAAAGATTGTCCAATTGAAATGCATTGGAGAGCGCCAGGTAGCGAGAGGTCATACCTGTCGCTGTTCAAGTTCGCTCGCTGGCGCTGTGTGGTGAGGCTGGAATAATGATGAATGATTCGCTATCTGGCGCTCTGTCTTTCACTAAGCAGGATCGGCTTGATAAATGTGCGATTGCGTAGGGGAGCCGGCGTTCTCGTGGCGGTGCCTGTCATTACCGTTCGCTCACCATTCGCTACCTGGCGCTAGCCCTTGATAAATAAGGGCCTAAGTGTGGTGGAGGCTCCAGATACAGTAACTGATTGGTGGTTGTCTGGCACCCGCCTACTTACTGGAACCTCATGCAAAAAACATGCAGCTCCAACAGCCGCTCAGGAGCAATCCACCGCACCAAAAGATCCCCAGATACTCAAAAATCAATTAATTTATCCAAATTTAATTTATTAATCAAAATTAAGTACAAAAATCACTGATTGCATTAAAAACGGATCCAATCACAATCATACATAATGACAAGGCAAGTAATCATCCCTGGGTAAAAAACTAAACAATAGATATATAACTCCCCCTACAATTAATACTCCCTTTGTAATAGGTATCTATCTAATGTGCAAAAACAGAGATTCAGTTCATCCAATCAGCAGATGAAGTGCAAAGTGCTATGATAAAGCGCTAGAGCCATGTGCAAAGATATGAATATACAAAAAAATAAGTCCTCGAATTGGTCACCTACAGAGTGCGTCCCAGGTAAATGATGCCCCGCCGTCCCCAAAATGGAGATAGATTTCACGCGTTCCGTGGTTCAGTGCCAACTAGAGATGAGCGAACTTCTTGAAAGTTCGATTCGGGCGATTCGCCGAATTTCGCCCGAATTGAACTTTAACGAATAGGTCATCTGAAAAAAAAAAATGCCGGCAAGGTGGGAGCGGGCAGGCCGGCTACGCTGTCAGCGGGCGGCGGAAGCCGGCCCGCTGACAGCGCAGCCGGCCTGCCCGCTCCCACCATGCCGGCATTTTTTTAAAAAGCAAAGACTTACCTGCATGGTCGGAGCGTGGAGGCCGGCGCCGCTCTCAGGCGCCCTCTGATGACGCGTCCTGTGATGACGCGTCCTCTGCCCGCTTCCACCATGCCGGAATTTTTTTTTTTATTTCAGGGAAAATTCAATCGGTACGAACCAAAAAAAATTCGGGTTCGTGCTGAATCGAATTTTCCCTGAAATTCGGAGTGAATTCCGGTTCGTCCGAACCGGTTCGCTCATCCCTAGTGCCAACCACGGAAAGCGTGGAATCCATCTCCGTCATTATGTATGCTTGTGATTGGATCCATTTTTAATGCAATCAGTGATTTTTGTACTTAATTTTGATTAATTAATTGAATTTTGACAAATGTATTGATTTTTGAGTATCTGGGGATCTTTTGGTGCGGTGGATTGTTCTTGAGCGGCTGCTGGAGCTGCATGTTTTTTGCATGGCTTGATTCTATTTAAAGGAACAATACCTCCAGCACACATTTCCATTATATTTGGATTGTTGGTGCAGCAGGCTTTCTTTGATTTTTGTGTAGTTACTTACTGGAAGGTCAGATGGAGTCCCTTGTGCCACCCTTGTGCGGGTGCGTGCTGCTCGGGAACTCCTGCTTTGCCAATTCGGGGCGGGGGGTAGTGAAGTCGCCAAAAAGAGTCGTTGGTGGCGCACTTTCACTAAATCGTTAAATGTCCAGCTTTCATAAATGAATATTATGGGTGCTACCTAATAGGATAATTCTTCATATCCCATAGAGCAAATATTTTTAAAAAATCAGGTGCACACCAATTACGTTTTTACTTTTTTGTTCTGCAATTAAGACCCATATTCAATTCATACAGGCAGGGGTAAAGTAGTACATCATCACAAAAATATTTACAAAGGTGCATATACATTTAATGTAGGCAGTCTCTTTTTGTTTGTGAACTCTACCTGTGGTCTCAGGCACAGCAGCTGTTTCATGCTTTCTAACACAAGCTAATGTACAAGCAATAGAAACAATTGTATCCACAGTATGAGCTCACTCACATTTAGAGAAATGGATTAAGCCAGCGCTTCTCAACCTGTGGGTCGGGACCCCGCCGGGGTTCGAACGACCAAAACACAGGGGCGCCTAAAGCTATCGGAAAATACATATTTCCGATGGCTTTAGCCGCTGAGAAGTCGTGCTACCATTTGCAGCAGCGCTATTCAGCTGGAACGCACGCCATTATGGATGCGCGTTCCAAACTGCGCAGACGTGATTGCGTCATCCATCCGGGGGCCTAAGGGGCGGGGGAAGCGGGGGAAACGCTCCACAGTCCATAGCAGCGCATTACGTGTGTCAGGCGCTTTCTGACATCATCAGTGGGCGGACGCAGCAAGCGCCGGAGGACAGAAGCCAAGAGAGTCTGCGAGACGCCTGCTGGTGTAATGTAGTAGTGCACACACCATACACACAACACTGTGTCATTGTAAGGTGCTTTGTGTGTAATCATTACACAGTATACAAAGCAGCTTACACTTACACAAAGCACCAAACATTTACACAATGTCTTATACTATAAGAGACACTATAAGATGTAGTTCACACTGTTCCCCAATGTATAATTATCTCACATATCTCCCACTATTTTCCCATATTCTGAATGAGGAAACTGAAATGAGCGGTTTCCGGAATTAAATCCGCCTCCTTTTGATTTCATTGTGAGTGCGGCAGGTTGCTCCTGAGAATCTCAAGTTACCACACAATCCACCGCAGCCTCCTATTAATCTCAATAAGAGAAGTAGAAATGACAGTTTCCGACACATGCTATGCCATGGTGAAATGTTATTTATTGGAATTAGTAATAAATATTTCTCAACATATAATTAAATATTGTTTTTATGATGAATCACTATGGCCCTTATTTATGAAGGAATAGCGACAGGTAGCGACTGGTGAGCGACTGGTAATGACAGGCACCGCCACGAGAACGCCGGCTCCCCACCACAATCACACATTTATCAAGCCGATCCTGCTTAGCGACTGAGATAGCGCCACTCATTCATCATTATTCCAGCCTCACCCCACAGCGCCAGCGACCGACCTTCAACAGCGACAGGTATGACCTCTCGCTACCTGGCGTTATCCAGTGCATTTCAATGGAACAATCTTTAAATATTAATAATTAATTGTTATTAATGTTTTTTTTTTTTTTTTTATGTGAAAATTTCTGTGACCACTTCTGCAATGTTAGATATTTTTTTTAAGGTACAGGGGACTGAGAGGGAGACTAAGGGGCAGGGATTAAATGTGGGTGCTCGGGTTATAGCATTGGGGGCTGGGGTTCCTTTGCTTGTGGGTACAGTGGGGCTGGGTACAGGGGGCTGAGAGGGAGACTAAGGGGGCAGGGATTGAATGTGGGTGCTGGGGCTTTAGCATTGGGGGCTGGGGTTCCTTGGCTTGTGGGTACAGTGGGGCTGGGTACAGGGGGCAGAGAGGGAGACTAAGGGGGCAGGGATTGAATGTGGGTGCTGGGGCTTTAGCATTGGGGGTTGGGGCTCCTTGGCTTGTGGGTACAGTGGGGCTGGGTACAGGGGGCAGAGAGGGAGACTAAGGGGGCAGGGATTGAATGTGGGTGCTGGGGCTTTAGCATTGGGGGTTGGGGCTCCTTGGCTTGTGGGTACAGTGGGGCTGGGTACAGGGGGCAGAGAGGGAGACTAAGGGGGCAGGGATTGAATGTGGGTGCTGGGGCTATAGCATTGGGGGCTGTGGTTCCTTGGCTTGTGGGTACAGTGGGGCTGGGTACAGGGGGCTGAGAGGGGGACTAAGGGGGCAGGGATTGAATGTGGGTTTTAAAAACAGCAGCCAAACTGGCCCTAAAACCCTACGCCCCATTGTCCCAGTTCTCCCTATAGCCAGTCTGCCCCCAGCGGCTGGGGTATTACCATGTCACCTGCCAGTGCCCGGAAGGTGACCCTGTGAACTGATATAAGTGTTTCCCCAGTAAAGTTAAAAAACACAACACACTAATACATTTTTATACTTTGAATCTTCTTTCCCCCGGTAGGTGCCATCCTCCTCCTGACCTGTCCTGCACCGGGTCTCAGCTCAATCTTCTCGGGCTCTTCTGGGCTCCGCGATGTCTTATTTAGGTGGCAGCACTGTCAAATCTAATGTTACCACTGCCATCTGGATCACAGGAGGACACAGGTCCCCCCCTCCTTCTGTCCCGGGTGCCTGCCGGGAGTAATGGTTATAAGGCCGAGCTTCAGGCTTTTATATCTCAGAGGTGGAGTGTGTGTTCCTCTGTGCAATTGGGATGCGCGGCTGTGTGTACCCCCCCCCCCCCCCAGGCTGCCCCGTTTCAATCACCTTCCTTCCGTTCCAACGGCACAGACGCGGATGAGAGCGATTGTGCTGATCTGCCAATCAGCACGCTCGCTGTCACTCGGCTCCCTTTGGTGCCATGGATAGCTAAGCCATCTGTAAGGCTAAGCAGCCGAGCAGCGCCACCAGCGGCATCCCCCGTCCTTTTTGCAGCCCAGGGTGGGGATGTGGCCGAGGGCTCCAAGAGAAGATGAGTGAAACTGGGGATCGGGGGGTTTTCCACAGTGGAGTATCCCAATTCAGGATGCCCCAAAAGAGTGGAACTCAGTTGAAGTCTTCAGGATTCCAGGGCCTCTGATGTTCCTCTTAAAGGCATCGAGATCACAATACCAATTAAAGTACCAATTGTGGTCGCACTTTGCAACTTAGAGTTTAAACAAAGGTTAAAGCTGGCTTTGCCAAAATGTGGGAGAATGCTCCGCACGAAGTTGACATGGAGTCAACGCCGTCAACACAGAGTCATGTCTCTGAACCTCTACTGAAAAACATCTCAAAACGCAATCGGGTTGGGTGTATATTTATTTTAATGATATGTCATATGGTGAAAAGTTTTCCAGGGTTTTCTTTTTTTTAGAACTAAACAAAGGTGCTGGGGTGTAATGGACCATCCCCCCAGTCCATCGACAGAACTACAGGGCTCATCCAATGTTGACCTCGCCTCAATGATTATAAGTTAACTTCATACAAAAGGTAATATTTATTGGTGCTCATAAGCTCCAGTATAAAAATATTTTGTCACAAAAGTGCATGTGCATTAATCCGAAAAGACAGACATTATTCACATTCAACACATAGATCCACAGTATTTGCAAAGACCTGAACCTTGTCCTGCAGAGCAGACGGGTTTCGCTAAAATAAGCTTCTTTAGTGACTGCTAGGACTCTAAGAGGCCGATTCAGTAATAGCGCCAGGTAGCGACAGATGAGCGACTGTAGCGTTATTTTCACTGCGCCCGCTAGTATTCGCTGTGCTTGGCCGTTGTTCGCTTGTTGATAGCGACTCAGTCGATGTGCGGTAATGTTGAATACGGGGTTAGCAGTCGCTGTTTGACAGGTTCCGCACTGTATGGGAGCGCATGACAGCGAATGGCCATAGCGGCCATTAACAAATCACGCTCAAAAAATTCTCGCGCTGTGAAATGCTTGGTTAAACCCCAGAGCGCTGGCGGCGATGGGTTAAAAGTAGTTATTTAACCCCCAAACAACCATATTTTTGGAAAAATTAAAAAAACTGTTTTTCAAAATATTTTGTAATATGAATACATTAATATCAGACCTGTAATATCAATTCTGCACAATTTTTTTTTTTTTTATTTTACCTTAAAAAAAAATCTAACATTGCAGAAGTGATCACACAGTTTTTGACATTTAAAAAAAAAAAAAAAAAATTATTAACAATTAATTATGAATAATTAAAGATTGTCCCATTGAAATGGCAGGTAGCGAAAGGTCATACCTGTCGCTGTTCAAGTTCGCTCGCTGGCGCTGTGTGGTGAGGCTGGAATAATCATGAATGATTCGCTATCTGGCGCTCTGTCGTTCGCTAAGCAGGATCGGCTTGATAAATGTGCGATTGCGTAGGGGAGCCGGCGTTCTCGTGGCGGTGACCGTCATTACCGTTCGCTCACCATTCGCTACCTGGCGTTATCCCTTGTTAAATAAGGGCCTAAGGCAATATCTACAGAAGTATACATGAAAAAGACATTTTTAGACAAATGTATCAGACACTTCAAAATTTCATTACAAAACATAAATATGTACACAAATTTTATACGAATTTTACCTAGAAGTGTGGGGCAGCCGCTCCTAACCATTGGACACTTTGGGATATACAAATAACACTGAAGGGATTAGATCTGAGCTCCTGATGTAAGGCAAGTGATATCTGTATCTCCGTTCAGGAATTCACCCAGATTGGGCTGTTAAGGTAAAAGATACAATTAAATAAAAATTATAATATATAATTGTATCTTTTACCTTAACAGCCCAATCTGGGTGAATTCCTGAGGAGATACAGATATCACTTGCCTTACATCAGGAGCTCAGATCTAATCCCTTCAGTGTTATTTGTATATCCCAAAGTGTCCAATGCTTAGGAGCGGCTGCCCCACACTTCTAGGTAAAATTCGTATAAAATTTGTGTACATATTTATGTTTTGTAATGAAATTTTGAAGTGTCTGATACATTTGTCTAAAAATGTCTTTTTCATGTATACTTCTGTAGATATAAAGATTGCCTTAGAATCCTAGCAGTCACTGAAGAAGCTTATTTTAGAGAAACTAGTCTGCTCTGCAGGACAAGGTTCAGGTCTTTGCAAATACTGTGGATCTATGTATTGAATGTGAATAATGTCTGTATTTTTGGATTAATGCACATGCACTTTTGTGACAAAATATTTTTATACTGAAGCTTATGAGCACCAATAAATATTACCTTTTGTATGAAGTTGACTTAGGGCCTTATTTATCAAGGGCTAGCGCCAGGTAGCGAATGGTGAGCGCCAGGTAGCGCCAGCTATCAGCGGCTACCGACTCAAGTACGCCCGGCGGCGGTCACAATGACGCATTTATCAAGCTAAATGAGGCTAGCGCCGGCGAGAGCGACAGCAAGCGCGGGATTCATCATGAAGCCGCCTGGAACGAACAGCGCCGCTGCAAATTCCATCACAGCGCCAGGTATGACCTGTCGCTCCCTGGCGTTCAATGCATTTCAATGGAGCAATCTTTAATTAATCATAATTAATTGATATTTATTTATTTATTTTTTTTTTTAATGTCAAAAATTCTGAGACCACTTCTGCAATGTTATGTTTTTTTTTTAAGTTAAAAAAAAATAAAATAAAATTTGTGCAGAATTGATATTACAGGTCTGATATTAATGTATTCATATTACAAAATGATTCCAAAAACATGTATAATTTTACAATCAATAAATATGGTTGTTTAGGGGTTAAAAGCTCTTTTACACCCATCGCCGCCAGCGCTCTGGGGTTTAAACAAGGAATGGACAGCGCCAGCAAATTCGGAGCGTGATTTGTTAATGAATATGCAGCTAGCCGTTCGCTCTGGCCATTCGTTGTCAGGCGCTCACATACAACGCTGAACCTGTGAAACAGCGACCCCTAAGCCCGTATTCAACATTACCGCACACCGACTGAGTCGCTGTCATCAAGCTAACGCCGGCCAAGCACAGCGAATACTGGCTGGCGCTGAGAAAATCACGCTACAGTCGCTCATCTGTCGCTACCTGGCGCTATTACTGAATCGGCCTCCCCTAATCATTGAGGCGAGGTCAACATTGGATGAGCCCTGTAGTTCTGTCGATGGACTGGGGGGATGGTCCATTACACCCCATCATCTTTGTTTAGTTCTAGTTTAGGGGCCATTCTGCTGACCAGCCACAACGTCACCCACCATACCGGTAAAAGTGGGTGATCATTTTCACAAATCAATTACAGTTGAAGCACCCGGTTTTAGTGGTGGGTTAGGCAAATTTTTGGGTGAAACCCCAGAATCCACGGGGTGAACCCCAATGCTTTGGTTTTTCTTTTTTTTTTAATCTGCATATCTGCCCATTGTATGCTTGTGCACACATAGGAATTATTCCTCCGCATTTAACGTATACGTGCAGTGAGTGCACACATGCCCCGGAGCGAGGGGCTACCCAACCCATGGCACCCTGGAAGCAGTTGGGGATTAGGTGCTTTGTTCAAAGGCAATGCAGTCATTCCCCTGCAAGGAATCAATCCTGCAACCCTCCGGTGACAAGTTTGGTTCCTTAAACCGGACCTTCAGCATCATTTAATAAAAAAAAGCCCAAACCCTTAAGAAACTATTCCCCAGCATCTAAAATTTTATATATACTTTAGGTTTTTAGTCACTTACTTATTATTCTTTCCCCCACTGGGCTGCAACTCTGTTCAGACCTCCAGGATACAGGCGCCGCCATCTTGCCTTAGAAGCATCACACTTACTGAGAAGAGGAGAGGAAAGTGCAGGGGGGCGGGTTATAGCTGAACACTGCACAGACAGAGCAGAGCTGGGGTCAGGTAATGGACAGCAATACCACAATGCAGAGCGGCACAGTCAGAAGACACTTCCGTTTTGCAGGCAGCCTGAGACACCGTGGGCCGCCATTATGGATGTTTAAAAACACAGAAAACACAGTAGGTGCAGGTAGGATGATTTTTAATGTGAGCAATCTGTATCTACAGGTCAGGAAAAGCATACAATATAGGCGCTTATTCCGGGTGACGGCTCCGGATTAATGTGGGCAATCTATATGTACGGGAGGGAACATACAAGAGAGGCTCTAATTCAGGGTGAAGGTCTGGATTAATGTGGCAATCTGTATGTACAGGGCAGGAGAAACATACAAGATAGGCTCTAATTCAGGGTGAAGGTCCAGATTAATGTGGGCAATCTGTATGTGTGGGGGGGGCATACAAGATAGGGTCTTATTCAGGGTGAGGGTCCGGATTAATGTGGGCAATCTATATGTATGGGAGTGGGAAACATACAAGATAGGCTCTTAATCAGGGTGAGGGTCCAGATTAATGTGAGCAATCTGTATGTATGGGGGGAGGAACATACAACATAGGCTCTAATTCAGGGTGAAGGTCTGGATTAACCAATGCTAGGCCTTCATTGCCCCTTTAAATGCAACAAGATTTACCACATTTCAATGAATAAGTCCCTAACTGATAAGAAATATGTGTTGGTTTGGGAGAAGATACACGTGTAATGATATGGTGGTGGACCCTAAAATGTGGGGTCTCCAATCAAATTCTGAGTAACCTTCGGAACCATGAACGATTTCTCCTCTCCTCTTCTCTCCTCATACTCTCTTCTTTCTCTTTTTTCTCCTTCTCATTTTTGACGGTTGCCCCGTGAATGTAATTGAGCAGGAACCTCTTCCTCTCTATACGGTCCTTAGTGGGGTTGCGCGGCTGCTCCAGGCGGTAGGCGACATTTTTTAGGGCCCAGTCTATGATCATCAGGATGTTGGTGGTTTTGCCCAAAGTTTTAATTTGATTCTTCTCCGTGTAGTTCTCTATGGAGATCACCTGCTCGGCTCCCATTCCCAAGAACATTTTCTCAGCATCAACATAATCGCCGCTGGTTTTATTGGTGATAATGATGATGGGAAAGACTCCTGAAGAGAAAAAGTATTTAGACGGCAATCAGCAACATTGACCATTAATGTCAATAATTAGTGTTACGTGAACTGGTGCGAGTTCGGGTTCAGCAAGTTTGGCCGAAATTTGAACAAAATTCCGGTTCTGGTACCGAACTTGAACCTGAACCCGAACCTGCTCCCATTACCCATTGATTACATTATTACTTACCTGTCATCTTGACGCAGTTTTCCAAAAATGTTTTCATCTCATCTAGATCTTTCTCTTGACGTTTATATTTAGCACTGAAAAAAAATTAAGATCAATTATTGCTCCACAAAGGAAACAGCACAAATGTATATACCATATTTCTTCCCAATAAATTGGACTTGATTATAAGACGCATTTGGAGGAGACAAATCAGAAAACAAATATTTGGAACCAACTGATAGCAATGTGCAGAATCCCCCAATTACAGGCAGTATTGCATTCCCCCCTCCCATTCCAACAGGCAGTGTGGCGTGCCCCTCCCAATCCCCATATAGGCAGTGTGGAACCTCCTTCCTATTCCCCATAGGCAGTGTGGCATTCCCCCCTCCCATTCCCATATTGTAGCATCCCCCCTCCCATTTCCCATAGTGTAGCATTCCCCCTCCCACTTCCCATACGCAGTGTGGCATTCCCCTCATCCCATTCCCCATAGACAGTGTGGCACCCCCCCCCCCACTTCCCATAGGCAGTGTGGCATTCCCCCCATACCTTTTTCATAGACAGTGTGGCATTCCCCTCTCCCATCCCCATAGACAGTGTGGCATTCCCCTCTCCCATCCCCATAGACAGTGTGGCATTCCCTCCTCCCACTCCCCATAGGCAGTGTGGCATTTCCCCCAATCCCATTCCCATAGGCAGTGTGGCATCCCCCCTCCCACTTCCCATAGGCAGTGTGGCATCCCCCCTCCCACTTCCCATAGGCAGTGTGGCATTCTCCTTATCCCATTCCCCATATAGGCAGTGTGGCATCCCCCTCCCATTCCCCATATAAGCAGTGTGACATTCCCCCTCTCATTCCCCATATAGGCAGTGTGGCATTCCCCCCTCCCATTCCCCATATAGGCAGTGTGGCATTCTCCCTCCCATTCCCCATATAAGCAGTGTGACATTCCCCCTCTCATTCCCCATATAGGCAGTGTGGAATTCCCCCCTCCCATTCCCAATAGGCAGTGTGGAATTCCCCCTCCCATTCCCCATATAGGCAGTGTGGCATCCCCCTCCCATTCCCCATATAGACAGTGTGGCATCCCCCCTCCCATTCGCCATAGACAGTGTGGCATTCCCACTTCCCATAGGCAGTGTGGCATCCCCCCCATACCTTTTCCATAGACAGTGTGGCATCCCCCTCCCATTCCCATAGGCAGTGTGGCATCCCCCTCCCATTCCCATAGGCAGTGTGGCATTCCCCTCTCCCACTTCCCATATAGGCAGTGTGGCATTCCCCTCTCCCACTTCCCATATAGGCAGTGTGGCATTCCCCCTCCCACTTCCTATAGGCAGTGTGGCATTCCCCTCACCCCATTCCCCATATAGGCAGTGGGGCATCCCACCTCCCATTCCCCATAGACAGTGTGGCATTCCCCCTCCCACTTCCCATAGGCAGTGTGGCATTCCCCTCTCCCATTCTCATAGGCAGTGTGGCATTTCCCCCCTCCCATTCCCATATTGTACCATCCCCCCTCCCATTTCCCATAGTGTAGCATTCCCCATCCCATTCCCCATAGACAGTGTGGCATCCCCCCCCCCCACTTCCCATAGGCAGTGTGGCATTTCCCCTAATCTCATTCCCCATAGGCAGTGTGGCATTCCCCCTCCCATTCCCATAAACAGTGTAGCATTCCCCCCTCCCACTCCCCATAGGCAGTGTGGCATTCCCCCCTCCCACTCCCCATAGGCAGTGTGGCATTCCCCTCATCCCATTCCCCATAGACAGAAGAAATAAACTCACATAGCCGGCACTTCCGCACAGCTGGCTGGGTTGCGACTGTCAACAGGAGGTTAGAAGAGGAGGAGGGATGGACTGCTCCTCCAGGGCAGCGAGCATAGGCAAACACCTGGCTCTGTGCAGCAGGTGGGCATGGCCTACGCTAAGCGTCCATTTCCACGGCAGTCCACGCCATTCTACTGCATGGAGATTGGGTGTTTGCGTGTGCATGTGCCGTGCGTGTCTCCATTCCCGCTCCCTGCTCCTCCATCTTCTGGCTTCCTGGTGGCTGTGACAGCCCAGCCAGAAGCGCAGAAATGGCTATTTGAGTTTTCTTTTCTCTTTTTAAAGCCAGTTTTAATCAGAAGCATGCCGCTGACCGTGTGCGTGCTAATCAGCTCCTGGAAGGTGTTATCCTGCCTGTTTCTAACTGTGTCTGGACCTTGACTATACTTACCTGTCTGTTGACAACCCTGCCTGTCCAACTAAGTCGGATCTACCTACCTACTGCTGACTCTGCCTGCCTGACTATGTCTGATCTACCTACCCACTGCTAACTGTGCCTGACCAACTATGACTGCTCTACCTACCCACTGCTGACTTTGCCTGCCTGACTATGTCTGCTCTACCTACCCACTGCTGACTCTACTTGTCTGACTATGTCTGCTCTACCTACACACTGCTGACTCTGCCTGACCAACTATGACTGCTCTATCTACCCACTGCCGACTCTGCCTGACCAACTTTGTCTGTTCTACCTACCCACTGCTGGCTCTGCCTGACCGACTATGTCTGCTCTACCTACCCACTGCTGGCTCTGCCTGACCGACTATGTCTGCTCTACCTACACATTGTTGACTCTGCCTGACTGACTATGTCTGCTCTACCTACACACTGCTGAGCCTGCCTGCCTATGTCTCCTCTACCTACCCACTGCCGACTCTGCCTGCTGGACTATGTCTGATCTACATACCCTATGCTGACTTTGTCTGCTGGACTATAGGGTTGATTCAGAGCCTTCTCAAATCCGTCTTGTTTTTGTCTCGTTTTGTGTAATTTTCAATTTATTCTTGTTAGCCTACGTGCGTATGCATGATGCAGAGCCTCCATCGGGAGCCTTCCTTTTACTGTTCGTAGCTGTGTATGCCAGCAAAAAGTCATTTTTCTGCTCTCGTTGCGTATTCGAGAGGACGAGGTTTTCGTTCACGTTACTTAGTACTCATCGTATACTACCGTTTTTCAGCATTTTCCAACGTAGCTTCCAACAAAGATTTTCAGTGTCCCGCTAGATTCAGCTGCATCTTTCTCTAAATATACGTCCAGACGGAAATCTGGCGTAAATCTGTTGGAAAGCTTTGCAAATCTTTGCAGGTTTGCATGCATGTACGCATGCGTGCAGCTAATTAACTCATTCATGTCCCCTGTCTCAACTATTCTCACACTCACTTCTGCTCCAATGCTTACCTTAACTCACTAGCGGTTCCTGTTTAAATGTTCTCCC
This sequence comes from Gastrophryne carolinensis, assembly GCA_027917425.1. NCBI lineage: Eukaryota > Metazoa > Chordata > Amphibia > Anura > Microhylidae > Gastrophryne > Gastrophryne carolinensis. The sequence goes on along the minus strand of CM051240.1, from coordinate 9,711,635 downwards.
GGCATTAATGCTTACCTTAACTCCCTTTTTTTCCCCCATCTGTCACACTCTATTAATGCTGACCTTAATTGTAGGTATTCATTTTTTTTAATTAAAGGTATTTTTTCTATTCCTTTAACATTTTTAAAAATAAAATATTAAAATGTACAAAGAAAAAAAAAACAAAAAGTGTCAGGCTCCCAGGATTTTATACCTCGGTGTGCCCCAGTGATGCTTCCAGCTCCTTTATTTCGCCCACCAGCCTATGTACAGCTGCGGTCATAATTTTAATTTTCTGCTGTGTAGTTGCTTTAAAAAGAAAAATAAAGTTAATTTTTGGTATATGCATTTTGAATACCTGTTGAATGCAAAATTTTAATATATAGCCAATGGATTGGGCTATAATTATTTTTCATTTTCTAGCCAAGGGATTGAGCTTTTTTTTTTTTTTTTTGGTTTGGTATAGTAAATTTTATAATATTAGTTATTTAAAGTGTTTTTTGTTTATACAAATATAATAAGGAAGGATGTTAAGATAAACAAAAAACCTGTATAGATGCTCTTCAGCAGCTGGAATCTGAAAGACAGACTCGTAGCTGCAAAGGCTCATATTCCTCCATGTAGTCCGTCTCCATAACACTGCAACTCACAACACGACGGCACACTTTCACCAGCAAAATGTTCCAATAAGTTGAATGTAAACACACTCGCTTTATTGGCCGTGTTCTAAGCAACAATCAAGGCTCTGAATCATGCGTAAGCAAATATGAATAACGTAGGTTGCCCGATATATATACAATATAGATACGGCCAACAAAAGTGCGTATTCGCGTTAACGTAAACGCATATGCGCATGAAAACCATAACGAAAAATACGACAAGGCAGGGCAAAACTCACAAAACTTACGCAAACACATGCGAAAGTGCATGTGAAAAAGGCTCTGAATCAAGCCTTATGTCTGATTTACTGACCCACTGCCGACCCTGCCTGCCTGACAATCTCTGATTTTCTTAGGCCAACATGGCCCTCCTGTGGTGAGAGCCCAGATGCCAGATGGCCGATGGATGAGGAGGTCATTGACCTTGGCTTGCAAAGAGGAAGAGATGGATTTGTTAAGATTCAGTTAGAATCATTATGCCATTGTTTAGTAAATGTCTGTTTTGCACTGACGTGCACGGGTGTAAAATAAAGCTAAATGGAGTGGATTTTACCTATGACCATGTGCGGCCATGACACGCACCCATCATATCAGGCACCAGATGATGGTAACTGTTTTAGTGGTCATTAGCTTTTTGTACCTGGTCATGAGTCATTTTATTAATGTGTCTAATTACCTATAAACAAACATGGGAACCAGAAAGTCTTTTGTTTTGGGCTCCATCTCATTCTCCTCCAAGGCAGACATCAGGTCACTGAAGTTGTTTTTCCATACCACAGGCTCATTTAGAGGGGAGAAATCACCTGAAGAGAAGCATAGAAAACAAGACACAGCATCAGGAATAATATTTCAGCTTAGAAGGAACATTCGCTATTTTAGGAGATAAAATCCTTTTCTAGCTGGCTGCATCGATGTAAAGATCAGCATGGTTGCAGTGTGTCTGTGTGATATTGTTTCTCCACACAATGTAGCCTGTCAGCAGCTTGGGATGTTGCTACAGTATAAGCAGATTAAGCAGCACACTAATCTGATGGAGATTTGGCCAGCTAAGCCCTTAATGTTAATGTTTTTCCTCTTTCTTTTTCTTTTTCACCATAGTGATGTGATCTCGCCAGCTTCTGTGTTTTCTGCAAAGCTCTATTCGCCATTTTGGAGTGTGTTCTCTGGAGAACACATGTTCTCCCTTTTTTTGCGGGGATATTTTGACTCCAGTTAACCCTTAGCATTTTTTGCCCAATGTTTTTTTACAGATGTATTCTTTAACCCTCTCCCCCATTTGGTTTGCACATTAATGCTTAGCAATAGTAACCATTATTTTAAGTTGTGTTTTCACCACTTGCTATGTCAAATGGGCCTCCACCACTCCCTGAATAGCAATGACCCAGGACTAGCAGTGCTCCTGACTTCCTGGCTTGGGCAAGACCTTTTCTAGGCCTCCCCCATCCATAGAGGGAGCGCTGAAAACAAGATACCAGCATCTTTTCAGCCAGCGGAAGTAGGTCCAGAGCAGCGGTAGCGAGGATGACCGCCAACAAATTTCCAACCGAGGTGGAGAAGAGGTTAAGTGGAAAGGGCAGCAGGATCCCCAGATTGGAACAGACTGTCAGATAGAATGTGGCCCTGTGGCAAGCTTTTTCAGAGGGGGCCAACAATTAATGATTTGCACTGAACTATTATTTTGCAGGAAAGAAAATATTTCGCCATGGGCAGACAGGGTTAAAAAAAAAGCCCGGGACTTTTTGGGGCACACCAGCCCTGCTGTACTGTTCTTGGCCCAGTATAGTATATAAATGTCAATATATAAATATTATTCTTTGCACCCATAGTTTAGAGGACAAAAATTTGAAAGAAAACGGTGAACCAAATGGTGCGCTTAAATCCCCCCTCTAATAACCCCAATACAGGCAGTGAAGGGCATCCCTCATTACAGCCAGTGAGTGGAATCCCTCATTACAGCCAGTGTGCGGCATCTCTCATTGTTACAGGCAGTGTGCCGCATCCCCACATTACAGTTCATGAGGGGCATCCCTACAATACAGTCCGTATGGGGCATCCCTCATTACAGACAGTGAGTGGCATCCCTCATTACAGCCAGTGTGCAGCATCTCTCATTGTTACAGGCAGTGCACAGCATCCCTACATGACAGTTCATGAGGGGCATCCCTACAATACAGTCCGTGAGGGGCATCCCTCATTACAGACAGTGGGGGCATCCCTCTTTACAGCCATTGAGTGCATCCCTACATTACAGCTAGTAAGGGGCATCCCTCATTAAAAGCAGTGAGTGGCATCTCTCATCACAGCCAGTGAGGGGCATCCCTCATTACAGCCAGTGAGTGGCATCTTTACATTACAGTTAGTTATAACAGGCAGTGAGGGGGCATCCCTTCATTCCAGGCATAGAGGGGCATCCCACATTACAGCCAGTGAGCAGCATCCCCCCTCCTCTTGCCATCACTGTACAATAATAAGGCAGCAATCAGACAGGGTAACTGATTAATGCCTGCCCACCCACAGCTGCTGTTCTCCCCCACCCTGCCTTTCACACACACACAAACACACACACACACACACACACACACGCAGACACACACACACACACAAACACACACACACACACACACACACACGCAGACACACACACACACACACACACACACACACACACACACACACACACACACGCAGACACACTCATGCTTATCGGTGCTTCCTGGCTATGTCATTTGCCAAGCTGCTCTCATTGTTGGCTGTTGGAGCAGGGAAAGGTAAGTGTTTAGTTGTGCCCCAGCGGGTTACACACAGTGATGGTGGTGAAAAAAAGATTACAGCATAAATGTGTGTGTGTCAGGTAGGTCTGCTTTACAACACCAAAGTAAATGTCTTAGGAAAAAAGGGCTCAAAAACAAAATGGTAGAACATTACTGTGAAAAAGCAAGGGAGATGACAGAGACAAGTAAAAAGAAAGTAGGAGTAAGAGGATAAAGAAGATGGAGAGGGAAACAGATGAAAAAAAGTAAAAGGTATGTAAAAAGCAGGGCCAGCCTTTGGTAAAGGTACAAGATGTTAGGATGACTGCCCCAAATTCAAACTTAGGGCCTTATTTATCAAGGGCTAGCGCCAGGTAGCGAATGGCGAGCGCCAGGTAGCGCCAGCTATCGGCGGCTACCGACTCAAGTACGCCCGGCGGCGCTCACAATGACGCATTTATCAAGCTAAATGAGGCTAGCGCCGGCGAGAGCGACAGCAAGCGCGGGATTCATCATGAAGCCGCCTGGAACGAACAGCGCCGCTGCAAATTCCATCACAGCGCCAGGTATGACCTGTCGCTCCCTGGCGTTGTCCAATGCATTTCAATGGAGCAATCTTTAATTAATCATAATTAATTGATAATAATTTTTTTTTTTTTTTTTTAATGTCAAAAATTCTGAGACCACTTCTGCAATGTTATGTTTTTTTTTGAAGTTTAAAAAAAAATAAAAAAAATTTGTGCAGAATTGATATTACAGGTCTGATATTGATGTATTCATATTACAAAATGATTCAAAAAACATGTATAATTTTACAATCAAAAAATATGGTTGTTTAGGGGTTAAAAGCTCTTTTACACCCATCGCCGCCAGCGCTCTGGGGTTAAAACAAGGAATGGACAGCGCCAGCAAATTCGGAGCGTGATTTGTTAATGAATATGCAGCTAGCCGTTCGCTCTGGCCATTCGTTGTCAGGCGCTCACATACAACGCTGAACCTGTAAAACAGCGACCCCTAAGCCCGTATTCAACATTACCGCACACCGACTGAGTCGCTATCGTCAAGCTAACGCCGGCCAAGCACAGCGAATACTGGCTGGCGCTGAGAAAATCACGCTACAGTCGCTCATCTGTCGCTACCTGGCGCTATTACTGAATCGGCCTCCCCCATTTACCTTGAGAAGAGAAAAAATAGAAAGCAACAATAAAAAATAAGGTGTATGGTGCACAGAACAAGAAAGAAAATCTAAAGTAAGGTAGAAAAGAGAGAGGTGTAAAAACAGCAAAAAGAGGAATACATATGGAAAATGAAAGGAAGGTGGCAAGAAAAAGATGGGAGGAATGTGGAAAAGAGAGATGAACAGAAGGTTTAGAAAAAGAGAGAGGGAATGTGGAAAAGAGAGGAAGACATAGAAAAGGTGAAAAATGGTGGTGGGGGGGTGACAAGAGAAAGAGATGGACAAAATGTGTAAAGGAGAGGTGAAGGCAATGGGTAATAAAAGATGAGCAGAAAAATGTGGAAAAACAAAGGAGGACACAGAGAAGGTTAAATAAGAGAGTGAAGAAAGGTGACGAGAGAAAGATAGAAAGAATGTGGAAGAGAAATAGAAAGTGTAAATAAAAAGCAGGAGGGGATTTGGGAATAAAAAAAAAAAGAACCATCATAGGAGGGAATGTAAAAATTAGAGCGGGACGAAGGGTAGAGGAGATAATTAAAGGGGAATGTAAAGAAAGCAAGTCAAAGGAAAACAGAAGAAACAAAGCAAGCCCCCTAGAAAGTCCAGTAAACACTTGCCTTTCCTGGATTCAACGGTGCATGCGCGGGCTCTGGTCCAATGAAAGACGCCCACCATCACTGCGCAATTCAACAGGCTGGGATCCCCATTAACTCTAATGAGAGCCACCTGCCGAATTACCTAGTGACAGTGGCCGCTCTCATTGGAGCAGAGCCTGCGCATGCACCATTGGACCGGGAAGAGGTGAGTGTCTATGAGTCTTGTGGGGGCTGGCCTCTAATCTTCCCCCAGGGCGTTCCAAATCGGGATGCCCCTAGGAAAGGATGCCAGCTGGGCAGATTTACTTGTTGGTTGCGGGGGGGGGGGGGGGGGGGGGGCAAGTGCGTGGGAGTCCCGCGGCCGAACTGGAAAAAAAGTGCTTCCCCCCCCCCCGCCATGAAAGTGCCCCATACACACACACACACTCTCCCTCCCTCTACAAACTCATCATCTATCTTATTTATTTATTTTTTTAAATATTTAACAATTTACATTATATTTTCTCCTTACCTTTTCCTCCGTGGTCTCAGGTCCTCAAATTTCTGCTGCAGTCACGAGTCTGTGAATCAGCAGGTGGGCGGCGACTCAGCAGGTGGGTGGAGCCTAACAGCTTCTCTTGTGTCCCGTGGCGGCCTGGCTTCCTGGAGGTGGGCAGATTCTGAGGCAGGTGACTTCTGATTGGGGCGGGGGCAGCACTTCTAGGTCACACTGGCGACCCCGCCGGCATGTGCGCGGGAGCCGGGGCCCGTTAATTAAAAAAAAAATAAAGTGGACAGATGGGGGTGGGGGGGGGGATGGCGGGGTATTGCGATCGCCACTTCTTGGTCGCAGCCAAACATGCAGGATCCCCGCGTGCACAAGCGTGGGGGCCCGGCGCCCATTAGTTGACGGATGATCAGCGGGGAGGGGGGGCGGATCTGTCAAAAATATATCTTTTTTTTTTTTCTTCAAAAAAGACAAACAAGGCCGCCCTATAGGAATGTATCCACCCAAGGCATGTGCCTTGCTGGCCCTTGTGGCAGATACGGTCCTGATTCTGGCCCTGTTTGACCCACATTGTGATTTACAAGCCCTACTCACCCAGCTGAGCGTAGACTTCTGCTATTTCGAACTCATCCATTGTTGTGCACCCCCGGTTGTCTACGATGGTGATGTTGCTGGTGAGGTCATAGGCGTTCCTCTCCATGGTTATACTGCCGCCATCCTCTTTCTCTCCAGATTCTGCGTATTTTCCGAACTCTTCTCCATCGTTCAGGATATACTTACAGGAGTTAATGAAGGAGGATTTACCGTGACCGGTGAGGCCGAACAGCTGCAGGAGGACCCGCTCATAGCCCTGGTTCCCCCTTTGCCCATCATCGAGGCTGAAGTTCTGGATGTTCCTTATAAGCTCCTTGTAATCCATCTCTGGACGATCAGAACCTTTTGTCTGCTGCGTAGATTTCTTGTCGTGCTCACAAAGTCAGTGGACAGAAACGTTTCTTGTTTCTGAAGTTACTTTCACTTTCCTGCAAAGCTCTCTTAAAGAGCAAGGCTCTTATTTTCTATTGCAGCTCCAACAGTAAAGATGACAAAGTGCTCCTCTATCATCCAAGCAATATAAAGCGTGCCCCCGAATATCTAGCGCTATTTCTGAGATTTAAAGCTATCTGAAAACACGCTGTTGGGTTTCTTATGCTGTTTAAAATGAACAAAAAGAGCCTAAAAGGATTTTTTATTGGCGTAGATGTCTCCTGGTGTTTATACCCACACACAGCTGCAGACTGCTATCAACCCGGGATTTTCTGTTTCAACCAGTAGCAGACTGCGGACACAAATCAGCCTGGGAAATTACCAGCCCCTGACCAGCCCATGATCAGCCAGTGGCATCTCTGATGCTTCCTGCCCAGTCACCCAGTGTGCTCCAAGACTGAGGCTATATCATTAGGGTGAGGACACCCCTAATCACTCCATTACAGACAGTGTGCAGAATCTCTCCACAATCACCCTGTTACAGACAGTATGCAGAAGCCACCCTATCACCCCATTACAGTGTACAGAGTTAGCAGCAATCACCCCATTACAGACAGTGTGCAGAATTCTCCCCCAGTTGCCCCATTACAGACAGTGTGCAGAATCCTCCTCCAGTCACCCCATTACAGACAGTGTGCAGAATCCCCTCACCCTACCTATTACAGACAGTGTGCAGAATCCCCTCACCCTACCTATTACAGACAGTGTGCAGAATCCCCTCACCCTACCTATTACAGACAGTGTGCAGAATCCTCCTCCAGTCACCCCATTACAGACAGTGTGCAGAATCCCCTCACCCTACCTATTACAGACAGTGTGCAGAATCCCCTCACCCTCCTATTACAGACAGTGTGCAGAATCCCCACACCCTACCTATTACAGACAGTGCGCAGAATCCCCTCACCCTCCTATTACAGACAGTGTGCAGAATTCTCCTCCAGTTGCCCCATTACAGACAGTGTGCAGAATCCCCTCACCCTACCTATTACAGACAGTGTGCAGATTCCCCTCACCCTCCTATTACAGACAGTGTGCAGAATCCCCACACCCTACCTATTACAGACAGTGCGCAGAATCCCCTCACCCTCCTATTACAGACAGTGTGCAGAATTCTCCTCCAGTTGCCCCATTACAGACAGTGTGCAGAATCCCCTCACCCTACCTATTACAGACAGTGTGCAGATTCCCCTCACCCTCCTATTACAGACAGTGTGCAGAATTCTCCTCCAGTTGCCCCATTACAGACAGTGTGCAGAATCCCCTCACCCTACCTATTACAGACAGTGTGCAGAATCCTCCTCCAGTCACCCCATTACAGACAGTGTGCAGAATCCCCTCACCCTACCTATTACAGACAGTGTGCAGAATCCTCCTCCAGTCACCCCATTACAGACAGTGTGCAGAATCCCCTCACCCTACCTATTACAGACAGTGTGCAGAATCCTCCTCCAGTCACCCCATTACAGACAGTGTGCAGAATCCCCTCACCCTACCTATTACAGACAGTGTGCAGAATCCTCCTCCAGTCACCCCATTACAGACAGTGTGCAGAATCCCCTCACCCTACCTATTACAGACAGTGTGCAGAATCCTCCTCCAGTCACCCCATTACAGACAATGTGCAGAATCCCCCCTATTTTCCCATTACAGACAGTGTGCAGAATCCCCTCACCCTACCTATTACAGACAGTGTGCAGAATCCTCCTCCAGTCACCCCATTACAGACAATAGGCTCGATTCAGAGACACATTCGTCCGGACTTCCGTAGCTGTCTGTGAAAGTTTTGGTGGGTGTTTGTCATTTTTTGGCTTTTTTTCGTACATTTTTCACTCGCACGAACGTTCGGGAGAATGTGTATATGCGCTTTCGATAAACGGAAGTAGAGATGAGCGAACTTTTGAAAAATTCGATTCGACTGATTCGCCGAATTTTCCGACAAAAATCGTTTCGACCCGAATAAATTCGCGACGAATCGCTATTAAAAACGGCTATTTCTGAGCCTCCTACAGCCTCAATAGGGTTGTAAACCATTCAGCCTTGCTGTAACACGCACAGGATGCGTGCTGGGTTTGTTAAATAATACTTTGAAGAAATATCACATGCAGATCAGAGGCATCGCTAATAGAATCGCAGAGCGGCACAATTGCAGAGAGTTGAAGTGGCATCACTATGAGGGGCAGAAGGAGCCCAAATATACACTGGAGTTGGCCTCAGGAGCCCAAAAATTGGATGAATCACACCCTGGAGTTGGCAGGAGTTGACAGTAGTAGCAGCAGGAGCCCAAATATACACTGGAGTTGGCCTCAGGAGCCCAAAAATTGGATGAATCACACCCTGGAGTTGGCAGAAGTTGGCAGCAGCAGCAGCAGGAGCCCAAATATACACTGGAGTTGGCCTCAGGAGCCCAAAAATTGGATGAATCACACCCTGGAGTTGGCAGAAGTTGGCAGCAGCAGCAGCAGGAGCCCAAATATACACTGGAGTTGGCTTCAGGAGCCCAAAAATTGGATGAATCACACCCTGGAGTTGGCAGAAGTTGGCAGCAGCAGCAGCAGCAGGAGCCCAAATATACACTGGAGTTGGCTTCAGGAGCCCAAAAATTGGATGAATCACACCCTGGAGTTGGCAGAAGTTGGCAGCAGCAGCAGCAGGAGCCCAAATATACACTGGAGTTGGCCTCAGGAGCCCAAAAATTGGATGAATCACACCCTGGAGTTGGCAGAAGTTGACAGTAGCAGCAGCAGGAGCCCAAATATACACTGGAGTTGGCCTCAGGAGCCCAAAAATTGGATGAATCACACCCTGGAGTTGGCAGAAGTTGGCAGCAGCAGCAGCAGGAGCCCAAATATACACTGGAGTTGGCTTCAGGAGCCCAAAAATTGGATGAATCACACCCTGGAGTTGGCAGAAGTTGGCAGCAGCAGCAGCAGCAGGAGCCCAAATATACACTGGAGTTGGCTTCAGGAGCCCAAAAATTGGATGAATCACACCCTGGAGTTGGCAGAAGTTGGCAGCAGCAGGAGCAGGAGCCCAAATATACACTGGAGTTGGCCTCAGGAGCCCAAAAATTGGATGAATCACACCCTGGAGTTGGCAGAAGTTGGCAGCAGCAGCAGCAGGAGCCCAAATATACACTGGAGTTGGCCTCAGGAGCCCAAAAATTGGATGAATCACACCCTGGAGTTGGCAGGAGTTGACAGTAGTAGCAGCAGGAGCCCAAATATACACTGGAGTTGGCTTCAGGAGCCCAAAAATTGGATGAATCACACCCTGGAGTTGGCAGAAGTTGGCAGCAGCAGCAGCAGCAGGAGCCCAAATATACACTGGAGTTGGCCTCAGGAGCCCAAAAATTGGATGAATCACACCCTGGAGTTGGCAGGAGTTGGCAGCAGCAGCAGCAGGAGCCCAAATATACACTGGAGTTGGCTTCAGGAGCCCAAAAATTGGATGAATCACACCCTGGAGTTGGCAGAAGTTGGCAGCAGCAGCAGCAGCAGGAGCCCAAATATACACTGGAGTTGGCTTCAGGAGCCCAAAAATTGGATGAATCACACCCTGGAGTTGGCAGAAGTTGGCAGCAGCAGGAGCAGGAGCCCAAATATACACTGGAGTTGGCCTCAGGAGCCCAAAAATTGGATGAATCACACCCTGGAGTTGGCAGAAGTTGGCAGCAGCAGCAGCAGGAGCCCAAATATACACTGGAGTTGGCCTCAGGAGCCCAAAAATTGGATGAATCACACCCTGGAGTTGGCAGGAGTTGACAGTAGTAGCAGCAGGAGCCCAAATATACACTGGAGTTGGCTTCAGGAGCCCAAAAATTGGATGAATCACACCCTGGAGTTGGCAGAAGTTGGCAGCAGCAGCAGCAGGAGCCCAAATATACACTGGAGTTGGCTTCAGGAGCCCAAAAATTGGATGAATCACACCCTGGAGTTGGCAGAAGTTGGCAGCAGCAGCAGCAGCAGGAGCCCAAATATACACTGGAGTTGGCTTCAGGAGCCCAAAAATTGGATGAATCACACCCTGGAGTTGGCAGAAGTTGGCAGCAGCAGGAGCAGGAGCAATGTTCCCTCTAAGCCGGAGCAGCTGCTGTGCGGAGTAGCGAGGGAGCTGGGCAATGCCCGATGAAAGGTGGGCAATTGGAAAAAAGTAAGATAAAAACACTGGTACATCTACTATAAAAAGCAAAGCACATTAAACAAAAAGATATAACATTAAATTTAGTTTAGTAGATGCAATAGGACAACTAAAGTCTAAATTATGTCAAGTGAGCACAAATATGATAAATATTGGGGAGAGCAACAATGATGGGCCCCCTAACTCTCTGAGCCCCAATGGAGTCGCACCCCCTCAGCACGGGGTTGCCTCCTATTGGAATTAATGGGACTGTCTGACTTTGGGCCTGTCAGGGCCTCATTTGAAAAAGAAACAAGAATAAAAATGCAGATATTAACTGTGCATCAGAAGGTTATCTGCTGTTTTGTTATAGATCAGATTTATTGAAATGCCCCGCACTTTCCATTTTCAGGCTGCACTCCTTACTTCCCTTACTTCCCTGAGATAAAGGATCCACCTGTGTCCTTAAGCTGGACCAAGAGGATGGTGACAACATTCTGTGTGAGCCCAGAGCTGCCCTAGGCACTATTCATGCTAGTGCCCCCCCCCCCCCCCCCCCCATCGGCAGTTGGGGGCATGGCACTGCAGTTGGCTATACTCAACTAATGGAGGGTGGGTCTCTAGGAGGCATGGCACTGTGAAACATAGCACAAACTGAGGTAGCCAGCACTAGAGAAAAAGATGGAGGGACTGTGGGAAAGAGAGAAAAATGGAGAGAATTTGGAAAAGAGAGAAAGATGGAGGGATTGTGGGAAAGAGAAAATATGGAGGGAATGTGGGAAAGAGAGAAAGATGGAGGGAATGTGGGGAAGAGAGAAAGATGGAGGGAATATGGAAAAGAGAGAAAGATGGAGGGATTGTGGGAAAGAGAAAAATATGGAGGGAATGTGGGAGAGAGAAAGATGGAGGGAATGTGGGAAAAAGAATGATGGAGGGAATGTGGGAAAGAGAGAAAGATGGAGGGAATGTGGGGAAGAGAGAAAGATGGAGGGAATGTGGGAAAGAGAGAAAGATGGAGGGAATGTGGGAAAGAGAGAAAGATGGAGGGAATGTGGGAAAGAGAAAGATGGAGGGAATGTAGGAAAGAGAGAATGATGGAGGGAATGTGGGAAAGAGAAAGATGGAGGGAATGTGGGAAAGAGAGAATGATGGAGGGAATGTAGAAAAGAGAAAAAGTTGGAGGGAATGTGGAAAAGAGAAAAAGATGGAGGGAATGTGGGAAAGAGAAAGATGGAGGGAATGTGGGGAAGAGAGAAAGATGGAGGGAATGTGGGAAAGAGAGAAAGATGGAGGGAATGTGGAAAAGAGAAAAATATGGAGGGAATGTGGGAGAGAGAAAGATGGAGGGAATGTGGGAAAAAGAATGATGGAGGGAATGTGGGAAAGAGAGAAAGATGGAGGGAATGTGGGAAAGAGAAAGATGGAGGGAATGTAGGAAAGAGAGAATGATGGAGGGAATGTGGGAAAGAGAAAGATGGAGGGAATGTGGGAAAGAGAGAATGATGGAGGGAATGTAGAAAAGAGAAAAAGTTGGAGGGAATGTGGAAAAGAGAAAAAGATGGAGGGAATGTGGGAAAGAGAAAGATGGAGGGAATGTGGGGAAGAGAGAAAGATGGAGGGAATGTGGGAAAGAGAGAAAGATGGAGGGAATGTGGAAAAGAGAAAAAGATGGAGGGAATGTGGGAAAGAGAGAAAGATGGAGGGAATGTGGAAAAAGAGAGAAAGGAGGGAATGTGGAAAAAGAGAGAAAGGAGGGAATGTGGAAAAAGAGAGAAAGGAGGGAATGTGGAAAAAGAGAGAAAGGAGGGAATGTGGAAAAAGAGAGAAAGGAGGGAAGGTGGGAGAAGAGAGAAAGGAGGGAAGGTGGGAGAAGAGAAAAAGGAGGGAAGGTGGGAGGAGAGAGAAAGGAGGGAAGGTGGGAGGAGAGAGAAAGGAGGGACGGTGGAGAAGAGAGAAGGTATTGTAGAATAGAGAGAATGGAGGGGGTGTGAAAAAGAAAAAGGATAGAATGTGGAAAAGAGACAAAGTGGAAAAGAGAGGGATGAGAAAGGGAATGCGGAAAACGAAAAAAGAAGGAGCAGACACAGAAAAGAGAAAAAGAAAGGGAAGACTGAATAAGGCAATGTGGAAAGGTGACAGAGTAGGAAATAAGTGAAATATGTGGTAAGTGGGGGCTGGAACTTAGGATAGATATAACCTGTCCCCTCCAGCATTACATACACACATTTAGCTGAGGCAATGCTGCAACATGGCTGCCCACATTCAGTACCTGCTCTTGCTGGACTTGGTGCCTGACACAGCCGACATGCTGCATGATGAGCTGGGCAGGGGAGGGGGCTGCAAGGAAGCTGCCATCCTGCCAGACTCCATGCACTGGCCACCACGAGGTCTCATGTCGCTCCCCCCCTCCTTGATCAGGGTGTGAGGTGAGGAGGATGCTGTGTTTTCTTAGCCTCTCCCCCACTGCCCTCCTCCTCCCCCTCTCTTCTCAGTGCAACTCGATACATTTGACAGTCAAGCACCTGGCTGTCTGTGTGGATGGCTGCGCTGAGGCTGTTGACTGAATAAAGTTGTATCGGCGCGCTGCTGCTCGTCAGAGGAGGCACTAGACGAGCAGGGGGAATGGGGGCGGGGACTACACGCTGCTCCGCTCAGCCAATGCTGCGGCGGCAGCGACAGATGGGGGAGGGATGTAGGGCCCCACTGAGCCACCAATGTAAAAAAGAAAATGACAGCTGCGCGACGTGCGCGGACGCCGGGCAGAGCTGCGCGCCCGGGGAGCTGGCGGTGCGCGGCCGCGCTCCCGCGCACCTTACAGGGAACACTGAGCAGGAGCCCAAATATACACTGGAGTTGGCCTCAGGAGCCCAAAAATTGGATGAATCACACCCTGGAGTTGGCAGAAGTTGGCAGCAGCAGCAGCAGGAGCCCAAATATACACTGGAGTTGGCCTCAGGAGCCCAAAAATTGGATGAATCACACCCTGGAGTTGGCAGAAGTTGGCAGTAGTAGCAGCAGGAGCCGAAATATACACTGGAGTTGGCTTCAGGAGCCCAAAAATTGGATGAATCACACCCTGGAGTTGGCAGAAGTTGGCAGTAGCAGCAGCAGGAGCCCAAATATACACTGGAGTTGGCTTCAGGAGCCCAAAAATTGGATGAATCACACCCTGGAGTTGGCAGGAGTTGACAGTAGCAGCAGCAGGAGCCCAAATATACACTGGAGTTGGCCTCAGGAGCCCAAAAATTGGATGAATCACACCCTGGAGTTGGCAGGAGTTGACAGTAGCAGCAGCAGGAGCCCAAATATACACTGGAGTTGGCCTCAGGAGCCCAAAAATTGGATGAATCACACCCTGGAGTTGGCAGGAGTTGACAGTAGCAGCAGCAGGAGCCCAAATATACACTGGAGTTGGCTTCAGGAGCCCAAAAATTGGATGAATCACACCCTGGAGTTGGCAGAAGTTGGCAGCAGCAGCAGCAGCAGGAGCCCAAATATACACTGGAGTTGGCTTCAGGAGCCCAAAAATTGGATGAATCACACCCTGGAGTTGGCAGAAGTTGGCAGTAGCAGCAGCAGGAGCCCAAATATACACTGGAGTTGGCTTCAGGAGCCCAAAAATTGGATGAATCACACCCTGGAGTTGGCAGAAGTTGGCAGTAGCAGCAGCAGGAGCCCAAATATACACTGGAGTTGGCTTCAGGAGCCCAAAAATTGGATGAATCACACCCTGGAGTTGGCAGAAGTTGGCAGTAGCAGCAGCAGGAGCCCAAATATACACTGGAGTTGGCTTCAGGAGCCCAAAAATTGGATGAATCACACCCTGGAGTTGGCAGAAGTTGGCAGTAGCAGCAGCAGGAGCCCAAATATACACTGGAGTTGGCTTCAGGAGCCCAAAAATTGGATGAATCACACCCTGGAGTTGGCAGGAGTTGACAGTAGCAGCAGCAGGAGCCCAAATATACACTGGAGTTGGCTTCAGGAGCCCAAAAATTGGATGAATCACACCCTGGAGTTGGCAGGAGTTGACAGTAGCAGCAGCAGGAGCCCAAATATACACTGGAGTTGGCTTCAGGAGCCCAAAAATTGGATGAATCACACCCTGGAGTTGGCAGGAGTTGACAGTAGCAGCAGCAGGAGCCCAAATATACACTGGAGTTGGCCTCAGGAGCCCAAAAATTGGATGAATCACACCCTGGAGTTGGCAGGAGTTGACAGTAGCAGCAGCAGGAGCCCAAATATACACTGGAGTTGGCTTCAGGAGCCCAAAAATTGGATGAATCACACCCTGGAGTTGGCAGAAGTTGGCAGCAGCAGCAGCAGCAGGAGCCCAAATATACACTGGAGTTGGCTTCAGGAGCCCAAAAATTGGATGAATCACACCCTGGAGTTGGCAGAAGTTGGCAGTAGCAGCAGCAGGAGCCCAAATATACACTGGAGTTGGCTTCAGGAGCCCAAAAATTGGATGAATCACACCCTGGAGTTGGCAGAAGTTGGCAGTAGCAGCAGCAGGAGCCCAAATATACACTGGAGTTGGCTTCAGGAGCCCAAAAATTGGATGAATCACACCCTGGAGTTGGCAGGAGTTGACAGTAGCAGCAGCAGGAGCCCAAATATACACTGGAGTTGGCCTCAGGAGCCCAAAAATTGGATGAATCACACCCTGGAGTTGGCAGGAGTTGACAGTAGCAGCAGCAGGAGCCCAAATATACACTGGAGTTGGCTTCAGGAGCCCAAAAATTGGATGAATCACACCCTGGAGTTGGCAGAAGTTGGCAGCAGCAGCAGCAGCAGGAGCCCAAATATACACTGGAGTTGGCCTCAGGAGCCCAAAAATTGGATGAATCACACCCTGGAGTTGGCAGGAGTTGACAGTAGCAGCAGCAGGAGCCCAAATATACACTGGAGTTGGCTTCAGGAGCCCAAAAATTGGATGAATCACACCCTGGAGTTGGCAGAAGTTGACAGTAGCAGCAGCAGGAGCCCAAATATACACTGGAGTTGGCCTCAGGAGCCCAAAAATTGGATGAATCACACCCTGGAGTTGGCAGGAGTTGACAGTAGTAGCAGCAGGAGCCCAAATATACACTGGAGTTGGCTTCAGGAGCCCAAAAATTGGATGAATCACACCCTGGAGTTGGCAGAAGTTGGCAGTAGCAGCAGCAGGAGCCCAAAAAATGGCCTAAAGACATAAATATGTTTTGCACCATTTGTAAAGTGTAAAACGTGGCACCATGCTGAATCTAGTCGCATGCATCAGGCATTGGTGGGTGGAAATCCTGGCTGATCCATCCCTGATTCATTTTGACAAAGGTGAGTCTCTCCACATTTTTAGTTGACAGACGAGTTCTCCTCGCCGTAACTATGGCCCCCGCCGCACTAAACACCCGCTCAGATGGCACGCTACTTGCCGGGCAGGACAGCTTTTCCAGGGCAAACTCTGCTAGTTGCGGCCACAAATCAAGTTTGGCTGCCCAGAAGTCCAGCGGATCCTCAAGGTGTGTTGGCATGGTCATGTCAAAGTATGACATGACCTGCTGGTTCAGGTCCTGCTCCAGGTCTTCCTGCTGCTCATGAGTAGCCTCACTATGCGGGTGTAGAAAGCTACTCATTAGCGACTGAAGACTGAGGCTGCTGCTGCTGATGGAGCTTCTGCTGCTGCTGCTGCCAACCCCCCCAGCGGCCATGGCAGTGGAAGGTGAGCGCAGAGGTCCCCTCGAGTCAGACCTGCGAGAGTATGGACCATGGCGCAGATAGGCATCGGCCAACTGCCTACGTAGAATGTCTTTGTAGTAGTTGAGTTTGTCCTCCCTCTCGGTGGGTTTAAAAAATGCCCCCATTTTGTGCCGGAAGCGAGGGTCCAATAAGGTGGACAGCCAGAAGTCATCCCGCCGACAGATGGAAACAATTCTGGGGTCACTACGCAAGCATGTGAGCATGCTTCGTGCCATTTGCGCAAGTGACTCGGATGGACTACCTGTCTCCATCTCCACTGCATACTGCCACGGTGTGCCCGGGTCCTCTGTCTCTCCTTCCTCAAAAACCTCTAGCTCCTCTGGCTGCTCCTGCTCCTCCTCTCCTGTCCGCTGACTAGATAAACCAGCCATTTCGCCAAGCCTAAACTGTGTTTCGCTGGGCAACTCCTCCTCCTCCTCTTCCTCCTCCTCCTCCTCCAGTTCAGCTCCAACGGGGTTCATGTGGCCGTAAGATGTAAACGCCATGTCTCCAGTGCCCTGACCAGCCATGGTTTCCAACATGTGCTGTAGTACATGAAGCAGTGGAATCACGTCGTTCATCCCGTAATCCTGCCGACTGACAAATAAAGTGGCTTCCTCAAAGGGCCTGAGCAAACGGCAGGTGTCACGTATGAGCTGCCACTGGTTGACATTGAAGTTACACAGGGGAGTCCCCCTATCTGCTTGGATCATCAGGAAATCCGTGATGGCTTTTCTCTGTTCATATAATCGGTCCAACATGTGAAGGGTGGAATTCCAACGGGTGGAAACATCGCAAATCAGACTATGTTGGGGGATACCATTCTGACGCTGTAGCTCAAGAAGGGTGTGTTTGGCGGTGTAGGAGTGGCTGAAGTGCATGCAAAGTTTCCGTGAAGTTGTTAGGATGTCCTGCAGATGGGGGGAACACTTCAGAAACCGCTTGACAACCAGATTGAAGACGTGAGCCATGCAGGGGGCATGGGTCAGGCTTCCTTGGCGCAGCGCAGACAAAATGTTCTTCCCATTGTCGGTAACCATGATTCCCATTTTAAGTTTTCTCGGAGTAAGCCATGTTTGGATTTCCTGATGAATACATTTAAGCAGTTCCTCCCCTGTGTGACTCCGTTCGCCAAGACAAACCATGTGAAGCACTGCGTGACACCTCCGTGCCCTGCACACATGGTAGACTGGAGGGGCACTGAGACTTGAGCCTACAGTGGAGGGTGAGGAGATGGCGGAGGATGAGGAGGCCGAGTCGCACGGTGTCACAGGCCCAATGGGCAGAGAGCGCGGAGGCCGAAGCGGCGTGACCTGTCCAAGTTGCTGCTGCAAAGGGACCACATTCACCCAGTGGGCCGTAAACGACATGTACTGCCCCTGACCGTAGTTACAGCTCCAGATGTCGGCGCTGCCATGTATTTTGCTACACACCGACAGGCTCAAGGACTGGCCCACCTTCTGTTCAACAAAAGTGTGCAGCGCTGGTACTGCCTTCTTGGCAAAGAAATGACGGCTTGGGACTCTCCACCTCGGCTCGGCACAAGCCATCAGTTCTCTGAAAGGTGCAGATTCCACCACCTGAAAAGGGAGCGACTGCAGCACCAGCAACTTGGACAGGAGCACATTCAGCTTCTGCGCCGTAGGATGAGTGGGCGCATACTGCTGTCTCTTGGACATGGCTTCGCTGATGGATTGCTGGCGGGATGCATGACTTGGAGGAGGAGGAGGAGGAGCAGGAGCGACAGAGGATGGGTGTGACGCACAGCTGCCTTCGGCTGAGGTGCTGGAGCCTTGGCTGGCAGAAATTGGGAGCTCACTTGGTGAGGAAGCAGACTGGACCACCCCTTGGGAGCCTCGGTTCTCCCAGGTCGTTTTATGGTGACGCATCATATGTTGACGCAGGGCCGTGGTGCCAACATTTGGACCCTGGCCACGCTTCACCTTTTGCCTACATATCTTGCATGTGGCCATGTTACCCTCCTGCGGATGCCTCAGGAAAAACTGCCACACTGCCGAGTAGCTACTTTTCCCACCCCCTGGCCTCACTGATTCACTGCTGCTGTTGCCAACTCCAGGAACCCCTGCTCCACTACCTCCCGATAAGGTAGACTGCCGCACAGCAGGTGCTCTACCCCGGCCCCGGCCCCGGCCGGCTCCAGCCTTTGGAATTGTGCCCCCATGCTGACTGCTACCACCTTGCTGCCTCAGCTGCTGACTCCGGGGCAACCTGCGCCCCTCTTCTCCTGATGATGACGATGAAGCCCCTTCATCACCCGGCTCCCAAGTGCGATCGGCTTCATCGTCATCATCATCATCATCACCGGGTTGTGGCTGTACGTCACTGATGTTCGTGGATTCGTCAACAGTGTCTGGCGCAGGAGCTGGAACGCTCGCAGCACCCACGACACTGTCCACATCACTATTTGTCTGCCTAGCTAAAGAAGCCACCTCCATTTCTTGGCTGGGCAGTAGCTGCTGACTGTCCTCCTGTATCTGATCGTCCTCCTCACTAAAGAGTGGAGCTGAACCCAAAGCATAGGATACGTCGCTGGGGGAGGGAACGGCGTAGGACAGAGGCAATGGGAGGACAGGGACTGCTCTCGGGGCATGCCAACTCAGGGTTGTGTCAGAGGAACCTACCGACCCTAGACTGGGGGTCTCAGATGTAAGTTGTGATGATGTTGTTGATGAGCGCGTCAGCCAATCTACCACGGCAGATGCGTTACTGGTGGAGACCCGACCGCTAGCAGATACTGGCAGATTAGGTCTCTCAGCGTGACTCCTGCTGCTACTGGCCCCCAGTCTGATGCGAGCTCTGCCTGCGGAATCTTGGCCTCTGCCACTCCTCTTTTCACTTCCAGGCACTTGTCTGCCCGACATAGTCTAACTGGCGTGGTAGTAGGTGATATTTTAAGAACCCCCAGGCAGCAGTGGGTCTATATAAAACAGAATATAATGCACACCAAAAGTGAGCAGTAACACTCAGCCTCCAACAGGCCTGCTTAGTGTAAATAAGAGAGCTGCTTAGTGTAAATAAAGAGGGGTATGCTATGTTACAGAATGGGATGCCTCAACAGAAGTGCACCTGGCAGGCAGCAGTAAGCCTATGCCCAGCAAAAGTGTCTTATAATATAAATATAATAAGAGCAAATGCTTATATGGTCTTAAACAGAGGCTGCTTTAGTCACAGAATGGGATGCCCTGGGCAGGAATGGACCTGGCAGGGTCCAGTAGGGCTTTGGCCAGCAAAAGTGTCTTTATCAGGCCTGATTTCTATGAGAATAAGTGCAAATGTTTATTATGCTATTAAATAGAGGCTGCTTTAGTCACAGAATGGGATGCCAGTGCCACAAAAACCAGAGAGCATGCACAGCAAAAGTGTCTTTATCAGGCCTGATTTCTATGAGAATAAGTGCAAATGTTTATTATGCTATTAAATAGAGGCTGCTTTAGTCACAGAATGGGATGCCAGTGCCACAAAAACCAGAGAGCATGCACAGCAAAAGTGTCTTTATCAGGCCTGATTTCTATGAGAATAAGTGCAAATGGTTATTATGCTATTAAATAGAGGCTGCTTTAGTCACAGAATGGGATGCCAGTGCCACAAAAACCAGAGAGCATGCACAGCAAAAGTGTCTTTATCAGGCCTGATTTCTATGAGAATAAGTGCAAATGGTTATTATGCTATTAAATAGAGGCTGCTTTAGTCACAGAATGGGATGCCAGTGCCACAAAAACCAGAGAGCATGCACAGCAAAAGTGTCTTTATCAGGCCTGATTTCTATGAGAATAAGTGCAAATGTTTATTATGCTATTAAATAGAGGCTGCTTTAGTCACAGAATGGGATGCCAGTGCCACAAAAACCAGAGAGCATGCACAGCAAAAGTGTCTTTATCAGGCCTGATTTCTATGAGAATAAGTGCAAATGTTTATTATGCTATTAAATAGAGGCTGCTTTAGTCACAGAATGGGATGCCAGTGCCACAAAAACCAGAGAGCATGCACAGCAAAAGTGTCTTTATCAGGCCTGATTTCTATGAGAATAAGTGCAAATGTTTATTATGCTATTAAATAGAGGCTGCTTTAGTCACAGAATGGGATGCCAGTGCCACAAAAACCAGAGAGCATGCACAGCAAAAGTGTCTTTATCAGGCCTGATTTCTATGAGAATAAGTGCAAATGTTTATTATGCTATTAAATAGAGGCTGCTTTAGTCACAGAATGGGATGCCAGTGCCACAAAAACCAGAGAGCATGCACAGCAAAAGTGTCTTTATCAGGCCTGATTTCTATGAGAATAAGTGCAAATGTTTATTATGCTATTAAATAGAGGCTGCTTTAGTCACAGAATGGGATGCCAGTGCCACAAAAACCAGAGAGCATGCACAGCAAAAGTGTCTTTATCAGGCCTGATTTCTATGAGAATAAGTGCAAATGGTTATTATGCTATTAAATAGAGGCTGCTTTAGTCACAGAATGGGATGCCAGTGCCACAAAAACCAGAGAGCATGCACAGCAAAAGTGTCTTTATCAGGCCTGATTTCTATGAGAATAAGTGCAAATGTTTATTATGCTATTAAATAGAGGCTGCTTTAGTCACAGAATGGGATGCCAGTGCCACAAAAACCAGAGAGCATGCACAGCAAAAGTGTCTTTATCAGGCCTGATTTCTATGAGAATAAGTGCAAATGTTTATTATGCTATTAAATAGAGGCTGCTTTAGTCACAGAATGGGATGCCAGTGCCACAAAAACCAGAGAGCATGCACAGCAAAAGTGTCTTTATCAGGCCTGATTTCTATGAGAATAAGTGCAAATGGTTATTATGCTATTAAATAGAGGCTGCTTTAGTCACAGAATGGGATGCCAGTGCCACAAAAACCAGAGAGCATGCACAGCAAAAGTGTCTTTATCAGGCCTGATTTCTATGAGAATAAGTGCAAATGTTTATTATGCTATTAAATAGAGGCTGCTTTAGTCACAGAATGGGATGCCAGTGCCACAAAAACCAGAGAGCATGCACAGCAAAAGTGTCTTTATCAGGCCTGATTTCTATGAGAATAAGTGCAAATGGTTATTATGCTATTAAATAGAGGCTGCTTTAGTCACAGAATGGGATGCCAGTGCCACAAAAACCAGAGAGCATGCACAGCAAAAGTGTCTTTATCAGGCCTGATTTCTATGAGAATAAGTGCAAATGGTTATTATGCTATTAAATAGAGGCTGCTTTAGTCACAGAATGGGATGCCAGTGCCACAAAAACCAGAGAGCATGCACAGCAAAAGTGTCTTTATCAGGCCTGATTTCTATGAGAATAAGTGCAAATGGTTATTATGCTATTAAATAGAGGCTGCTTTAGTCACAGAATGGGATGCCAGTGCCACAAAAACCAGAGAGCATGCACAGCAAAAGTGTCTTTATCAGGCCTGATTTCTATGAGAATAAGTGCAAATGGTTATTATGCTATTAAATAGAGGCTGCTTTAGTCACAGAATGGGATGCCAGTGCCACAAAAACCAGAGAGCATGCACAGCAAAAGTGTCTTTATCAGGCCTGATTTCTATGAGAATAAGTGCAAATGGTTATTATGCTATTAAATAGAGGCTGCTTTAGTCACAGAATGGGATGCCAGTGCCACAAAAACCAGAGAGCATGCACAGCAAAAGTGTCTTTATCAGGCCTGATTTCTATGAGAATAAGTGCAAATGTTTATTATGCTATTAAATAGAGGCTGCTTTAGTCACAGAATGGGATGCCAGTGCCACAAAAACCAGAGAGCATGCACAGCAAAAGTGTCTTTATCAGGCCTGATTTCTATGAGAATAAGTGCAAATGTTTATTATGCTATTAAATAGAGGCTGCTTTAGTCACAGAATGGGATGCCAGTGCCACAAAAACCAGAGAGCATGCACAGCAAAAGTGTCTTTATCAGGCCTGATTTCTATGAGAATAAGTGCAAATGTTTATTATGCTATTAAATAGAGGCTGCTTTAGTCACAGAATGGGATGCCAGTGCCACAAAAACCAGAGAGCATGCACAGCAAAAGTGTCTTTATCAGGCCTGATTTCTATGAGAATAAGTGCAAATGTTTATTATGCTATTAAATAGAGGCTGCTTTAGTCACAGAATGGGATGCCAGTGCCACAAAAACCAGAGAGCATGCACAGCAAAAGTGTCTTTATCAGGCCTGATTTCTATGAGAATAAGTGCAAATGGTTATTATGCTATTAAATAGA
This sequence comes from Gastrophryne carolinensis, assembly GCA_027917425.1. Taxonomy (NCBI): domain Eukaryota; kingdom Metazoa; phylum Chordata; class Amphibia; order Anura; family Microhylidae; genus Gastrophryne; species Gastrophryne carolinensis. The sequence goes on along the minus strand of CM051240.1, from coordinate 9,688,892 downwards.
GGCTGCTTTAGTCACAGAATGGGATGCCAGTGCCACAAAAACCAGAGAGCATGCACAGCAAAAGTGTCTTTATCAGGCCTGATTTCTATGAGAATAAGTGCAAATGTTTATTATGCTATTAAATAGAGGCTGATTTAGTCACAGAATGGGATGCCAGTGCCACAAAAACCAGAGAGCATGCACAGCAAAAGTGTCTTTATCAGGCCTGATTTCTATGAGAATAAGTGCAAATGGTTATTATGCTATTAAATAGAGGCTGCTTTAGTCACAGAATGGGATGCCAGTGCCACAAAAACCAGAGAGCATGCACAGCAAAAGTGTCTTTATCAGGCCTGATTTCTATGAGAATAAGTGCAAATGTTTATTATGCTATTAAATAGAGGCTGATTTAGTCACAGAATGGGATGCCAGTGCCACAAAAACCAGAGAGCATGCACAGCAAAAGTGTCTTTATCAGGCCTGATTTCTATGAGAATAAGTGCAAATGGTTATTATGCTATTAAATAGAGGCTGCTTTAGTCACAGAATGGGATGCCAGTGCCACAAAAACCAGAGAGCATGCACAGCAAAAGTGTCTTTATCAGGCCTGATTTCTATGAGAATAAGTGCAAATGTTTATTATGCTATTAAATAGAGGCTGATTTAGTCACAGAATGGGATGCCAGTGCCACAAAAACCAGAGAGCATGCACAGCAAAAGTGTCTTTATCAGGCCTGATTTCTATGAGAATAAGTGCAAATGGTTATTATGCTATTAAATAGAGGCTGCTTTAGTCACAGAATGGGATGCCAGTGCCACAAAAACCAGAGAGCATGCACAGCAAAAGTGTCTTTATCAGGCCTGATTTCTATGAGAATAAGTGCAAATGGTTATTATGCTATTAAATAGAGGCTGCTTTAGTCACAGAATGGGATGCCAGTGCCACAAAAACCAGAGAGCATGCACAGCAAAAGTGTCTTTATCAGGCCTGATTTCTATGAGAATAAGTGCAAATGGTTATTATGCTATTAAATAGAGGCTGCTTTAGTCACAGAATGGGATGCCAGTGCCACAAAAACCAGAGAGCATGCACAGCAAAAGTGTCTTTATCAGGCCTGATTTCTATGAGAATAAGTGCAAATGGTTATTATGCTATTAAATAGAGGCTGCTTTAGTCACAGAATGGGATGCCAGTGCCACAAAAACCAGAGAGCATGCACAGCAAAAGTGTCTTTATCAGGCCTGATTTCTATGAGAATAAGTGCAAATGGTTATTATGCTATTAAATAGAGGCTGCTTTAGTCACAGAATGGGATGCCAGTGCCACAAAAACCAGAGAGCATGCACAGCAAAAGTGTCTTTATCAGGCCTGATTTCTATGAGAATAAGTGCAAATGTTTATTATGCTATTAAATAGAGGCTGCTTTAGTCACAGAATGGGATGCCAGTGCCACAAAAACCAGAGAGCATGCACAGCAAAAGTGTCTTTATCAGGCCTGATTTCTATGAGAATAAGTGCAAATGTTTATTATGCTATTAAATAGAGGCTGCTTTAGTCACAGAATGGGATGCCAGTGCCACAAAAACCAGAGAGCATGCACAGCAAAAGTGTCTTTATCAGGCCTGATTTCTATGAGAATAAGTGCAAATGTTTATTATGCTATTAAATAGAGGCTGCTTTAGTCACAGAATGGGATGCCAGTGCCACAAAAACCAGAGAGCATGCACAGCAAAAGTGTCTTTATCAGGCCTGATTTCTATGAGAATAAGTGCAAATGTTTATTATGCTATTAAATAGAGGCTGCTTTAGTCACAGAATGGGATGCCAGTGCCACAAAAACCAGAGAGCATGCACAGCAAAAGTGTCTTTATCAGGCCTGATTTCTATGAGAATAAGTGCAAATGTTTATTATGCTATTAAATAGAGGCTGCTTTAGTCACAGAATGGGATGCCAGTGCCACAAAAACCAGAGAGCATGCACAGCAAAAGTGTCTTTATCAGGCCTGATTTCTATGAGAATAAGTGCAAATGTTTATTATGCTATTAAATAGAGGCTGCTTTAGTCACAGAATGGGATGCCAGTGCCACAAAAACCAGAGAGCATGCACAGCAAAAGTGTCTTTATCAGGCCTGATTTCTATGAGAATAAGTGCAAATGTTTATTATGCTATTAAATAGAGGCTGCTTTAGTCACAGAATGGGATGCCAGTGCCACAAAAACCAGAGAGCATGCACAGCAAAAGTGTCTTTATCAGGCCTGATTTCTATGAGAATAAGTGCAAATGGTTATTATGCTATTAAATAGAGGCTGCTTTAGTCACAGAATGGGATGCCAGTGCCACAAAAACCAGAGAGCATGCACAGCAAAAGTGTCTTTATCAGGCCTGATTTCTATGAGAATAAGTGCAAATGTTTATTATGCTATTAAATAGAGGCTGCTTTAGTCACAGAATGGGATGCCAGTGCCACAAAAACCAGAGAGCATGCACAGCAAAAGTGTCTTTATCAGGCCTGATTTCTATGAGAATAAGTGCAAATGGTTATTATGCTATTAAATAGAGGCTGCTTTAGTCACAGAATGGGATGCCAGTGCCACAAAAACCAGAGAGCATGCACAGCAAAAGTGTCTTTATCAGGCCTGATTTCTATGAGAATAAGTGCAAATGGTTATTATGCTATTAAATAGAGGCTGCTTTAGTCACAGAATGGGATGCCAGTGCCACAAAAACCAGAGAGCATGCACAGCAAAAGTGTCTTTATCAGGCCTGATTTCTATGAGAATAAGTGCAAATGGTTATTATGCTATTAAATAGAGGCTGCTTTAGTCACAGAATGGGATGCCAGTGCCACAAAAACCAGAGAGCATGCACAGCAAAAGTGTCTTTATCAGGCCTGATTTCTATGAGAATAAGTGCAAATGTTTATTATGCTATTAAATAGAGGCTGCTTTAGTCACAGAATGGGATGCCAGTGCCACAAAAACCAGAGAGCATGCACAGCAAAAGTGTCTTTATCAGGCCTGATTTCTATGAGAATAAGTGCAAATGGTTATTATGCTATTAAATAGAGGCTGCTTTAGTCACAGAATGGGATGCCAGTGCCACAAAAACCAGAGAGCATGCACAGCAAAAGTGTCTTTATCAGGCCTGATTTCTATGAGAATAAGTGCAAATGGTTATTATGCTATTAAATAGAGGCTGCTTTAGTCACAGAATGGGATGCCAGTGCCACAAAAACCAGAGAGCATGCACAGCAAAAGTGTCTTTATCAGGCCTGATTTCTATGAGAATAAGTGCAAATGGTTATTATGCTATTAAATAGAGGCTGCTTTAGTCACAGAATGGGATGCCAGTGCCACAAAAACCAGAGAGCATGCACAGCAAAAGTGTCTTTATCAGGCCTGATTTCTATGAGAATAAGTGCAAATGGTTATTATGCTATTAAATAGAGGCTGCTTTAGTCACAGAATGGGATGCCAGTGCCACAAAAACCAGAGAGCATGCACAGCAAAAGTGTCTTTATCAGGCCTGATTTCTATGAGAATAAGTGCAAATGGTTATTATGCTATTAAATAGAGGCTGCTTTAGTCACAGAATGGGATGCCAGTGCCACAAAAACCAGAGAGCATGCACAGCAAAAGTGTCTTTATCAGGCCTGATTTCTATGAGAATAAGTGCAAATGTTTATTATGCTATTAAATAGAGGCTGCTTTAGTCACAGAATGGGATGCCAGTGCCACAAAAACCAGAGAGCATGCACAGCAAAAGTGTCTTTATCAGGCCTGATTTCTATGAGAATAAGTGCAAATGTTTATTATGCTATTAAATAGAGGCTGCTTTAGTCACAGAATGGGATGCCAGTGCCACAAAAACCAGAGAGCATGCACAGCAAAAGTGTCTTTATCAGGCCTGATTTCTATGAGAATAAGTGCAAATGTTTATTATGCTATTAAATAGAGGCTGCTTTAGTCACAGAATGGGATGCCAGTGCCACAAAAACCAGAGAGCATGCACAGCAAAAGTGTCTTTATCAGGCCTGATTTCTATGAGAATAAGTGCAAATGGTTATTATGCTATTAAATAGAGGCTGCTTTAGTCACAGAATGGGATGCCTCACAGCAGACTTAAGATCAGTTCAGTATATATGCACAGTTAGTTACTATAAGCAGCCTGAAAACGCTAACAAAGGCTGGATGAAAAAAAAAAAATCTCCCTGTCAGCCAGCTCCGTTTTTCCTGGCTTTCTGTCTGTCTCCTGTCTGTCTCCTGTCTGTCTCCTGTCTGTCTCCTGCCTGTCTCCAGCCTGTCCCTGTCTGTCCCTGCCTGTCTAACTGCCTCAGCTACACAGCGTTCTGTCTGTCACGAATGCAATAGAGAAATGAGGAAAAGCAAGATGGCCGCCGTTAAATACCGCTGTGTGACGTCACCGGGCTTGCTGGCTGCTGATAGGCTGCATGTGACTGCCCCAGCTTGCACTGGCGCGGGATACATGTCCAGACATGTCCCGCCCGCCATCTTAGAATGCCTGTAATGTAAATGAATGGATGTTAAAGGAAAACTTCGAGTGATCGAATCGCGGGGAAATTCGGATTCGATCCGAATCGAATTTTTCCTGAAATTCGGATCGAATCCGGGTTCGTCCGGATCGATTCGCTCATCCCTAAACGGAAGCAATTCGGAACATTTCCAAACAAAATTGAAAAATTTCCGTTCCTTCAGAAAACTTCCGTTGCTGGGATGGTTTCCGTCTGATTCAGAGAGCTGTTTGCCGACGGCTCACCACCCTATAAATTCGTTTAATTGTAAAACCACTTCCGACACCTCTGAGGACTCGGATTGCTATTGTTGAACATGTTTTGCGGCTATGTGGAGGAGTCTGCGCGCCTTTAGCACCAAGGCATTGCATGTATCAGCATGGCCGAGGCCATAAATTGTATAGCAATGCATACCTAAATCAATATATTTCATGTATGTCTTATAGATGCATTTTAATGCTGACCTAAATTAGTCCTTAGCATGTAAACATTTATTTTTCCACACATCCATATAATTGCTATATTTTTTTAGACTTATGTCCTTTGTGAATTATATTTGGATTGTTGAACTTGAATCTTAATGTGTTGTAGGAGTTAGTGTTTTAGTTGGTTACCTTTGCTTTGTGTAATTATTTTATATTTGGTTGCAGGAACCGCAAGATGTGCCACTCGCCCTTGCTCCTGATGCCCGTTCTTTGCCTGCAGAATGCGGGCCAGGGGTTCTCTAATCGGGCACTATGCAAAACCCGGCCCGTGGTGGCGAGGGCCCTCTGGCTTATGAAGTCCAGATTTAGGTGTTTGGACCATACGGGGGGGGGGGGGGGGGGGGGGCACTGCAGTATGACCCCAACAAGGTTATACCAAAATTTTAATTTACAGGGACCACACGTGCCAGAGTGGCACAACTGAGTGTCAGGGTCCTTCAGTTGGTGGGCGAGATGCAGGAACTGCGCAACTTGTTGTGGACCACAGATGAAGAATAATGTTCAGTGGCCTGCCATTGCTATGTATTTAATTTTTTATAGTTGTAAAAAGTTGAAATTAAACACATTTTTAAAAAATGCATATTTGATGCTGGTAATTATTACAAAAAAATTACATTGTCATTTCATTAACAAACTACATTAACACAAAACTAATGGGCACAGAAATATTTAAAGATGAATATTCACATGACCGAGAAGTGATTTGGGTGAGCTTTAAGGGTCCAAAAGGGAAGATGGAGGATAGTGATAAGTGATTTGGGTAAGTTTTAGGGACCGAAAATGGAAAAGGCAGGATAGCGCTAAGTGGTTAGGGTGAGCTTTAAGGACCCAAAAGGGAAAAGGCAGGATAGTGCTAAGTGGTTAGGGTGAGCTTTAAGGGTCCAAAAGGGAAGATGGAGGATGGAGTGCTAAGTGATTTAGCTAAACATTGTAGTAGAAGTGAGGGTGGCAAATATGTAGGCGAGCACTTTAATGAGTTAAGTTTGTAGTGCGCAGGCGCAAGATCGTAAGGATTCCGTCTGGACGATTATTTTGTGTAAAATGGAAACAGAATCTATCGGGAAACGTAAAGGATTCGTTGGAGGACACGATGGGAAAAGGGCAAAAACGAAAGCCTACGTTGTAACATGTGGAAATGAAACGGAAAAGTCTGGATGGAAAATGACATCCGCGTAATTCGTAATCTGCCGTACGAACGGACGGAAACTTTACACAAGGTTTTCAATGCATGCACAGAATCGCTCGAACGCTCATACGAGAGCGGGAACATTTGAAAAAAATACGACATCGGCACCGTTTTGAAAGTTTTTTTGTGTCTCTCTGAATCGAGCCTAATGTACAGAATCCTCCCACAATCACCCCATTACAGACAGTGTGGAGGGAAGCATCTGCCAAATCTCTTCAATTGTCCATTCAGGCTACATAATAGGAAAATAATTCAGTGGCCATTTAGTCTTTCTAAGTGTTGCCAAAAACAAATAGCTCCCGATTAATATAAATACATACACAAAATTACAGGGTAAAATCAATCAGCAGATTGTACTCAGGCACATTTATCTCCAGCACAATGTATCAATGTTGCAGAATGTAACCTGTCACTGTGAACACAGTGTAACCAGTGTCAGTGCTAATGCTATTAAAAATAAAAGAGTGTATAAATATACACATGTAACAAATAGTCTGCAGATAATAAACAAGGGATGTCTCTAAAGTGCTAACATTATACACAACAAACATAATTTGAGGATCATGTGACCCCTTGGCATATTTACTCCTGACAGGATGAGTATCCCCTTTACTGTCACATTTTTATTTTTTTACTTTTGCAAATCTTTTGCGTTTCTCAAAGTATGTTGTGTACAGTGTTAGCACTTTAGAGGCACTTTTCAGGCAGTTTCCTTGTTTATTATTTGCACAGACTTTTTTGTTACATGTGTATATTTATATACTGTATTCACAGAGACAGGATACATTCTGCAACATTGATACGCTTTGCTAGAGATAAATGTGCCTGAGTGCAATCCACAGATTGATTTTACCCTTGTATTTTGTGTATGTTCAATCTGATAATAGTGCATTCACTATTAAAATACATTTATTTTTTATGTATTAATCAGGAGCAATCTGTTTTTTGTGGCTACACTTTCGAAAAGAATTAAGTGGGCATATGCCCCCCCCCCCCTATGATTGAAAGGGTAGAAAAAGGGGTGTGCACGTGCCCTAGTAATCTAGGTTCGGTTACTTTTAATCTCCTGGTCCAAATTTTTAAACTTTCCCCCAGGGTGGCCAAATCACAGCATATTCCCACCTCCTATCTTGTTGAAAACATGTTTTCATTAACCCTCATTGAGTCAGTTCTCCTCTTAGTATCTCTTCCAGATATCCACATATTCTTCCATGCTGCTGTTATGGTGATTCTCGTCCTTAGCAGCAAAAAGGCTATCAATCTACCCTGATACCTACCTTCCTTAAATTTGGGTACCCCTAAAAAAGCTTCCTCTGGGATAATTTCTATCTCTTTTCAAAGTACGACTTCCAGGAGCGTGTACATCTTGGCTCAAAACATTTAGGTGCTAGGACACAGCCCCCATATGTGTCACATGTACTCTCTAACTTTATATCCCCTAAAACAATTTCTAAATATTAGAAATTCTAGATGAAACATTCATATTGGCTTAACCTCTCTGCCTCACCAGCTCTATCTACTACTCTTTTTTACCAATCCTTGGAGTAGATTCCCTTTTTCCCATGCAGTCATATATGGGAGTTTAGTATGAGATGCCAACAAAATTGAATATATTATGAAAATGGCTCCTATACTTCCCATACAATGTTCCTCAAACATCGTTGTTTCCAATGGTTTCCCAATCCTTCTCTCTTGCACCTGGATAAAATGTTACATTTGTTGGACTCTAAATTACACCTGTGTTGGTGTCTCATGTTCATTCAAATATTGCATCATGACCACCTGGCCATTGTTATAGAAGAGCCCAATGCTCATAACCCCTGAGCCTTCCACCATACAAACCCCCCTCCCAAGCCTTATGGATTATTGACTCTGAATTCCCAATGATCGGCCACAGCGGGGTGTGTTTTGATTGTAATATCGATTTGATTTTTGCCAGATATTTAAAGATTCTGCTAGGATTGGGCATTCAATCTCTAAGACCAGACTTTTGGGGAGGCCACTGGCCAAGATTTCACCGCCTCTTGCTCCATCTCCACCCAGGTTAGTCTATTTTTTAAGCTTGGTAATACTGCTAGCTGGTTTAATTTTGCTGCATTATACCAGATATGGAACACCCAGTCCTCCCTGAAATGTTGGTTGGTATTGTTGTGAAAGGTGGCAACCCTAGTACCACATCTAACCATCTACAGTGTTGAAGCCCTGTTACTAACCTGTGCCACATCTGACCACATCCGGTACCAAGACCTTCTCCTGACCTATGTCATGTTCAACCATATACTTTTCCAAGCCTTAAAGCAGACCAACACCCGTATGCCGGCTAACGGATGTTGATCCGCTTCTAGTTGCATTCAAACAGGCTTGGGGGGCATCCAGAATTCTGGAGCCCCTGCCCCACGCATCTCCCCCTGGACACCTGCAATTCTTACCAGGTCCTCGATCTTGGACCCAGAATGACACCCCACGATTGACCGCTTGTGGGCAATGTGCGGGGGAGGCTCCTGTTGCAGAGTTTATGGCACTGTCTTTTGATGCTATATTCAATTCTGCTTTAAGTGCTCTTGTACTTTGTGTTCTGTGAATCCACCTCCATTATCAGTTTGAAATATGAAAGGTTTCCTCTGAAACCCGTTATTTATCTTTAGTACATAGTCCTGTAATTTGCCAAGAACTTCACTCTTGTGTTGCATTAAGTAAGTGACTGTATCTTGAATAGCCATCTATGAAAGTCACTATGTACCAAATATCTGCAGGTGTAGGTAGGTTTAGGGGACAACGTTCACACTTAACAATATTTAGGCCGGGGGAATCCTTTGTCAGATTCCTCTTTTGTACTTCCATCTGCAAAGTAAATAGTCTATTTGTTATTCAAATCTAGCTCTGTGAAAAAGCCTCTATCACTTGTCATGTGATTGGTTGCTCCTGAGTCAATGCACTTTAAATGTGGCATTCCATCTCCCTTCACATGGATCAGAGATTGGGGCTTTGACTTTCTGTCTAGGAGGGAAGTTGCTTCAATTGCTCTGCTTTCCATATATTACAGTCTCTCTTTATATGTCTCTGTTGGTGGCATTTAAAGTACACCCTGGTTTCTTTCCTGTGTGAGCTTGTGTCTGTTGATTTAGGAGCTTCGGTCGGTCGGCCTGGTCTCTACAAATGCTAGCGTCAGATCTGTCTCAGGCCGTGTCTCCAGAGCATTGATCAGTACAGTGTATGTATCTGGTAAGCTGCATAACATAATGGTGGTGGTGGTGTGATTCTCACAAATTGATCTGAGTTGTGTGATCACTTCCAGCATGGCATTTATATGCTCCTGCCTGCTCTGCTCTCTGCTAAGCCTCATTTTGTAATGTTTCCTCAGAAGAAACAACTTGCTGTTTAAGCTGGATTTTTCATGCAGTCTTTTCAGTACATCCCACATGCTTTTCGCTGTATTCTCACTGCGTATGTGAAGCTGATCATCCTCTACTAGTTAGCTTATGGCGGACTGTGTCTGTCTGTTTTTCCTGTCCCAGTCCTGATTATTATCCTGTGGCCTCTCTGTAGTGATAACCTCCCACAAGTCATCTCTGGATAATTGTATTTCCACCTTAAACTTCCATAGCTGATAATTGTCATTAGTCAGCTTGGCCACTGAGAGTTTAATCTCAGAGCAACTGGTCATTCTCCCCCCTTTATATATAAGAGCAGTCTTACTTGTATACAGGAGATGTCTCTGTGGAAGTTTCTTTATGTTCTTCTCTACACTGGCTGCTCTGTCTCCCATTCAGGGCTTTGCTCTGGTCACTGGGCTTTATCCAGTCTCTGGGGCTTCATTTGGTCACTGGGCCCATAACCTCTTGCAGTGTGTATGGCACTGTCTTATAATGCTCTATTCCAGGGATCCTCAACACTGTCCTCCAACAGACACGGTTTTGCAGATCTCCACACAGATGCACAGGTGGAGTGATTATCGCAGCAGCAGAGCTATAGAGCTGGCTATGTGGAGATCCACAAAACATGAGCTGTCGGTGGGCCTTGAGGACAGGGTTGGGGACTACTGCTTGAATCCATTCTGTTTTAAGTATTTTTGTACTCTGAGTCCTGTGAATTCACCTCCATTATTACTCCGAAATATGAGAGGTTTCCTCTGAAACTTGTTGCTTGCCTTTACTACATAGTCCTGTAATTTGTCAAGTACTTCACTCTTGTGTTGTATTAGGTAAGTGTCTGTGTATCTTGAATAGTCATCTTTGAAAGTCACTATGTACATCTTGCCTCCAGGTCTAGGTGGGTTTTAAGGATCACATATATCACTGTGAAATAGGTCAAGTGGTTTGTAGGGGGCATGGTCTTGCATAATGTGACCTTCTCTTACTGCTCTCATGTTCCAGTAAAGTCAGTTCCTGTTTGAATGCAGCTAGAAGCAGATCAACACTGTTAGTCGGCAAACGGGTGTTGGTCTGCTTTAATGCTGGGCTGTGCCTTGTTGGACAATGTCCAGTGGCAAGCCCTGTTGTTGACATGTGTCCTGCCTGAGCACCTCTGCTTGCTACTGCTAGTGGCCTTTGAACTCCCAGCCACATCTCCCTTTGTCATCATTGTGGTTCCTGGACACTAACAACAGAAGATAAAATACTCACCATTCTATATTCTCAGGGGAGCCACATTCACCATTTTATTGGCTGACAGCAGTCATTGGGAGAGGTCTCTAGCCTAAATAGCTCCAAGGGCAGAGAGGGAAAATTACTCCCCTCCCCCACTGGCCTAAAGAGTTATGGCAGCAATCAGGTGAGAAAAGAGGAAGGAAAAGATGAAATAGGGAAGGGAGGAAAAAGGAATTGAGATGGAAGAAATGGAAAAAGAGAGAAAATGAAGAAATGAAAAAAATTACTGATAGATGAAAAAGAAAGCAGGAAAATAAAGAAAGAAAATAGAAGTATGGTAGGAAGAAGTAAATGAAAAATAAAGAGATAGGTAAGGAAGAAAAAAAAAAAAAAAAAAAAGGAAATAAAGAATCAAAAATAAGGAAAATATTAAGGAAGGGAAGAAAGAAAGGATGGAAAGGAAGATAAATGAGTGAGAAGGGAAGGAAAGAGGAAAAGAAGGAATATTTAAAAAAAAGAGAAAAAAGAAAGAAAGGAAACTTTTTGGAAGATATGGAAGAAAAGTAAAGTAAAGTAAGGAAATAAGTAAGTAAGAGGGAAGGAAGGAAGAAAATAAAAAAGAAATACAGCACAAGGCGGTAAAGAAAGAAAGAGTGAAGGAAATAAAATGAAAAATAATGAAAGGAATAAAGTGGGAGAGAATGGAGAAATGAAAAAAAGAAAGAAAGAAAAAAAATAAAGATTTTTTTTTTCTTTTTGCCAGGAACCCCTAATGGGCACTCATCGGAAAGGCAGCCGGAGAAAGGCTCTTACACATGGCACCAATATGAACACAGCTTTCATTATAAATTTCATATAGGGGTATTATAGTCTAAATTATATAGTAGTGCTGTCTGTTATTATTATTATAGCATAGGATGCAATGCCTTGCATTTCCTGGTATTATATGTGTTTACATTTGCTTTTTTTATTAAATCTGTATTACCCTTTTAAAAGCATTAATGCCGAGGTTAATGAGCAATGGGGCTGTTTGACAAATTAGGGATTACTGAAAGGAAATGTGACAATCTAGGGCTTGTATAACACGGAAACCTCTCATCATGTCTCCCGGGTTTTCCTAATCTTCTTTCAGTTTGCTGTCAGTCGGTATCACAAGCTCAGCAGTGCCTATTTCTTTAAAAGTTTAGTCTGATAAAGAACCCCTCCCCCACCGCAGAGCAAGCGCCTAATTCTGCTGCTATATCTACAGCGAGCTACAAACACAGGACATGGCCGACTCCCATATTATAATATCCCACGTGACTTACAAGAAACACTCGCTGCTAGAACTCGATTCGTTAGCCAAGAATAGTATCATCATCAACTGATCGGTGCTCTGCTTCCTGACACTGCAAAACATTCTCTCCTTCTGTATCCTCCATTATATCCTAATAGAGTGTAAGCTCTTCTTCTCCTGTATCCTCCCTTATACCTTAATAGAGAGTAAGCTCTTCTCCTTCTGTAATAGATTGTCACTTTTTTATTGAGTAAAATCAAGCAATCATATACAATATATACAATATATACAAAGTTACAATAATAAATAAATAAAATAAAATAAAATAAATAATAACTAAACAAAAAGAAACAGGCCTAACAATTCGGCATATAATATATAATATCTATTATTCTATATACAATCCTATCTAAAACCTAACACTACACTATAAACAAATCAACAGGAAGACGGGGAGGCCGATTCATTAATAGCGCCAGGTAGCGACAGATGAGCGCCTGAAGTATGGCGCTATGAGCGCCGCTAGCGTACGGCGCGAGTGGCTGCGATTCGCTATAGCAGGCCTCCTCAGTCGCTACCTGGCGTTGTTGTGAATAATGCCTACATTGGTGAATATGATGTTTCAGATCAGCTTGGTAGGCGCTGTCATTTTGACACACGCTATCCAACACAGCGCCTGCGCGTTGGTTTGCTGTCGGCTTGAAATCAATGTTAGTACCTTCAGTAGTATTGCAACATGTTTCTTTGGTGATTTTTTTTTTATTTTTTACATTTTTTGGGTGAAAGTCACAAATCAAAATCCAGTGTTTTTTTTATCTTGGTGCCTAAAAAAGAAGAAAAAGTGGAGTTAGTATTTATAATTAATTTAGCTTTTTCGCATTTATTGACATTCTTTGTTTTTTGTTTGGGACAGTTTTTGCCAACTTGAACAACACCCCTAATTGTTATGTTGGTCAACTCCCCCCCCCCCAATAGTGGTTTTGGTCAACTCCCCCCCCCCCTATAGTGGTTTTGGTCATCTTACACACCCCTTATAGTGGTTTGGGTCAACTCCCCCCCCCCTTATTGTGGTTTTGGTCATCTTACACACCCCTTATAGTAGTTTTGGTCATCTTACACACCCCTTATAGTGGTTTTGGTCATCTTACACACCCCTTATAGTGGTTTGGGTCAACTCCCCCCCCTTATAGTGGTTTTGGTCATCTTACACACCCCTTATAGTGGTTTTGGTCATCTTACACACCCCTTATAGTGGTTTGGGTCATCTTACACACCCCTTATAGTGGTTTGGGTCATCTTACACACCCCTTATAGTAGTTTGTGACAAATTATGATTGTAGGCAACAAATAGTTCCCCTGTTGTGCAGTACTTGGATTAGAGTGAAGGGTAGTTAGCTTACCGCAAAAAACGAAGTGATCATGCTTTCCCCTAGCTCAAAGCCAGTCTGGGTGTCCTCACTCGTTTCTGCGGGCAAGTTGGGGATTTCGGGCACCAGTGCTGTTTCTTCAGGTGATTGAATTCTGTGGCATATACATATATTGTGCAGCACACAGCATGCGAGGATAATCTTGGAGACCTTTTGTGGACTGTACAACATCTCTCCTCCTGGGCGTGCCAAACACAGAAAGCGCGCTTTCAGCAGTCCAATGGTTCGTTCCACAATGCTTCTGGTTTTGCGATGTGCTGCATTGTAGCGTTGATGGGCAGAGGTCTGTGGTCTGGTCTGTGGGTTTCTGACCGGAGTCATCACCCACGTTCTCTGCCCGTATCCCTTGTCCACAATGAGAGAGACAGCAATTAGTACTAGTACATGTTTTTTTTGTGATTTTTTTAAAATTTAGCTTACTAGGCCACATATTTTATGCAAAATACTTTGACAGGGTTAGTTATTTACCCAGTAGCCAGCCAGCTGGCATTTCGTTGTTCTCGAACTTCCGGCACAGGACTGACTGCTGGAGCACGTATCGTGGCATGAGCCGGGGAAACCAGATCTCACGGCCCGCAGCTTCATGTCATGGTCACAGACCACCATAACATTCATGGAGTGGAACTGTTTTCGGTTCCGATAATGCAGCTCCTGTGCACGGGGAGGGCTGAAAGGGATATGTGTACCATCCACGCACCCTAGCACATTCGGGATCCCTCCCATGCGATAGAAAGCATGTTTTATTTGGGCAACCTCATCCTCATCCTCAGGAAACTTGATGTAAATAGGGATCAGGTCACAAATAGCCAGTACTACCTGGAAAAATATGCGGCTCATTGTAGCCTGGCTGATCCCGCTGAGGAGGGCAGAGGTTGCCTGGAAGTTCCCTCGTGCCACAATATTAAGGGTGGCACATAGGCGTACTATGCCTGTAATGGATCGGGTGCGTTTGGTGGATGGCTCGATTTTGGTCTTAATCTGATCATATAGGGACTGTAGTGCTGCACGATTCAGACGGAAGCGGCTTCTGATCTGCTCGTCACTTAAATCCCACACTGAAAGGCGGATGCCAAAGGATCGGGGTGCCCTAAGCCTCACAGCACCCTCCTCCCTGGCCTCCTGCTCTTCCAGCATTCTCACACATCCCTGCACCCATAACCCATACATCACCCTCTTATCCATCTCACACTCAACAGATATACAAAAGAAGCAAAACAAAAACAAAAACCACAAACACACCACACACACAAGCAAGCACACTCCTCACACACTCACTACAATGCAGCTCACAACAAAACCAGAAGTATAGTGGTCTGAACCAACAGACTGCTGAAAGTGTGCTTTCTAAGTTAGGCACAACCAAGAGAGGAGTTGCTGCACAGCCCACAGAAGGCCCCAAAATCAAGCCTCACTTGCTGTATGCTCCACAATATTTGCATATGCCAACAAAATCAATCTCCTAAAGAAACAGCACTGATGTCAGAAATCACCCAACAAGCCACAGAGAGTGAGGACCAAACCCAGCCAGACACTAAAATGAGCTAAGGGACCAAAGCACCACAGCACCACACCACAGCCTTTGCCACAGTGTAACAATACCAGAAGGTTGGCAAATCCAGCCATTTATACTTAACTTGGAAAAAGGACAGGTCCGCTTTGCCGCCTTTTGCGTTGCTCTGCTATTTCCTGTCTGCAATTAGCTGACCCAGGTGTGCGTGAAACGGATTGCGCATGCGTACGCTCAACCATACTAGCGTACGTGAGCCAAAACTTGCGTGCATTAACGGACATGACTGAAAATTCTGTGGTGGACCAATGAAAGGTAAGCTGCTCTTAGTTTAAATAGCCGTTTGTAGAGCCACATGTCACAAATGTTTAATATACATGAGTACATTGTTGTCTTTGGTTGTGTGTTGTTTGGTTAATGAGCTCTGTAATTAGTTAATTGCCTACCACACATGGTTCACTCAGTGCAGTGGAGCTGTGGCTACAAGCACCTGGCCAGTATGTGTGAAGCAATTAAGTGGACCTGTTTGTGATTGGATGTTAGAGCACATAAAACCTGCACAACCCCAAAAGAGGGTGATGCCATTCTGTAGTCTGTATGCGTGCTTGTGTGTTGTATAGTGGTGTGTGTGTGCAGCTACAGGATGGAGCCAAATTCTGGACATCTGCCGGCCACAGCTGGCCCAAGTGGGAGTGTGTTGGGTGCTGTGCGCAGACCTCCCTTAAGGAAAAGGGCCCAGGCCCAAGGTGAGCCTGCACCCAAGGCCAGCCGCCCATTTGCCAAGAGGGAGCCAGAATTTAATTTGGCGGATAACAATACTCTTGTGCGCCTTACCCTGGCCAAATGGGAGCTAATCTTTGGCTCCCAAAGCCAGTCTATAGGCAAGCAAGAAAGGAGCAAATTGTGGGATGCCATTGGGGAGGAGCTTACTAGCAGTGCTCAATACCCATGTAGTGGCCCATCCTGCAAGAAACGCTTCTACACTTTGAGAAGGGCCCTTATGCAAAAGATGAAGCATGATCTTGATGTCGAGAGTGGGACCATTCAGGGTCCAAAGAGTACCTACAGGCCATATGAGGAGATGCTGAAGGCCAAAATTCCGCTGATTCGGCTGCAGGGTGTTGATGCTGGGGATGACACCACAGGTTGGACTGAAGGTACATATTTTGTGCATATTTTTTTCTGGTAATGTTAATGTATGTGATTTGCTTTGTCTCTTTCTGGCCAATAACAGTAGGACCTGTGAAGTAGTACATTATACCTCATAAATGTTTTCCTTTCTTGTCTGTTGCTTTCTGCATAGGTGCACATGGTGATGTCCAGGATTTGGCTGAGGAGGAAACCCCAACTCCTGCCCTTCAACCAACCTCAAGCCTAACCCAGTCTGCCATTGAAGGTATTTACCACTAATTTATGGGCTGGTTGCTTTTGTACAAAATGGGTGTGGGAGCACCTCAAACAATAGCTTGTACCACTTTTGAGGATTACTAATATGGGCCTGGGGACTAATTTCACGCCCACTTTAACCCTCTCAGCAACTAACTAACAAGGCCCTAACATGTGTAGCTATGTGGGAAGCCAGAGATGTGTGGCCATATATCTGCATATACATGTGGAAGCCACACTGGCCTTGATTAGGGAATATTAGTGATTGAGCTGCTCACACACACCTTAATTCATGGTTTATTTTGTGCTGCACATTACCAATGGCTAAATTTTTTCTTTGCTTTTGCCTAGCTGCACCGCCATTGGCACCAGCATCTCCTCAGGAGCCAAGCTACTCTTTGGATGCCGGTAAGTGCATGTGTCAACCTTGCTTTAGCCGCTTTAACACAAGTGCATGTCTTTCATTCCTCTTTTTTCTTTGTAGGCCAAGTGACTGCTTCATCTTTGGACACCACTTCCGATGTTGCAGGTCAACAGGACCCTGTTGGTGTGTTTTGCCCAAAACAATGTATCCTTTATGCTGTTTATGTTACACTGGTTCTATTTGGTTAGTCTAATAATCTACATGTTTGCTAGGTCAACTTGAAGATGGCTATTTTTAGTGGATTTGCCATCCCCAGGCTCACTAGTAAACTGTTTAGAGTGATTGCAATGCATTTTTTGGGTCTATTAAAAGACAAACATTCACCCAAGTAGTGTTAGGAATATTTAGAGACATTAATTGTGTATTTTAGTTGGCCGGAATATCGGAAGTGGCTGTCCGGAAAGGGCCCTTCACGTTGAGGCTGCTAGAGATGAGGGTAAGTTGGGTTTGCTTGATTATCTAGTAAGGATTTTTGCAAACCTTTTTTGGGAATTTAGTAGTCCAACTTGTGTTTAAACATGTATTTTCAAGGGCAAAGCTCGAGTGAGGGCCCAACTCCGGACATCTGGGAGATGGCGGGTATGTGTAATTTGAGCAATGTGTCTGTTATTGTTTGGCCCAATTATAGGCTCATCTTCCTCTTACATACATGTTAGCAATCTGAGTTTACAAGATCACTTTTGGCTAGTGTGTAATCTGCCACTTTGTCGAGGTATGGCCTCGATAGTCTATCCATATTACATTTGAGTTTTGTCCACTGACCTACTAACATGACTTTCCTGTTTAGCATATGCCAGCTTGCCCCATCTCTCAGATGTGGATTTGCCCCTTTCTGGCAGCCAGACCCCAGAACTACTTCGGGCGGACGGTACTGAGGTAACATGGCTGATTTTGGGGAACAATAACCACACTGACATGTTCGTGGGTAGTCCAGGAACCAACATGTAACATGTTATTTCTTTTGTGTTTTGGCAGGAGGCCAGATCTGAAAGCCAAG
The DNA here is from genome assembly GCA_027917425.1 of Gastrophryne carolinensis. Classification (NCBI taxonomy): domain Eukaryota; kingdom Metazoa; phylum Chordata; class Amphibia; order Anura; family Microhylidae; genus Gastrophryne; species Gastrophryne carolinensis. The sequence continues at coordinate 9,671,105 of CM051240.1, read as the reverse complement.
CTGTGCCATCTGCCCAAGTGCCATGTGGCCAAGCTACAGAGCCTCAAGCAAGGGTAAGTTGGATTGTTACACTTTGGGTATATGATTGGGAGGGGCATACCTGCATTGTTTCAGCTTCACTACAATCTTTTCTTTTGGTTTTTTAGCCTGAACACACAACAAGAGGAGGTGTGGCACTGACCAGTGCCGATTTTTACGAGCTAGGGCTCCGGATGCTGGAGGACTACAGTCGCCAACAGCCGCGTGATGGAACTAATGAGTGCATTGCGGCATTGGAAAATCAGGTGCTGGTGTATCGGCAACAAATTGAGGACCTGCAGCGCCAGCTCCAGGATGTCAGACAAGGCCAACAAGTAGAAACCAACAGGGTACTGGATCGCATTGCACATGCGATGGAGCAATCTCTCCAGCGCCAGGACCAAACTTTGTTGTTGATGCATCAGCTGATACAACAGCAGTCTATTTTTTTTACTGCACTGTTGTCCCCCAACACCACCCCTAGCAATGACTCTCAACCTCCCAGGCCCCCTGTTTAATTTTGGGCAAATACATTTGAGTACCCCACCTCTAAATCGTGTTTTTTCAAATACATAGCTAAGAACACAGTCAGGGATGAGTCTCTAGATCTAGATATGTACATGTAGCCAGAAATGTATGACACACATTGGTGACCATATCTTACTATGGTTTACACATTAAATGGCTACAAAGGTACACCAACATTTCCAAACGAATGGGTTGCTAGACACTTAAACTATGCTTGACAAGGCACATAGAAAAATACAAAATATTTATTAGGCCTCATGGCGGGCAACATTTTGCCGCACAGCGGCAAAAACCATACCCCCCCACCCTAACGACGCCTCTTCTTGGCCAGCAGCATAAGGCGAAGATGCCGGATAGACTGCCACAGTCTGCGATGCTCGGTTTCACAAGCTGTAGAGAGTAGAAAAATAACATATTCAAAACATAGAATGTGAGCTCAACATACACAGATGTAGCAATGTAATGTAATTGGCTCAAATTAGCTGACCCACACATTCACATTGTTGGCCACTGTGCCCTTAGGTGTTACCATTATATGAGTACTAGTGGCTGCCTTAAATGTGGCTACAACATCCCAAGCATACATTTACTCTGAACTCTTGGGAATAAATTAAGGTCTAAGTCCCAGTGTGGACATTTATTTGGTTAGTTACAGCCAAACATCAGGGCCTAAGTCCTAACGATTAAACTGGTTGGGCCAAGCATATTAGAGGTCACCACCTTAGCGGGCCAATTTGGTTGGGAAGAAACCACAATTTTACACTATGTGGCAAAAACAAGAATGGGAGCCAACAATCAAGCATGCAGACATGCATTTAGGATTGTCGGACAAACACATGTAACCTAGATGTGTGCTTAGAAAACACATAGGTACATTGTAAATGTTTCCAGAATTTACAATAAGACATAGGGGTCCCAAGTCTTTAGGCATATGAAGTGGGATGTACTCACCATCGCAGCTGTGGCTGGGGCCCATGCTGCTGGCCGTCCCGGGAGCTGGGGTGGGGAGGATGGTCACCGGCTCCGTCTGCGTGGCAACATCTGTCAGGAGAAAGCAAAAGGGAAAACCAAAATTTAGTTGGCCAATGGCACATGACAATTTGACATCCATCTGTTTAGGGAGTCTGCCAAAACAAATGCTTGCATGGTTACACACATGTTGTCCGACATTAGCATATTTACTGGTCTATGAGTTCATGTAAATTATTTATGTGTGCAACATGGACACATCAAGATAATGTGCCAATAACCTTGACAGTGCAATGCTAAGGCCTAATTTGCAATTGAGTGTAGAATCGTACTTGTAGAGTGTGCAACATGTGTTAGCCGGAACAACAATAACACATTTGCTAGCCGCCATCATGGTGTGGGCTGAAACATAGGGGTGGTTGGCAGTTGGATTGCACTGTAGTGGGGTTTGTGATGTTAATGTAAATTATAAAACCAGCTTGTACTATGGACCAGGAAACATGTGTATGTTTAAAGTGGACCAAGACCCAGGATTTATACTATCCTGGGTTTTGGTCCACTTTGGCGGGGCACCCCAATCGGAGAGAGAGCCCGTCCGCTGCCGCCTCCCGCGTGTCACTCTTACAGGGCGTGCGCCCACGCAGGCCATTCACAAACGGACAGCGCGGGCGCACGCACATCTAGAGGGGCGCGCGGGAGGCGGCGGCGGTGGCTTCCGCCGCCCCCAATGAGGTAAGGAGTTTGTGGGCTTTTGGGGGGGGCCCGCGGTGAGGGAGGTGATTGGGCAGGGAAGCTTATAGATTCCCGGGCCAATCAACAATGGGTGTTGGTCCACTTTAAGGAATGTCATAACATATGGCATGTGAGGGATAACAACAAACACTTACCACGACTATGCCCGTGGAGAAGGCCTTGCCCAAAGCTCCTGGAGGTGCCGGCTATATGATGCGCTGCAAATTATAGAGGAATGGCAAGGGCTAATTACAAATGGCCATATGGAACCTGTCACAGACTAACACTGACTAAATCTGCACTCACCAGGGGATGAGCTGCCACTTGAAGCCCAGGGAGGGCTCTGAGGAGGAGGCGTGGAGCCTCGGCTCCTCACACTCTGATCTGAAGATCCACCACCCAAAGGGCCACCCTCCTCCCTCTCACTCCCTGCTCCTTCAGGGAGTGTGGGAGAGACCACAGCTTCCACCCCACTTGGACTCCCCACTTGAGAGTGGCCCCTTGGCTGAAGTGACTCCTCAGATTCAGAGTGTGAGGAGCTGAGGCTAGATCCTGCCAGCCCCCCAGCAGCACACTCCTCTGGGGCGTCATCCCCTTCCTCCCCTGGGTCCTCTAAATAGGAAATTCGAGAGGGACCCTCCCCCGATGACTCCCCCGAGTCCGCCTGTCTCGTGCGGGGGAGGAATCCCTTCCCACGTTTCCCCAGGGGAGGACGCTTATCTGTGTTGAGGGGGTGAATTCAAAAAATTACAATTACAACCCAAAATGTACACAGCTTAGAATATTATTTACACAAAAGGATAAACATAGCATCAACTTCCACTTACCTGAAGCGTATGCATCATATAGCCGGTACACGCCTTCAGGGTCCCGGCGCTTGAAGTCCGACCATTTCTGAGAAATGACAAAAATAAATGTTATCAATACATGACATCAGACCAATAGACTAAACATTTATACTGAGAAAAGATTAAACATATAATCCAAGGCAAACATACTCACTTTAACCACCTGGCCGTTTACGCGGCTATCCACCCTTTTTCTTTTTTTTTTTGCTGGCCCAGGGGGGGGGAGGGGGTGGAGGGGGGTTAGGTGGGGGAGGGGAGGGAGGTGGGGGAGGGGTGGGGGGGGCCAGAGTCAGAGGAGGAGCTGGGGAGGCGCATGATTCGTCTCCTGGGCAGCATGGTGGAAACGCAAAGGAGGAAACCGGAAGTGGATATGACGAAAGCGAACAAAAAAAAAAAAACGCTCCGCGCACTAGGAAGAAGCTAATATCTGCTACGTGCAAGCAAAGTGGCGGTAATAGTAGATTTACGCATTACAACAAGCTATTGCCCAAGACGAAATTAATTATTAGCAAGATTTAGCTGGGAAACGCAAAGGAGCAAACCGGAAGTGGATATGACGAAAGCGAAAAAAAAACACGCTCCGCGCACTAGGAAGCAGCTAATATCCGCTACGTGCAAGAAAAGTTGCGGTAATAGGAGATTTACGCATTACAACAAGCTATTGGCCAAGACGCAATTAATTATTAGCTTGATTTAGCTGGGTGTTCAATATCCTGTAATGCATACGTCAGAGCAAAAAAAGATCTGGTTGATTAAAAATTAAAATCGAATTGCCAAATAAAATAAGAACACAATATAACTATACAACTACATGATAATGTGGAACACAGGAGAATGCATAACGGGTTGTTATGAGCTTGTATGCCTGAAAAATCCTGCTGAATGCAGACATATGCGCGCTCTGAACTACAGTGTATTCATTAAGAATGACTGGGGTCGCTGCAAGTGAATTCAGGGAAAAATGCAGAAAGGCACATGTATGAACAGCACAGCGACGCTAGCGCTGCCACATAGCGAATAACAACAGCTTCATCAAACATATCCTAAACAACATGTGTTTAATTTTTGGCAAAAGACAAGAACACAAAAACCACTAAAAAAAACATTGCAGTGTCTGCCATTGAAATGTATGGGAGAGCGCCAGGTAGCGAAAGGTCTGACCTGGAGCTGTGATGGGATTAGCAGCGGCGCTGTTCGTTGAAGTCCGCTACATGATGAATCCAGCGCTAGCTGACGCTTTCGCCGGCGCTAGCCTCATTTAGCGCGATAAATGCGTGATTGTGTTCGCAGCCTGGCGTTCTGGAGTCGGTAGCCGCCGATAGCTGGCGATACCTGGCGCTATTGAGACACTAGCTGACGCTATCACTTGATGAATAAGGCCCTAAGAGACCCCGTCACCTGTGCACGCAGCCGTTCTTCAAAAATCTGTCTTTGTTATAAAAAATCTATGGGTGATAAGAGACAGAAAAGCCCCCCAGAGGGAAGTCATGAGGACTAAGGAGGCCTGATGTTCCTCCACGCCTTCATCCAGGCCCCCCGTTCCCACCTGTCCCTCTCAAGCACCCGGATCTTGCCCACCTCATGCAGGATGTCATGCACCACCACCGGGACAGGGGGGGCTTTCTTCCTAATGCAGAGCTGGCACCGTGCATTTCACGTGAAATAGCGAATCACTAGACTAACTATATATAAAGTGTCCAAACAAAAATCCCCTCTGTTCTTGAATGCCCCGTACACCCACTCAGCATAGGAAAGCTGGGAGAAGAAGGGGGCACCAAGGGCCAACCACACCTGTTTACACACATCTACATTAAAGGGACACTGGAGCAGGAAGTGGTCCATAGTCTCCACCTCATCCTGACACTCCTCACGGAGACAAATTATCTCTGGCAGGTTGCGACTCTTCCGGATCCCCCTAAGGTAGAGTTTTCCTTGGAAGGAGAGCCAGGCTATATCTCGGTATTTCAAAGGAATTCTTGAGGAGTTAATAAGCCTCAAACCCTCCCTCATGATGGAGCCTGGGCAATCCCTGAGGGACAATGGCTCATGAAAAGCCAGACCCAGGACCCGACTCACCAGAAGCTTCCTCGGAGTAGATATCATGTCCTCTGCCATCAATTGCCATTGCTGAAGTATTTTCAAGCACGGGGCAACATAGGCTGGGAGCCTGGCCACCATTCTCCCAGTCTCACAGGAAGGGCTTAAACCAGGACTGGAAAATACCCACCCAGCCAGGCGGGCTCTCTGACAACATGCTTCCAAAATTATGTTTCAGAAACAAGAGAGAGAAAAACACTACTGGGTTGACCATCCCTAGGCCACCCTCCCGCCTGGATAGGTAAGTGACGTTTCTTTTCACCAGGTTCATGCGGTTTCCCCATAACATCTGGAAAAACACGCTGTAGACCCTGGTGTAGAGAGATACTGGCAAAACACAGACAAAGCTGACGTATAAAAAGTTGGGGATCAGGTAGGTCTTGATAAGGTCAACCCTTTCCCTGAGAGACATTTTCCAGCTCTTCCAGACTGCAACCTTGGCATTGGCAATTTCCAGCCTGCTCTCCCAGTTTTTTTGGCCATAATCATCAGGACCGAAATTAATGCCAAGGATCTTAATTTCCTGCTGGGGCATTGGGAAGGCGTCCGGAAGTTCGAAGCCTTCACCCTCCTCACCCATCCAGAAAACTTCACTCTTCTCATGATTGACCTTGGAGCCCGACGCTTCTGTATACTGTGCTATTAGAGAGGCCACCTCCTCTGCTTCATTTGTCCCAGAGACAATCACAGATACATCATCAGCATAGGCAATGACCTTCAGAGGAGGCTCACCAGGCACACCCAGAGGAACCCCACAGGAGGATCGATTGCAAACACATACAGTAGGGGACTCAGAGGGCATCCCTGTCGCACACCAGAGCCAACTTTGAAAGGCCTTCCAACCCAACCATTAACAAGAGGGAAGCCCTCAGCCCCTTCATACAGGGTTTATAGCCAATTAATGAACCGCCCTGGCAGGCCGTACTTACCAAGAAGCAGTCATAGGTACTCATGATTGACCCTATCAAAAGCCTTTGCCTGATCTAACGCCAACAAGTACTTTCCCCAGCCTGCAGCCCTGCATCGCTCCAAGGCTTCTCGGACAGCTAAAACCGCTGAGAAGGTGCTTCTACCTTGGATGGAGCAGTGCTGATGACGGGAAAGCAGTTGCTCCGCTACTGACGACAAGCGCCAGAACAAAATCTTTGCCAGTATCTTTCTATCAACATTAAGAAGGCTGATGGGGCACCAGTTCTCAATCATCAAAGAGTCCTTTCCTTTTGGAAGGATCACAGCCGAGCGCCTCATGGAGGGAGGGAGGGAACCCTCTGCCAGACAGAAATTAAAGACCTCCACCAAATGTGGTGCCAGGATGGTCTTAAAACATTTATAAAATTCTGCTGTCAGACCATCTGACCCGGGCGACTTTTTGATGGCAAGGTGATCAATCACACTTACCACCTCATCGGCAGTGACCGGCTCTGTCAAGCTAGTGATAGAACGGTCACCATTTTCCAATCCTGGAGTAGAGTCCAGGAAACTTTCCATCTTTGCCTGGTCAAGAACCTTTCTGCCCAGGAGGTCAGCATAAAAGGACCTAATAATCTCCAGGATCCCAGATTTAGATCTTACCAGGGATCCTGTGCTATCCTTCAGGCCAAGGACAGTCTTGAGAGCTGCAGCCTGTCTGCAATTCTGATAGGGATCGGGTGAGTGGTATTTCCCATAATCCCTTTCCAGAACCAGAGAAGCATGCCGGTCATACTGACACTTCTTGAGGAGAAGCTTGACTTCAGAGATTGCCCCTTGATCTCCACCATTCGAGACAAGAATGTCAAGTTTCCTCCGCAAGCGCTGGTAGGCAATGTATTTATCAAGCTGTTTTACTTTTCCTAGGCCCCTGAAAAGCCCAGCAATTCTCATTTTGGTCAGCTCCCACCACTCAGACCTGCTGCTGCAAAAATCCTTAATGGAAACCTGTGCCTGAAAAAAATCCTCAAAAGATTGTCTTACCCCCTCCTCCTCAAGGAGAGCCGAATTCATCCTCCAGATGCCCCTTCCTCTAGGGGGTGTGTCAGAGGCATTCAAGACCATCGATAGTAAAAGGTGATCGGAGAACTCGACCGCCTGCAGCCGTGGAGGCTGAGAAGCCGAGCCCTCCTTCAAAAATAACTTGTCTATCCTACTCTGACTGCTACCTCGCTGAAAAGTGAAGCCCGTGAGGTCTGGGGAGTGCTTAATGTGCACATCTTCCAGACCTGCCTCTCTAACCATGCTATTCAAAAAGAGACTATCGCAGCCCAGCTTGCCTTTGAAGCCTCTCCTGTCTATGGGCCTAGTCACGGTGTTAAAATCACCTCCAAAGACTACTGGCCGGGCTGTAAAAAGGAACGGCTTGATCTTTGTAAGGAGGCATTTCCTGTCCCACTTATTTTGGGGTCCATAGATATTTATTAGGCGCAGGTCCTGCCCCCTTACAATGACGTCCAAGACCATGCACCTCCCGATCTCCACCTCAATGTCGGTTTTAAAAAGCACCGCCACTCCGCTGTAAGACTTGGCCGCAAGAGACCAAAAAGAGGGTCCGTTCCTCCACTCCCGCTTCACAGCGTGAATGTCGGCCAGACTGGCCAATCTGGTCTCCTGCAAAAACAAAATGTCAGCATCAAACTGGCTGAGAAAAAATGAGGCCATAAAACGAGCGCTTACTGATTTAATGCTGGCAACATTAATGGTTGCCACCTTTATCGGAGGGGGAACTGCCTTTAGAGTCATTCGGGAGAATGTTTCTTAGCCTTCCCTCCGGCCTCACTATCGGATCCCTCACGCTTACTGGAGGAGACTGGTGTTTCCTCCTCCATATCTGTGGCCTCAGAATCAAAAGAAGAAATCTCTATTGAGTCCTCAGAAAGTACCTCAAACCGGTTGAAGAGCTGCACCCCATGGCTCTTCCCCGGTTCTGGCACACCATTGTCTTTTTTTCTTTTCTTCTTAGTGGCAAACCTGAGAGCAAGGTAATCCTAATCCTCATGGGAGAGTCCAGACCACGCGGTCTTGGGATCTGAACTCCCACCCTGCTCAGAAGGGGGTGCAGGATCAGGATCACCCAGCCCCAGCCTGCGAGGTTTTACAGCAGGGGCCACAATTACTGGGACCCCCTTGGTACTTGCAGTGCCAGCCCCCCGGACCGCCTCAGCTATTATATTGCTTGGTCTTACATTGTTGGTTGCTGACTTGGGGGCAGATTGGGGATTCACCTTAGGGGCCCCTGCAGATGATACAGGAGCGGGCGCAGGAGCCTCAAAAACCCCCAGCTGAGTGGGGGAAGGGACTGTAGACAGGACAGCACGGGAATGTTCCTCCCTATCCAGCCGCAGCATTTCCTGCACCACTTCCCTGTCCAGGTTGTGCCAGTCCTCAGGACACTGATCATAAGGGTGGCCGAGCTGGTTACATAGATTACAGCGGATGGTATTGCAGTCCTTAGCCAAGTGTCCCAAGCCCTGGCACAACGAGCACCTAAGAAGCAAGCAGGAGGAGCTGAAGTGACCCTTGGCCCCACATTTATGGGAAACCTTGGGCTGACCAAGATAAAAGATGGTCAACCGGTCACAGCCAATATAGGCTGAAGATGGCAAGTGGGTGACCTGGTTGCCATTCCTGCGGAGCCTCAGGGTCACTGACTCACCACGCCTGGCAACCTGGGCATAGGACACAGGGGACTGCACTGCTGCACCAACAGCATTTTTGGCCCTACTTCCTGTGCCACCTCGCTGGATGAAATACAGGGCAGGGCGGACAGCAGGGACCCCAGCATTAAGTGGCACAGTCTTCTTATTGTCCACCAGAGGTGCAGGTGAGGGGACAGTCACAACATCAGCAGCAGTCACAGCATCAGTCACAGCAGAAAGTCCAACAATAGAATTAACCCCTGTGGACTCAACCCCAGACACAGCAGCAGTAACAGGATCAACAACATCAGTAACAGCACCCAAACCAGCTGAAGCAGAAACAATAGAAGCCCTGCCAGCAAGACCCAAACCTGCGGGTGAGTCACCCATGGCAGGTTGGCTGAACAGATGGTCCTTAGCTGGCATGGGCTCCTCAGGCTGGCGGCTGTCCTCTGGAAGATCTGCTCCAGTAGGGGCTTCCTGGATGTCCAGCGATGAGCAAGAGAGTCTTCCAATGCTGGTTTCGGGGCTCCCGGCTCTGCTACTGCTGCAACTTTGGGTGGAGGTACAGCCGGAGAATCCTCCACCATCGGGGTCTCATCCACATGGTCGGCCTCTTCCTCCTTCACAGTGGGGCCTGAGCGCTGCATGGACTTAAATCGCTCCTCATTTTTATATTTTTCTTTAAAGGCCCCACTGCTTGCTTTAAGGGACGCAACTAGCTTTTCCTGCTGCCGACATGCTGATTCAAGCTCAGCTAAGTCTGCTTTATTTGACCGCTTATCCAATCCCCGCGCCTTGCTGGTGTCCTTTTTCTTTAATGCAATTTTCATCTTGCACAGCTTCTCCTCCTCCTTCGCCACACTGCAAAAGTTACTGCATACACGGCTGCGAAAGGCTGACAAACTCTCACCGGGCTGGGGCACCGTGGTGTTACTAGCGCCGCTGGTGGAAGCAGACCCGGGATCCGGAGGTTTAATATTCCTTCGGGGGTACCGGCGCGACTCACCCCCGGAATCAATCATCCATGCTGCCTGGGGAGGCACTCCCAGGAAAGCCCCAGGCTTCACAGGCCTCTGGTAATTAGGAGCAGTTGTGTGTTCTGGCTCTCACAGTGTGTGACCACACCCACCTAATTACCCCAATAGATTGTAAGCTCTTCTCCTTGTGTATCCTTCCTTATTCCCTAATAGATTATCTATCTATCTATCTAGGGCCCAGAAATACATGATTTTTGGGATTGCCTATATGTCACTGTTGCTGCTACAACCTGGTGCTGCATCCCCCCCCCCGGGGCAGACAATGAAATAATATGGCACCGGTTCTGTTTGCGTCTGAAGAGATGAAATTGTGTGAGGTGACCAAAGAGAACACATTCGTTTTTGAATAATGGTGCAGAATACCCCCTAAATATTTACCCTGTCACAACGATGCCGGGAAACAAAGAGGAGATGTGATGATAAAAGGGAAACATGGAGAAGGTGAGGAAGCTCATCATAAGTATAAAGAATGACTTTTATTAGATGATGGGACAGAAAATCCTGAAATTAATGAGAAATACTGATAACACATTACAAGGCGGCATGAAATCATGTCCTATGAAACACACTCACCTGGATATTCTGGGGATTTAGGATGAGGAAGCTGCAGGGTGACTCCGGTGGAAAGAGAGACATCAGCTGGGTGCTGACTGGGGGTCACTGGGTCACATTATACACTTGGCTCTATTATTGGGCAAGACTGGGTTCAGTGTCCTCAGCTCACTCTATAAAGGTGGTCGGGAGGGTCAATGACAGATTCAGCACCCCTTCTCATTGTAAAATAAATACATTGGGCTCGATTCATTAACGAGGACCAAAAGTAAAAAAAAAAAAGAGTAAATTGCTCCCCTAAAGCCACCCTCTGGCTAAAACTATTTGAGGGGTCGTAACTCTACACAGATGTTCTAAAATAACAGGATGATTCTTTGCTGCAGAACTGCATGGGAGCAACCATCTTGTCACATACATGAGGGGAGAGCTAAATGCCTCAGACACACGTGGCAGCATCTCTGCCATTCTATATATACAAACACTAAATAACCAGCTGCTAGAAGCATTGTGTGTGTGAGGGGAAACTGCAACAATGTTTCTTTATCACTGTTTACTGCGGACTTTGGATTTACCCATCTGCATTCAGTCAGTGTAAACATTATGTATCTTCTAAAATGTGCAGCAGAGCAATGAGTCATCACAGCTGATGGCTTTTTACTAGAAATAAAGGACGATTGCACTGATGTGTAAGGCAACGACTGTGGGTCTGGGATTTTCATAAGCTGAACTCATGTATGTGGCAAGATGGCCGCTCCCATGCAGTTATGCAGCACAGAATCTGCCTGCTATTCCATAACATCTGCATGGAGTTGGCCACTCTCACATAGTTTATGACACTGATTGCCAGAGTGGGGCTTTAGGGAAGAAATGTACTGAACTTGCTTTTCTTGACTTTTGGTCCGCTTCAAAAGTCGAATTTGAATTTTCGTGGGTCTTTTTGAGAAAAAGATGAAAATGCTGTATCTTTTTTTTTTTTTCATTTTTGTTAGTTTAATTTAAGAGGGAGAAAAACAGTTGAAAATCATGTCAGGCTATTTCCAGATAATCAATATATATTCATGTATGATTTTATACCAAACTTTGGCAGATGCCATGGCCTACGATTGAACTGCGTCTTCCTCACTCTCTTGTGAAATCTGTGTTGGGATAATGCAAGGCCATGTTTTACGATTTACATACAGACAAGACGGGGAGGCCGATTCATTAATAGCGCCAGGTAGCGACAGATGAGCGACAGTAGCGTTATTTTCACAGCGCACGCTAGTATTCGCTGTGCTTGCCCGTTGTTCGGCTGTTGACAGCGACTCAGTCGGTGTGCGGTAATGTTGAATACGGGGTTAGGAGTCGCTGTTTGACAGGTTCCGCGCTGTATGGGAGTGCATGACAGCGAATGGCCATAGCGAACGGCTCCCAGCATATTCATTAACAAATCACGCTCAAAAAATTCTTGCGCTGTGAAATGCTTGTTTAAACCCCAGAGCGCTGGCGGCGATGGGTTAAAATTAGTTTTTTAACCCCCAAACAACCATATTTTTAGAAAAAAAAAAAACATGTTTTTCAAAACATTTAGCAATATGAATACATTAATATCAGACCTGTAATATCAATTCTGCACAATTTTTTTTTTTTAACCTTAAAAAAAAATATCTAACATTGCAGAAGTGGTCACAGAATTTTTGACATTTAAAAAAAAAAAAAAAAAAAAATAGCAATTAATTATGAATATTTAAAGATTGTTCCATTGAAATGCATTGGAGAGCGCCAGGTAGTGAGAGGTCATACCTGTCGCTGTTCAAGGTCGCTCGCTGGCGCTGTGGGGTGAGGCTGGAATAATGATGAATGATTCGCTATCTGGCGCTCTGTCTGTCGCTAAGCAGGATCGGCTTGATAAATGTCTGATTGCGGAGGGGAGCCGGCGTACTCGTGGCGGTGACCGTCATTACCGTTCGCTCACCATTCGCTACCTGGCGCTATCCCTTGTTAAATAAGGGCCGAAGTGAAACAAAAGTATGTCCAAGCTAGATGTTTGCCCTGTCTGAGAAAGATACACATAGATAGTTGAAATCCATCGTTTTTTTAGGATTCTATTCCTGGTGTGTGTGTGTCTAGAATTAACGAACAATGAAGGTCCTGGACAAGAGTTTGAGATGTGCAATCACACAGTTTTATGGAGTTTCACACAAAACCATCTTACTAGCCAAATAGATGTTTGCAGAATAAGGAAAAGCTCACAACCCCTGTTGTAGAATGAAACCCCATTGTTTCAGAAAATCCTAAATATATGCTTTCTTCAGACAGACCCTGAGATTTGTGTATACAGGACAAATAAACATCTCCCTAGAAGTGAGATAGATACAAAATTTCAAGGGAATGATGTTTTTCAACAGAATTTAGTTTCGTTAGCCCAATAGGAGAAGATAAAATAAATTTGCCATAATCGTTTAAAAATATATACAACATCATTTTATTTTATATTGATAGCATGTTAAATGGCCAAGGTAGTAATCATGATTGGATAGAATGATTTCTTATTATATATAAGTTTAAAATATATTTTAACATAGTTATAATATATAATACCGATTGCATGTGGATTTATTAGTAGTTTTAAGGGTTTTATTTGAATGTGTGTCTAAATATATATAAGGGAAAATAAGGCTATTATATGAGTATCAAATTAAAGTCATTCAATATTTTATATCTTTGAATATATATTATAGGTTGCATTGTAAAATTGTGTTATTTTAATCTATATGAGATAGGATAAGAATAATCCTATGTGTATTTTTAAATAGGGGATAATTCATTCTTACATATGTGCATTATTAGATTTGCAGGAATAATTATAGGTTTATCTCCTCAAATGTCCCATATAAAGATAATATGAATGTAATGTTTTCAATTGTTTATCAGTTATGATCAGTTATAATTACCCCCAGGACATGACAATATATTGGTTATAAATATTTAGTTGTTTAGAAAAAGGGGGGAATTATTGAAAATAATCAAATAATTAATATAATAGTAGAGTCCGTAATGTAGATTAGGTGGGGATAAGTGGTTGCTTATATATATAATCTATCTCTATATCTTTATATATAATTCCAAACAGAGGTTGAAAATATATCTTGGACGATTATTTACCAAGAATTGTTGAAGGAATTTCTTGTCCAATGATGCCCCCTAGTGGTCACTGTAGGATGTGACTGAGTAAAGAATATCCTTAAATACATCCTAGACACGCCCCAAACACACCCCTGGGTGTTATTATTTGCTATGGGTGGGGGAAAGGCATGGGGTTCTGCATATAAGCTAGAAGCTCATTCATATCTAGAGAGCACATCTGAAGAACACATCTGGGACAACACACCTGTTCTGACATCTGGCCAGCATACCTGATCCCCAGACCTGATCCAGGACACCAAAGCAGCCATTTTGCAAGCTATCTTATCCAGCCCTATTTGATCACAATCCAATAATAGTTTTGGTAAAGTATTAATTTCATTTTAAATCTTTAGAAATTTATATGGCCATATATATTTAAGCTACCGTATTAATGCCCTTTTGAAAGTCTCATATCTGATATCTGATACCAAGGCCTTTGATACCAAGGCCTCTTTTTAAAAGAGGATATATCATTTTTATTGATAGCTTGAATTAAGCCAGATTACTTATCAATCTCCAATTGGTTATAGATTTTAGGAGCTTTATACATCCTGGGAAAATTATACAGATTCATAATTCCTTATTTCAAATAATATTCTACTGTAGGATTACACACTATTAGTAATTTTCTGACTAAAAGTAATGGTCTAATAAAAGTGAGCCATCTAGTGGCCAAATATCGAAATTGTAATTAATTTTTTTTTTGTTGATTTTATTTATCTTTTAACCAGAGATTTTATTGTTGCATAATTTTGGTTCTGTACATGGATCTCTTCTAAACTTATCAAGTGTTTTTATGTCCACTTGTTTAAGGATTTCCCTGAATTATTTTAATTCATTTTTATCCTTAATTGGTTAATAATTGATTATAGTTTAATGGGTAATTATCGATTCATTAAATAGTATATAAGGCTCTGCTTTATACATCTCGACAATCATTAGTGTGAAATTTTTGTCCGCACAATAGGGTTGATTCAAATGCATTTTCGTATGTACCTGGGTATTTTTTGTGAGTTTTTGGCTGCTTTGTCGTGTTTTCCGTTACTGTTTTCATGCGTGTATGCGTTTACATTAACGTGTATACGCGCTTTTGATGATCGTATGTTTATCGTTAAATTTCCGCTATGTCGCGATATGTAAGTTATTGATATGGGCTTGCACATGATTCAGAGCCTTGATTGCCGATGTCCACCCACCCCATATAACGGGTTTATTTCCGCTCAACTTACTGGGTCATTTTGTAGGCGAAAGCATGGTGTAGAGATGTTTGCTGGTTACCTTGAGGAGTACGAGCACTTGCAGCTCAAAGGGCTGATCTGCATCAGCATGGCAGAAGCCAGATTGCACCGCACCCGCATGGACATCGATCACATGCATGACGTTGAGCTGTTTGAGCTCACCCGACTTAATTGCGCTTCCCTCCATAATTTGTATAGTGAACTGCGGCCATGATTAGCCTGCACCACAAGGAAGGGGCATGCAATTTCAGGTTTGACCAAGATGCTTGGCTGCCTGCAATTTTTGGAAAACGACTCGTTCCAGGGGCTGGGTGTCCTCTCCATGGGGATGTCCCAGCCTACGCTGAGCCGCACACTAACCAAGTTTTTGGATGGCATAGCTACCCTGTGTCTCAAATACATTTCTTTCCCTGACAACATGGTAGCCTGGAACGCGCTTAAGTTGGGATTTTTTAATATAGCCGACATGGCCAACGTCATGGGTGTGATCGATTGTACCCATGTTGCGTTGGTCCCTCCAGCAGCTGATGAGTATCTATTTAGGTAAGTGTTTTAGGACAACAGTATGACTTGTATGAAATCATTTAATCACAGTATGTTTTCATGTATATATCTAAAGTAAGCCTTAGCATGTACACCTGATCCAATCATTGTAATGCTTACCTTAATTATTCCTTAGCATGTACACATGCCCCAATCCTTGTAATGCTGACCTTAATTATTCCTTAGCATGTACACCTGCCCCAATCATTGTAATGCTGACCTTAATTATTCCTTAGCATGTACACCTGCCCCAATCATTGTAATGCTGACCTTAATTATTCCTTAGCATGTACCCCTTATTTTTAAAACACAGATCAAATATTAGTTATTGTTGTTTGTGTAATTTGTTAGCCTAATTAAACTAAACTCACTTTAACAATAAGGATCCGTTTAGTATTTTTTTTATACATTTTTATTAATAGTCCTTGTATTTTTGTACTAAATACCTGTATTTCTGCTTTTACAGGAACAGGAAAATGGGCCCCTCCATTAACGTCCAAACAGTGATTGGGCCGGACCTTAGCTTCGTGAGTGTCATGGTAGGGTTTCCCGGATCCACTCATGACGCCTATATCCTTTGCAATTCCAGCTTGTATGGCCGTTTTGAGTCTGGAAATTTGTCTGGTGAGTGGCTACTAGGGAATTTAGGACAAATAATTTCATTATCCTTTCACTGTATGCATATGAATATATTAGTTTAACCCGGTATCAACCTATGGATGTTCTTTCCCCTTGATGACATGATAAACAATAATGTTGTTTAGAAGTTGAAACTACTTTATTTATTTTAATTTTTTTCAGGGGATTCTGGTTACCCACTCCTGCCATGGCTCATGACACCTGTCCTGCAACCTCAAACTCAGGCCCAGAAGGCCTATAGCTGGGCACATCGAAAGACCCAGGCAGTTGTGGAGAGGGCCTTCAGACTGCTCAAATCGAGATTTCGCTGTCTGGACCAAACTGCGGGGACCCTGCAGTATGACCCCAACAAAGTTATCAAAATTATTATTGAGTGCTGTGTCCTACACAACTTTGCTATTCAGCAGCAGGTCCCCCGGTATGTGGAAGTGTCCCCCTCTACAGCCACCACGGACATACCGGACGAATTATATGATGGCACACAGAGTGCTTCTGCCCAATCTGTCTGGGGCCCATTTAATTTCAACTTTTTTTTCTTAATGATATATTTAATAAGGTTTAGCATTTCTTTGTTTTATTTTTCCAATACTTTGTTTGTTTTATTGCTACCCTTTGATATTGTAACTTTTGTGAAGTAAAAAAAAATTTTTTTCACATTTCATTACCTTATCTGAACTTTTTGTTTAAACAACAATCATCTTTTGTAAATGCCAGAGAACAGAAATGGGTCACATTAACCCAGAACATACATATTTCTATGTATACATTTTAGCTTACATTGTAAAATTTAGGTGGCGATGGGCCTTGCAGTCTACGAGGACATCCATTAGACAAAGGAAGGATACATTGGGCCACACTCCAGGCCCATCTAAATTTGGCAATTCATTGATGGTCAAGGATACTTCCTCCAGGCAGATTGCTCCCCGTCCATCAATAAACAGAACCATAGGGAGCACTAGTTTTAAGGGCAATGGTAACAGTAGGGCAGGAATACATAGCCCCACAACCACACCCTCTCCTGCTCAAGGCCCATTTCTGCATTTCAACGTAGCAAGCCCTGAGTTATCGCCAAACTCAACAGCTGCAAGTAATTTGGCCAGCCAGCCTATGGAACCCAGCCCCCAAGCAAGTCCAGCACAATCCTATCCCTGCAAAAGTTGGGATGTTAGTCACCCAAGAATGTCACCAACTATTCTACCCATCCAGGATGAGGCAGGCAGGATCTCACTAGGCCAAAACATGCTGTGTGAGAGCTTGAGCGGGTGCTTTACGGTGGCACACACTATGGCATAGGCAAGTGGGGTTTCTGAGCACTATCATGAGCTGTATGGGCAAAACTCGAGAGCCAGCAGCAAAGGCACAAATACACCAATATGGGTGGTGATCACCAGACAGGTCAGTAGTGTGGGGATGGAGAGGAAAGATGTGGAACAAATACAATGCAAAATATTAATAGGGATGCTGTCCATAATAGGGCTCGGAGGATAGCCAACACTTGCGCATGTGTGGCATTCATAATCTGCCACTGCTCCAGCATCTGCCTGTTGCTAATCCTAATTTCTTCAAGCAGTGTGCTGAAATTAGTATTGAAACTCTCTATTTGGGCTGACAGGTGCTCTGTTGCTCTTTGGTTGACTTGCCTAAAGTAGCGGCTGTCATTGCGCCATGCTGTCTCCTGTATCTGCACGCGCCTCCCCTGGGGAACATGGCCAAGTGACTGAGTGCGTCTTCCACTTCCCCGGGTTTGGGCGCGTGCAGATGATGGAGGTCTAGGCCTAGCAACAGGAGCAGATGTAGTAGGCAAATCCTCTGCAGCAGAGCTAGCACTGGGGACTGTTGGTTGGGCCTCTTGCTGCTGGGCATAATGGCCTGCCAGCAGAGGGCGTGCTTGACTCTGATGCAGAGGATTTGTTTGTGGCTGGTGCTGATGCAGTGGCAGATTAGGTGGCAGGGTTGGGCTTTGTGTTTGCAGAATCAGGTTGTCCTCCTCCTCCATATACTGTATAGCATCCATTATGGGTGGAGTCTGTGTGAGATTGTTGTTCAAATATATGTTGGGGCAAGTAGTAGTTTTTCTTTACATGCATCAACAGTTACAGCACAGTCCACTTACCAGATTAAGCTGTTCCTGTGGCCTAAGCAGGCGGGACGTTGTTGCAGTGGCCAAACAGGTGGAGGCTTCTACACTCGCAGCAGAATCTTATGGAGCTGGAAGAAAATATCAAAGGCATGTTAACACACAAACATCCCTTGGGGACCCTTAAGAGTAGGTAGGCTTTATTTCAACCGGTCAAAATTTGTAAAAAGGCCTGCCATACCGGTTTTCCAAATCACCTTGAGGAGGCCACAGAACTGCTGCACCCTTGGAGCGTGGACACCCCCCCCCCCCTCATCCACCCTAGCTATGGCCCTGTGTGGAGTTAGACATTTAAACTACATTTTTAAAGGCAAAGCCAAACACCAAAACACAGAAATTACTAACCTCCTGACATGACATTGGTGTCAGTGTCGTATGCCCTGGATAAGCCCTGTAGTGCCGAGAGGTGGATTAGTCCGAGCACCATCTCCTCTGCTGCAGTGTATTGTAGTTTTGTGGGGAATCCTCTGCCTGTTTGCCACCTTTAATAAATAAAATTATACATTACTTACAAGGTTTTGCGTTCCTTTTCCACAGCTACTTTTCAGCTTGCTTTTTTGGGTGGCATGTTGAGATTTGTGAAGAGACTGAGATGTGTGACCAATACCCTTTAAATTGTAATGACTGTGTATAAAGCTTACGCCTACGCATGCGTACGGCCGTGCGCATCCCGGAAACCGCTTGGGCGAAACATATCTGCTGAAGAACCCATCCAAAATGGCACCTGCGAGCAACAGGACACTCTGATGCTAGTAAGTCTTTGGAAAGGCCATTCATTTGCAGACGAAATACATGCATATGCGATTAGGCAGCGCAGGCAAAAACTTTGGGGGTGAATTTAGTTGCCAAACGCTGTGACAAACCAAAGTTAGTGCGCACATGTGCGCAACACCAAAATGGCATCTACAAGGATAGCTGAAACCTAGAAATGTTATGGGGAATGTAATGTAAGAACCTGCTCTAAGTGAGATTTGGATTGGTATGATGTTTGCATTAATCAAATGATTTTTATGATTGCCATGATCATAACTGGGTTTCCTATGTGTTAGTTTTAAGGCACACCAGTGCCATCCTCACACATTCACCAAACCCGGAACCAACACCAGGAGTAGAGATGAGCGAACTTTTGAAAAATTTGATTTAGCAGAAGCCCAAAAATTGTCCTAAAGACACACCCTGGAGTTGTGCTGATATGGCATGCCCAGTGGGCAGGGGTTTTTACAGCAGACACAAAAACAATTAAAACAAGAAATCCCCTTTAACAGCTGCTTGTGTGTAACATATAGGGTTAAATGTGCTAATATGGGATGCCCAGTGGGCAGGGGTTTTTACAGCAGACACAAAAACAATTGAAACTGTAATCTAGTTAGAAGAAATCCCCTTTAACAGCTGCTTGCGTGTAACAGATAGGGTCAAATGTGATGATATGGCATGCCCAGTGGGCAGGAGTTTTTACAGCAGACACAAAAACAATTAAAACTAATCTAGTTAGATGAAATCCCATTCAACAGCTGCTTGTGTGTAACAGATAGGGTCAAATGTGCTGATATGGTATGTCCAGTTTGCAGGAGTTTTTACAGCAGACACAAAAACAATTAAAACTAATCTAGTTAGAAGAAATCCCCTTTAACAGCTGCTTGTGTGTAACAGATAGGGTTTAATGTGCCACTGCCAACATGGGATGCACAGTGGCCAGGGGTTTTTACAGCAGAAACAAAAGCAATTTAAATGAAATGAAAATAAATGAAAGCTTTCCCTGTTACTTTCTCTGCTGTCCCTGCCTCGATCTTTCCCGATCTTTCCCTATCTTTCCATATCTTTCCCTGGTTCTTTCTGGCACTCTGTGGGTCTCCCTGGCTCTCCCTGGCTCTCTGTTAGTCTCTCCCTGGCTCTAAACAGCTCCTTTCTGGCCGCAATACAACGATGAAATGCGCAAAAGCAAGATGGCCGCCGTTCATATAGCACTGTGACGTCACCGGGGTTCCTGGCTGCTGATAGGCTGCATATGACCTTCCCATGATACCTTGCCCCAGGGGATATGTCCGGACATGTGCATCCACCATTTTACAATGCCTGTAATTGAAGTAAATGGAGTTTAAAGGAAAAATGTGATCGATCGAATCACGGGGAAATTCGGATTCGTTCAGAATCAAATATTTCGGGTTCGCCTGGATCGATTCGCTCATCTCTAACCAGGAGCCTGCACCGCTGAGAGAAACCCGGATCAAGCAAATTACTCACCTTTTTCTAAGAAACCCGAATCTAACAAAAAACTTACCTTTTTTCAGTGAAACCCGGATTTAACAAATTACTAACCTCTTTCAGAGAAACCCCCAACCTGATAACTCACAGCTGATCAACTCACACCTTTTCTACTCCCCAAATACCACAAAGTGCACTTGTCTCTATTTTTTCCTAGCCCTAGGTTCTGAAACTTAGTGCAAAGCTTAAATAGCTGTACAACATACCCAATAATTAGGGAGTATTGGTCAACTCCCAACAGGTGCAGCTAAAACACAAATTTCAAAGTGCTGATATACACAACGCCAAGGAGTGGAGGATACATCCACCGCTTCCTCCACTAGGCGGCCATGTAGTGATGGGGAGAGTGGCGTGGGAGGTGGTGTGGCGAGCATTCCGGCCCCTGCAGCAGACACTGTTGAGGAACCCGAGGAGGACATCAGTGACGTGCAGACACAGCTCAATAATGATGAAGCCGATCGCACTTGGGAGCCGGCTGCAGAAGGGGCTTCATCATCATCAGGAGAAGAGGGTCGCAGGTTGCCCGTGAGTCAGCAGTTGAGGCAGCAAGGTGGTAGCATGGTTGGCAGTCAGCATGGTGGCAGAAATGGAAAGTCTGGAGGCAAACGTGGCCGGGGCCGGGGTAGAGCACCTGCTGTGCGGCAAGCTACCTTCCTGGGAGGTATTGGAACAGGGGTTCCTGGAGTCTGCGGCAGTAGCAGTGAATTAGTGCCGACTGTAGGTGGCAAAATCAGCTACTCAGCGGTGTGGCAGTCTTTCATCAAGCATCTGCAGGAGGTTCACATGACCACATGCAAGATGTGTAGGAAGAAGGTGACGCGTGGCCAGGGTCCCAATGTTGGCACCATGGCCCTGCATCAACATATGCAGCGTCACCATTAGAGATGAGCGAAATTCCTAGAAATTTGATTCTGACAATTCGTCGAATTTCTCCAAGAAATTCAGGTTTGTCCGAATCTAATCTTTGAGAATAACTCACCTCTGGAAAACACACCACATGGTGGGAGTGGAGGAGTCCGGCCGGCTTTCACAGCTCCGGTTAAATCGAAATGTTTGCAATAAAGTTTCGAGTAAAAAAAAATCATTAAAGCATAATGGCAAGTGTCATTGAACAAGAGTCACGTCTACACAAAGGTCGCGCCATGATGGTAAAACAAACTGAAGCAATGTAAATTAGCATACTGTACTGTACATGCAGAGAGACAATTAACCCTTTTGCTGCCAGCATTCCTGGAGATACGTTCAACTGTGAATTTTTCAGGAATTTTTCTTTTATCTTTTTTTTTTTTTTTTGGCAGAGTTTGGGCTTTAACATTAAATGTCTTGTTTGTATTTTTTTTTTTTTTTTTGGGGGGGGGGGGTAAAAAAATGTAAAAAAAATAAATAAATTATATCTTTTTAAATATTATAACTGCAAAAAGTTTTGTAAGAAAACCATTCTGCGTGGGAAAGTCCCATTCCTCCTGATTACAACGGCACCACATACCATATTTATTCTAGGATACCATATTATACTTAGGATTTGGAGGAGAAAAATTTGAAAAAAAAATTCTTAACCAAATGTTATGTTAAAATGCCTCTCCCCAATCAACCAGTGAGTGGGCATCCCAAATACAGGCAGTGTGCTGGCATCCCAATTACAGGCAGTGTGTGGGCATCCCAATTACAGGCAGTGTGCGGGCATCCCAATATAGGCAGTGTGTGGGCATCCCAATTACAGGCAGTGTGCGGGCATCCCAATATAGGCAGTGTGTGGGCATCCCAATTACAGGCAGTGTGCGGGCATCCCAGTTACAGGCAGTGTGCGGGCATCCCAATTACAGGCAGTGTGCAGGCATCCCAGTTACAGGCAGTGTGCTGGCATCCCAACTACAAGCAGTGTGCTGCATTACCAATACAGGCAGTGTGCAGCATGCCCCCCCCCAAAAAAAACAATTACATTCCCCAGTTTCTGGGCAGCCTTCTCCTGCGGACAAAAACACAGCCGCTGCCAATCTCCTGTCTCCGTAGCCGCTGCTGCCTGCCGCCTCAACCTTCCGGTTCCGAGGGCATCAGACAACGGTAATGTATATCTTTGTGTGTGTGTTTTTATGTTCGCTGGAGACGGCTGCCGAGGCGTAGAAGCTGGGAATGTACTGACATTGCCCCCCCCCACACCCCACACACACACTTAGGGAAAAATAAGTGCATCTTATAAGGCGAAAAATACGGTATGTATTGGTAGATATCGTTCTGACAAGAGACACCCCATAAATGAAAAGAGATTTTATGATATATTTTAATGAAGTACAACTACTATGCCCACTATTAAGGTTTAAACTCTTAAAAATAAAAATAAAAAATGGCATGGGGTCCCCATCTCGGTTAAACCCTTAACAATTTTAAAAAAGTGTGTGGAGTCCCCCCTAACCAAGCAAAACCAGCCTGGCACTAGCTATAGGGGCTGGTAGACCAGGGCACGGGGGTCAGGCTTCTGGACCTGATAGGCTACCAGCCAACATAGCTTATACTGGCCACATGGTTATCTGCACCTCCCCCTGGGCTTTAGGCAGGCAGGTAATGGAGCAGGGGGGTAATGGGGCATGTCACCCGCTTGCCAGAGGTGACTTGTTCACAAAGGGTTAAAAGCAAAAAGAAAACACAGGCAAAAAAAAGTTTTTTTCTGCTTACCTTGATTGCACTGATCGCTGACAGCTCGAAGTGATCGGCGGAGGCCGGGCAGGGGATCGGAGTCCCCCAGCTTCTGCCCCCACTGATCATACACAGCTTCTGACAATTTTAAATTGTCTTGATTCAACTGGGGCTGAGATTTTCCTGGGTCCAGTTGCGAGATCAATCTCTCATGCCAGAATTCTTGCTTTCTCGTTGGATTCAGGGACAGGTGCGAGACAATATCGCACCTGCTAGAAACACGCGAGAATGCTGGGAGAGAATTCTCACTTCCATATAAGATCTTACAACTCGCATGACAGTTTACTGAATCACTACATTCGACTCTTAACATATTTCATTGAAAAAAGACACAATTGTCGGCATGGTTTATTTCAATAAATATAACTGGTGGGATTTCTATTCCTTTTTTTACAAATATTGTAAATTTCAATAAAAAATATAAAAAAATAAATAAAAAAAAATGTTTACCCCCGCCCACCCAGAACCATCCAGTCCAGCACTGGGCATAAGGACTGGTAATTTAGGGCTCATAGATGGACCAACGATTGCGGCTTTTATCAATGAAATATGTTACAACTGGAATATTCAGCTGTTAGCGATAGGTGCCGGTATACCAGCCCCTATGCCCTTCCGCACCTCCAAATTGGGGGTACGGTAATTGGTGGGGCATTGGCAGACTGGGGTCAAAAATCAGCCCTGGTATTACCAGCCCCTGGCCGACCTGAGCCATCTCTAATGAGACCACCCCAACCATAATGTCGGGGCTATAGCATTGGGGGCTGGGGCTCCTTAGCTTGTGGGTACAGTGGGGCTGGGTACAGGGGGCTGAGAGGGAGACTAAGGGGGCAGGGATTGAATGTGGGTGCTGGGGCTATAGCATTGGGGGCTGGGGTTCCTTGGCTTGTGGGTACAGTGGGGCTGGGTACAGGGGGCTGAGAGAGAGACTAAGGGGGCAGGGATTAAATGTGGGTGCTGGGGCTATAGCATTGGGGGTTGGGGTTCCCTGGGTTGTGGGTACAGTGGGGCTGGGTACAGGGGGCTGAGAGGGAGACTAAGGGGGCAGGGATTGAATGTGGGTGTTAAAAGCAGCAACCCAACTGGCCCTAGAGCACTACGGCCCATTATCCCTGGTCTCCCTATGGCCAGTCTGCCCCACGGTTGGCGTATCACCATGTCACTTGCCAGTGCCGGAAGGTGACATTGCAGCCCCCTGACCCTGTGACCTGATATAGGTGTTTCCCCAGTAAAGTTAAAAAACACAACATACTTTAAATCTGACCACATATCTTCTTTCTTCTTTCCCCCGGCAGGTGCCCTTCTCCTCTCGACCGCACAGTGTCCCGCACTTCTGGGCTCCCCGATGTCTTACTTAGATGGCAGCACTGTCAAATCTGACGTCAACGTTGCCATCTGGATCACAGGAGGACACAGGTCCCCCCTCCTTCTGTCCTGGGTGCCAGCCAGGAGTAATGTTTTTAGGCCAGGCTTCAGGCTTTAGGCTTTTATTTCTCAGAGGTGGAGTGTGTTGTTCCTCTGTGCAATTGGGATGTGCGGCTGTGTGTACCCCCCCAGACTGCCCCGTTTCAATCACCTTCCTTCCGCTCCAACAGGACAGACTCGGATGAGAGTGATTGTGCTGATCGGCTGAGTGGCGCGTTCATCCAATCAGCGAGCTCACTGTCACTTGGCTCCCTTTGGTGCCAAGGATTGCTAAGCCAAGGCTAAGCAACCGAGCAGCGCCGAAGAGAGGCGAGCGGCACCGCCAGAGGCATCCCACGTTACAGCCATGGCGTGCCAGCGCTGCCCATTCAGAAAGGCCAGGGCACAGGCGTGCGCCAAGGGTTGGGATGTGGCCGGAGCGCACAAAAGCGGCGAGGGCGCCAAGAAAAGGTGAGTGAAACTGGCCATCGGGGGTTTCCCACAGCCAATTCGGGATGCTCCAAAGGAGTGGAACTCAGGTGGCCGTGGAGTCTTTCAGATTCCAGGGCCTCCGATGTTCCTCTTAAAGGCATTGAGACCACAATACCATTTAAAGTACCAAAATGTAGCTCCGTGTGGGAGAACGCTCCACCCTAAGTTGATGCACCCGAGGGCGATATTAATCTGTTGAAAATGTCTCAGAACCTCCTCTGGAGAACGTCTCAAAATGCAATCGGGTTGGGTGTATATTTATTTTACTGATATGTCATATGGTGAAGAGTTTTCCAGGGTTTTCTTTTTTTTTAATGTGCATATCTGGCCATTGTCTTGTGCACACATGGGAATTATTCGTCTGCATTTAACGTATCCGTGCAGTGAGTGCACACATGCCCCGGAGCGAGGGGGCTACCCAACCCATGGCACCCTGGAAACAGTTGGGGGTTAGGTGCCTTGTTCAAAGGCAACGCAGTCATTCCCCGGCCAGGAATCAGTCCTGCAACCCTTTGGTCACATGTTAGGTTCCCTAAACTGGATCTTCAGCATCTTAAAAACTATTCCCCAGCATCTAAAATTTTATATATATTTTAGGTTTTTAATCACTTATTTATTATTCTTTCCCCCACTGGGCTGCAGCTCTGTTCAGGCCTCCAGGATATGGGCGCCGCCATCTTGCCTCAGAAGCCTCACATGCTGATGAGAGGAGGGGGAGGTAAAGTGCAGGGGGCGGGGTTATAGCTGAGCTCCGCACAGACAGTGCAGAGCTGGGGTCAGGTAAAGGACAGCAATCCCACAATGCAGAGCGGCATAGTCAGAAAACACTTCCTATTTGCAGGCAGCCTGAGACACCATGGGCTGCCATTTTGGATGTTTAAAAGCACAGAAAACACAGTAGGTGCAGTTAGGATGATTTTAATGTGAGCAATCTGTAAGTACAGGGTGGGGGAAACATACAAGATAGGATCTAATTTAGGGTGAGGGTCCGGATTAACTAACGCTAGGCCTTGACTACCCCTTTAAATGCAACAAGATTTACCACATTTGAATGAATAAGTCCCTAACTGATTAGAAATATGTGTTGGTTTGGGAGAAGATACAAGTGTAATGATATGGTGGCGGACCCTAAAATGTGGGATCTCCAATCAAATTCCAAGTAACCTTAGGAACCATGAACGGTTTCTCCTCTCCTCTTCTCTCCTCCTACTCTCTTCTTTCTCTTTTTTCTGCTTCTCATATTCAACGGTTGCTTCGTGAATGTAATTGAGCAGGAACTTCTTCCTCTCTATACGCTCCTTGGTGGGGTTGCGCGGCTCCTTTAGGCGGTAGGTGACGTTCTTCAGAGCCCAGTCTATGATCATCAGGATGTCGGTGGTTTTGTCCAATGTCTTGATGTGACTCTCCTCCGTGTAGTTTTCGATGGCAAACACCTGCTTGGCTCCCATTCCCCGGAACTTTCTCTCAGCATCAGCATAATCGCCGCTGGTTTTATTGGTGATAATGATGATGGGAAAGACTCCTGAAGAAAAAACAATTTAGACGGCAAAAGGCAACATTGACCATTAATGTCAATAATTAGTGTTACGTGAACTGGTGTGAGTTCGGGTTCGGCAAGTTTGGCCGAAATTTGAACAAAATTCGGGTTTGGATACCGAACTTGAACCTAAACCCGAACCTGCTCCCATTACCCATTGATTACATTATTACTTACCTGTCATCTTGACGCAGTTATTAAAAAATGTTTTCACATCGTTTCGTTCTTGCTCTTGAAGTTTTGTTTTAGCACTGAAAAAAAATGAAGATCAATTATTGCTCCACAAATGTATATACCATATTTTCTGCCCTATAAAATGGACCTGACTATAAGACGCATTAGGAGGAGAAAAATTAGAAAAAAAATTATTCGGAACTAAAAACTGTGCTAAAACGGCGTCCCCCAAGAACACATTAATAGGCAATGTGTAGAATCCACCCAATTAAAGACAGTGTGGCATTTCCCCAATCCTATTCCCATAGGTTGTGTGGCCGAATCCCCACCACCGCCCTGACACTGGAGATCTGAAAAAAAAGATATACTTACAGCAAGGGCCGTATTTGCTGTAAGGCACATCTAGGCACGTGCCTAGGGCGGACTTGAGACTAGGGGCGGGCTAACCGCAGCGCAGCTGCAGTGATGTTAATTATATATTTTTTTTAAATCATTGGTGGTCAGTGGAGATGGCCAGTACATAATCGCGCACCGCCCCCCCCCCCCCCCCGCGCCGAGCCGCCCAAAGCTCTGTTCAGCCTTCTATAATCAGTGACAGGCGGAGGGGGACTCCAGGGAGGTGTCAGAGGAGATACACTTCCTGTCCTCCGTCACACAGTTTACAGAGAACAGCACGTGTGTGTGTGTGTCAGAAGCCGTAGTCAGGTGCTGCATGTGCTTCCTGTCCCCCCCCCCCACCTCCCCTCTCAGTGTGCAGGTCTCCCTATCACTGTCTGTTCCCCCTCTGTCCCCGGCCTCTCCACTGTCACACAGAGCTCTCCTGCCACCCTCTCCTCTCCTGACCCCGTCCTGTGAGGAGATCGCTGGAGTGACTGCTGACACCCTTTGTGTGCCAGCCGGGATGCAGCTCTCTCTGCTGTGTGACACCCTGTGAGTTCTCAGGTAACTTTTGTCTGTCTCGCTGTCATCTTGCTGTCTCTTTTCCTGCCTTTCTTTCTGCAGTCACTTATGCAGTCACTCTGTATCTCTCAGTCTGTCTAACTCCCTGGACTTTCCTCTTGCTGTCTCTTTTCCTGCCTTTCTCTCTGCAGTCACTCTGTATCTCTCAATCTGTCTAACTCCCTGGACTTTCCTCTTGCTGTCTCTTTTCCTGCCTTTCTCTCTGAAGTCACTCTGTATCTCTCAGTATGTCTAACTCCCTGGACTTTTCTCTTGCTGTCTCTTTTCCTGCCTTTCTTTCTGCAGTCACTCTGTGTGTCTCTCAGTCTGTCTAGCTTCCTGGACTTTCCTCGTGTTCTCTCTCCTCTCACTGATTCTAGTTCTGTCTTTTTTCTCCATCTGGCTGCACATTCTGTCTTTCCCTCTCTTTCTGTCTCTATTTACACTTCTTATTTCCATGCACTCTTTTTTTTTTTTTTTGTCCCTGTTCTCTCTCTGACTTTCTGATCTCTCAGAGCCGGGGGACCAGAAGACTCAGCCTGCACTGCAGCATCTTTATTTTCAGGGCTGGCTGTTCCTCATCGCTGGGCAATCGATTACCCTGTCGTATGAAACCCACAGATTCTGCACAATCTACTAGCAGTCCCATGGCACATGCACAGGCTCCCCACCACTTAGTGCAGCTGTATCTTCATTTATGTTTCCTGGCTGCGTTTGCTAAAACATGAATAAAAATACAGCCAGACTAAATGGCCAAGAGTCGGTGCATGTGCTGTGGGACTGACGGTCAGGTAAAAATTACCGGCAATTCCAGAGGTTTTACGTGACAGGGCATCCAAATTGTGATGTTCCGCCGAAGAGGAATAGCTGTCCCTGTTATTTCTAGCTCTGCCACTTCCATCCCCCATTCTCTCAGCTCTGCCACTATCTATCCATCTCCTCCCAGCTCTTACCCCATCCATTTTTCTT
Source organism: Gastrophryne carolinensis (assembly GCA_027917425.1). Taxonomy (NCBI): domain Eukaryota; kingdom Metazoa; phylum Chordata; class Amphibia; order Anura; family Microhylidae; genus Gastrophryne; species Gastrophryne carolinensis. The sequence continues at coordinate 9,642,523 of CM051240.1, read as the reverse complement.
ACTCCCAGCTCTGCCCCATCCATCCCTCTTATTCCCAGATCTGCCCCCATTCATCCCTCTTATTCCCAGCTCTGCCCCATTCATCCCTCTTATTCCCAGCTATGCCCCATTCATCCCTCTTATTCACAGATCTGTCCCATGCATCCCTCTTATTCACAGATCTGCCCCATTCATCCCTCTTATTCCCAGCTCTGCCCCATTCATCCCTCTTATTCCCAGCTCTGCCCCATTCATCCCTCTTATTCCCAGCTCTGCCCTATTCATCCCTCTTATTCCCAGCTCTGCCCCATTCATCCCTCTTATTCACAGATCTGCCCCATTCATCCCTCTTATTCACAGATCTGCCCCATCCATCCCTCTTATACCCAGCTCTGCCCCCATTCATCCCTCTTATACTCAGCTCTGCCCCCATTCACCCCTCTTATTCCTAGCTCTGCCCCATTCATTCCTCTTATACCCATATCTTCCCCCATCCATCCCTCTTATACCCAGCTCTGCCCCCATTCATCCCTCTTATACCCAGCTCTGCCCCCATTCAGTGTGGCATTCCCATAGGCAATGTGGCATTCCCATTTCCCATAGGCAGTGTGGCATTCCCATTTCCCATAGGCAGTGTGACATTCCCATTTCCCATAGGCAGTGTGACATTCCCATTTCCCATAGGCAGTGTGGCATTCCGATTTCCCATAGGCAGTGTGGCATTCCTATTTCCCATAGGCAATGTGGCATTCCCATTTCCCATAGGCAGTGTGACATTCCCATTTCCCATAGGCAGTGTGACATTCCCATTTCCTACAGGCAGTGTGGCATTCCCATTTCCCATAGGCAGTGTGGCATTCCCATTTCCCATAGGCAGTGTGACATTCCCATTTCCCATAGGCAGTGTGACATTCCCATTTCCCATAGGCAGTGTGACATTCCCATTTCCCATAGGCAGTGTGGCATTCCCATTTCCCATAATTTAAATTACAGGCAACAATTACCGTCCCCTAGAATTAGCAATATCCACATCTTCCACAAATATATATTCATTATGAAGTGTGTGTGTGTCTGTTCATGGGGGGCGCATGACCAAAAAGTGCCTAGGGCACCACGAATCCTAAATACGGCCCTGCTTACAGCGTCGCCTTGCACTGCGGCCACAGGGAGGCCAACCGATGAAGTTGCATAGCCGCTCCCTACAGCTGCACACTATGCATTAGGTTAAGCTGATTGCAGACGGTCAGGGGCATAGCTGGTGGGGGTAGGGGCACATGCCCTGGGTGCAGCAGGTCAGGGGGGTGCCAAAGAGATTCCTGAGCACAGGTGGGGGGGGCGCCATTTCAAAATTTTCCCCCAGGTGCCAGAAAGCCCAGCTACTGCTCTGCATTCCGTGTTGGGGCTTGGGAACTCAAAGTCGCAAAGTTCCTCATCCCTCATATGTAAGTTTGGTCCATTTCGGTTTTGGGTCAAGTTCGGGCACCCAAACTGAACTTTTGTTCAAAATTTGACCGAGCTTGCCGAACCCGAACTTATAGGGGTTCGCCCAACACTACAAATAATTCAAAGTTTTACCAACTAAAGATGAGCGTACAGGTTCGCTCCGAATTTCAGGGCAAAATAATTTCGGAATGGACTCATATTCTCTTGTGATTTGCGCAAATTTTATGCCTGAAAAACTTTTTTTTTAAAAGAAGTCATAACCTTTCACCTGCTCTCTTCCTGCCTGGTCCATCCAGCCCACCTGTCCCACGCCGCTCTCGCAGTATCCTAGCCCCTTGCTGTGCTCCACCCACTTAGCTCCCCTCCGCAGGGAGGGGCTATTTATACTGGCAGGTGAGCTGACAGCAAGCTGAAAAGATCGGCGGCAGCCCGGGACATCGGCGATCAGTGATGGATCAGAGGTAAGTAGAGGAAAAAAAAGTTAAATAATTTTTACTTCTCTGTGTTTGGGTGCTTTTAACATTTAAACCTTTGGGAACAAGGAGTCCTTGAGACCCGTAAAACCAGTTCACGGGGCGGGGGATGCTGGTAAGTCACTTGGCAGCACGCGGGTGACCATAACTCCCTGCCGCATTACCTGCACCCCCAAACTCCAGACGGGTGCAAAAGAGCCTGTGGTATATATGGGCTTAGTGGGCTGTTAACCTTCAGGGGCGGGGTCTGGATGCTTGTCCACCATGCCCTGGTCTACCAGCCCCCTTAGATGGTGCCTGGTTTGGTTTTTCTTGGATAGGCGCCATTTAAAAAACAAAATGTAGGGGCTTAATTTTTAAAAATTAAAAAAAAATAGGGCCCCCTTTCCAGGAGGGGAGAACCTCAATCCTTTTTTAAGTTTTAAGGGTTAAACAGCATATCCAATTGAAACCCAGCCACCAGCTATGACGACTGGAAGACCACTGCATGAAGGCCAAGTGGCTGTTCCCTGGCCCTAACGGCTACCAACCCGCACAGCCCTCATGGGCTGCAGGCTCTTCTGCACCCCCCTGGACTTTGGGGAGGCAAGTAATGGGGCCAGGGGTTATGCCAAATCACCTGCTTGCTGGCAGGTGACAAACCAGACCCTTCTGATCCCCCCTATATCAGTTCACAGAGGGTTAAATATAAAAAAACACACACACACTCATACATAGAAGTAACAATTATTTTACCGCTGACCCTGCGACGATGTCCCAGGTCTTCCGCCAGCTTCCCAGTGCCGGGCTTCTGACATCTTATTCCCCACTGCAGGGAGGGGATATATATAAAAGCCCCTTCCTGCTGTGGGGAGCGAGATGTCGGGAGCCCAACGCAGGGTGGACGATGCGGGTCCTACGCCCCCCTGAAGACACCGCGTCCGTCCACTGGAACTGAGACAAGCTTATTTTTCCTATTGTTTTTTTTGAGCAAGTTCGTTAAAAGTCAGATTCGGATAAACACAAACTTCTCGGCTAATTCGCTTATCTCTGCTACCAACCTACCTGTATACAAAGAGGGGGACTATGAAGTCAGTGATATTTGGCTCCCCATCTGACTCTGTTATTTCCTCCATCATAGCTCTGAAATCGTTTCTCCAATTTACAACTCTTCCAATTCTGATGAAGTTTCCTGGAAATAAAAGAGAAGTTTAAAAAAAAATCCATAAGTAACACAATAGGAAAGATCTCAGTTACCCTTAAAGATCCCCCTGGTCACCCAATCTAACTCACTTTTCCCCGGCCCTACAGCACATGTGCGGCCCCTCAGTGAATCAGCACGCTTGGATCCACTCCCGCCCCTTCGTCTAAGAATAGTCTAAGCGAGTGGACCCGATGCATCAGCGGCTACATCCACCGCCACCCTCTAACAAGAAGGCCCTCTAATTGCGTTGGCCATTTAAAATGGGGGGGGGGGGATCAAGTAGCCCTGGAATCTTATAGATTCGAGGGCCAGTGGTTTTGGTCACTTTAATAATGATGCTTAGCTTGTTATCTGAGCAGTTTATTTGCAGATCAGTACACCCTGAATCGGAATCCTATTCATTTCTAGGGAGGGGGACTCTGCTGGTGTGTTCTGGTCTCTGTAAAGAGTTTAATAGGGGGGACGATCTGGTCCAACCTAATATTAAAGTGACTCGATGCAATAGGAGTCCACAAACTTTTATTACCACGATACAGATGCTCCTGAACCCCATTGGACATAAACATTAATGCAGAACCATAAGGTCCTTTATATTACAGGAAACGACTGGAATTGCAAGTGGACCTACACCTGACCTAGCACCTATAAGTGTCTTGGTCTGGTTGGACCGCCACCCTTGGGGAATACTAGTTTGCAATACCCCTATGTATGAATCTCTGCCAATCTTCCACTTCTCCTGACCAACTAGCCCTTGGTGCATGCGTGGCAGACTTTCTAGGCCTGTGCACGGGCACACCTGCCATAACTTAGTAGCTGCGTGGCTGCGCAAACACGAGGGATACAGGGGGTGCCATGCATCAGTTGCTAGTGATGCTAAGATTCCATTCAGCTTCTCCATATTAATATGCATTAGCGGAGAAGCCGATTGAAGGAGCGCTGCACCTGCACCACTGGCTTGTTGGAAAGCTAAGAAAAGTGGGTCAATGGCGGGGTCTCATGCAGCCAAGTCAGTACGGCCCAGGGGGACGAACCAAACCAGGAATAAGGAAAACCCCGGGTTTAGGTCCATTTGAATAAGGCAGGTGACAATGGAAGAAAAGAGGTAAGGGGAGGCGAGAAAAGGGAACAGAGACGCAAGTTCATGGAGCTCAGGACACAGACGCGGGCTGTCGCGGTTCAGGAAGGGTGAGGAGCCGGTGCCTGGCCTCAAAGGGTTCAGAATCAGCTCAAAAGTACACAGCAAGCCAAACAGAAAACCTAATAATGTTCCTGCAGCAGTCACATGTCACATGTTCACCACCCTGACCCCTAATGAACCCTAATGAACCCTAATGAACCCTAATGAACCCGCCCCAGATATAAGTTAGCCAACCTTCTCCTCGAGAGCCACCAAAAGGTCAGGTTTTGTGGATCACCCCACAGCCATCATGATAGCACTGCTGGTTGGGGAATAACATGTAACATTATCTTTGTATATCGGTTTAGGGTCAGCCTTAGGATGGAACATGTCCTGTGCGAGGCAACATGATGGTTCTCCCCCCAAAACACTTCTGCGCTTCCTCACCACTGGCCTACTGCCCCACACGGCTGGCAACTGGGGTTCACCGGAAGCCCCCTGTGCAAACCCAGGCCTGATGCCGGCCAGTGGTACACATTTGCAGAAGCGTTCCCTAGCTTTGGTTGCCAGTTTCAGTGCCCCGTGTGTCCACCCATATTGGGTGGTGAATTGTCAGCCCGTGGGGAGGCGATGTAGAAGTGGGGAGGTTCTTCCAGTATCAGTAAAGTGGACATCAACCTGTATTTGCCGGCCCTGAAGTCTAAAAGGCCCTGGAGCTGGCTTATTCCCTATCCCCGGGGCATCCCAATGTGAGGAGCACCATTGTGTGAAAGCACCCGGATCACTTGCCCATGGCACATGCAGGGGCCGCTTCCACGGATTATATGGTACCACACTGGAGGGCGTGCCAGCTGCTGCCGTCTCTCTATGCCTGGCTCTGTGTTCCCTGCACTTATATATACAGCATAGCCAGCTTATTGGATGAAAGCCTCCATATGTGCCATGGGATTGATTGCAATGTGGGTATGCCTGGCGATCCCAGGGGGATTAAAGTGGACTATAACCCACCCTGGAGTCTATGAGGCTTACTCTCTCCCCCGGGGGCATCCTAAATTGGGACGCCCGGCTGCATGAAGCCCCCCAGGGCACACAGTAAATTCACCTTTCCCCCTGAGTCCATGGCACCTGCGCGAGCGGCGCAGGCATCACTCGCTTTCCTCCTCAGCTGTGTGCGGGCTCTCTCCAGCTGCAACTCAATGGCTGCATGGGGCCGTGCACACAGCCGAAGGGAGCCGAGCGATCCCGGCACTGCTACAAGTGGGCAGGGATTCGAGCCAGCCGCTCTAGCAGCAGCGTGAGCCCGAGTACGAGTAAGTGGACTCAGTGACCTGGGGGGTTTCACACATCACCCCAAAGAGGGGGGAGGGTTTAGTGAAAGTCTTGGGTTTTGGTCCAGTTTAACACAGTGGGGCATTCCACATTGGGATTTCACGGGTTCGGTATTCTGACTGTTTGGTCAAATTTAAAGAACAGGACAGAGGTGAGCATGGCACCCCCTACTACTGACCCAAGCAACTGTGCACCCCCAGCAGCACCGAGCGGGCAGCTTAGGGTATCAAGCGGGTGGGTGCAGCTGTAAGGTGCCGCCCCCCCAACCTCGCACACCCTAAAGCAGGGGTGGGCAATTATTTTTTCCATGGGGCCACATGAAACTAAAAATATTGTGGAGGGCCGGACCAAAAGGCTGAACTCAATTCTGCATAATATGGGGAGGCCGATTCATTAATAGCGCCAGGTAGCGATAGATGAGCGACTGTAGCAGTATTTTCATAGCGCCAGCTAGTATTCGCTGTGCTTGGCCATTGTTCGGTTGTTGACAGCGACTCAGTCGATGTGCGCTAATGTTGAATACAAGGTTAGAAGTCGCTATTTGACAGGTTCCACGCTGTATGGGAGCGCATGATAGCGAATGGCCATAGCGAACGGCTCCCAGCATATTCATTAACAAATCACGCTCAAAAAATGATTGCGCTTTGAAATGCTTGTTTAAACCCCAGAGCGCTGGCGGCGATGGGTTAAAAGTAGTTTTTTAACCCCAAACAACCATATTTTTGGAAACAAAAAAAAACAAGTTTTTAAAAACATTTTGTAATATGAATACATTAATATCAGACCTGTAATATCAATTCTGCACAATTTTTTATTTTTTTTTTATTTTTACCTTAAAAAAATATCTAACATTACAGAAGTGGTCACAGAATTTTGACATTTAAAAAAAAAAAAAAAAAAAAAAAATTAATAACATTTAATTATGAATATTTAAAGATTGTTCAATTGAAATGCATTGGAGAGCGCCAGGTAGCGAGAGGTCATACCTGTCGCTGTTCAAGGTCGCTCGCTGGCGCTGTGTGGTGAGGCTGGAATAATGATGAATGAGTCGCTATATGGCGCTATCTCAGTCGCTAAGCAGGATCGGCTTGATAAATGTGTGATTGTGGTGGGGAGCCGGCGTTCTCGTTGCGGTGCCGGTCATTACCGTTCGCTCACCAGTCGCTACCTGGCGCTATCCCTTGTTAAATAAGGGCCTAAGTGTATTTCTTTAGAGCATTGTTTTGACAAGCTGCTACGAGAAGATTTTATAGTTATGTTATATGTTATAGTTATGTTATATGCTATAGTAAAACAATGGAAAAGTCAGGTTGCCTTACAAAAAAGTGTAATTTATTAAATAAAATTTCCCCTAACAGTGGTAAACAAAATGAAAAGGGGGGATATTGCCCCACAGATGTCAGCAGCTCACTCTTCCACCAAACTGGGCAGAGCAAATGCAGCCCCACTTCCCTCACTCTCCTTCCTCTTAAAGTGGACCAGAACCCTGCTGGATCGGCCCAAGAATCAATCCAAAATCGGGATGCCCCGCTGTGTGAAACCCCCAAGGACACTTGCTACAGTTACCTGTATCCCAGTTCAACGGCGAATGCGCGGTCCACGGTATCTGGCGCTTCTCTCTAACAGGGAGCACGAGCGTGCTGGCCATTCACAAATGTCAGAGGGAAGATGCGGCCGCCAGTGCGCTGAGAGCCACTGAACTAAGACGCTGCTTAGACGTGCATAGTTCAGCATCTCTGAGTGCGCTGATTGGACGAGCGGCCACCCATGCGCTGTAGGACCGGGGTGCTCCAGGGAAGGGGACCAAAACCCAGGATAGTCAAAATCCTGGGTTTTGGTCCACTTTAAGCTTAGCAGCAGCCCGAGGGTGGCTTCCAGTCAGGGCACTTATGAGTCCCGCCCCTCCACCCAGGCAAGATGGCGCCGGAGCCTACCTCCTTCTCCTCCCCTGGTTAGGCTCTTCTTCACTGTCGGGTGCCCCTCTTCGCACGGGCGGTCACTTAAGCAGCAGTCCCGACGGGCCGAGCGGCCAATCAGCTGCTGCTTAATTGATCGTCAGTGTACATTGCGGGAGGCTCCGACCTGCTGCGAAGAGGGACAGGCGGGCGCCTCGCAGGCAGCATGAGCGGAGGGACGCCGAATCACAAGCAGAGGGACTCTGCCAGCCAGCTCAACCTGGGCCGGTCAGAGCCAATCAAAGGGCTGTATACTGCCCGTGGGCTGTACAATGCCCAGGTCTGCCCTAAAGCATACCTCCCAAATGTCCCTGATTTGGAGGGACTGTCCCTCTTTTGAGTACATGTCCCCCTGTCCCTCATTGTTCTTCTCTGTCCCTCTTTGAGGCTTAATATGCAGATCGGCATCAATAAATGATTCATTCACCTATGTTTCTATTGTTGTAACTGTTACATCCTATTTCCTATCCATCAATCAATGAAGGGGGCGTGGCATAAATATAACAATTGTCCCTCTTTTGCACCATGAAAAGTTGGAAGGTATGGCTAAAGGCTGGCCCTGTTTATAACATATAATAGTATTTTTTATTAGAATAGCTCTATTTACCCAGCTGGGCGTAGACCTCGGCTTTCTGAAAGTCATGGAAGGTGCTGCAGCCTCTGTTGTCCACCAAGGTGATGTTAGGGGTGAGCGGGTAAGCATGTCTGTTCATAGTCAGTCCATGGTCCGTCTCTCTGGCCTCAGCAGCTTCTTTAAACTCTCCTCCATCGCTCAGAGAGAATATACAGGAGTTAATGAAGGAGGATTTCCCATGGCCCAAGTAGCCGAAGAGCTGCAGGATGACCCGCTCGTAGCCCTGGCTGCCCAGAGGACCTGCCTGGAAGCTAAAGCCATGAATGTTTCCCTGGAGCTGATCGATGTCCATGATGAAAAGGATTTTCTTCTTTTCTTTCTAGATGAATATTTTCTGCGTCAGCCAAAGCCAAAAGATCTGCCGATTCTATTTTCACTTTCAGTTTACAGAAGGAGGAGAAGAGATTTCCTCATAACAGGGTTACGCTGTCCCCTCTGCACTGCTACAATGGGAGTCATGTTAACTATTTGGTGAAGCCAGCGTGACTTGCGGTGTGCAGTGTGCTGTGCATTGTGCTGAGCATTGTGCTGTGCATTGTGCTGAGCATTGTGCTGTGCATTGTGCTGTGCGCATTGCGGTGTGCATTGCGGTGTGCATTGTGCTGTGCAATGCGGTGTGCATTGCAACCTGCATCTCACTGAACTTTTTTGTGATAACACAGAAAAAGTGTTATTTTACCCCAAAAAAATCTTTACTTGTGATGAGGCATTTTTACAGTTTAGGTTTTATTTTTCCAATAATGTAAGGATATATTTTTAAAGTTTGGAAACAATGGCAGCCTATGTGCTGTGCTAAAGATTTTACAGTTTTTTTCCTTCATACCTCATAGGGTTTAACATAGAAACATAGAAACATAGAAGGTTGACCATACGGTCCATCTAGTCTGCCCTTATATATATACTGTATGTTCTCTTTATCTTAGGATAGATGTGTGCTTATCCCAGACATGTTTAAATTCAGTTTTTCAACTACCTCTGCTCGAAGTTTGTTCAAGCATCTACTACTCTTTCTGTAAAATAATATTTTCTAACATTGCTCCTGATCTTCCCCCCGACTAGCTTCAGGTTGTGCTTCTTCTTAAAAACACTTCCCTCCTGAACCTTATTCAATCCTTTTACATATTTAAAGGTCTCAGTCATGTCCCCCTCTTCATTCTTTCCTCCAGACTGTACAAATTAAGTTCTTTAAGTCTCTCCTGATAAGTTTCAAGTTTAAGTCCTTCCACCATTTTCGTTGCCCGCCTTTGGACACGTTCTATTTGAAAAATGTCTTTTTACAGATAAGGTCTCCAGAACTGCACACAGTTTCCAAACTTAAAAACAGATACAATTACCTCATTGGAAATATCATGCGCCCCACCTGTAATAATGCTCCATCACAGGTACAGGTCATGTTGGGGTAAAAAAGGTAAAAAAAAACATTTTTGCCACTAAAATCTCCCCAGGATGCAGGTTGAAATCCACACAAGTCACACTGGCCTCACCAAATATTTAGCATAATCTCCTATGTCTGCATTTCGGGGTTACACTGTCCCCTCTGCACTGGGGGTCATAATAAAGATGGCTGATTCATTACTAACGGCAGGTAGCAACAGATAAGCGTCTGTATTGCGGCGCTATTAGCGACCGCTAGTGGCCGCCACAATCAGCTGTCAGTCGCTATTCCAGGGCTCCTCAGTCGCTACCTACCGTTATTGGGAATCACGCTGCCAATGTTGAATATGATGTTTCAGATGTGCTTTAGAGGCACTGTTGAGTTGTTACACCGTATTCAATACAGCGCCTGAGCGTTTCTTTGCTGTTGTATAGAAATCAATCTGTAAAATAAGAAAATGTGATCTAACATTATGCAAATAACACATGGAAACATTTTATTTTTTGGGGGATTTTTTGTAAGCAGATATTTGGTTTAATTTTGAAAAAACAAAAACAGGTGTTGCCATTAGGGATGAGCGAACTGGTTCGGACGAACCGGAATTCGCTCCGAATTTCAGGGAAAATTCGATTCGGCACGAACCCGAATTTTTTTTGGTTCGTGCCGATTGAATTTTCCCTGAAATAAAAAAAAAAATGCCGGCATGGTGGGAGCGAGCAGGCCGGCTACGCCTGTCAGCGGGCAGCCGCCGGCCCGCTGACAGCGTAGCCGGCCTGCCCGCTCCCACCATGCCGGCATTTTTTTTTTCAGATGAGCGATTCGTAAAAGTTCGATTCGGGCGAACCCAAATTTCTTGGGGAAATTCGGCGAATCGCCGAATCGAACTTTCAAGAAGTTCACTCATCTCTAGCTGCCATGTTCATGGTGCCTAAAATGAGAAAAAAAGTGTAGTTAGTTAATGTTGTTTCTTCAAAATATATTTTACAAAATCCCCTTTGTTTGTTGTGGTTGAATTTAATTACTTTACAAACACCTTTAAACTTTAGAGATTGAAAGCAAGCTACTTTTGCTTTATCCATATCAACTACCACCCACATATTTTGTTTTTTAATTACTTTAAGCTACATATTTTTCTGGTATAAGGTAATACGGCCAGGGTATAGTGGACCACCCCCCTGCGCCAAGGGAAAGTAAGCTGGGCTCAACTTTATCACACTCGCCAATATGACTATAATCAAAAATGCAGATTAAAACATACTTTTTTATTTACAAAACAATTATAAATATATTCCTCTAACAAAATTAGTGAATATAATCTACATTTAACCCTATAAGGGAAACTTCTACAAGTAATCTACTGGTGAAATACACAGTGGTACAATATGAAGTTGTGATACCAAGTGACCATCATTCCGCTAGACAGACTAGTTAGCGGAATGATGGTCACAGGAAAAGGGCACAGCCTGAAGGTGAAGCCCCACCCAAGGCCAAGCGTCCATTTACCAAGAGGGAGCCAGAATTTAATTTGGCGGATAATAATACTCTTGTGCGTCTGACACTGGCTAAATCGGAGTTATTATTTGGCTCCCAAAGTCAGTGTTTAGGCAAACAAAAAAGGAGCAAATTGTGGGATGCCATTGGTGAGCAGCTTACTAGCACTGCTCAATACCCACGTAGTGGCACAGCCTGCAAGAAACGCTTCTACACTTTACAAAGGGCCCTTATGCAAAAGATGAAGAATGATCTGCTTGTAGACAGTGGGAAAGAGCAGGGTCCAAAGAGTAAATACAGGCCATATAAGGAGATGCTGAAGTGCAAGATTCCACTCTGTTGGCTGCAGGGGGTGGATGCTGGGGATGACACCACAGGTTGGGGTGAAGGTACATTCATTTAATCTGGAAAATGATTGTTGATAATAATGTTGTTACATTTCTCCTAACCAAATATTTCTCATAATAAAAGTAGGCCACAATAAGTAGTAGCTTTTAGCTATGTCCTTTTTCATAAACATTTTTCTGGCTTTATGCATAGTGGCACATGAGGACTCCCAGGATTCGGGTGATGAGGTGACCCTGAATCCTGCCCTTCCCCCAGCATCAACCTTAACGCAGTCTGATGTTGGATGTAAACAGTCTGTATATATATTTCTTTTTTTTAATTTTTGGTACACATTAACAATGCATAATTATTTAATTTTGATCATAGATGCCCTCAGAATTGCACCAGCATCTCCTCATGAGGCTACCTACTCTTTGGATGCCAGTAAGTGCATGTGCCAACCTGGCTTGGGTTTAGGTAATATAAATGTGTGAATGTCTCTCAATCATGGTTTTTAATTGTGGGCCAAGTCCCTGCCTCATCTTTCAACCCCACTTCCTGTGTTGCAGGCCCTCAGGACTCTGTTGGTGTGTATTTACAAATGATAGAAATGCATTATACCTGTTTTTGCGTTAAGCTGCTATTGTGAAAAAATGACATTAACAATACTATGGGAGGTGCTAATTATATCTATTCTGCTTTATTTTAGGCCAGAATACAGGAAGTGCTGGTCCTGAAAGGGCCCTTCACCGCTCGGCTGCTAGGGATGAGGGTAAGAATGTGTTTGGTTTTGTTCAAGTAAGGATGTTGTTTGACCAGAAATGTTGTGTGGCTCTTGACATTTGTTCTGAACAATGTTTTTGTAGGACAAAGCTCTAGTGATGGCCTAAGTCCGGACATCTCAGATGTGGCGGGTATGTGTGTTCTTAGATATGTGATTATGCTATTGGTTGACACAATGACTTTAGCGTGTCAGGTTCCCCCATGTAACATACAACATACTTTGATCGTAGCAGGAGTCCTTTGCACCAACCCAGGATGTGCCCTCCTCACAAGTCCCATGTGGCCAGGCTACAGAGGCAGAACCTATGGTACATGATAATGTAATCATAGATGTATGCGGTTTTAATGTATCTGCTAAATCCAGTCTGGAAACTAATATTTTGTTTTCTGTTTTAGCCTGCGCAACAACCAACTGCCCAAGCTGCCCCCACAAGTGCTGACCCATATGAGCTAGGGGGTCGGGTGCTGGAGGCCTACAGTCGCCAACAGCCATGTGATGGAACTCAGGAGCGCATTGCAGCGTTGGAAACCCAATCGCTGGTGGACCAACAACAAATTCGGGACCTGAGACAAGAAGTTAGAGATTTGAGAAACCACCAACAGTCTGAAATGATGCATGCTATACAACAAATGATGCATGGCATCCAACAATCTCTAGAGCGCCAGTACCAAACTTTGTTGTTGTTACATCAGCTAATACAGCAGCAGTCTATTTTTTTTACTGCACTGTTGTTCCCCAACCTCACCCCTAACAATGAGTCGGCACCACCCAGGGACTAATTTTTATTTTTCTGTGTCAAATCCAATGCTGTTACAATGTGGATTTACTTTTTGGGATGTAATAAATCTTTGAAAAAATTCACTAATTTGTGTTTGTTAACTAATTACATAGCTACTAACCCACACATTAAGGCCTCTCTATATCTAGATATGTGAATGGTTTGCAAAAGTTACTACTGTAATTATTTAGGAAACATTACAAATTCTTACAAAATTTAAGGCCTAACAATGTTTTACAGAATGACAAAAATAATGGGTTGTTGTACACTTTAACAATGGTGTAAGCATCAAGACACACTTCAAGTTTGAAACAGATAACAATGTTTAATATTTTTAAAAAAGCCAACATGGCCAATATAAAAATCCGCACAGCTGATAAACCCATACCCCCCACCCTAAGGCTGTTTCTTCTTCCCCAGCAGCAGATATCGGGTCCGCCGGTCGTACTGCCACAGTCTGCGATGTTTGTTAAAACAAGCTATAGTGCGAAAAACCCCTCATTAGTGTGGTGAAATGGATCCAAACGTAAGCATATTAATTACAATGTAATAGTTGTGACTCATTATGTGGCCACATGATTCACATTATGCTAAACTATGGAATTATCAGGTTACATGACCTTCATTTTGGGGGCTTACATGTGCATTTTTAGGCACTACCCTATATATTGACATCCCCTCTTTAAAGAATTTTATGGCTACTTCAGATTGTGGACATTGTTTTTGCGGTTTGCCTAAAGTACTCATGTCCATAGTACTAAATAAACAAATCCTTCTGCTATTCATATGATAGTTCATAAAAATACTATTGAATGAGTTTGTTATTGAACAAACACACTCACAGGCGAAATGTGTTATGTGTTTACGTTTAAACAAAGGGGAGGCAACAATCTAGCATGCATACATGCATTTTTGATTGTGGGTGGGCCAAATTACATCCACATGTTTGCTAATTAACCACATAATGATCTTTCCCCTTAGACATGGTTATTTGTGAAGAGATAAGTTTTAAAAGTAGGTCTGGCAAACAAGTAATTGTACTCACCATCGCAGCTGTGGCTATGGAACATGCTGCTAGGGGTTCCAGGATCTGGGGGGGGGGGAGTATGGTAACAGGGTCCGTCTGCATAGAAATATCTGGGGAGACAAAAACAACACCACAAGCTTGTGCCCTGAATTCTACATCCACGTGTTTTTTGTCTCCTCTAAATCATGCTAACATGGTTTGACAAATGTTTCCAAGATCTTAGCAGATTTATTGGTTCATAAGGTCAGCTTTATAATTTATTTTAGGCCACATGGAGCAAACAATACCATTGTTGGCACACATTACCAGTGCAATGCAAATTCAAGATTTTACATTGACATCAACATATTTATATTTAAAAAATTTTCCATTGTCCAGCACTCAAGTGTTCCTTAAAATGTATCCGTTTATTGGTCAAGTTAAAAGTTACATGGTTTCCATTCCAAGAATAGTTCACATATTACGCGTTTCAGGCAACATCCTGTGCTCTTCCTCATATGAGTCATTACATTGTGAGTCCTGAGCCTCAGTGCATCTGTGGAAGCTGCAGTGGGGTTGAGCTGGTCGTCTATACTTTCATGAATATTTATATTTGAGTCTGGCACATGTGATAGCAAAAAACTAAAACATTTGCTAACACATTTGCAATGCAGCATCATGCTGTAATGACTAAAATGTTAAATTTGTTGGGCTTGCATTTGTCTTGAACTGGAGTTATGTTAATGAAGTGTGTGAAATTTGCACTACAATATAATGCTATGTAGCATCAAACATGTCTATGTATATCATTATATACACCATGTGAGTGATAACAAAAAACACTTACCACGACTATGCCCGAGTGCAACGTCTGGCGCATAGCTGCTGGAGGTGCCGGCTCTATGATGCCCTGAAAAACAGATAATGATGACACAGGATATTTGACTATGCACATATTCAACCTGGAACAGACAAACAACAATTAGAAATGCACTCACCAGGGGATGAACTGCCGCTGGTATCCCAGGTAGGCGTGAAGCATTTACTCCTCACATTCGGGCCAGAAGATCCCAAAACCCATGGGCCACCCTCCTCCCTCTCACTCCCTGATCCTTGAGGGAGTGTGGGCGAGTCCATGTCCTCCTCCCCACTTGGACTCCCCACTTGAGAATGGCCACTAGGGTTTTGAGACTCAACTGAGTCCAAATGTGAGGAACTGAGGCTCCATACTGCCCTCCCCCCAGCAGCACGCTCCTCTGGGGCGTCATCCCCTTCCTCCCCTGGGTGTAAGAGCATAAGAGCATCTATATATAGATGTGTGAATGTGTACAAAACCAGACTCCAGATATAGCTTTAGATACATTGGAATGCTTCAATAATGGAAGGTGTCAAAATGTGTTGCACAATGTGATGCCTAATGGGTTCATATTTGCTTGAACTATGGTTTCAAGGTCATGCTAGTGCAGTCAGATGCGCACAAATGTCTGCTGCATATTCTACAACAGTGACTCTGGGCGTCACAAGGTATTTCTGCACAAAAACAACAAATGCACATGTATGAACAGCACAGCGCCACAGACAGCGACACGTAGCGACTCTGCATAGCGACTGGCCCTCCCCGCAATAAACGCAATTACCAAGGAAATTTCTAGGAAAGAGAGTGGGCGCTGTTTTTGGCTGACTGCAGCATAGAGCGCCAGACACGGTTAGCAAAAAGTGATTATTTGTGTTGTTTTAAAAAATAAAAAACGCGAAAAATAACGGGAATGACATTGAGGTAGGGATGTGAGTTTAACATTTAATTGACACATTACAAATTACCTTTTAAAAAAAAACAATGGAAACATTACATACACTTCCGAAAAAAATCTATAACACATTTGCATTTTAACAAAAAAAAACGTAAATAAAGCCATTTGAGTGTCTGCCATAGAAATGTATGGGAGAGCGCCAGGTAGCGGGAGGCAAGTCTGAACGCAGGCGCTGTTTGCTGTGGCTGGGAACATGTTGAATCTTACGCTACATGACGTTCTCCCAGTCGCTAAACAGGATCGGTTTCATAAATGTGTGATTGCGTATTTGAGCCGGCGTTCTCGTGGCGATACCTCTCGGTACCTGTCGCTACATAGTCGCTACCTGCCGCTATCCCCTCATGAATAAGGGCCTTAGTAATGCAAGTCTAACTCCGGGGGAACATTTGGGTGTGAATAGCGACCTGCATCTGGGTGAGTTTTTTAATCTGAAGACACAAAAATGTGCAATAAAAAATGTTTGTTTTCATTTTCACCCGTCTATGTAATGGGGCATTTTTACAGGTGAGGTGCATAATGTTTCCAATGGGGTAACAATAATTGTTTAAAAGTTTGGAAACAACAAAAAAAAATAATGTTTCCAAACTTTTAAACAATTGTTACCTTGTTGGAAACATTGCTAAATGTCAAACATTTGGTGAAGCCAGTGTGATTTCCGGTGTGGATTGCGATCTCCGTCTTATTTATCATATTTGTGATCACTTTGCATCATTTAGAGAAAGGAAGCGCCATTTGTTTCTGCTGTTTCGGTCTTTAGATGTCCAGCTGCTGCCAGTTGAGTTCGAAGACAGAAAACAATTTATATTATAGTTGTGGAAGGGCCCCATTTAATGTTCACACCAGGGTTCTGGCACATCTAGTTATGCCACTGATCCTATATTTTTTCCTGTACCTGTGAGGGCACATTTTTCCAGTTTAGGTACATTAACTTTCCAGTGATGTAGGGATATATTTTTAAAGTTACCATTTTTTTGTATAACCCATAGGGTTCTGTTATTTTCTAACTTAAAAAGAAAAACACTGACCTTCCTTCTGCTCCGACCACTCGGGCGAGTCCTCTGAAGCGCAATCAATCAGCAAACTCACTGTCACTCGGCTCCCTTTGGTGCCGCCGGTGGCCCAGCACCGCCAAAGTATCGAATGCGCCGCCCGCTGCACCTCTCACTCAATGATTCCCCATCACAGAAACAGGTCATTTTTGGGAAGAAAAAGGTAGAACACGCAATTTTGCTGCACTTTTTTGGTTTCTAAATGCTAAAAAGTTCACCGCAATGCACACTGCAAAACACATTGGCCGCACCAAATAATTAGCATGACCCCTCATTGTCCCTTCTCCAGTGTTATACTCAGGGCCGGATTAAGTGTGGCAGGGGCCCCTGGCCACAAAATCTGGCGGAGGCCCCAAATACAGTATAAAATAATAGTCCAGCCAAGTAACTGATGGTGGGTGTCTGGCACCTGCCTACTTACTGGAAGGTCAGATGGAGTCCCTTGTGCCCCCCTTGTGCGGGTGCGTGCTGCTCAGGAACTCCTGCTTTGCCATTCTGGGTGGGGGGTAGTGTAGTCGCCCGGCTGGTTCCCTGCATTGAGCTGCCAGCGGCTGTGCTTGGTGGCTTATGTGCAGTGACAGCTCTGCACCCATCACTGTAGCATTGCTGGCGGTGGCTTTGCTACTATAGAATCTCCGTCCTGCCTAGCCTAGACGTGCCCCACTGCAGCCAATAGCTTTGTTGACAGACCAAAGATTGAAAAGCCTCCTGGACCAGACCATAACTCAAAGGTCGGTGAAGGCCCCCTTTGCAGGCAAGTGGTGGAGGCCCCAGGACGGCCTCTCATAATCCGGCCCTGGTTTTTAATTTTATATATATATATATATATATATATATATATATATATATACTGTATATCATAATTGAAAAAAAAAAAATATATATATATATATATATATATATATACACACACCGCATTTTTCGCCCTATAAGACGCACCTAGGAATTGGGGGAAGAAAATAAGAAATAAAAATAATTTAAACCAAAAACGCACCATTACAGACAGTGTGGCATTCCCCTATCCCATTCCCATAGGCCGTGTGGGATGCCCCCATTCCATAGACAGTGTGGTATCCCCCCTCCCATTCCTCATATACCCATTGGCTGTGTGGCATCCCCCTCTCCCCCCATTAGTATAGGCTGTGTGACATCCCTCTCCCCCCATTCCCATAGGCTGTGTGGCTTCCACCTCTCCCCCCATTCCCATTGGCTGTGTGGCATCCCCCCTCCCCCCATTAGTATAGGCTGTGTGGCATCCCTCTCTCCCCATTCCCATAGGCAGTGTGGCATCCCCCTCTCCCCATTCCCATAGGCTGTGTGGCATCCCCCTCCCCCCATTCCCATAGGCTGTGTGGCATCCCCCTCTCCCCATTCCCATAGGCTGTGTGGCATCCCCCTCTCCCCATTCCCATAGGCTGTGTGGCATCCCCCTCCCCCCATTAGTATAGGCTGTGTGGCATCCCCCTCCCCCCATTAGTATAGGCTGTGTGGCCCCTCTCCCCCCATTCCCACCCCCTCCCCCCATTAGTATAGGCAGGCTCCATGTATATAAATAAAAAAAGTTAAACTCACCTGTCCGCTGACACCGCTGCGCTGAGCGGCCGGCTCCGTGAATGGGGTGGGCGTGGCCTGCGCCGCAGCGCGGGAGCGCCGGGAACGGGTGAGTTTTTTTTTTAATTTCTTTTTAATTTTTTTTTTTACATTCGCCCGATAAGGCGCACGTACATTTTTCCCCCACTTTTGGGGAAAAATAAGTGCGTCTTATAGGGCGAAAAATACGGTATATATATATATATATATATATATATATATATATATATATATATATAATTATAATATTTGTGTATCAGGAACCTCCCCAGTGTTATAAAATCAGCTGATTCACACTGTGAGAAACATTATTGTTGCTGTTGGGATTCAGGTTAAAGTTACATTTGATCAAGCAGTTCCACCAGAATATCCTTAAAACAATATCCAAGCTGCAGCCGAGCACAACAACCAGCAACACCAGTGACGTGACTAAGGGGGCCCAATGATCTTTTGGCCCTGGGATCAGTACTTTGGCGCCACCTTCAGGAAGGCCCCAAAGTTCTAAATTATTCTTCTAAAACCCGACTGGTCCGTAATTTATTTTGACCTTTGCAAGTTACATTTTTGGTACCTTCGCTTATTGCATTTGGTCATAAACAGCGGAGGGTTATTACAAATACTAATAAACGCAGTTCCTGGGGACAAATACCCTCTACATTTAAAATCCCTTTGATTCAAACTGATTCAAAAAATAAATTAAAAAACTTCAATCTTCTTCCTCCTCCCCCACGTGGTGGCATCCTCTCTTCAGATCCACCTTGTTTGTGGGCCCCCTCTTAGTCTGGTGGGCACTGGTCTTCTGATGCCAGTAAACGACTGCTGCAACCACTCTGCTGGTATCTAGAGTGAGTGGGGGGATACAGGTCCCCTCTCGTCCTTCCTTGATGTCCCAATAAAGAAAATTCCGGGCCAACGGGGGAAGGAACCTTTTACAACACAGAGGTGGAGACATCAATAGAGGGAGATTAGTCATGAAAATCCCCTCCAGTCCAGTGACATCATTAGTCGCATGTGGTGTAAAAGGTTTCTTTCTCATTGGTCTGGCATTAGGTTGGCAGGACACAAAGGAAGGAGGATAATGGCCTGTGTCCCGATCGCTACAGGTGTTGATGGACACAGCCACGCCCTGACATCAGAAAACTAGGACCTGTCTGACCAGGAGAAGGCCCCCAACCAGGGATGGACCGGCCATAGGGAGACCCGGGATAATGCCTAGTGAGCCACTCTGATTTGGGCCAGTTTGGCAGCTGCTTATAACACCCACATTTAATATCTGCCCCCTTAGTCTCCCTCTCAACCCCAGCCCCCAATGCTATAGCCCCAGCATAATGGTTGAAGGGGGAGACTCTCAGCAAGCATGTCTTGGAGCAGCCAGGGTCTGGTAAAATCGAGGGCTGATTTTTGATCCCAGTTTGCCACTGCCCCTGACCCAGTGGGCCTGAAGAGATAAAGCCACCCAGTTCTAAGGTGCCAACTCCCCCGTATCCAATGCAGTCAGCTGCTGGTCCCCCCTGCGGCACAGGATAATTGTCAATGTGTGTCCATGTTTCAGTTCCCAGTCTGTCCCAGTGGGCCAACTTTCTGCTTTCTGGCAGTGTTGCAGGTCCCGGTATAGGTTTCTGGTCTATCCTCCTTGTTCACTAGTACAATGCCTGGATATGACAAGGTTATCTGAAAAGGCCGGGAGGCCTTTTCTCTGAGCGCAGTGGCGTAACTAAATCTGACAGGGCCCTGGTGCAAACCGTAAATGGGGCTTTCCATTTGCTAAATATCTCCAGTACCACCTGAGTTGTACGTATGGGTTGTCGGAACCTAAGCCACACAAAACAACTGTATAAATTGTATGATATTATTTAATAAATGCATATATATAGTTTTCATTATCTTTTGGAGCAGTTGCTACTGTAGTGGCAGCATCCATTTGCCCAGGCCCGCACTGCTAGCAGTAGCAGCAGCTGTAATGTGCGTGGTAGTAGTAGCAGCATCAGCAAGCCAGGGTTGTCAATTTCCTCCAGTGGACGTGTTATTTCGGACAATGCATCCATTGTGGACTAGTTGACTCGCTCTCACTCATCTCAGGAGGGGGAAGACTCTGACACAATGACTTTGAGTCAGGTTCCAGTGGATTCTTGCTCCACTACAGCTACATGTCACAGTAAAAGAAGCCTTTCTCTTCCATCATCTCTCTCTTTACTGCCCCACCTAGTCGGGTGCCAGCTTTTCTCAGCAGCCTGGTTGCTATGGATAGTGATGGGAAGAATTTGTTTGACAACAGTCAGCCTTTGTGGAGGTGGTGGAGGTGAAAGCAGTGCCTGAGACGCATAGCTATGGCAGTGGGGGTGGTGGTAGACATGGAAATACTGGCAGTTATGAAGGTGGTTATAGACCATGATGAAACATCAGAACAGTGAAGTGGGTGATCGGGGATCAGGAGGAATAGGATGATGTAGTTTTCGATAGGACTTGGGAACTGGGCAACAAGGAAAGGACATTGTCAGAGCAGTAGGATCCTTATGGTTCTGGCAGAGGCAAAGATCTGAGCCAAGGTAGGGTCAGATCATCTGCAAAACAGGGCTAGGTCTGCTGGTATGACCACACAGGAGCAGGTGATGGGGGCACTGATGCTGCTTTTGCATAAAAAAAACCTGCCAGAGGAAGAGCAAATTCTAGTGGGGGTGAACAATGTAGATCTTCTTATTTCAGATACGTTGCAATGTGGCAAGTCTTTCGTACCTACCGTTGTCAACAAAACCAGATCAGTGCCAGATCTGCAAGCAGAAAGTTAGTCGTAGCCAGGGCACACATCTAGGACTAGGAAATACAGCTCTACATAAGCACCTGGAGCGGCATCACAAACCTGCTTGGGACAATTTAAATGTCCTTCTTCAGTTTCCAGGAAGCCCATCCTGTTGCTACCCCTCTAAAAATGGAATACATTTTTGAGTGCTTGTCAGCCAGTCCAGGCCTACACAAGGCCTACACAACAACCAGAGGTCTCCTGCCCCTCTGCCTAGTCTTTAAAATCTGTGCCTCCGCTAATGCTACCACCACTAGCACTCCTTCTACCGTCTACTAACACCAGCCCTACACAACCACCACAGGTCTCCTGTCCCTCTGCCTAGTCTTTAAGTACTGCTAATTCCACTACTGCTACTACTAGGCCTACACAACCGCACTTAACCATGTGATACCCAAGATGGTCATATTAATCATGTCTTGAAAAAAGCCATTCTTTTCGTCTTCTTTAACTAAACTGTCAAGGTGCTAATCCTGCTGTTACCGACCTTTACAAATGGGATGACTGTTGCAGAGAGAGCATTGCTCTTAGAGCAGGGACAGTTTAGGGACAGTTTAGGAAATTTTGAACCACAGCATAAGAGAAAATTAGGGCCAGGAAAGGAACTGAGCACCGTGGGACGCCGAGGGAGGGGTGTGTGCTGCCTGTGCTGGGAACTGCTGGTCATTGTAGTCTACCCTGTAAAGTCTGAAAGGGTTTTTGCCTAATTCGCAGATGGACATGAGAAATCCAGAAAACTTCAGACTTCAGAAATCATAAGCTGCTGAAATAATTATGCAGCAGATATACTACTTAATAAATACTAAAAACTAGAAGATACTAGAAAAATGTGAAAAAGCACAGGGGGGGGGGGGGGGTAATAATTAGTGATGAGCAGAACGATTTGCACGAATCTTAATTCTCTACAAATTTCAGGGATAATTTGTTTCGGCACAAATTTGAATTTCTTAGGATTCGTGCCGAACAACTTTTCCTTTAAACTCACTGTCACCTACCTGCACTCCAGCTCCCTTGCCGCTCAGGTCCGGTGGAGGTGGGCACTGACAGCGTGGCCAGGTTCCAACCGCTCCACAGCTGTCAGCTGCACATGCCGGTTTCTGGCAGTGCTTAGACAAGGTTGACAGCCAGCTGCTGGACCAGAGTGATGAGCAGCTGGTGTGCAGGTAAGTGACTGTCACTCACCTCCTCCCCCATGAATCTGAGTGTGGTAAGTGTGCCACGCCGCTCTGCATGCAGGCTCCCCCATTGCTATGGTCCAGAGGCTGGCCGGGCTTCATCTTTTTGCCTTCTGCTGTGCTATACAAGCAGCAGCAGGGGGGAAGCCGGATGTGCTGTTAGTACCCACCACAACCACCCACCACTGGACTCGAGGGACGGGAGAATTGAGGGGGAGTGAGAACATCACCCGAAGCTGGAAAAAGGACAAGGGTGAGCCTTTTTTCTTCGTTTTTAACAGGGATTTGTTAAAAATTCGATTCGGATTAACACAATTTTCTTGGTGAAATTTCGCAAATCGTCCGAATCAAATTTTATAAAGATTTGCTCATCTCAATCAGTAGCAATGATTGTTGGCTTTGATGTAAAAATATCTTTTTACATTGAACAATGAAATAAGTTGAAATTGTTGTATTTTGACCTCTGAGGATAAAGCCAGACAGCCTCCCCAAACACGGCTGATGCAGGGAGGCCTCAGAAGACATTAGAGCAAAGGGCTTATTTTTGTATATTGATGTTTTTGCTTTTAATAGATATCAGGGGAAAGGTTTGCTGTATAAAGTGAGCAGAAAATGTGAGCCTGGAAATGTGCTGTGACCAGGGCTGTGTGTTACCCTCATTTACATTATGTTTATTTTACATCATAGAAGGTTAACATATGGGATTTGCACATCCATACCATAGGTAACACCTACATAACCCTCCTATGATTCTGCTTAGAATCAGAATCACAATCCCATTTATTTGCCAAGTGCATATGTATGGTCCAGATGTATTTGTGATGCAGCATACCTTAAAGTTAGCCTCACATTGAAGCCACCTTCTACTCCAGCACTATTGGCAAACTATTCGTTTAAGGCTCTTCATATGAACAAGCTATTGAATTATTGCACTGAACTCCAACTTATGATGAGAACACGCAATAGCCTAATCACACTATGATCCCTCAAAAACTGTTGGATAGAGAGGGGTCATAACAATGTGTAGCACGCGTAGCCTGGGGGGTCTGCACCCAGGAGCGTGGTGAGTGAGTTCGGGATGCTAGGCCAAAAAAAGGAACCCTGGGCACATGTGGCAAAGAGGTGCTGACAAGCGTTACACACATGCTGGGTAGACATTCTCTTGAAGAAGGTTACTCACTTTATTTAGTTGCAAACTCCAAACATGTACTTCCAGTTATAATCCGCAACAGGTACTTCTCCACAGCTCTCAAAGACCAGTTCCCTTCTTGTAGACACAAGGCTGCAGTAGGCTTACTCCCTTTCAATGGTAGCTGGGGTCTTGTCTTACTCCTCCATCTCCAAGGGGTTCCTCTCGCTCTTGTTCAGATTAGACACAAGCTTTGGCTGGATTCCTCCTCTGTTAATCTGGCTCCTCTATCTCTCCTGTACAAGCTTCTCACTCCCGTTACTACATTGATGAGCAAATGCTAGCTCCTAACTAGTGTCCTAAGTCTTCTATATATTCTATAAACAGATAGGTTAGCGTTCCTCCTTACTGTGAGTCAGATTTACGCTATACGCTCTGGCTTCCTAAATATGTTACATTAAGACTAAAACCTTTCCTTTGACCTTTCCACTGAACCAGCTACGATTCAGCTTCTAGAAAGTTAACTTTTACTACACTAAGGTGAAGTGTAAGCTCTTCTACACTTACTGTTAAACTTAGAACTAAGGTAGTGCAATCTAATGCAGACCTAAATTAAAGTTAAACAGGCTCATGCCCCCTTCAAATGTTCCCAGACTCTGAAGCCTATTAAAGGAATTAAAACACACAAGAACTATACCGTTAGAATACAAAAATAAATGCTAAATACGGTACATGTAAAAGGTTCAATCTCACAATCTGGTAAGCTGGTGATCACCGCAGTGATCGACTGCAGGGGACAAAAAAAGAGAATTCGTTTTGCTTTCTTTGCTACCTGGAAAGTCACTGTACGATTATTTAAGGTGACAACCCCCAGAAACTTCTTGAAATGTTGTATCTCCACGTCACTGATGGATAAAGGCAGAGTGACAGCCAGATTATGTTTATAGTCTATATACAGTGGCGTGATGGCCAGGGTCGCAGGGGTCGCAGATGCCCCTGGTGATAGCAGACCATGGGCGTTACAAGACGAGACCCATGACTTGCTCAATCTCCGTTGTGCGTAGCAGGCTGCCTGGCATGGTGGGGAACACATGCTGCATCAGTCCTCTGCCTTCTTCCTCCCATCCCCTCCCCTGATATTGAGCATGCACCACCATGTCATTGCCACTTGCTTGCCATGGAGGCAGGGACAACTATCATACTCTCCATCCCTCCAAGGGGCATTTTAAAAAAAGAGGGTGGGGGACAAGCATACATGCTAAGATTTCTCACCAATGGTCTGCTTAAAGTGGACCAACACCCAGGATTTTGACTATCCTGGGTGTTGGTCCACTTAGGTGGGGCACCCCGATCGGGGGGGTGCCCCGCTGTGTGAAATCCCCCCGATCGCCGCAAAAACTCACCTCTCCCCGCTCCCACGTGACCTCGTCCGGCCAATGACAGCGCTCAGAGCCGCTCTGCTATGCGCGTCCAAACCCGCTTGGACGTGCATACCAGAGCGGCTCTGAGCGCTGTCATTGGCTGCGTCTCTCGCTTCCCTCTAACAGGGAGCGCGCCTGCGCCGGCCATTCACAAAACGGCCGGCGCGGGAGCGCGCCCTGCTGGAGGGAAGCGAGAGACGCGGCCGCGTCTCGCGCATGCGCCGTTGGATCGCCGGTAAGGTAAGGTTTGTGGGCCTCCTGGGGGGTTCCTCCCCACGGGATATCCCGATTTCGGATGCCCCGCGGGGAGGGATCTGATCGGTCCGGGAATCTTATAGATTCCCGGGCCGATCCCCCCTGGGTGTTGGTCCACTTTAAAGAGGGTAAGGAACTATCATGAATGTTAAGGTTTCTCACCAACCAACATTTTAAAAGCAGGGGAGGGCAAGCAGAAAAATTGTCAGCCAAGGGCCTGTTTACAGAGGGTGAGAAACCACGATACATTTTATGAATTTTCACCAAGGGACTGTTTACAGAGGGTGAAGAACCACCATGAATGTTAAGATTGCCAGCCAAGGGACAGTTCAAAAAATGGGGTGAAGAACAAGCACACATGTCAAGAATGCTCAACAAGCACCTGTTTGCATAGGGCGAGGGATCATTATACAGGTAAAAATTGGCCCACAAGGGCCTTTGTAAAGATGGGTGTGAGGAACCAGCATACATGTTAGGATTGTCCACCAAGGGACAACATGAGACCGGCGTCTCGCTCAATCTCCAGGCAGGCTGCCTGGCATAGTGGAGAACACATGCTGCCTTAGCCCCCACGCATTCTCTCTCCCTCCATGCCCCCCCTCTGACATTGAGCAAGCACCACCATGTGGTTGGTGCTTGCTTGCCATGGAGGCGGGGTCATCTATCATACTCTCCAGCTCCCGGAAGCAAGAGGCAGCAGCGATAGTTTGCTATCTATTCAGCTGGCTCCTGCTGTACCAGACCAGACAAGCTCAGCTGAGGAATCGACCGGTGGCAGCATCGGCATCTAGTTACAGGTTTGAGGGAGGGAAATTTGAGGGGGGGGGGGGGGATCTTCGCTACAGACCCATGACCACAGCCACCACACAGGACCATTGGCCCCTGACCACATCTACCACCAGGGCCCCTGACCCCTTCACAGCATCTACAGAGGGACCCGGCCCCTCCTGCAGCCACCACACAGAGCCCCTGACCATCTCCTGACCACTATCACAAGATACTGTAGAGGGACAATGGTCAGCCCTGCAGCAGGTCCTGGCCTCCACAGTAGCTGTCAGGAGTGACAGAACCACGACCTACAGCAAGTCCTGGTCATGGCCCATATTACTATACAGCGTATGAAAGCTGTGAGTGACGGGCTAGCCGGGAACTGCTGTGCAGAAAATAAGGCTGCTGAGTAGGGCATTGACAATGAAGGATGGGGGAGTGGGAGGGTGGGGAGGCAGTCCTGAGTATGCACTGGGGCCCATAAGAAAGTAGTTACACCACTGTCTATATACATCTCCACCAGCTTCTGTAACTACTTTCCTGTACAAACTATACATATTTTAAATCCACGCTGAATGGGTTATTATAAGAAGTCGAGTCTTTAACGAAATTGAAGGTAAGGCCGCAGCTCTACACCACTGTGCAATAATCCTGCTGTTACTCTAGCAAAGACACTTGCGGCTCATGTTCCTCTGTGTTTCTCCATGTCTTGTCTGATAGATATCCCTAAAAACAAAAATAAGTTATTCATTTTTTAATAAATATAAATAGCTAATCCAATCAGATTAGATATCCCTAAAAACAAAAATAAGTTATTCATTTTTTAATAAATATAAATAGCTAATCCAATCAGATTAGCATCCGCTTTGCATCCTTATCATAGGGGCAATGTTTATTTTTTATTGTGCCGGAGGTTTTACTGAGACTGAAGTTATTGAGTACGCAACGCTCAGGTTATGCTGGAGTTATGCGTCTTAGACGATGGTCATTATCTAAGGGTTCAGGGAAACATCTTAATTTCCATGAAATTATGGAAAACATTAATTCCATAGTACATCATGAACAATAGGCATATGGCTTTCTTAACATGATAACTGTTAAACAATCCTGCAATGAGTAACGCAACCGTATTTTCCGAGTTGTTGCTCTCCGGCCTGTCTGACCTTCCATGTCTTCAGCTGCCTCTCTTCTTCATCTTCCTTCTCATCTACCTTCTGACCCTCACCTGGAATTTGCTGATCATCATCACACTTATAATCACCGACTCTCACCTTCACACCCCAATGTATTTTTTCCTGGGGAATCTGGCCATCTTGGACCTCTGCTGCTCCTCAGTTACTGTTCCACGAATGTTATTTGACCTTCACAACAGAAGAAGAGTGATTTCCATGACAGCTTGTATTACTCAAGTTTTCTGCTTTTTATCTGTTGGTATCTCTGAAATTCTTCTGTTGTCTGTCATGTCCTGTGATCGATATGTGGCCATCTGTCACCCATTACATTACGTGCAGATCATGGGCAGGAGACAATGTATACAGTTGGCATCTAGCGTGTGGTCTCTCGGTTTTATTCATTCTATTATAAACACAAGCTATGCCCTGAAATTAACATTTTGTAGGTCAAACATAATAGAGAGCTTCTTCTGTGAGCTCCCCAAGCTATTGAAGATCTCTTGCAGTGACATTCATTTAAATGTTGTTCTCATTCTGCTGTTTGGAATGTTCCTTGGAACCATATGTCTAACAGTGACCATAGTGCCATACACCTATATATTTAAAACTGTCCTAAAAATGCCAGCTAGGGGTAGCAGAAGTAAAGTTTTCTCCACCTGCTCCCCTCATCTGACAGTGGTCTTCATACTTTACATTAGTGCTTGGTTAGCTTATGTCACTTCAATTGCCAAAACTGCTGGAGACAAGGTGTTTTCAGTCATGTATACGGTGGTCATGCCTCTCCTCAATCCCCCGATTTATAGTCTGAGGAACCAGAAAATCAGAATAGCATTCCGGAATCTTGTAGCAAAGTTTAGGTTTGTGCAAGTTACTTTTGGCAACTAGTTAATAGGGGGGAGCGGACCATAGATGTTTGTGTTCGATGGGTTTGCCCTGACCTAAAGTTAGGCTTGGTAACTGAACCGTAGCCCAACTTCACCCAGAACACCAAACCCGATAGAACTCAATTAGGGGCCACAATTCTGTTGTGTAAAATGTCTGTAAAATGGTCATTGTAAGGACTAGGGCCTCATTGGTGGCATATCACTAAGATATGCCACAATAGTGTTATAGTTGCAGGACCCACCTCTGGTACCTGCAGTTATCCTGAGAACAAAGCCCATAGAGTAAACCACCCCACATCAGCTTTAGGGGGTCACTGCACACCACAGCATTCTAAAGGTTTACCTGCACCCACCACTGCAGAAAATTCATTTTTTGCGGCATTGCATAAAAGTTAAGATCGCCCCCCCCCCCCAAGGGACATTTCAAGAGAGAGCCAAAGGCCTGTTTACAGAGGGTGAGAAACCGCCATACGTTTTATGAATTTCCACCAAGGGACCGTTTACAGAGGGTGAGGAACCAACATGAACGTTAAGATTGCCATCCAAGGGCCTTTCTACAAAGGTTGAGGAAGCGGTCATACATGGCAAGATTCCCAGCCAAGGGACATTTCAAAAAATGGGGTGAGGAACAAGCACACGTGTCAAGAATGCCCGCCAAGGACCTGTTTGCAGAGGAGAAGGGATCAGTATACATGTAAAAATTGGCCCCCAAGGGCCTTTTAAAAATGGGGGTGAGGAACCAGCATACATGTTAGGATTACCCACCAAGAGTCTGTTTAGAGAGGGTGAGGAACCAGCATACACTACTGCTTGTTTTGGCTTCACCATTTGTACAGTAGTTCTCATGCCTACTGAATTACTCAGAGAGTCCTGCTTCATTTGGGAGTGTAGCAGGCATGGATCAAATGCTTCTTCTCTCTGCAGCAGCAGTGCACAACCAGCAGCCTGGCCAGGGACTCTTATAATATGTTGTGCTGTGGTTGCTGGTTGTATACGTAGGGGGCACGTGCCTGGCCAATGGCACATGATCTGAGGAGCGAGGGGGGTTCTTGGACCTAGGGTAGGGTGACTCAGGTTGGTGTGGCATGTGTGGGGGGGAGGTGGTTCAGTCGTTGCTGGTCTCCAAAGATGACACTCCTTGATGCAAACAACAGGGTCTTTATTTGAAGGCTTCCATCCATGTTAAACTGCCAATGGATATTGCCTGTACTGAATATGCTATTCAGTACAGGCAATATCCATTGGCAGTACAACTTCCAATTACAATCCACAGGCTTCTTCCCTTACTGTTACGCAGCTCCTCCGCTACATCAACACTTCCCCTCTTCAGCTTGGAATTCAGAACTAAGAATCATCTAGAAAGGTTGGCTTCTCCCTTATATAATCTCTGAAATGTTGCCTTACCCAACTATGTTGCTAGGCCCAACCAATGGCAGGGCAGGTAATGTTGCCAATGCCACCTGGCTGGGTCACTATTTATCTATTTGAAGGGGTACACTAGACTAATTCATATTATCTATTTTCACTCCTTAGGCAACACTGCCATCTTATGGATTCATGATGCAATGGCACCCCAGTTCTGTATTTAACTATTGTTTATTAAAGTTCCTATCACTATCAGGGCCTATCCCACTGATAGGGCTCTAACCTTTCTTATGTAGTTTTGACCACAGTATCCACCCATGACATATGGACAAGTGTGAAATGCTATGCAGTGGATGGTGGTTGTAGTGACACCCTTTAAGATTCAGTGCTGTGGTTGCTGGTTTCATAGACAGCTGTGAAATTCTATGCAGTGGTTGGTGGTTATAAAAAGAGATGAGCGTATTTATGAAAAATTCGATTCTGCCGATTCGCCGAATTTTCCGGAAAAATTAGTCTGAAATTAAATTGCAGTGAATCGCGATTAAAAACTGCTATTTCTTGCCTTCCCAGAGCCTCAATAGGGTTGTAGAACATTTTTCCTTGCTGTAACATGCATAGGATGTGTGCTCGGTCAGTGAAATAATACTGTAAAGACGTATGACATGCAGATCAGAGGCATCTCTATTAGAATCGCTGTCACAGAGCGGCACAATTACAGAACCTTGAGGTGGCATCAGCATAAGGAGTCCATATATTGCCTGAAAAACACACCCTGGAGTTGGCAGCAGCATAAGGAGCCCATATACTACCTGAAAGACACATTGGAGTTGGCAGCAGCATGGGGAGCCCATATATTGCCTGAAAAACACACCCTGGAGTTGGCAGCAGCAGCATAAGAAGCTCATATATTGCCTGAAAGACACACCCTGGAGTTAGCAGCAGCAGCATAAGCAGCCCATATATTGCCTGAAAATCACATTGGAGTTGGCAGCTGCTTTAGGAGCCCATATATTGCCTGAAAGACACACCCTGGAGTTGGCAGCAGCATTAGTAGCTACCATGCATCAGCTACTACCATGGATCAGCTATTGGTGGGTGGAAATCCTGGCTGATCCATGCCTGATTCATCTTCACAAAGGTAAGTCTCTCCACATTTTTCGTGGATGGACGAGTTCTCCTTGGTGTGACTATGGCCTTCGCCCGCTCAGATGGCACGCTACTGGCCGGGCAGGACAGTTTTCCCAGGGCAAACTCTGCCAGTTGCGGCCACAAGTCAAGTTTGGCTGCCCAGAAGTCTAGCCGATACTCAAGGTGCGTTGGCATGGTCATGTCAAGGTATGACATGACCTGCTGGTTCAGGGCCTGCTCCAGGTCTTCCTTCTGCTCATGAGTAGCCTCACTATGTGGGTGAAGAAAGCTACTCATTAGCGACTGAAGACCGAGGCTGCTGCTGATGGAGCTGCTGCTGCTCCTGTCACCCCCCCAAGCAGCCATGGCAGTGGAAAGTGAACGCAGAGGTCCCCCCGAGTCAGACCTGCGAGAGTATGGACGATGGCGCAGATAGGCATCGGCCAACTGACTACGTAGAATGTCTCTGTAGTAGGTCCGTTTTGTCCTCCCTCTCAGTGGGTGTAACAAATGCCCCCATTTTGTGCCGGTAGCGAGGGTCCAATAAGGTGGAGAGCCAGAAGTCATCCCGCTGACAAATGGAGACAATTCGGCGGTCATTACGCAAGCATGTGAGCATGCATCGTGCCATTTGTGCAAGTGACTAGGAGGGAATACCTGTCTTCATCTCCACTGCATACTGCCACTGTGTGTCTGGGTCCTCAGTCTCACCTTCCTCACAACCCTCTAGCACCTCTGGCTGCTGCTGCTTTTCCTCTCCTGTCAGATGACTAGATCATCTGCCCATTTCACCAAACCTAAACTGTGCTTCACTGTGCCCCTCCCCCTTATCCTCCTCCTCCTCCAGTCAAGCTCTCATGCTCCCACTGGGTTCATGTGGCCGTGAGATGTAGGCGCCATGTCTCCAGTGCCCTGACCAGCCATGGTTTCCAACATGTGTTGTAGTACATGAAGCAGTGGAATCACATCGTTCATCCCGTAAGGGTGTGCT
Source organism: Gastrophryne carolinensis (assembly GCA_027917425.1). Classification (NCBI taxonomy): domain Eukaryota; kingdom Metazoa; phylum Chordata; class Amphibia; order Anura; family Microhylidae; genus Gastrophryne; species Gastrophryne carolinensis. The sequence continues at coordinate 9,611,114 of CM051240.1, read as the reverse complement.
TTGCGGTGTAGGAGTGGCTGAATTGCATGCAAAGTTTCCTTCCCGTTGTTAGGACTTCTTGCAGATGGGGGGAAGGCTTCTGAAAATGCCTGACAACTAGATTGAACACGTGTGCCATACCGGGCTTATGGCTCAGACTTCCTTGTCGCAGCGCAGACAAGATGTTCTTCCCATTGTCGGTCTCCATGGTTCCCGTTTGCAGTTTTCATGGAGTAAGCCATATTTTGATTTCTTGATTAAGAAATTTTAGGAGCTCCTCCCCTGTGTGACTCCGTTCGCTAAGGCAAACCATGTGAAGCACAGCGTGACACCTGCCGTGTCCTACACATACATGGCAGGCTGGAAGGACGCTGAGACTGGACCGTACAGTGGAGGTTGAGGAGACAGCGGAGGATGAGGAGGCGAAGTCGCACACTGTCACAGGCACAGCGGCCTGGGAGCGTGGAGGCTAAAGTGATGTGACCTGTCAAAGTTGCTGTTGTGGCTGTGCATGGGCAGGGCTGGTACTGCCTTCTTCGCAAAGAAATGAAGGATTGGGACTCTCCACCTCAGCTCGGCACAAGCCATCAATTCTCTGAAAGGTGCAGATTCCACCAGCTGAAAAGGCAGGGACTGCAGCACCAGCAACTTGGACAGGAGCACATTTAGCTTCTGCGCCATAGGATGAGTGGTCGCATACTGCTGTCTCTTGGACATGGCTTTACTGATGGATTGCTGGCGGGATGACTGACTTGTAGTAGGAGGAGCAGGAGCATCTGGAGCGGCAGAGGATGGATATGATGCACAGCTATCTTCGGCTGAGGTGGTGGAGCCTTGGCTGGCTGAAATTGGGAGCGACGTGCCACTGGGTGACGCAGCAGGCTGGACCACCACTTCCGCGCCTTGGTTCTCCCAGGACGGTTTATGGTGACGCTGCATATGTTGCCGCAGGGCTGTGGTACCAACATTGGCAGATATCAGGAGATCAGGCCTCTCACTGCGACTCCTGCTGCCACTTGCCCCTAGTCTGCTGCGACCTCTGCCTGATGAATCTAGGCCTATCCTCGGTGCACATCCTGGCACTTCTCTGCCTGACAATTTTACTGCGTTTAGGAGGGGAAAACAATACACTACGATCCACCTAAAAAAGTATTTTGGAGCAAAATAGGCAGACACTGTAGCTAAAAGCTAATGCAAAATGACACTGTCAGATGGTCTTACACAGGATGCCCCTGGTCAGAGTTAAATGCAACACAGAAAGGTTTAAAACGTGGTTTTTGTTCAAAATGTAAAAGGTAAAGATGCAGAAGCTCTTAAAAGATATATGGTAGCACTCAGAATGCCCCCTGGTGAAAGGCAAAGGCTGCTTTAAACGTGAAAAAGTTACTTTTTTTTACAAAATGCCATAGGTAAGTAGACAGGTACTCTTAAAGATAAGTTTTAGCACTCAGAATGCCGCCTGGTGAAAGGCAAAGGCTGCTTTAAATGTGAAAAAGTGCCTTTTTTTTACAAAATGCAAAAGGTAAGTGGACAGGTACTCTTAAAGATAAGTGATAGCACTCAGAATGCTCCCCGGTGAAAGGCAATGGTTTCTTTAAACGTGAAAACGTGACTTTTTTTTAGAAAATGACAAGGGTAAGTAGAGAGGTACTCTTAAAGATAAGTGGTAGCACTCAGAATGCCCCTCGGTGAAAGGCAACGGCTGTATTAAACGTGAAAAAAGTGCCTTTTTTTTACAAAATGCAAAAGGTAAGTGGACAGGTACTCTTAAAGATAAGTGGTAGCACTCAGAATGCCCCTCGGTGAAAGGCAACGGCTGTATTAAACGTGAAAAAAGTGACTTTTTTTTACAAAATGCAAGAGGTAAGTAGACAGGTACTCTTAAAGATAAGTAGTAGCACTCAGAATGCCCCCCAGTGAAAGGCAACGACTGCTTTAAATGTGAAAAATTGACTTTTTTTACAAAATGCAAAAGGTAAGTAGGCAGGTACTCTTAAAGATAAGTGGTAGCACTCAGAATGCCCCCAGTGAAAGGCAACTGCTGTTTAAATGTGAAAAAGTGCCTTTTTTTTTATAAAATGCAAAAGGTAAGTAGAGAGGTACTCTTAAAGATAAGTGGTAGCACTCAGAATGCTCCCCGATGAAAGGCAAAGGCTTCTTTAAACATGAAAAAGTGACTTTTTTTTACAAAATGCGAAAGGTAGGTAGACAGGCACTCTTAAAGATAAGTGGTAGCACTCAGAATTCCCCCCCCCCCCCCCCGGTGAAAGGCAACGGCTGCTTTAAACGTGAAAAAGTGACTTTTTTTTACAAAATGCAAAAGGTAAGTAGAGAGGTACTCTTAAAGATAAGTGGTAGCACTCAGAATGCCCCCCGGTGAAAGGCAACGGCTGCTTTACACGTGAAGAAGTGACTTTTTTTTACAAAATGCAAAAGGTAAGCAGAGAGGTACTCTTAAAGATAAGTAGTAGCACTCAGAATGCCCCCCGGTGAAAGGCAATGGCTGCTTTAAACATGAAAAAGTGACTTTTTTTTACAAAATGCAAAAGGTAAGTAGACAAACACTCTTACAAGATAAGTGGTAGCATTTGGGATGCACCCCGGTGAAAGGCAACGGCTGCTTTAAACGTGAAAAAGTGACTTTTTTTACAAAATGCAAAAGGGTAAGTAGACAGGTACTCTTAAAGATAAGTGGTAGCACTCAGAATGCCCCCTGGTGAAAGACAAAAGCTTCTTTAAACATGAAAAAGTGACTTTTTTTTACAAAATGCAAAAGGTAAGTAGACATGTACTCTTAAAAATAAGTGGTAGAACTCAGAATGCCCCTTGGTGAAAGGCAAAGGCTGCTTTAAACGTGAAAAAGTGACTTTTTTTTGCAAAATGCAAAAGGTAAGTAGACAGGCACTCTTAAAGATAAATGGTAGCACTCAGAATGCCCCCCGGTGAAAGGAAACTGCTGCTTTAAATGTGAAAACGTGACTTTCTTTATAAATGCAAAAGGTAGGTAGACAGGTACCCTTAAAATATTAATGCTAACATTTGAGATGCCCCCCGGTGAAAGGCAATGGCTGCTTTAAATGTGAATACTTAACTTTCTTTACAAAATGCAAAAGGTAAGTAGACAGTTACTCTTAAAATATTAATGCTAGCACGCTTTTTAAAGAATGACACCAGGAAAAGGAAAAGCTAAATAGGCAGGTGTGTTATTAGCACTAAATAGGCTTGAAACCTAATTCAAACACTTTAGAGTTTCCCTGTCTTTCTCTGTCACAGCCTCTCTGTCTGCCTGTCTATCTATCTATCTATCTATCTATCTATCTATCTATCTCATATCTATCTCTCTCTCTCTCTCGCTCTGTCTCTGCGTTATCCGTTCTCACCGCAATACAGTGTCGGAATGAGCTTCCGCAAAATGGCCGCCGTTTATATAGGGCTGTGACATCATCTGAAAGCCTGTCTGCTGATAGGTAGCATGTGACGCCTACCCAGGATTCTTTGCCCCAATGCACATGTCCTGACATGTGGATCCACCATTTTAGATGGCCTGGATAGTAGTAAATTGAGTTTTAAGGAAGCGATTCCAGTGATCAAATCGCGGCGATATTCGGATTTATTTACAATCTAATTTATCATGAAATTCGTAACGAATTCGGATTCATCAGATTCGATTCGCTCATCTCTAGTTATAATGACTCCATTTAAGATGTTGTGCTGTGGTTGCTGGTTGTGCAGACAACTGAGAAATGCTATGGAGTGATTGGTGGTTGTAGTGACCCCCTTTAAGATGCTGTTCTGTGGTTGTTGGTTATACAGGCAACTGGGAGATGCTCTGCTGAGGTTGGTGGTTGTAGTGACTCCCTTTAAGGGAGCTGGTTGCTGGTTGTAGTATAAACCTGTAAACGATGTTGTGCTATGTTCTGATATCGAAGCCTCAGACCTAACATTCTCTCTAACCAGGGACCGAGCCTCTCCCTATACAAAGTGAACAGTGAAATAGCGGCAGAGAGATGTGTGATTCACCATTTATGCAGGACAATACTGGACATGGCTGTGATGATGGTGGAAGTGACCCCTTGTTGACTGGCTGCACTGCAGAACTTTGGGTTTGTGTTCGGGCACCCAGACACCCACTGCTCAGTAAGAACCCCGAACTTTACAGTCTGGATTCACTCATCTCTTCTAGTTAACAGGTATCAGAGGCCATTTTAAAGCACTGAAGATGTCAAGATGATGTTATGTGCCACAGTATACCCATGGCATGTCGCTACATGTTTCTACATCTGTATTTAAAGCCGTGCCTATTTTAATATATACCAATAACTTATATAAGGAAACCTGAGTAAAGTGCTATTTGGAATGGACTGCCAGTACTTTGCCAGTACTTTGGACTCATACATGGAACATTTAGATAAAATCACAAGAATTTATTCTATATAATATCAAAATACTTGTTTTTTTTTTTTAAACATCCTTTCCAGGAAAAAGGATTCACTGCCAGTACTTTGGACTCATACATGGAATGTTTAGATAAAAACACAAGAGTATATTCTATATAATATTAAAATACATGTTTTGTTTTTTTTTTAGAAAAAAACATCCTTTCCATGAAAAAGAAACTTACACCATTACATTTTCAATACATGAAATAGATCATGTGCTTGTTACAATATATGTAATAGGAGAGACTTGCTTAGATGCTAGAGAAACCCCAACATTTTTTACCACTAGCACTCTTCAATACGGGCTTTTTCACAGGGTATAGTACTTCTAACTCTCTTTATAGTGTATCTATAAAAGATATTTAAACATGTGATGTTATAATGTAGCCTTCTATTGTTACACTACAAACTTACATAATACAAACCAGCCAAAGGCAGTCTTGGTTGCAGGGAGAAAAGGAGCATTCTCATTCACTCATTAAATCAGTACCTATAGCCTAAACAGGCTTTTTCCTTTAAGCTTAAAGATTTAACAGACTTACTCTACATTGCTATTAACTGCTATAGACGTATTGCTGATTATTACTGATGTTTTTATATGTATCAATATTTGTATATAGAATAGTTGTACTTCTCGTGTTTACTATACCGGTATATAATACACAGAATTTTTTTTTTGAAAAAATAATATTACTCAAGTATCCCTTATCAACAGGGCATACCGTCAGTAAGGGCCTTCTTGGATGAGTTACCCTTAGACAAACATGACCATAACAAATTCTTATTAACTCTCCTAGGATTTACCCTTACTCACAACACGTTTTATTTCAATGGCAACCTCTATCTTCAGGTACAGGGAACAGCGATGGGGACAACTTGTGCCCCATTGTACACAAACCTGTATCTGGGGGTATGGGAGAGGGAAGGGAAAACTTGTCAATGTACCTGGGCTATGTAACATCCTCATGTTCTGGGCTGGGCCTCCAGCCTACAGGAGGAGTTTATTGCTAAAATCAAGAATAATGACTAAAATCTAAAACCAACCCTATGAAAAAGTAAAAAGTGGTGTTTCTTGACCTTGAAATATGAATATACAGCACAGACAAGCTGTTCTATATACTATACATATACTATAAATATTTATATTCATATACTATACTATATAAAACCTACAGCCTCTAATGGAATCAGCTGAAAGCACCCATCCTAAAGCACTAATAAGAAGTATCCCAATTGAGGAATACCTAAGGGTAAGGAGAAATTGTTCAACCATTAAAATAGAGGCTGCAAACATCAGAAAGAGGTTACGACAAAGAGGTTATAGGAATAAAGACCCGGAAAAGGCGTATATGAGAGCCGTTGAATAAGATTCGGAATCACCCCTAGGAGCTAACAAACGAAAAACAACTATCACTAACAACCACTATCAAGACCCCTATGCATAATTACTTGCTCACGTCAAGACGAACAGGTACAACAACTTTTAAAGAAACACTGGCTTATATTATGTGCAGAACCAAACCTGAAAAAATATCTTAGGCTTAAGACCTACTATTGTTTATCGTAAGTCTAGATCAATCACAGATCGGGTAGTTTCATGCTGCTATTAGAGATGAGCGAACTTTTGAAAAATTCGATTCGACTGATTCGCCGAATTTTCCGACAAAAATCGTTTCGACCCGAATAAATTCGCGACGAATCGCTATTAAAAACGGCTATTTCTGAGCCTCCTAGAGCCTCAATAGGGTTGTAAACCATTCAGCCTTGCTGTAACACGCACAGGATGCGTGCTGGGTTAGTTAAATAATACTTTGAAGAAATATCACATGCAGATCAGAGGCATCGCTAATAGAATCGCAGAGCGGCACAATTGCAGAGAGTTGAAGTGGCATCACTATGAGGGGCAGAAGGAGCCCAAATATACACTGGAGTTGGCCTCAGGAGCCCAAAAATTGGATGAATCACACCCTGGAGTTGGCAGAAGTTGGCAGCAGCAGCAGCAGGAGCCCAAATATACACTGGAGTTGGCTTCAGGAGCCCAAAAATTGGATGAATCACACCCTGGAGTTGGCAGGAGTTGACAGCAGCAGCAGCAGGAGCCCAAATATACACTGGAGTTGGCCTCAGGAGCCCAAAAATTGGATGAATCACACCCTGGAGTTGGCAGAAGTTGGCAGCAGCAGCAGCAGGAGCCCAAATATACACTGGAGTTGGCTTCAGGAGCCCAAAAATTGGATGAATCACACCCTGGAGTTGGCAGGAGTTGACAGTAGCAGCAGCAGGAGCCCAAATATACACTGGAGTTGGCTTCAGGAGCCCAAAAATTGGATGAATCACACCCTGGAGTTGGCAGGAGTTGACAGTAGCAGCAGCAGGAGCCCAAATATACACTGGAGTTGGCTTCAGGAGCCCAAAAATTGGATGAATCACACCCTGGAGTTGGCAGGAGTTGACAGTAGCAGCAGCAGGAGCCCAAATATACACTGGAGTTGGCTTCAGGAGCCCAAAAATTGGATGAATCACACCCTGGAGTTGGCAGGAGTTGACAGCAGCAGCAGCAGGAGCCCAAATATACACTGGAGTTGGCCTCAGGAGCCCAAAAATTGGATGAATCACACCCTGGAGTTGGCAGAAGTTGGCAGCAGCAGCAGCAGGAGCCCAAATATACACTGGAGTTGGCTTCAGGAGCCCAAAAATTGGATGAATCACACCCTGGAGTTGGCAGGAGTTGACAGCAGCAGCGGCAGGAGCCCAAATATACACTGGAGTTGGCTTCAGGAGCCCAAAAATTGGATGAATCACACCCTGGAGTTGGCAGGAGTTGACAGCAGCAGCAGCAGGAGCCCAAATATACACTGGAGTTGGCTTCAGGAGCCCAAAAATTGGATGAATCACACCCTGGAGTTGGCAGAAGTTGGCAGCAGCAGCAGCAGGAGCCCAAATATACACTGGAGTTGGCTTCAGGAGCCCAAAAATTGGATGAATCACACCCTGGAGTTGGCAGGAGTTGACAGTAGCAGCAGCAGGAGCCCAAATATACACTGGAGTTGGCTTCAGGAGCCCAAAAATTGGATGAATCACACCCTGGAGTTGGCAGGAGTTGACAGTAGCAGCAGCAGGAGCCCAAATATACACTGGAGTTGGCTTCAGGAGCCCAAAAATTGGATGAATCACACCCTGGAGTTGGCAGGAGTTGACAGCAGCAGCAGCAGGAGCCCAAATATACACTGGAGTTGGCTTCAGGAGCCCAAAAATTGGATGAATCACACCCTGGAGTTGGCAGGAGTTGACAGTAGCAGCAGCAGGAGCCCAAATATACACTGGAGTTGGCTTCAGGAGCCCAAAAATTGGATGAATCACACCCTGGAGTTGGCAGGAGTTGACAGTAGCAGCAGCAGGAGCCCAAATATACACTGGAGTTGGCTTCAGGAGCCCAAAAATTGGATGAATCACACCCTGGAGTTGGCAGGAGTTGACAGTAGCAGCAGCAGGAGCCCAAATATTACATTAAAGAGACCCTGGGGTTGGCCTCAGGAGCCCAAAAATTGGATGAATCACACCCTGGAGTTGGCAGAAGTTGGCAGCAGCAGCAGCAGGAGCCCAAATATACACTGGAGTTGGCTTCAGGCGCCCAAAAATTGGATGAATCACACCCTGGAGTTGGCAGGAGTTGACAGTAGCAGCAGCAGGAGCCCAAATATACACTGGAGTTGGCTTCAGGAGCCCAAAAATTGGATGAATCACACCCTGGAGTTGGCAGGAGTTGACAGTAGCAGCAGCAGGAGCCCAAATATACACTGGAGTTGGCTTCAGGAGCCCAAAAATTGGATGAATCACACCCTGGAGTTGGCAGGAGTTGACAGCAGCAGCAGCAGGAGCCCAAATATACACTGGAGTTGGCTTCAGGAGCCCAAAAATTGGATGAATCACACCCTGGAGTTGGCAGGAGTTGACAGCAGCAGCAGCAGGAGCCCAAATATACACTGGAGTTGGCCTCAGGAGCCCAAAAATTGGATGAATCACACCCTGGAGTTGGCAGAAGTTGGCAGCAGCAGCAGCAGGAGACCAAATATACACTGGAGTTGGCTTCAGGAGCCCAAAAATTGGATGAATCACACCCTGGAGTTGGCAGGAGTTGACAGTAGCAGCAGCAGGAGCCCAAATATACACTGGAGTTGGCTTCAGGAGCCCAAAAATTGGATGAATCACACCCTGGAGTTGGCAGAAGTTGGCAGCAGCAGCAGCAGGAGCCCAAATATACACTGGAGTTGGCTTCAGGAGCCCAAAAATTGGATGAATCACACCCTGGAGTTGGCAGGAGTTGACAGCAGCAGCAGCAGCAGGAGCCCAAATATACACTGGAGTTGGCTTCAGGAGCCCAAAAATTGGATGAATCACACCCTGGAGTTGGCAGGAGTTGACAGTAGCAGCAGCAGGAGCCCAAATATACACTGGAGTTGGCTTCAGGAGCCCAAAAATTGGATGAATCACACCCTGGAGTTGGCAGAAGTTGGCAGCAGCAGCAGCAGGAGCCCAAATATACACTGGAGTTGGCTTCAGGAGCCCAAAAATTGGATGAATCACACCCTGGAGTTGGCAGGAGTTGACAGTAGCAGCAGCAGGAGCCCAAATATTACATTAAAGAGACCCTGGGGTTGGCCTCAGGAGCCCAAAAATTGGATGAATCACACCCTGGAGTTGGCAGAAGTTGGCAGCAGCAGCAGCAGGAGCCCAAATATACACTGGAGTTGGCTTCAGGAGCCCAAAAATTGGATGAATCACACCCTGGAGTTGGCAGGAGTTGACAGTAGCAGCAGCAGGAGCCCAAATATACACTGGAGTTGGCTTCAGGAGCCCAAAAATTGGATGAATCACACCCTGGAGTTGGCAGGAGTTGACAGTAGCAGCAGCAGGAGCCCAAATATACACTGGAGTTGGCTTCAGGAGCCCAAAAATTGGATGAATCACACCCTGGAGTTGGCAGGAGTTGACAGTAGCAGCAGCAGGAGCCCAAATATACACTGGAGTTGGCTTCAGGAGCCCAAAAATTGGATGAATCACACCCTGGAGTTGGCAGGAGTTGACAGCAGCAGCAGCAGGAGCCCAAATATACACTGGAGTTGGCCTCAGGAGCCCAAAAATTGGATGAATCACACCCTGGAGTTGGCAGAAGTTGGCAGCAGCAGCAGCAGGAGCCCAAATATACACTGGAGTTGGCTTCAGGAGCCCAAAAATTGGATGAATCACACCCTGGAGTTGGCAGGAGTTGACAGTAGCAGCAGCAGGAGCCCAAATATACACTGGAGTTGGCTTCAGGAGCCCAAAAATTGGATGAATCACACCCTGGAGTTGGCAGAAGTTGGCAGCAGCAGCAGCAGGAGCCCAAATATACACTGGAGTTGGCTTCAGGAGCCCAAAAATTGGATGAATCACACCCTGGAGTTGGCAGGAGTTGACAGCAGCAGCAGCAGCAGGAGCCCAAATATACACTGGAGTTGGCTTCAGGAGCCCAAAAATTGGATGAATCACACCCTGGAGTTGGCAGGAGTTGACAGCAGCAGCAGGAGCCCAAATATTACATTAAAGAGACCCTGGGGTTGGCCTCAGGAGCCCAAAAATTGGATGAATCACACCCTGGAGTTGGCAGCAGCAGCAGCAGGAGCCCAAATATACACTGGAGTTGGCTTCAGGAGCCCAAAAATTGGATGAATCACACCCTGGAGTTGGCAGAAGTTGGCAGCAGCAGCAGCAGGAGCCCAAATATACACTGGAGTTGGCTTCAGGAGCCCAAAAATTGGATGAATCACACCCTGGAGTTGGCAGGAGTTGACAGTAGCAGCAGCAGGAGCCCAAATATTACATTAAAGAGACCCTGGGGTTGGCCTCAGGAGCCCAAAAATTGGATGAATCACACCCTGGAGTTGGCAGAAGTTGGCAGCAGCAGCAGCAGGAGCCCAAATATACACTGGAGTTGGCTTCAGGAGCCCAAAAATTGGATGAATCACACCCTGGAGTTGGCAGGAGTTGACAGTAGCAGCAGCAGGAGCCCAAATATACACTGGAGTTGGCTTCAGGAGCCCAAAAATTGGATGAATCACACCCTGGAGTTGGCAGGAGTTGACAGTAGCAGCAGCAGGAGCCCAAAAAATGGCCTAAAGACATAAATATGTTTTGCACCATTTGGAAAGTGTAAAACGTGGCACCATGCTGAATCTAGTCGCATGCATCAGGCATTGGTGGGTGGAAATCCTGGCTGATCCATCCCTGATTCATTTTGACAAAGGTGAGTCTCTCCACATTTTTAGTTGACAGACGAGTTCTCCTCGCCGTAACTATGGCCCCCGCCGCACTAAACACCCGCTCAGATGACTACTTGCCGGGCAGGACAGCTTTTCCAGGGCAAACTCTGCTAGTTGCGGCCACAAATCAAGTTTGGCTGCCCAGAAGTCCAGCGGATCCTCAAGGTGTGTTGGCATGGTCATGTCAAAGTATGACATGACCTGCTGGTTCAGGTCCTGCTCCAGGTCTTCCTGCTGCTCATGAGTAGCCTCACTATGCGGGTGTAGAAAGCTACTCATTAGCGACTGAAGACTGAGGCTGCTGCTGCTGATGGAGCTTCTGCTGCTGCTGCTGCCAACCTCCCCAGCGGCCATGGCAGTGGAAGGTGAGCGCAGAGGTCCCCTCGAGTCAGACCTGCGAGAGTATGGACCATGGCGCAGATAGGCATCGGCCAACTGCCTACGTAGAATGTCTTTGTAGTAGTTGAGTTTGTCCTCCCTCTCGGTGGGTTTAAAAAATGCCCCCATTTTGTGCCGGAAGCGAGGGTCCAATAAGGTGGACAGCCAGAAGTCATCCCGCCGACAGATGGAAACAATTCTGGGGTCACTACGCAAGCACGTGAGCATGCTTCGTGCCATTTGCGCAAGTGACTCGGATGGACTACCTGTCTCCATCTCCACTGCATACTGCCACGGTGTGCCCGGGTCCTCTGTCTCGCCTTCCTCAAAAACCTCTAGCTCCTCTGGCTGCTCCTTCTCCTCCTCTCCTGTCCGCTGACTAGATAAACCAGCCATTTCGCCAAGCCTAAACTGTGTTTCGCTGGGCAACTCCTCCTCCTCCTCTTCCTCCTCCTCCTCCAGTTCAGCTCCAACGGGGTTCATGTGGCCGTAAGATGTAAACGCCATGTCTCCAGTGCCCTGACCAGCCATGGTTTCCAACATGTGCTGTAGTACATGAAGCAGTGGAATCACGTCGTTCATCCCGTAATCCTGCCGACTGACAAATAAAGTGGCTTCCTCAAAGGGCCTGAGCAAACGGCAGGTGTCACGTATGAGCTGCCACTGGTTGACATTGAAGTTACACAGGGGAGTCCCCCTATCTGCTTGGATCATCAGGAAATCCGTGATGGCTTTTCTCTGTTCATATAATCGGTCCAACATGTGAAGGGTGGAATTCCAACGGGTGGAAACATCGCAAATCAGACTATGTTGGGGGATACCATTCTGACGCTGTAGCTCAAGAAGGGTGTGTTTGGCGGTGTAGGAGTGGCTGAAGTGCATGCAAAGTTTCCGTGAAGTTGTTAGGATGTCCTGCAGATGGGGGGAACACTTCAGAAACCGCTTGACAACCAGATTGAAGACGTGAGCCATGCAGGGGGCATGGGTCAGGCTTCCTTGGCGCAGCGCAGACAAAATGTTCTTCCCATTGTCGGTAACCATGATTCCCATTTTAAGTTTTCTCGGAGTAAGCCATGTTTGGATTTCCTGATGAATACATTTAAGCAGTTCCTCCCCTGTGTGACTCCGTTCGCCAAGACAAACCATGTGAAGCACTGCGTGACACCTCCGTGCCCTGCACACATGGTAGACTGGAGGGGCACTGAGACTTGAGCCTACAGTGGAGGGTGAGGAGATGGCGGAGGATGAGGAGGCCGAGTCGCACGGTGTCACAGGCCCAATGGGCAGAGAGCGCGGAGGCCGAAGCGGGTGACCTGTCCAAGTTGCTGCTGCAAAGGGACCACATTCACCCAGTGGGCCGTAAACGACATGTACTGCCCCTGACCGTAGTTACAGCTCCAGATGTCGGCGCTGCCATGTATTTTGCTACACACCGACAGGCTCAAGGACTGGCCCACCTTCTGTTCAACAAAAGTGTGCAGCGCTGGTACTGCCTTCTTGGCAAAGAAATGACGGCTTGGGACTCTCCACCTCGGCTCGGCACAAGCCATCAGTTCTCTGAAAGGTGCAGATTCCACCACCTGAAAAGGGAGCGACTGCAGCACCAGCAACTTGGACAGGAGCACATTCAGCTTCTGCGCCGTAGGATGAGTGGGCGCATACTGCTGTCTCTTGGACATGGCTTCGCTGATGGATTGCTGGCGGGATGCATGACTTGGAGGAGGAGGAGGAGGAGCAGGAGCGACAGAGGATGGGTATGACGCACAGCTGCCTTCGGCTGAGGTGCTGGAGCCTTGGCTGGCAGAAATTGGGAGCTCACTTGGTGAGGAAGCAGACTGGACCACCCCTTGGGAGCCTCGGTTCTCCCAGGTCGTTTTATGGTGACGCATCATATGTTGACGCAGGGCCGTGGTGCCAACATTTGGACCCTGGCCACGCTTCACCTTTTGCCTACATATCTTGCATGTGGCCATGTTACCCTCCTGCGGATGCCTCAGGAAAAACTGCCACACTGCCGAGTAGCTACTTTTCCCACCCCCTGGCCTCACTGATTCACTGCTGCTGTTGCCAACTCCAGGAACCCCTGCTCCACTACCTCCCGATAAGGTAGACTGCCGCACAGCAGGTGCTCTACCCCGGCCCCGGCCCCGGCCGGCTCCAGCCTTTGGAATTGTGCCCCCATGCTGACTGCTACCACCTTGCTGCCTCAGCTGCTGACTCCGGGGCAACCTGCGCCCCTCTTCTCCTGATGATGACGATGAAGCCCCTTCATCACCCGGCTCCCAAGTGCGATCGGCTTCATCGTCATCATCATCATCACCGAGTTGTGGCTGTACGTCACTGATGTTCGTGGATTCGTCAACAGTGTCTGGCGCAGGAGCTGGAACGCTCGCAGCACCCACGACACTGTCCACATCACTATCTGTCTGCCTAGCTAGAGAAGCCACCTCCATTTCTTGGCTGGGCAGTAGCTGCTGACTGTCCTCTATCTGATGGTCCTCCTCACTAAAGAGTGGAGCTGAACCCAAAGCATAGGATACGTCGCTGGGGGAGGGAACGGCGTAGGACAGAGGCAATGGGAGGACAGGGACTGCTCTCGGGGCATGCCAACTCAGGGTTGTGTCAGAGGAACCTACCGACCCTAGACTGGGGGTCTCAGACGTAAGTTGTGATGATGTTGTTGATGAGCGCGTCAACCAATCTACCACGGCAGATGCGTTACTGGTGGAGACCCGACCGCTAGCAGATACTGGCAGATTAGGTCTCTCAGCGTGACTCCTGCTGCTACTGGCCCCCAGTCTGATGCGAGCTCTGCCTGCGGAATCTTGGCCTCTGCCACTCCTCTTTTCACTTCCAGGCACTTGTCTGCCCGACATAGTCTAACTGGCGTGGGAGTAGGTGATATTTTAAGATCCCCCGGGCAGCGGTGGGTCTATATGAAACAGAATATAATGCACACCAAAAGTGAGCAGTAACACTCAGCCTCCAACAGGCCTGCTTAGTGTAAATAAGAGAGCTGCTTAGTGTAAATAAAGAGGGGTATGCTATGTTACAGAATGGGATGCCTCAACAGAAGTGCACCTGGCAGGCAGCAGTAAGCCTATGCCCAGCAAAAGTGTCTTATAATATAAATATAATAAGAGCAAATGCTTATATGGTCTTAAACAGAGGCTGCTTTAGTCACAGAATGGGATGCCCCCCAAAAAAGATCCAGTAGTACTATGCCCAGCAAAAGTGTCTTTATCAGGCTAATTTCAAATATGATAAGAGCAAATGCTTATATGGTCTTAAACAGAGGCTGCTTTAGTCACAGAATGGGATGCCCCCCAAAAAAGATCCAGTAGTACTATGCCCAGCAAAAGTGTCTTTATCAGGCTAATTTCAAATATGATAAGAGCAAATGCTTATATGGTCTTAAACAGAGGCTGCTTTAGACACAGAATGGGATGCCCCCCAAAAAAGATCCAGTAGTACTATGCCCAGCAAAAGTGTCTTTATCAGGCCTAATTTCAAATATGATAAGAGCAAATGCTTATATGGTCTTAAACAGAGGCTGCTTTAGTCACAGAATGGGATGCCCCAACAGGAATGGACCTGGCAGGGTCCAGTAGTGCTTTGCCCAGCAAAAGTGTCTTTATCAGGCCTAATTTCAAATATGATAAGAGCAAATGGTTATATGGTCTTAAACAGAGGCTGCTTTAGTCACAGAATGGGATGCCCCAACAGAAGTGGACCTGGCAGGGTCCAGTAGTGCTATGCCCAGCAAAAGTGTCTTTATCAGGCCTAATTTCAAATATGATAAGAGCAAATGCTTATATGGTCTTAAACAGAGGCTGCTTTAGACACAGAATGGGATGCCCCCCCAAAAAGATCCAGTAGTACTATGCCCAGCAAAAGTGTCTTTATCAGGCTAATTTCAAATATGATAAGAGCAAATGCTTATATGGTCTTAAACAGAGGCTGCTTTAGTCACAGAATGGGATGCCCCCCAAAAAAGATCCAGTAGTACTATGCCCAGCAAAAGTGTCTTTATCAGGCTAATTTCAAATATGATAAGAGCAAATGCTTATATGGTCTTAAACAGAGGCTGCTTTAGTCACAGAATGGGATGCCCCAACAGGAATGGACCTGGCAGGGTCCAGTAGTGCTTTGCCCAGCAAAAGTGTCTTTATCAGGCCTAATTTCAAATATGATAAGAGCAAATGGTTATATGGTCTTAAACAGAGGCTGCTTTAGTCACAGAATGGGATGCCCCAACAGAAGTGGACCTGGCAGGGTCCAGTAGTGCTATGCCCAGCAAAAGTGTCTTTATCAGGCCTAATTTCAAATATGATAAGAGCAAATGCTTATATGGTCTTAAACAGAGGCTGCTTTAGACACAGAATGGGATGCCCCCCAAAAAAGATCCAGTAGTACTATGCCCAGCAAAAGTGTCTTTATCAGGCTAATTTCAAATATGATAAGAGCAAATGCTTATATGGTCTTAAACAGAGGCTGCTTTAGTCACAGAATGGGATGCCCCCCAAAAAAGATCCAGTAGTACTATGCCCAGCAAAAGTGTCTTTATCAGGCTAATTTCAAATATGATAAGAGCAAATGCTTATATGGTCTTAAACAGAGGCTGCTTTAGTCACAGAATGGGATGCCCCCCAAAAAAGATCCAGTAGTACTATGCCCAGCAAAAGTGTCTTTATCAGGCTAATTTCAAATATGATAAGAGCAAATGGTTATATGGTCTTAAACAGAGGCTGCTTTAGACACAGAATGGGATGCCCCCCAAAAAAGATCCAGTAGTACTATGCCCAGCAAAAGTGTCTTTATCAGGCCTAATTTCAAATATGATAAGAGCAAATGCTTATATGGTCTTAAACAGAGGCTGCTTTAGTCACAGAATGGGATGCCCCAACAGGAATGGACCTGGCAGGGTCCAGTAGTGCTTTGCCCAGCAAAAGTGTCTTTATCAGGCCTAATTTCAAATATGATAAGTGAAAATGGTTATACGGTCTTAAACAGAGGCTGCTTTAGTCACAGAATGGGATGCCCCAACAGAAGTGGACCTGGCAGGGTCCAGTAGTGCTATGCCCAGCAAAAGTGTCTTTATCAGGCCTAATTTCAAATATGATAAGTGAAAATGGTTATACGGTCTTAAACAGAGGCTGCTTTAGTCACAGAATGGGATGCCCCAACAGAAGTGGACCTGGCAGGGTCCGGTAGTGCTATGCCCAGCAAAAGTGTCTTTATCAGGCCTAATTTCAAATATGATAAGAGCAAATGCTTATAAGGTCTTAAACAGAGGCTGCTTTAGTCACAGAATGGGATGCCCCAACAGGAATGGACCTGGCAGGGTCCAGTAGTGCTATGCCCAGCAAAAGTGTCTTTATCAGGCCTAATTTCAAATATGATAAGTGAAAATGGTTATACGGTCTTAAACAGAGGCTGCTGTAGTCACAGAATGGGATGCCCCAACAGAAGTGGACCTGGCAGGGTCCAGTAGTGCTATGCCCAGCAAAAGTGTCTTTATCAGGCCTAATTTCAAATATGATAAGAGCAAATGCTTATAAGGTCTTAAACAGAGGCTGCTTTAGTCACAGAATGGGATGCCCCAACAGGAATGGACCTGGCAGGGTCCAGTAGTGCTTTGCCCAGCAAAAGTGTCTTTATCAGGCCTAATTTCAAATATGATAAGAGCAAATGCTTATAAGGTCTTAAACAGAGGCTGCTTTAGTCACAGAATGGGATGCCCCAACAGAAGTGGACCTGGCAGGGTCCAGTAGTGCTATGCCCAGCAAAAGTGTCTTTATCAGGCCTAATTTCAAATATGATAAGAGCAAATGCTTATAAGGTCTTAAACAGAGGCTGCTTTAGTCACAGAATGGGATGCCCCAACAGGAATGGACCTGGCAGGGTCCAGTAGTGCTTTGCCCAGCAAAAGTGTCTTTATCAGGCCTAATTTCAAATATGATAAGAGCAAATGCTTATAAGGTCTTAAACAGAGGCTGCTTTAGTCACAGAATGGGATGCCCCAACAGGAATGGACCTGGCAGGGTCCAGTAATGCTTTGCCCAGCAAAAGTGTCTTTATCAGGCCTAATTTCAAATATGATAAGAGCAAATGCTTATATGGTCTTAAACAGAGGCTGCTTTAGTCACAGAATGGGATGCCCCAACAGAAGTGGACCTGGCAGGGTCCAGTAGTGCTATGCCCAGCAAAAGTGTCTTTATCAGGCCTAATTTCAAATATGATAAGAGCAAATGCTTATAAGGTCTTAAACAGAGGCTGCTTTAGTCACAGAATGGGATGCCCCAACAGGAATGGACCTGGCAGGGTCCAGTAGTGCTTTGCCCAGCAAAAGTGTCTTTATCAGGCCTAATTTCAAATATGATAAGTGAAAATGGTTATACGGTCTTAAACAGAGGCTGCTGTAGTCACAGAATGGGATGCCCCAACAGAAGTGGACCTGGCAGGGTCCAGTAGTGCTATGCCCAGCAAAAGTGTCTTTATCAGGCCTAATTTCAAATATGATAAGAGCAAATGCTTATAAGGTCTTAAACAGAGGCTGCTTTAGTCACAGAATGGGATGCCCCAACAGGAATGGACCTGGCAGGGTCCAGTAGTGCTTTGCCCAGCAAAAGTGTCTTTATCAGGCCTAATTTCAAATATGATAAGTGAAAATGGTTATACGGTCTTAAACAGAGGCTGCTGTAGTCACAGAATGGGATGCCCCCCAAAAAAGATCCAGTAGTACTATGCCCAGCAAAAGTGTCTTTATCAGGCTAATTTCAAATATGATAAGAGCAAATGCTTATATGGTCTTAAACAGAGGCTGCTTTAGACACAGAATGGGATGCCCCCCAAAAAAGATCCAGTAGTACTATGCCCAGCAAAAGTGTCTTTATCAGGCTAATTTCAAATATGATAAGAGCAAATGCTTATATGGTCTTAAACAGAGGCTGCTTTAGACACAGAATGGGATGCCCCCCAAAAAAGATCCAGTAGTACTATGCCCAGCAAAAGTGTCTTTATCAGGCTAATTTCAAATATGATAAGAGCAAATGCTTATATGGTCTTAAACAGAGGCTGCTTTAGTCACAGAATGGGATGCCCCCCCAAAAAGATCCAGTAGTACTATGCCCAGCAAAAGTGTCTTTATCAGGCTAATTTCAAATATGATAAGAGCAAATGCTTATATGGTCTTAAACAGAGGCTGCTTTAGACACAGAATGGGATGCCCCCCAAAAAAGATCCAGTAATACTATGCCCAGCAAAAGTGTCTTTATCAGGCTAATTTCAAATATGATAAGAGCAAATGCTTATATGGTCTTAAACAGAGGCTGCTTTAGTCACAGAATGGGATGCCCCCCAAAAAAGATCCAGTAGTACTATGCCCAGCAAAAGTGTCTTTATCAGGCTAATTTCAAATATGATAAGAGCAAATGCTTATATGGTCTTAAACAGAGGCTGCTTTAGACACAGAATGGGATGCCCCCCAAAAAAGATCCAGTAGTACTATGCCCAGCAAAAGTGTCTTTATCAGGCCTAATTTCAAATATGATAAGAGCAAATGCTTATATGGTCTTAAACAGAGGCTGCTTTAGTCACAGAATGGGATGCCCCCCAAAAAAGATCCAGTAGTACTATGCCCAGCAAAAGTGTCTTTATCAGGCTAATTTCAAATATGATAAGAGCAAATGCTTATATGGTCTTAAACAGAGGCTGCTTTAGACACAGAATGGGATGCCC
Organism: Gastrophryne carolinensis; assembly: GCA_027917425.1. Lineage (NCBI taxonomy): Eukaryota > Metazoa > Chordata > Amphibia > Anura > Microhylidae > Gastrophryne > Gastrophryne carolinensis. The sequence goes on along the minus strand of CM051240.1, from coordinate 9,592,279 downwards.
CCCAAAAAAGATCCAGTAGTACTATGCCCAGCAAAAGTGTCTTTATCAGGCCTAATTTCAAATATGATAAGAGCAAATGCTTATATGGTCTTAAACAGAGGCTGCTTTAGACACAGAATGGGATGCCCCCCAAAAAAGATCCAGTAGTACTATGCCCAGCAAAAGTGTCTTTATCAGGCTAATTTCAAATATGATAAGAGCAAATGCTTATATGGTCTTAAACAGAGGCTGCTTTAGTCACAGAATGGGATGCCCCCCAAAAAAGATCCAGTAGTACTATGCCCAGCAAAAGTGTCTTTATCAGGCTAATTTCAAATATGATAAGAGCAAATGCTTATATGGTCTTAAACAGAGGCTGCTTTAGACACAGAATGGGATGCCCCCCAAAAAAGATCCAGTAGTACTATGCCCAGCAAAAGTGTCTTTATCAGGCCTAATTTCAAATATGATAAGAGCAAATGCTTATATGGTCTTAAACAGAGGCTGCTTTAGTCACAGAATGGGATGCCCCCCAAAAAAGATCCAGTAGTACTATGCCCAGCAAAAGTGTCTTTATCAGGCTAATTTCAAATATGATAAGAGCAAATGCTTATATGGTCTTAAACAGAGGCTGCTTTAGACACAGAATGGGATGCCCCCCAAAAAAGATCCAGTAGTACTATGCCCAGCAAAAGTGTCTTTATCAGGCTAATTTCAAATATGATAAGAGCAAATGCTTATATGGTCTTAAACAGAGGCTGCTTTAGACACAGAATGGGATGCCCCCCAAAAAAGATCCAGTAGTACTATGCCCAGCAAAAGTGTCTTTATCAGGCTAATTTCAAATATGATAAGAGCAAATGCTTATATGGTCTTAAACAGAGGCTGCTTTAGTCACAGAATGGGATGCCATGGCAGGGACAAGTAGTGCTATGCCCAGCAAAAGTGTCTTTATCAGGCTAATTTCAAATATGATAAGAGCAAATGCTTATATGGTCTTAAACAGAGGCTGCTTTAGTCACAGAATGGGATGCCCCCCAAAAAAGATCCAGTAGTACTATGCCCAGCAAAAGTGTCTTTATCAGGCTAATTTCAAATATGATAAGAGCAAATGCTTATATGGTCTTAAACAGAGGCTGCTTTAGTCACAGAATGGGATGCCCCCCAAAAAAGATCCAGTAGTACTATGCCCAGCAAAAGTGTCTTTATCAGGCTAATTTCAAATATGATAAGAGCAAATGCTTATATGGTCTTAAACAGAGGCTGCTTTAGACACAGAATGGGATGCCCCCCAAAAAAGATCCAGTAGTACTATGCCCAGCAAAAGTGTCTTTATCAGGCCTAATTTCAAATATGATAAGAGCAAATGCTTATATGGTCTTAAACAGAGGCTGCTTTAGTCACAGAATGGGATGCCCCCCAAAAAAGATCCAGTAGTACTATGCCCAGCAAAAGTGTCTTTATCAGGCTAATTTCAAATATGATAAGAGCAAATGCTTATATGGTCTTAAACAGAGGCTGCTTTAGACACAGAATGGGATGCCCCCCAAAAAAGATCCAGTAGTACTATGCCCAGCAAAAGTGTCTTTATCAGGCTAATTTCAAATATGATACGAGCAAATGCTTATATGGTCTTAAACAGAGGCTGCTTTAGACACAGAATGGGATGCCCCCCAAAAAAGATCCAGTAGTACTATGCCCAGCAAAAGTGTCTTTATCAGGCTAATTTCAAATATGATAAGAGCAAATGCTTATATGGTCTTAAACAGAGGCTGCTTTAGTCACAGAATGGGATGCCATGGCAGGGACAAGTAGTGCTATGCCCAGCAAAAGTGTCTTTATCAGGCTAATTTCAAATATGATAAGAGCAAATGCTTATATGGTCTTAAACAGAGGCTGCTTTAGTCACAGAATGGGATGCCTCACAGCAGACTTAAGATCAGTTCAGTATATATGCACAGTTAGTTACTATAAGCAGCCTGAAAACGCTAACAAAGCCTGTCAGCCAGCTAGTAACACTCAGGCTGGATGAAAAAAAAAAAAAATCTCCCTGTGACAGCCTCCGTTTTTCCTACCTTTCCCTGGCTTTCTGTCTGTCTCCTGTCTGTCTCCTGCCTGTCTCCAGCCTGTCCCTGTCTGTCCCTGTCTGTCCCTGCCTGTCTAACTGCCTCAGCTACACAGCGTTCTGTCTCTCACGAATGCAATAGAGAAATGAGGAAAAGCAAGATGGCCGCCGTTAAATACCGCTGTGTGACGTCACCGGGCTTGCTGGCTGCTGATAGGCTGCATGTGACTGCCCCAGCTTGCACTGGCGCGGGATACATGTCCAGACATGTCCCGTCCGCCATCTTAGAATGCCTGTAAATGTAAATGAATGGATGTTAAAGGAAAACTTCGAGTGATCGAATCGCGGGGAAATTCGGATTCGATCCGAATCGAATTTTTCCTGAAATTCCGATCGAATCCGGGTTCGTCCGGATCGATTCGCTCATCCCTAGCTGCTATGACTCAAATAGGCCATGTTGTACCATAAAGGGCACAAATCAATGCCCCTATGTTCAGGGGAACACCATAACCCTACCAAATGGTAAGACCCTTAAAGCACAACATTTTGTAAACTGTACATGTGGAGCCTACATAGGTAAAACCAATAGGATATTTAATATGTGCATATATGGACATCTGTACAATTAATCACCACTAGGTAAACATGTGACAAAATGCAGAGAAAGCAGAAAAGAGAACATCAAGTTTCAAGGACTCGCTAAAATGCATCCACATATTAGGGAGGACAATATTGAATAGAGGACACTAAGGGAAGAACAAAAATAGATATTTAGACTTAAAGTGGACTAACATCCAGAGCATAACGAGCAAGTCACCTCCGTTTTAAGAATTAAAAAATTAAGAGAACGGCTACCACAGAATATTCATTTTGGGTTTAATTAAATAAAATAAAATTAATAGGTATATGTAAATAAAACCCCAGTAAATAAAATGTGTGTATGTTCACAAAGAGAAATATAATAATTTTCTTTTCTCTTTCAATTTTAGGACAATATGCAAACAAAGGCGGTCATGGAAACACAGAGAATAATTAGAAGCCAAACAAGTTAATAAAAAAACGATAAGGAATCAAAAAAAATTATTGTATTTATCAATAAGGTAATATCAATTTATTACATTGTAGTATACAATATCATAAATATAAACCAAATAATCATTTCTACAGTGAAATGATGTATAGTGAATGAAATCTACTGAATCTAAAAATAAAACAAAATACATAATAATTTCATAATAATGCACTGGAATGGAGATATTTATATATATATTATTTCATCAGGTACATCTGATAATTTATTTTCTATTTTTAATATGTTTTTTAAGAGTATTCCTTTCAATGCATTTAGGACGGTGAATGCACATAAATAATGTAATGTATCTTTGGCAGGAAGATCATTTATTCTCATCTGTCTAGATCAGGGGTACTCAACCACTTTTTGTATAGGTCCATTAACGGGCATAAGAGGTGAAGGTCCGGACGGGGGGCTGTCGCGGGGGGGTGGATAGTTAGAGTGCAGAGCAGTACCTAATATGACAATGCTAGGTGCCAGGGAGACTAAGCACTATATCGCTTATCAAGGGGCAGGTGATCAGGGGCTCTGAACATGGCAACACATAAGCAACTGAGTGCAGGGCTGTCATGGAAGTGGTCCGGAAATCTGGCACCGAGGTCCGCATTCGGACCTTGGTCCGCCAGTTGAGTACCACTGGTCTAGATAGACAAATGGCGCCCAGAGTACACTGCATTACACAGGTCTGTATACTCATACAATGGGCAGGGTGCAGGCAAAGGGAGCAGGTCATAGTGGTGAGGAAGCCGCCCCGCGCTCCCGATGCGTAATGAGACCAGTCATCTGACTTGATACTCCCACTTTATAAACTGGCTTCTGCTCTTCAAATGGAGGCTGGCTTTAGCAGCGCAACCCAAGACCAATGGGCATCTCCTGGATGGGCTCTCACCACAGCAGAGATACATCTTGATCCCTGATCACCACCCTACAGGATTATATTCTAGTGCCTGAAAAAAATTCTCTCCTTCACCTAGAGGTATAAATACTTAACTTTTCAATTCCAATCATAATTATATTAAAGATCTGTGTGTTAAATATATTGACCATGAGTACAAATATTATAAATAAAAGCAATCAGTAATAATCAGAAATTAGTCTATAGCAGTTAATAGCAGTTATTAGTGAGTAAGCTGAATCTTTAACTTTAAAGGAAAAAAAAAATCTTTTTAGGCTCTAGGTGCTGATTTAATTATCATATACTGGCTGATAAGGCTCCTTTTCTCCCTGCAACCAAGATCGCCTTTGGCTGGTTTGAATCATGTACCATATTTTTTTCTCTATAAGACTCACTTTTTTTCCACAACGCGGGGTAAAAAAAATAGCACTCCTGATGCTCCCACAATGTTGGCCCACCGATCCCCACCGCACCTCCACTGTCAAATATTATCCACGAGTTGTCGCTGCTAATCACGGCGGCGCCTCTATTCACCGCCACACATGTTTCCTGCATTGCAGCAGCAGGGAACATGTGTGGCACTGCGGGCATCATCTGGTATCGTATGTGTCTGTGTCTATGTTGCCGGGAGACTTGCTGCTGCAGGAGCGCAGGTCAGCATTGTGGGAGTCCCAGAAATGTAAGCATAATTTTTTTTGGGAGGGGTGGACATGCTGCACACTGCCTGTATTTAGGATGTCTCACACTGCCTGTATTTAGGATGCCTCACGCTGCCTGTATTTAGGATATCTCACACTGCCTGTATTTAGGATGCCTCACGCTTCCTGTATTTAGGATGTCTCACGCTGCCTGTATTTAGGATGCCTCACTCTTCCTGTATTTAAGATGCCTCACGCTTCCTGTATTTAGGATGTCTCACGCTGCCTGTATTTAGGATGCCTCACGCTGCCTGTATTTAAGATGCCTCACGCTGCCTGTATTTAAGATGCCTCAGGCTGCCTGTATTTAAGATGCCTCAGGCTGCCTGTATTTAAGATGCCTTACATTGCCTGTATTTAAGATGCCTCACGCTGCCTATATTTAAGATTCCTCACGCTGCCTGTATTTGAGATGCCTCATGCTGCCCGTATTTAAGATGCCTCACGCTGCCTGTATTTAAGATGCCTCATGCTGCCTGTATTTAAGATGCCTCATGCTGCCTGTATTTAAGATGCCTCACGCTTCCTGTATTCAAGATGCCTCACGCTTCCTGTATTCAAGATGCCTCACATTGCCTGTATTTAAGATGCCTCACGCTGCCTGTATTTAAGATGCCTCACGCTGCCTGTATTTAAGATGCCTCAGGCTGCCTGTATTTAAGATGCCTTACATTGCCTGTATTTAAGATGCCTCATGCTGCCTATGTTTAAGATGCCTCATGCTGCCTGTACTTAAGATGCCTCACGTTGCCTGTATTTAAGATGCCTCATGCTGCCTGAATTTAAGATGTCTCACGTTGTCTGTATTTAAGATGCCTCACGTTGCCTGTATTTAGGATACCTCATGCTGTCTGTATTTAAGATGTCTCACGTTGCCTGTATTTAAGATGCCTCACGTTGCCTGTATTTAAGATGCCTCACGCTGCCTATATTTAAGATTCCTCACGCTGCCCGTATTTGAGATGCCTCATGCTGCCCGTATTTAAGATGCCTCACGCTGCCTGTATTTAAGATGCCTCACGCTGCCTGTATTTAAGATGCCTCACGCTTCCTGTATTCAAGATGCCTCACATTGCCTGTATTTAAGATGCCTCACGCTGCCTGTATTTAAGATGCCTCAGGCTGCCTGTATTTAAGATGCCTTACATTGCCTGTATTTAAGATGCCTCACGCTGCCTGTATTTAAGATGCCTCAGGCTGCCTGTATTTAAGATGCCTTACATTGCCTGTATTTAAGATGCCTCATGCTGCCTATGTTTAAGATGCCTCACGCTGCCTATATTTAGGATGCCTCACATTGCCTGTATTTAAGATGCCTCATGCTGCCTATATTTAAGATGCCTCATGCTGCCTGTACTTAAGATGCCTCACGTTGCCTGTATTTAAGACGCCTCACGTTGCCTGTATTTAAGATGCCTCATGCTGCCTGAATTTAAGATGTCTCACGTTGTCTGTATTTAAGATGCCTCACGTTGCCTGTATTTGGGATACCTCATGCTGTCTGTATTTAAGATGTCTCACGTTGCCTGTATTTAAGATGCCTCACGTTGCCTGTATTTAAGATGTCTCACGTTGCCTGTATTAAAGATGTCTCACGTTGCCTGTATTAAAGATGTCTCACGTTGCCTGTATTAAAGATGTCTCACATTGCCTGTATTAAAGATGTCTCACGTTGCCTGTATTTAAGATGCCTCATGCTGTCTGTATTTGAGAAGCTTGATGCAGTCTGTATTTGGGATGCAATATACGCTGCTTGTATTTGGGATTCCTTACGCTGCCTGTATGTGGGAAGCCTTCCACAACCTGTATGTGGGATGCCTTACACTGCCTGTAATGTGGGAGACTGCTCACTGCCGGTAATGTGGTCATTGGCTGTAATGTTGGATGCCGCTCACTGCCTGTAAGTTGTAGTCTGTGATGAGGAAATTGGGGGGATTCTGCACACTGTTGGTAATGTGATGAATGGGCGGAGGGGGTTTAGCACACCATTTGGTTCAGAATATTTGTTTTCTTATTCTACTCCCCCAAAGCCTGGGTGCGTCTTATGGACATATGCGTCTTATATACTGGAAAATACAGTGGGTGTATTAAAGTAGACCTTCACCCTGATGAAGAGCCTATCTAGAATGATTCCCTTACCCTGTACATACAGATTGTCCACAATAAAAATCATCCTACCTGCACCTATTGCTATATTACATTTTTTGAGTATTTAACATCCAAGATGGTGGGCCATGGAGTCTCAGACTGCCTGCAGACAGGAAGTGTCTTCCGAGAGTGCTACTCTGCATTCTGGGATTGCTGTCCTTTTCCGGACCCCAACTCTGCTCTGTCTGTGCAAAGCACAGGTATAACCTGACCCCTTGCGCTTTTTACCCCTCTCCTCAATATGCAATGCTTCTGAGGCAAGATGGAGGCACCCATAATCTAGAGTCCTGAAAAGAGTCGCAGCCCAGTGGGGGATAGAATAATAAGAAAACAACAAAAAACATAAAATGTATACATTTCAGATGCTGGTTTTTTTTTTAAGGGTTTGGGCTTTTCATTAAATGATGCTGAAGGTCCGGTTTAAGTGTAACGATAGAAGGCTACATTATAACATTATAGCTATAGCATTTTAAAGGCCACACAGATTCATGACCTGTTTGTTAGTTTAGGGTTTATTCTGCTATTGTATTGTCATGATGCTTGTTACCATCCCTTTACAAGGGCTTAAAAGATGGAACTCTCAATGTCTTTTTTGTGTTATGCTGTATTTTATCTGTGCTACTATTTGTGAAAAGCAAAAATAAAGAATATCAAAAAAAAAAACAACATTATAGCTAGATATATGTTTCAGTATCTTTCATAGATACAACATAAAGAGAGATAGAAGCACAATCTCATGTGATGTGTTAGGGCTAAAAAATGTTGGGGTTTCTCTAGCATCTAAGCAAGTCTCTCTAATTACCTATATTGTAACCAGCACACAATCTATTCCATATATTGAAAATGTAATGCTGGAAGCTCCTTCCTGGAAATTCATTCATGTTAATATTATATAGAATAATCTCTTGTGATTTTATCTAAAGGTTTATTGCATGGGTCCTAATAACTGGGAGGGAGTCCATTCCAAATAGCACCTTGCTCAGGTGCAAACATGACCCCATACCAGTAAAGTTTTTTTTATATTGGTCTAAATACATTGTATAACTTTACCCAAAAGGAGCACAACCATAGATTGAATAATTTTGAAAAATAATTCATATAAACTGCCCTTTTAGTAAGTGAAGTACCAGCCTACCTAGAGATAGCGCCACACTCTTTTGAGCTTTATCCCTTATTTCTCAGGTATGTATTAGAAGGTACAATTTTGTTTCTTTCCTTAGATACATACCTGTTACTTCTATTCACCTGAATACAGCTCCGGTTAATTAAATATTAAACTTCTTTGCATGAGGAACCTCGCTCTGAATGTCAACCTGACATGATATTATGGCTTGAGAATGTAGTGTTTTGCTTATTATTGTCTATTAAGAGTTTGGGGATATCACTTTGTTACATAGTTAATACTAGAGATGAGCGAACTTTTGAAAAATTCGAAAAAAATCGCTTCGACCTGAATTTATTCGCGACGAATCGCTATTAAAAACTGCTATTTCTGAGCCTCCTAGAGCCTCAATAGGGTTGTAAACCATTTTGCCTTGCTGTAACACGCATAGGATGCGTGCTGGGTTAGTTAAATAATACTGTAAATAAATATCACATGCAAATCAGAGGCATCGCTAATAGAATCGCAGAGCGGCACAATTGCAGAGAATTGAAGTGGCATCACTATGAGGGGCAGGAGCCCTAACATTGCTTTAAAGAGACACTTTAGTTGGCAGCAGCAGGAGCCCAAAAATTGGATGAATCACACCCTGGAGTTGCAAGCAGCAGCAGGAGCCCAAACATTGGCTGAAAGAGACACTGGAGTTGGCAGCAGCAGGAGCCCAAAAATTGACTGACACACCCTGGAGTTTCAAGCAGCAGCAGCAGCAGGAGCCCAAACATAGCTTGAAAGAAACACTGGAGTTGGCTGCAGGAGCCCAAAAATTGGATGAATCACACCCTGGAGTTGGCAGCAGCAGCAGCAGGAGCCCAAATATTACTTTAAAGAGACACTGGACTTGGCAGAAGGAGCCCAACATTGGATGGATCACACCCTGGAGTTGCAAGCAGCAGCAGCAGCCCAAACATTGCTTGAAAGAGACACTGGATTTGGCTGCAGGAACCCAAAAATTGGATGAATCACATCCTGGAGTTGGCAGCAGCAGGAGCCCAAATATTACTTTAAAGAGACACTGGAGTTGACTTCAGGAGCCCAAAAATTGGATGAATCACACCCTGGAGTTGGCAGCGGCAGCAGCAGGAGCCCAAACATTACTTTAAAGAGACACTGGGGTTGGCTTCAGGAGCCCAAAAAGGAGCCCGTATTTTGATCTTAGTAGGTAAGATAAAGGGTCAAATAACTACAATGGTCTGCACCTACGCCGCTAATCAAGGTCAACAACGTTTCCTTTGTAAGACAATAAAAAAAATTGAAGAATATCGAAAAGGCAATATTATCTGGGGCGGAGATAATAATTTAGTAAATGATCCGATCCTGGACACATCAGGCAAGCCCCGGAACATATCCGAATCGCTGCATAACCCTCTTATTTGGCAACGAATAAGGAAATTAAAACTGGTGGATGTATGGCGTACACTGCATCATAATAATCGCAATTACTCATGCTACAATAGAGCGCAGAATGTGTATTCACGGATAGATCACTTTTTGATCTCCCAATCTCTACTCACGGATATCGCGGACTGCAGTATTGGCCTAATCACATTATCAGACCATGCACCGATTACTTTTTCTCTCAATTCATCTATTAGACCCAGAGAACCATACACATGGTCATTACAATGAGACCTTCTGAGAAACAAAAGTACAAGGGACGAACTCTTAGCTGGCATTAAAGAGTATTTTCTTCTTAATGATAGTACAGATATCTCAAATAGATCACTTTGGGAATGCCATAAGTGTGTTATTAGAGGTCTTGCCATATCCATAAGTGCAAGGGAGAAGAAAAAACAGCAAAAACAAATCGTAGACCAACTGGACCTGATTGGGCAACTAGAAAATGAACACAAAGCTACTCCAACGGACAAAATATACAGGGAACTACAAGAGGAGAAAAAAAACTAAATAGTATATGCTTAGCTCAAAAAAAAGAAATTTTTATGGAAAATATAAGGAAGGATCTGAATTTAGGGAAATCAAGCAAAACACTTGCTAATTACCTTAAGGATCACCGAGCCATCAACTTTATAGAAAAAGTTATTACTAAGAATGGTGAAATAAAATTTCGCCCAGAAGAAATTTGTGAAGAATTCGTAGCCTTCTATAAAACGATATATAATATTGACATCACCGATAACACTGCCAAGCATAACGATATCTTTGAAAACGTTAAGCTACATAAACTAAGTAAAAAGGTAACTGAGGAGATGGATGAACCTTTCACAATAGATGAAGTTAAAACGGCAATAGGACAACAGAAGGTGGGAAAAGCGACTGGAATAGACGGCTTTCCAGCCGAATATTACTTAGCATTTCAAGATGAACTTATTCCTTACCTTCATAGGCTCGTGAATGAGTTTAATTCACAGAATCCGCCTTCCGCTGAAATGAACTCAGCAATAATTAGATTGATCCCCAAAGTGGACAAAGATTTACTGTATTGTAGCAATTACCGACCGATTTCTCTGATAAACATCGACATTAAAATTTATGCAACTATAATTGCCAACCGTCTGCAACGCCATATTGAAGATATAATCTCGCAACACCAAGCCGGGTTTATCAGAGGCAGGAGGGTATATCACAATATCTCCTCAGCTATCGCTGTAATAAACCAAATTAACAAAGGGCAATCTAAAGCGGTCCTTGTGGCCCTCGACGCTGAAAAGGCATTTGACAGGGTCTCCTGGTCTTTTCTACGGAAATCTCTAATGTTATTTGGTATAGGCCAGGGACTAACTGATAAAATTATGACATTATATATGAATCAACAGGCACGATTAAATATAAACGGTACTCTATCTTCCCCTATATTCCCTACTAATGGCACACGACAAGGATGCCCCTTATCACCTATTCTATTTAATATACATTTAGAAATACTTTTTAGCCTGCTATCTGCAGATGAGGGTATAAAAGGGGTGAAGATAGGTAGGAGGGAAATAAAATATTTGGCATATGCCGATGATATTCTTCTCTCATTACAAGACCCGTTAACGTCTCTCCCAAGAGCTCTTCAAACAATAGAAGATTTTGGAGCCCAGGCCAACTTTAAACTAAATTACAAAAAATCAGTTATTCTTCCCTTTGGCCTTTTAGAATCTGAGTGTAATTTATTAAAAATGCACCATAATTTAGTGTGGGAATCTTCCCATATACAATATTTGGGAATTCAAATACCGAAATCACTAAATCAACTGATGTCTTTGAATTTCCTCCCTTTGGAGGAGCTCCTGAAAAATTTTATCAAGAAATGGAAAAATCTTCATCTGAATCTTCTTGGCAGAATAGCCGCCGTTAAAATGTTCTTTCTTCCACACTATATGTACTTAATACAAAGTATTCCAGTAAAATTACCTAAATATTTTCTTGCCAAACTAGATAAACATTTAGCAGCCTTTTACTGGAACAATAGCCCCCAACGGACAGCATATAAGTCCATAACCCGGCCTTTTAGTTTGGGTGGCATGGGAGCCCCGGACTTCCGGCTTTACCTTACCTCATCCCAACTTAAAAGACTAGAGGAATGGATAATCATGTCCCCTAATGTAGAATGGCCTAATACTGAACTATTCCCATTAACGATAGAAGAAGTTTCTTCCTGTAACTATAATACACTTAAACGAATAAGCTCAAAAAAATATTGCTCTAATCCCATTACGTGTGCCATAATAAAAACATTAATGCGTATCATGGGAAATGGAAACCTATTTCCATATCCAGATCGTTTGCGCTCACTTACTACAAACCCTGATTTCCCCCCTGGGGAAGGTAATAAAACCTTATTAATGCATAAACATAAGTATCATACCAGAGTAATGCACATATGGTCAAGCATGCAAGGCGTACAGCTTTTAGAGAACCCATCTAGCTTTACTCTTATCAAAAACCAAGTAACCAGCTATATTAGTACTTTAGCTCTTCCTACTATCCCATTAAAATTTAATGTTATACAAGATATTTTTATAAATTCTTGTATATCATCAAATAAAATATCCCACTTCTACAATCAGATTAGGAGGATGCTAATCCCAATAACACCGAGCAATGTGAAAAAGTGGGAAAATGATTTAAAAATGGAATTGGATAACGAGAAGTGGGTGGAAATCTTTGATACATATACAGCCATACTGTCCCCAGTATTAAAAATTTTCTGTTATAAATTCATTACACGATTTTACTACACCTCTGATTACAACATCAGGTTCCCGACGTTTGGATGCTGGTGGCGTAAACAGACTCCAGCAACGCTTATTCATCTTTGGTGGGACTGCCCGTTTATAAAAAAGATCTGGTCGACTACAGAAAGATTACTGGTTGAGGTAACCAACTCCAGAATAGAATTAACCCCGGAATGGGGTCTATTAAATTTATTTCCACATACATGGTCAAAAAAAGAGAGGAAGATTCCATCCCTATTAATCTGGGCAACGAAGAAAATAATTCCCCTGAGATGGGCAAATCATCTACCTCCCAATAGAGAGATGTGGCTTAGAAGCCTGAAGACAGTACTAACAAATGAACTAGCTTTGACCTTGTGCCCAAACTATAAAAACCAACTAAATTTCACTATGAAAAAAATGTCGGAATTCAATCCGACTGCTGCCCAACCAAGGGAGGTGAGGGAGGGGGGGATATGAAATATAGATGAATACAATCTTGACTAATCAAACAATCTAGGGGTATACTTATTAGTTTAATTATGGTGAAAAACTATAAAGTGTTTAGAATAAATTTAAAAACTTTATATTAAAAATGCATTCATATATACTTAAAAAATGATAAGAATATATTATTCAAAACGACATGAAATATGATGCAATAGAAACTCGATATTTGGAGGTTTCCCATGAAGCCTATCTACTGAAATTTCGAGAATTCCGAGTTTTTTTTCTAAAAAAAACTCTATGCTGATTCATGATTAAAAAAAAAAAAAAAAAAAAAAAAGGAGCCCAAAAATTGGATGAATCACACCCTGGAGTTGCAAGCAGCAGCAGGAGCCCAAACTTTGGCTGAAAGAGACACTGGAGTTGGCAGCAGCAGGAGCCCAAAAATTGACTGACACACCCTGGAGTTTCAAGCAGCAGCAGCAGCAGGAGCCCAAACATAGCTTGAAAGAGACACTGGAGTTGGCTGCAGGAGCCCAAAGATTGGATGAATCACACCCTGGAGTTGGCAGCAGCAGCAGCAGGAGCCCAAATATTACTTTAAAGAGACACTGGACTTGGCAGCAGGAGCCCAAAATTGGATGGATCACACCCTGGAGTTGCAAGCAGCAGCAGCAGCCCAAACATTGCTTGAAAGAGACACTGGATTTGGCTGCAGGAACCCAAAAATTGGATGAATCACATCCTGGAGTTGGCAGCAGCAGCAGCAGGAGCCCAAATATTACTTTAAAGAGACACTGGAGTTGACTTCAGGAGCCCAAAAATTGGATGAATCACACCCTGGAGTTGGCAGCGGCAGCAGCAGGAGCCCAAACATTACTTTAAAGAGACACTGGGGTTGGCTTCAGGAGCCCAAAAATTGGATGAATCACACCCTGGAGTTGGCAGCAGCAGGAGCCCAAACATTACTTTAAAGAGACACTGGGGTTGGCTTCAAGAGCCCAAAAATTGGATGAATCACACCCTGGAGTTGGCAGCAGCAGCAGCAGGAGCCCAAATATTACTTTAAAGAGACACTGTATTTGGCAGCAGGAGCCCAAAATTGGATGAATCACACCCTGGAGTTGCAAGCAGCAGCTGCAGCCCAAGCATTGCTTGAAAGAGACACTGGATTTGGCTGCAGGAGCCCAAAAATTGGATGAATCACATCCTGGAGTTGGCAGCAGCAGCAGGAGCCCAAATATTACTTTAAAGAGACACTGGAGTTGGCTTCAGGAGCCCAAAAATTGGATGAATCACACCCTGGAGTTTACAGCAGCAGCAGCAGCAGGAGCCCAAACATTACTTTGAAGAGAAACTGGGGTTGGCAGCAGGAGCCGAAAAATTGGATCAATCACACCCTGGAGTTTGCAGCAGCAGCAGCAACAGGAGCCCAAACATTACTTCAAAGAGAAACTGGGGTTGGCTTCAGGAGCCCAAAAATTGGATGATTCACACCCTGGAGTTGGCAGCAGCAGCAGCAGGAGCCCAAACATTACTTTAAAGAGACACTGGAGTTGGCTTCAGGAGCCCAAAAATTGGATGATTCACACCCTGGAGTTGGCAGCAGCAGCAGCAGCAGCAGCAGCAGCAGCAGGAGCCCAAACATTACTTTAAAGAGACACTGTGGTTTGCTTCAGGAGCCCAAAAATTGGATGAATCACACCCTAGAGTTGGCAGCAGCAGCAGCAGGAGCCCAAATATTACTTTAAAGAGACACTGGGGTTGGCGTCAGGAGCCCAAAAATTGGATGAATCACACCCTGGAGTTGGCAGCAGCAGCAGCAGGAGCCCAAACATTACTTTAAAGAGACACTGGGGTTGGCTTCAGGAGCCCAAAAATTGGATGATTCACACCCTGGAGTTGGCAGCAGCAGCAGCAGCAGGAGCCCAAACATTACTTTAAAGAGACACTGGGGTTTGCTTCAGGAGCCCAAAAATTGGATGAATCACACCCTGGAGTTGGCAGCAGCAGCAGCAGGAGCCCAAACATTACTTTAAAGAGACACTAGAGTTGGCTTCAGGAGCCCAAAAATTGGATGATTCACACCCTGGAGTTGGCATCAGCAGGAGCCCAAAAATTGGCCTAAAGACATAAATATGTTTTGCACCATTTGGAAAGTGTAAAACGTGGCACCATGCTGAATCTAGTCGTATGCATCAGGCATTGGTGGGTGGAAATCCTGGCTGATCCATCCCTGATTCATTTTGACAAAGGTGAATCTCTCCACATTTTTAGTTGACAGACGAGTTCTCCTCGCCGTAACTATGGCCCCCGCCGCACTAAACACCCGCTCAGATGGCATGCTACTTGCCGGGCAGGACAGCTTTTCCAGGGCAAACTCTGCTAGTTGCGGCCACAAATCAAGTTTGGCTGCCCAGAAGTCCAGCGGATCCTCAAGGTGTGTTGGTATGGTCATGTCAAAGTATGACATGACCTGCTGGTTCAGGTCCTGCTCCAGGTCTTCCTGCTGCTCATGAGTAGCCTCACTATGCGGGTGTAGAAAGCTAATCATTAGCGACTGAAGACTGAGGCTGCTGCTGATGGAGCTGCTGCTGCTGCTCCTGCCAACCCCCCCAGCAGCCATGGCAGTGGAAGGTGAGCGCAGAGGTCCCCTTGAGTCAGACCTGCGAGAGTATGGACCATGGGGCAGATAGGCATCGGCCAACTGCCTACGTAGAATGTCTTTGTAGTAGTTCAGTTTGTCCTCCCTCTCTGTGGGTTTAAAAAATGCCCCCATTTTGTGCCAGAAGCGGGGCTCCAATAAGGTGGACAGCCAGAAGTCATCCTGCCGACAGATGGAAACAATTCTGGGGTCACTACGCTAGCACGTGAGCATGCTTCCTGCCATTTGCGCAAGTGACTCGGATGGACTACCTGTCTCCATCTCCACTGCATACTGCCACGGTGTGCCCGGGTCCTCTGTCTCGCCTTCCTCAAAAACCTCTAGCTCCTCTGGCTGCTCCTGCTCCTCCTCTCCTGTCCGCTGACTAGATAAACCAGCCATTTCGCCAAGCCTAAACTGTGTTTCACTAGGCAACTCCTCCTCCTCCTCCTCCTCCAGTTCAGCTCCAACGGGGTTCATGTGGCCGTAAGATGTAAACGCCATATCTCCAGTGCCCTGACCAGCCATGGTTTCCAACATGTGCTGTAGTACATGAAGCAGTGGAATCACGTCGTTCATCCCGTAATCCTGCCGACTGACAAATAAAGTGGCTTCCTCGAAGGGCCTGAGCAAGCGGCAGGTGTCACGTATGAGCTGCCACTGGTTGACATTGAAGTTACACAGGGGAGTCCCCCTATCTGCTTGGATCATCAGGAAATCTGTGATGGCTTTTCTCTGTTCATATAATCGGTCCAACATGTGAAGGGTGGAATTCCAACGGGTGGAAACATCGCAAATCAGACTATGTTGGGGGATACCGTTCTGACACTGTAGCTCAAGAAGGGTGTGTTTGGCGGTGTATGAGTGGCTGAAGTGCATGCAAAGTTTCCTTGAAGTTGTTAGGATGTCTTGCAGATGGGGGGAACACTTCAGAAACCGCTTGACAACCAGATTGAAGACGTGAGCCATGCAGGGGGCATGGGTCAGGCTTCCTTGGCGCAGCGCAGACAAAATGTTCTTCCCATTGTCGGTAACCATGATTCCCATTTTAAGTTTTCTTGGAGTAAGCCATGTTTGGATTTCCTGATGAATAAATTTAAGCAGTTCCTCCCCTGTGTGACTCCGTTCGCCAAGACAAACCATGTGAAGCACTGCGTGACACCTCCGTGCCCTGCACACATGGTAGACTGGAGGGGCACTGAGACTTGAGCCTACAGTGGAGGGTGAGGAGATGGCGGAGGATGAGGAGGCCGAGTCGCACAGTGTCACAGGCCCAACGGGCAGGGAGCGCAGAGGCCGAAGCGGCGTGACCTGTCCAAGTTGCTGCTGCTGCTGCAAAGGGGCCACATTCACCCAGTGGGCCGTAAACGACATGTACTGTCCCTGACCGTAGTTACAGCTCCAGACGTCGGCGCTGCCATGCACTTTGCTACACACCGACAGGCTCAAGGACTGGCCCACCTTCTGTTCAACAAAAGTGTGCAGCGCTGGTACTGCCTTCTTGGCAATGAAATTACGGCTTGGGACTCTCCACCTCGGCTCGGCACAAGCCATCAGTTCTCTGAAAGGTGCAGAGTCCACCACCTGAAAAGGGAGCGACTGCAGCACCAGCAACTTGGACAGGAGCACATTCAGCTTCTGCGTCGTAGGATGAGTGGGCGCATACTGCTGTCTCTTGGACATGGCTTCGCTAATAGATTGCTGGCGGGATGCATGACTTGGAGGAGGAGCAGGAGTGACAGAGGATGGGTATGACGCACAGCTGCCTTCGGCTGAGGTGCTGGAGCCTTGGCTGGCAGAAATTGGGACGGCGTGCCACTTGGTGAGGAAGCAGGCTGGACCACTTGGGAGCCTTGGTTCTCCCAGGTCGCTTTATGGTGACGTATCATTACCGAGTTGTGGCTGTACGTCACTGATGTTCTCGGTTTCCTCAACAGTGTCTGGCGCAGAAGCTGGAAATCTCGCAACACCTACGACACTGTCCACATCGCTATTTGTCTGCCGAGCTAAAGAAGCCACATCCATTTCATGGCTGGGCAGTAGCTGCTGACTGTCCTCTATCTGATCGTCCTCCTTACTAAAGAGTGGAGCTGAACCCAACGCATAGGATACGTCGTTGGGGGAGGGAACGGCGTAGGACAGAGGCAATGGGAGGACAGGGACTGCTCTCGGGGCATGCCAACTCAGGGTTGTGTCAGAGGAACCTACCGACCCTAGACTGGGGGTCTCAGACGTAACTTGTGATGATGTTGATGAGCGCGTTAACCAATCTACCACGGCAGATGCGTTACTGGTGGAGACACGACCGCTAGCAGATACTGGCAGATTAGGTCTCTCACCGTGACTCCTGCTGCCACTCGCCCCTAGTCTGCTGTGACCTCTGCCTGCTGAATCTTGGCCTCTGCCACTCCTCTTTGAACATCCTGGCACTTGTCTGCCTGACATTTTTATGTATTTGCTTATTTAGTATAAACAGATAGGGTGCAAGGTGCAGCTTTGGGGTGCCCTGCTGCCTGGTTAATTGAAAGCAGTCAAAAAGGAATTGCAAACTGAAGTAGCTTAATAAAGCAGCTGATGCTGATCAACGCTTATGTTGTATACCAGATAGGGTACAAGGTGCAGCTTTGGGGTGCCCTGCGGCCTGGTTTATCCCTTTAAGTGCCAGCCTACCTGGAGTTTTTGTCACACTCTGTTGCCAGACCATTTTGCACTATTTTGCACGCCCCATGTTCAAATGTGATTCTTGAAGGGATTTCCAGGGATTTCCCAGGAAAATTATATATTATTTTTTTCAGCAGAGTCTGAGATTTAACATGAAATGTCTTGTTTGTCATTTTTTAGGTGTATTCTCAATATTTTTTGGCAAAATATGTGCAAAAAAAGAAAAAAAACTATTTTTTACAACTTGTAGTGTTTTTTTGTAATAAAAAATGTAGTTTGTCATTAAAATCTTATTGCGTGTGAAACCCCAATTTCTCACAGTTACAGCGGTACCACATATGTATTGGTAGACACCCTTTCCTGCCAAGGAGACTCCCCCAAACTGAAACAGAGCTTTAGGGGATTTTCAGAAAAAATACAACTGTGATATGTGCTATGCGCACTTTGCAGTTTTTCCAGAAAAACAACCCTTTACATTTGAAATACCCCCCACAAACTATATATTCTCTGGAAGTACACACCTCAGGCTTTCTATTTGTACCAGGCTTGTTGATGTGGCCATAGTTTTCTAGAAGTAATCCCTCAATGTATTCTTTGGTTGCAAAGAGTTTCCCTAAAAAAAGGATAAATAAGCAGTATCAAAGCCACATTTTCTTAAAAAAAAACTATATACAAACAAGAAAAAACAAGTATAATCTGAAAAAGCAACATCTCCCGAACAGAACGATACCCAACATGCATAGGTTCTGTCAAGGGAAGACTTGCCAAACACCCCAAAGTAAAGCATGAGCATAACGGTAATTTTACTTGAAAATTTCAGCTCTGCAAAGTGCGCACCTTGCGATTTTTCAACCAAAACAACCCATTACATTTGAAATATCCTCCATAAACCATATATTCCCTGAAAGTACACATGTTAAGCTTTCTAAGCGTACCCAGCTTGTTGTAGTGGGCTCATCTTTCTGGAATTAATCCCTCAAAGAATTCTTTGGTTGCGCAGGGTTTCCCTAAAAAATGTATAAAAAGCTGAATAAAAAACACCTTTTCCTAAAATATAAATATGCAAACAAGAAAAAACAAGCTAAGTCTGAAAGCGCAAGGTCCCCCGAACAGAACAATACCCAACATGCAGAGGTACTATTAACCCTTTTAATTGCCAGCCTACTTGAGATTTTGTCACCCTCTGTTGACAGGTAATTTTTCCCCATTTTGCGCCATGTTTTGCGACATTTTTGCTGGAATTTTCAGGAAAATTATGTATATATTTTTTGCAGCAGAGTTTAGGCTTTAACATGAAATGTCTTGTTTGTAAATTTAATGTATTATTAATTTTATTTATTATTAAATAAAAAAAAAAAAATAAATAAACATTTTTTTAGAAAATTGCCTCCTTTATTTTAAATAAAAAATGTATTTGATTAGGTAAAACCATATTGCATGTGAAAGCCCCATTTTCACCGATTAGAAAGGTACCACATATTTATCGGTAGCCCCCTGTTCCTGCCCAGGAGACCCCCTAAATGAAACAAGGGTTAAATCGAGAAAAAAAATGACATAGGGCCCCCCTCCCAGGAGGGGGGGGGGGGATTTTTTTGGGGGATTTTTAAGGGTTAAAAACCCTTAAAAATCAAAAAAAAAATGACATGGGCCCCCCTTAGCCAAAGTAACCAGCCCGGGACCAGCTATGCAACAGGGCGCAGGGGCCAGCGTTCGTTGCCCCTGGCCCTGCAGCCCACATAGCCCGCATAGCCCGTGGGCCCGGGCTCTTCTGCCCCCCCCCCCGGGCTTTGGGGAGGCAGGTAATGGGGGTGCCAGGGGTTACTGGCAAGTCACCGGCTGGCGCAGGTGACTTGCTATCCCCCCAGCCTTGAGAACTGGTATAGGGGTCTCATGGACCCCTTACCAGTTCACAAGGGTTAAATGTAAAAAAAACACAGACACACAAAGAGAAAAAATATTTTGTTATTATTATTTTTTTTTAATACTTACCTCCCATCCATAGTGGAGCACTCTGTCCCTCGGCGATCACTGGCTTCTGCTCACTTGCTAGAAGCCTTTTATAGCTGCTGGATGACAGAACAAAAAAGGGTTAATTAAAAAAAAAAATGACATAGGTTCCCCCCTCCCAGGGGGGGTGGACCCCATTTTTGGGGGGAATTTTAAGGGTTGAAAACCCTTAAAAATCCCCCCAAAAATGACGTAGGATCCCCCCTACCCAGCATTACCGACCCGGGCCAGCTATGGGGGCTTGTAGAACAGGGCGCAGGGGCCAGCTTTGGAGGCCCCTGGCCCTGCAGGCTACTAGCCCCCATAGCCACTGGCCCGGGCCCTTCTGCCCCCCCCCCTGGCCATTGGGGAGGCAGGTAATGGGGGGCTGGGGGTTAATGACAAGTCACCCACTAGCCGCAGGTGACTTGCCAGACCTAGAGCCTTGTGAACTGGTATAAGGGGTCTCATGGACCCCTTACCAGTTCACAAAGGGTTAACTGAAAAAAAAAAACACCACACAAAAAAAGAATTTTATTAAAAAAAAAAAAAAAAATGTTTTTTACTGTACTTACCTCCGATTGTAAGCTCCTTTGTCCCGCGCCGCTCTGATGACAGATGCCGGTGATCAGCATCCAGAGAAGGGGGAGGCAGGAGATCAGAGGATCTCCTGCCACCTCCTTCCCTGGCACCGATCACCGGCATCTGACAGCTGAAATAGCTGAAGCCGGTGATCGGGACCGGGATGACGCCATAGCCCCGCCCCCAAAAGCGGCGGGGCTTGGCGTGGAGACGGAACGGGATGACGTCATAGCCCAAGATGGCAAGGAGGAGAGAGGAGCGAGCCTCCCGGGCTCTCTCCTGAAAATCAGTAAGTCCTGGGGGGGATCGGAGGCCCCCAGGTGAAGAGGAGGGACAGCGGGAGCCAGCGCACTGGCAGGTAAGTGAATGTCATTTTTATTTATTTTATTTTTTTTACAGTTAGCAGCTGCTGCAGCAGAAGCGGGGGGCGGCCTATTCCGGGGGCTCTCCTGGAGCTATCCGACCCCCCATGGGGGATCGGATGGCTCAAATTAAAGAGGAGACCCGGCCGGATCCGACGAGGGGTCAGGTGAGTATTTTTTTATTTTTTTTGCCCACTAGCACGGGTAAATGGCACTTAAGTGACGGAGAGGCAACCACGTACATTTTACGTGGCTGGCATTTAAAGGGTTATTAAAAGCAGTCAAAAACAAGTGCAAACTGAAGTAGCTTAATAAAGCAGCTGATGCTGATCAACGCTTATGTTGTATACCAGATAGGGTGCAAGGTGCAGCTTTGGGGTGCCCTGCGGCCTGGTTTATTGAAAGCAGTCAAAAACAAGTGCAAACTGAAGTAGCTTAATAAAGCAGCTGATGCTGATCAACGCCTATGTTGTATAGCAGATAGGGTTAAAATAGCATGTGCCTTGGGATGCCAGTGTGGCGTAATGTATTTTAAGCTGAGCAGAGAGTATTAACAATAATCCAAGTATGAGAAATGCTTTTGCTTAACAGATAGGGTTAAATAGCATGTGCCTTGGGATGCCCGTGTGGCCTGGTATATTTTAAGATGAGCAGAAACTTTTAACACTAATCCAAGTATGAGAAATACTTTTGTTTAACAGATAGGGTTAAAATAGCATGTGCTTTGGGATGCCCGTGTGGCCTGGTATATTTTAAGCTGAACAGAAAATTTTAACAATAATCCAAGTATGAGAAATGCTTTTGCTTAACAGATAGGGTTAAATAGCATGTGCCTTGGGATGCCCGTGTGGCCTGGTATATTTTAAGCTGAACAGAAAATTTTAACACTAATCAGAGTATGAGAAATGCTTTTGTTTAACAGATAGGGTTAAAATAGCATGTGCCTTGGGATGCCCATGTGGCCTGGTATATTTTAAGCTTAGCAGAAACTTTTGACACTAATCCAAGTATGAGAAATGCTTTTGTTTAACAGATAGGGTTAAAATAGCATGTGCCTTGGGATGCCCATGTGGCCTGGTATATTTTAAGCTGAACAGAAAATTTTAACACTAATCCAAGTATGATAAATGCTTTTGCTTAACAGATAGGGTTAAATAGCATGTGCCTTGGGATGCCCGTGTGGCCTGGTATATTTTAAGCTGAACAGAAACTTTTGACACTAATCCAAGTATGAGAAATGCTTTTGTTTAACAGATAGGGTTAAAATAGCATTCAGGCCTAAATAGCAGAGAGGGTTAAATAGCATGTGCATTGCATGCACAGTGTGCAGCTGTATTTAACAGATAGGGTTAAAATAGCGTTCAGGCCTAAATAGCAGAAAGGGTTAAATAGCATGTGCATTGCATGCACAGTGTGCAGCTGTATTTAAACCAAACCAAATATATTGACAGTAACCCAGTAATTATGAAATATGAATCATAGCCAGCACTAGGCACCCTGTCAATGTGACTTGTATGCTGCTGGATTGTTCCAGTTTTAAACCTATCTTTCCCTAGCCTGTCTACCACTCTAAATCTCCCTATCTGTCTCTCTCTTTACCTATCTGTAAATCTCCCTACCTATCGCTAACTCTCTCTCCCTAGCTGCAGCAGCCACCTTTCTCTCACGAATGCAAGTCTGAAATGCGCACAAGCAAGATGGCCGCCGCTTTATATAGCGCTGTGACGTCACCGGGGCTCCTGGCTGCTGATAGGCTGCATGTGACCTTCCCATGATAACTTGCCCCAGGGGATATGTCCAGACATGTCCATCCACCATTTTACAATGCCTGCAATTGAATAAATGGAGTTTAAAGGAAAACTTCGATCGATCGAATCGCGGGGAAATTCGGATTCGTTCAGAATCGAATTTTTCATGAAATTCGGAACGAATCTGGGTTCGTCCGGATCGATTCGCTCATCCCTAGTTGGTACCTCTGTTCAATGGGCTGTAGGGGAAGGGTGCGCTTGTTTTCCTTTGTATTGAGATCTGAAGGAAAGTATTAGATTGGTTATTTTGGTAATTCAGGGACTGCGGGTGCATTATTATTTTTATTTTAAAATTTGCTAAGGCAGTTACCTTGCTTCATGTGAAGGTGATGCCTGGTTTCTGGCTGGCGCTGGATAGTTATTGCGGGTTCGGGTAGGTGCTGCAAAGTATAATTTGTATTAGTGTAGCCAATAGTTAAGTGTAGTACTAGGGAGAAGTAGAGGATCCGCTTACCTCTTCCAGAGTCTCATGCCATTTTCTGAAACGGCTGGTGCCTGTAGTCCCGCTGTGACCTGTGTGGTGGATGGCGCGCCACTCAGGGTGTTTATGGCGGCGTGCGTTTTAAACCAGCATGGCGGTGGTGGGGAGTGGGCGTGGCTACTGCACCTGGGGGCCGCTCGCATACGTCAGTTGCGACCTGACGCGTATGCCGTTATCTGAACGGACTGGGGAGTGACACATGGGTGCGTGTCACTTCCGGGCCGGGCGGCCCCCTTAGGCTCCGGAATATACGGAGGTTTCAACCGGCGCCATTTTATTAAAGCCGTTGCACCCTATCTGTTATACTAAATTAGCGTGCTTCTGCCTCAGCTTTATTAGGTTATTGCATTTTGAATTGGTTTTTGTCCTGCTGTCAAAACACTAACCCACATGGGCATCCCAAACCAGCACATGTCACCATATCTGTTATACTAAATAAGCTTCTACAGGCCCTTTTTTTATTATTTTTTTTTTTTTATATAGAGCTGTAATAGATTATATAGTGAGGTAAATTCGCCATTTTGCACCATTATATAGAGAAGCCCACTGTGTAAATCTGAGGAGCAATAGTTTATACAGTATTGTGAGGTAAATTCGCTGTTTTGCACTATTATATATCAACCTAAATCCCTGTGTAAAAATGAGGAGCAATAGTTTATATTGTGAGGTAAAATTATCATTTTATAGAGCAGGCCCTGTCTAAAAAATCTCATTTTGCAATCTATGTTATATTGTGAGCTAATTTCGCCATGTTGCACCATTCTTTAGAGTGTCCCTCCTGTGTAAATCAGAGCAGCAATAGTTTATATTGGACAATACATTTGCCCTGTTTTGCACCATTATATGGAGCAGCCCCTGAGTAAACCTGGGGGGCAATAGTTTATATTATGAGGTAAATTCATGGTTTTGCACCATTACATAGAGCAGTCCCTATATAAACCTCAGAAATAGGTTATATTGTGTGAGTTAAATCCGCTGTTGGTTTTGTAGCGTTATATAGAGCAGGCCCGGTGTAAATCTGAGGGACATTAGCTTATATAGTGAGGTAAATTTGCCATTTTGCAGCATAATATAGAGCAGCCCCTGAGTAAACCTGGGGGGCAATAGTTTATATTATGAGGCAAATTCATGATTTTGCACCATTACATAGAGCAGTCCCTATATAAACCTGAGAAATAGGTTATATTGTGTGAGTTAAATCCGCTCTTGGTTTTGTAGCATTCTATAGAGCAGGCCCTGTGTAAATCTGAAGGGCAATAGCTTATACTGTGAGGTAAATTTGCCATTTTGCAGCATAATATAGAGCAGGCCCTGTGTAGATCTGAGGGGCAAGAGTTTATATTGTGAGGTAAATTCATGGTTTTGCACTGTTATATACAGCAGCCCCTATATAAACCTGAGGAATAATAGTTTATATTGTGAGATAAATTCAGTTTTGCACCATTATATGGAGCAGCAATAGTTTATATTGTAGGTAAATTCATGGTTTTGCACCATTACATAGAGCAGTCCCTATATAAACCTGAGAAAAAGGGTATATTGTGTGAGTTAATTATTACTTTCATTTTCTTGAGCATGTCACAGACAATGTCATTGTGCTATTGATTACGTTACAGACTGTCATTGTGTTGTTGATTGTGTTACAGACTGCTATTGTCATTGTGCTATTGATTACGTTACAGACTGTCATTGTATTGTTGATTGTGTTACAGACTGCTATTGTTCTACTGATTGTGTTACCGGCAGAGTTGAGGGATTGTGTGGCCTGCTCCACATTGGACTGTGCGTTTGTCATGCAGTTCTCCATCAGGTCCACGGGGGAGGTCCCCTTGCATGGAGACTTGCATATAAGGCACAGGGTGGCACTAATAAAGGAAGTTCATCTTCACCCTCAATAGTGAGTTCTGTCTCTTATTGGGGGAAACGCTATATTACAATTCAGTAGCCCTTGTAAGGGCTGTTCCTGCTTTCCTCACGGATGACTCTGGAATTCCTGCAGCACCTCTCACCATTGGGAAAAGGACGTCTCTGGCAGGGAAGCCCTCCAGCGATAAGGGTTATCGCTACACTAGCATTATATAGAGCAGCTCCTGTGTCAATCTGAGGGGCAATAGCTTATACTGTGAGGTAAATTTTCCATTTTGCAGCATTATATAGAGCAGGCCCTGTGTACATCTGAGGGGCAATAGCTTATACTGTGAGGTAAATTTGCCATTTTGCAGCATTATATAGAGCAGGCCCTGTGTAAATCTGAGGGGCAATAGCTTATATTGTGAGGTAAGTTTGCCATTTTGCAGCATAATATAGAGCAGCCCCTTCGTAAATCTGAGGGGCAATAGCTTATACTGTGAGGTAAATTTTCCATTTTGCAGCATAATATAGAGCAGCCCAGTTGCCATCTAAATCAACTACTGGCTGTGCCCGACAGCTTTTCCAGGGCAAACTCTGCTAGTTGTGGCCACAAGTCAAGTTTGGCTGCCCAGAAGTCCAGCGGATCCTCAAGGTGTGTTGGCATGGTCATGTCAAGGTATGACATGACCTGCTGGTTCAGGTCCTGCTCCAGGTCTTCCTGCTGCTCATGAGTAGACTCACTATGCGCATATAGAAAGCTACTCATTAGCGACTGAAGACTGAGGCTGCTGCTAATGGAGCTGCTGCTGCCACCCCCCCCCCCCCCGCAGCCATGGCAGTGGAAGGTGAGCGCAGAGGTCCCCCCGAGTCAGACCTGTGAGAGTATGGACCATGGCGCAGATAGGCATCGGCCAACTGACTACGTAGGATGTCTCTGTAGTAAGTCAGTTTGTCCTCCCTCTCAGTGGGTGTAAAAAATGCCCCCATTTTGTGCCAGAAGCGAGGGTCCAATAAGGTGGAGAGCCAGAAGTCATCCCGCTGACAAATGGAGACAATTCTGTAGTCACACGTGAGCATGCTTCGTGCCATTTGTGCAAGTGACTCGGAGGGACTACCTGTCTCCATCTCCACTGCAAACTGCCACTGTGTGTCTGGGTCCTCTGTCTCGCCTTCCTCACAACCTCTAGCTCCTCTGGCTGCTCCTGCTCCTCCTCTCCTGTCATATGACTAGATAAAATGGTCATTTTGTCAAACCTAAACTGTGCTTCGCTGTGCTCCACCCCCTCCTCCACTTCAGCCCCCACAGGCTTCATGTGGCTGTGAAATGTATGTGCCATGTCTCTAGTGCCCTGACCAGCCATGGTTTCCAACATGTGTTGTAGTACATGAAGCAGTGGAATCTCATCGTTCATCTGATAGTCCTGGCGACTGACTAATAAAGTAGCTTCCTCAAAGGGCCTGAGCAAACGGCAGGTGTCACGTATGAGCTGCCACTGGTTTACATTGAAGTTACACAGAGTCCCCCTATCCATTTGGATCATCAAGAAATCCGTGATGGCTTTTCTCTGTTCCTATAGTCGATCCTGCATATGGAGGGTGGAATTCCAACGGGTGAAAACATCGCAAATCAGACTATCTTGGGGGATACCGTTCTGATGCTGAAGCTCAAGAAGGATGTGCTTGGTGGTGTAGGAGTGCCTGAAGTGCATGCAAAGTTTCCTTCCCGTTGTTAGGATGTCTTTCAGATGGATGGAAGACTTCAGAAAATGCTTGACGACTAGATTGAACATGTGTGCCATGGCAGGATGCATGGCTCAGGCTTCCCAGTGTCAGTCACCATGGGTCCCATTTGCAGCTTTTGTGGAGTAAGCCATGATTTCATGTGTTGAGTTCTCATTTTTAGCAGTTCCTCCCATGTGTGACTCTGTTGCTCAAGGCAAACCATGTGAAAAACAGCGTGAAACCGCCGTGTCCTGCACACATGGTAGGCTGGAAGGGCAGTGGAAACAAAAAAACTAAAATTTAAAAAAAAAGAGAAAAAATAAATATTTAGAAAAAAAAGTACAAAAAAAAATTAAAAAAATGAAAAAAAAATTTGTACAAAATTTCACAAAATATTAAAAGGCAATGGAAAAAAAATATGAAAAAAATATAAATATATATATATGTTTCTAAAAAATGCAAAATATAAAAAAAATACAAAATATAAAAAAAAAAAAAATACAAGATTAACCAAAAAAAAAAAAATGTTGATAAATTTTTTATGTTACTGTTATTATTTTATATGTTATTGTTGCTATGTTATATGTTATTATATGTTAAAATAAGATAAATGTTAACTATTAATAATATGTAATTTACAGGCTACAGGACTGCCCCACCTTCTGTTCAACAAAATTGTACAGGGCTGGTACTGCCTTCTTCGCAAAGAAATGACAGCATGGGACTCTCCACCTCAGCTCGGCACAAGCCATCAGTTCTCTGAAAGGTCCACCAACTCAAAAGGGAGTGATTGCAGCACCAGCAACTTATACAGGAGCACATTTAGCTTCTGCACGTTGGATGAGTGGGCACATACTGTTGTCTCTTGGCCATGGCTTGGCAATGGATTGCTGGCAGAATGACTGACTCGGATTAATAGGAGGAGGAGCATCTGGAGCAACAGAGGATGGGTATGACACACAGGAGGTGGTGGAGCCTTGGCTGGCTGGAACAGAGAGCGGTGTGCCACTGGGTAATGCAGCAGGCTGGACCACCACTTTGGAGCCAACTCTCCCAGGCTGCTTTATGGTGACGCTGCAAATGTTGACACAGTGCTGTGGGTCCAACATTGGGACCCTGGCCACACTTCACCTTCTGCCTACACATCTTTCATATAGCCATGTTAACCTCCTGCGGATGAAAAACTGCAACATGGGCTTGTAGCTGATTTCTCCTACCAACAGTCCGCACTGATTCACTGATGCTGCTGCCGCCGCCGCCGACTCCAGGGACCCTCTTCCACTACCTCCTGGGAAGATAGCCTGCCGCGCGAGTGGTCTACCCCGAGCACATTTGCCTCCATACTTCCCCCTTCTGCCACCATGCTGACCGCTAAATCTGTCACTCTCCATCACTCCAAGCCTTTAAAAGTGCCCTCAAAACTCACTGATGTCCTCCTCAGGTTCCTCAACAGTGTCTGCTTAAGGAGCCAAAACGCTTGCAACACCTCCTTCCATGACCCTCTCCTTATCACTACTTGCCCGCCTAGTGGAAGAAGCGGCAAGTGTCTCCTCCACTTCTTGGCTGGCCAGTAGCTGCTGATTTTTCTGATTATCAGATCGTCCTCACTGAATAGTGGAGCTGAACCCAAAGCATAACATACAACAGACAGTTGACTGGGGGTGTCAGATGTCACTTGTGATGTAGTGGATGATCGTGTTAACCAATGAATGATGACAGATGGGTTGCTGTTCAAGACACGACCGCTAGCTGATCCCGGGAGATCAGGCCTCTCACTGAGACTCCTGCTGCCACTCACCCCTATTCTGCGGAGACCTCTGCTTGATGAAATGAGGCCTTATATGTTACTATGTTACTAATATGTTACTAATGTGTCACTCTCCATGTTTTTTTTTGAGAGACTGGCCTGCATGGAAATGAATTGGGCATGGATCAGCCAAGATTTCCACCCACCAATGCCTGATGCATTAGAATAGATTGATGATGGGGCCAAACCAACACTAAAGAAATATGGATCGTGCAAAACAGATTTAAGGCGCTGTTCTCCAGTTACAGACATTCCTCCGCATCAGACCACAAGTAATTATTGAGAAAATGCTTTACGTTACTCTTACTTTTTATTAATATTCTTCGGATAAGATATATGTGCCGAAAATCTGAATATGTTCTCTTCATGCTGCTGTCAACTCCAGGGTGAGTCTTTCTGGCAATTTTGGATTCCTGCTGCTGCTTGCAACTCCAGGGTGTGATTCATCCAATTTTTGGGCACCTGCTGCCAACTCCAGTGTCTCTTTCAAGCTATGTTTGGGCTCCTGCTGCTGCTGCTTGCAACTCCAGGGTGTGATTCAGACAATGTTTGGGCTCCTGCTGCCAACTCCAGTGTCTCTTTCAGCCAATGATTGGGCTCCTGCTGCTGCTGCTGGCATCTCGAGTGTGTCTTTTGGCCAATTTTTGGGTTCCTGCTGCCAACTCTAGTGTCTCTTTCAAGCTATGTTTGGGCTCCTGCTGCTGCTGCTTGCAACTCCAGGGTGTCATTCAGCCAATTTTTGGGCTCCTGCTGCCAACTCAAGTGTCTCTTTCAAGCTATGTTTGGGCTGCTGCTGCTGCTTCCAACTTCAGGGTGTCATTCAGCCAATTTTTGGGCTCCTGCTGCCAACTCCAGTGTCTCTTTTAAGCAATGTTTGGGCTCCTGCTGCTCCTGCTGCCAACTCCAGTGTTTCTTTCAAGCTATGTTTGGGCTGCTGCTGCTTGCAACTCCAGGGTGTCATTCAGCCAATTTTTGGGCTCCTGCTGCCAACTCCAGTGTCTCTTTCAAGCTATGTGTGGGCTCCTGCTGCTGCTACTGCCAACTCCAGTGTGTCTTTCAAGCAATGCTTGGGCTCCTGCTGCTCCTGCTGCCAACTCCAGCGTCTCTTTTAAGCTATGTTTGGGCTCCTGCTAGCTTCTGCTTGAAACTGCAGGGTGTCATTCAGCCAATTTTTGGGCTCCTGCTGCTCCTGCTGCCAACTCCAGTGTGTCTTTCAAGCAATGTTTGGGCTCCTGCTGCCAACTCCAGTGTCTCTTTCAAGCAATGTTTGGGCTCCTGCTGCTCCTGCTGCCAACTCCAGTGTGTCTTTCAAGCAATGTTTGGGCTCCTGCTGCCAACTCCAGTGTCTTTTTCAAACAATGTTGGGGCTCCTGCTGCTCCTGCTGCCAACTCCAGTGTCTCTTTCAAATTATGTTTGGGCTGCTGCTTGCAACTCCAGGGTGTCATTCAGCCAATTTTTGGTCTCTTGCTGCCAACTCCAGTGTCTCTTTCAAGCTATGTTTGGGCTCCTGCTGCTGCTGCCAACTCCAGTGTGTCTTTCAAGCAATGTTTGGGCTCCTGCTGCCAAGTCCAGTGTCTCTTTCAAGCAATGTTTGAGCTCCTGCTGCCAACTCCAGTGTCTCTTTCAAGCAATGTTTGGGCTCCTGCTGCCAACTCCAGTATCTCTTTCAAGCAATGTTTGGGCTCCTGCTGCTCCTGCTGCCAACTCCAGGGTGTCATTCAGCCAATGTTTGGGCTCCTGCTGCCAACTTCAGGGTGTCATTCAGCCAATGTTTGGGCTCCTGCTGCTCCTGCTGCCAACTCCAGTGTGCCTTTTTAAGCAATGTTTGGGCTCCTGCTGCCAACTCCAGTGTCTTTTTCAAGCAATGTTTGGGCTCCTGCTGCTTCTGCTGCCAACTCCAGTGTCTCTTTCAAGCTATGATTGGACTCCTGCTGCTACTGCTGCTGCTGCTTGCAACTCCAGGGTGTGATTCATCCAATTTTTGGGCTCCTGCAGCCAACTCCAGTGTCTCTTTCAAGCTATGTTTGGGCTCCTGCTGCTGCTGCTGCCAACTCCAGTGTGTCTTTCAAGCAATGTTTGGGCTCCTGCTGCCAACTCCAGTGTCTTTTTCAATCAATGTTTGGGCTCCTGCTGCTCCTGCTGCCAACTCCAGTGTCTCTTTCAAGCTATGTTTGGACTGCTGCTGCTTGCAACTCCAGGGTGTCATTCAGCCAATTTTTGGGCTCCTGCTGCCAACTCCAGTGTGTCTTTCAAGCAATGTTTGGGCTCCTGCTGCTCCCGCTGCCAACTCCAGTGTGTCTTTCAAGCAATGTTTGGGCTCCTTCTGCTGCTGCTGCCAACTCCAGTGTGTCTTTCAAGCAATGTTTGGGCTCCTGCTGCCAACTCCAGTGTCTCTTTTAAGCAAAGTTTGGGCTCCTGCTGCTCCTGCTGCCAACTCCAGTGTGTCTTTCAAGCAATGTTTTGGCTCCTGCTGCTGCCAACTCCAGTGTCTCTTTCAAGCAATGTTTGAGCTCCTGCTGCTCCTGCTGTCAACTCCAGTGTGTCTTTCAAGCAATGTTTGGGCTCCTGCTGCCAACTCCAGTATCTCTTTCAAGCAATGTTTGGGCTCCTGCTGCTCCTGCTGCCAACTCCAGGGTGTCATTCAGCCAATGTTTGGGCTCCCGCTGTTCCTGCTGCCAACTCCAGTGTGTCTTTCAAGCAATGTTTGGGCTCCTGCTGCCAACTCCAGTGTCTTTTTCAAGCAGTGTTTGGGCTCCTGCTGCTCCTGCTGCCAACTCCAATGTCTCTTTCAAGCTATGATTGGGCTCCTGCTGCTGCTGCTGCTGCTTGCAACTCCAGGGTGTGATTCATCCAATTTTTGGGCTCCTGCAGCCAACTCCAGTGTCTCTTTCAAGCTATGTTTGGGCTCCTGCTGCTGCCAACTCCAGTGTGTCTTTCAAGCAATGTTTGGGCTCCTGCTGCTCCTGCTGCCAACGCCAGTGTCTTTTTCAAGCAATGTTTGGGCTCCTGCTGCCAACTCCAGTGTCTCTTTCAAGCTATGTTTGGGCTGCTGCTGCTTGCAACTCCAGGGTGTCATTCAGCCAATTTTTGGGCTCCTGCTGCCAACTCCAGTGTGTCTTTAAAGCAATGTTTGGGCTCCTGCTGCTCCTGCTGCCAACTCCAGTGTGTCTTTCAAGCAATGTTTGGGCTCCTGCTGCTACCAACTCCAGTGTGTCTTTCAAGCAATGTTTGGGCTCCTGCTGCCAACTCCAGTGTCTCTTTTAAGCAATGTTTGGGCTCCTGCTGCCAACTCCAGTGTCTCTTTCAAGCTATGTTTGGGCTCCTGCTGCTGCTGCTGCCAACTCCAGTGTGTCTTTCAAGCAATGTTTGGGCTCCTGCTGCTTCTGCTGCCAACTCCAGTGTCGCTTTCAAGCTATGTTTGGGCTCCTGCTGCTGCTGCTTGCAACTCCAGGGTGTAATTCATCCAATTTTGTGCTCCTGCTGCCAACTCCAGTGTCTCTTTCAAGCTATGTCTGTGCTGCTCCTGTTGCTGCTGCTGCTTGCAACTCCAGGGTGTGATTCATCCCATTTTTGGGCTCCTGCTGCCAACTCCAGTGTCTCTTTTAACCTAAGCTATGTTTGGGCGGCTGCTGCTGCTTGCAACTCCAGGGTGTGATTCAGCTAATTTTTGGGCTCCTGCTGCTGCCAGCTCCAGGGTGTGTTTTTCAGGCACTATAGGGGCCCCTCATAGTGATGCCACCTCAAATCTCTGCAATTGTGCCGCTTTGCGATTCTATTAGCGATGCCTCCGATCTGCATGTGATAATTATTTACTGTATTATTTCAGTAACCCAGCACGCATCCTATGCGTGTTACAGCAAGGCAGAATGGTTTACAATCCTATTGAGGCTCTAGGAGGCTCAGAGATAGTTGTTTTTAATAGTGATTAGTCACAAATACATTCGGGTCGAAACGATTTTTGTCCGAAAATTCAGCGAATCAGTCGAATCGAATTTTTCAAAAGTTCGCTCATCTCTAGCCTCAATAGCAAAATGGAACATGAAATAATTGTCAATTTTAGGCAATCATTCAGACAAAGGTCAAGACAAAGCAAACAAACTCTAAATGGCCTCGGAATTTCCGGACCAGATAAACACATGATTATGGTAACAAAAGGCATTGCAAATAAAAGTCAGGATGAAAGTGAAAGTAACATACATGGGCTCTATATAAATCACAAGCTCACCCCTGCAGAACCAAGAGAGAAAAGACCAACAACACATTGCTTGACTTCACCTAATAAATATTTTTGGTGTACCTTAGTATAGGCTTGACAAAATTATTTTGGTACCTGTCTGGATCGGCACTTTTCCCCATCTTAGGTTCCTTTATAGCTTTAAGTTCGGCAACAATAATCGGTTTGTCTAATTCTTTATTCTGTTTACTTGTCGTTTTGGGAAGATGTAGGTTCTTTAAGTATTCTTTACATTCTTCCTGTGTATTTATATATATCTGAGAAAACTCGAGCCATAAATTTGCTAAATTCAGATTTAATTTATGTCAGGATGCATGCTGGCCTACATAATTCATTTTTCTTGTTAAATGTATCCATTTTCTACCAAATTTTGGATATCTCTCTCGATATTAGGTCTGATGGGGTTTTTTTTTATGATGATCTCTAAGGTGCTAAAGTGGGAAAATAGTGCATTCATTTTTCTTTCCATTTTCTTTTTAACCAGTCTCTATTGAGGGACCACTCTGTTTTCTCCTTGACCTCTCCTTCATTTACCTCCACCATTTGCTCCTCTAACATTATATGCACATATCTTAATCTCCATAATATCTGGCATTCAGGTTGCCTAAGCTGATTGTAGCCCCTGATTATTTGCATAGGTGTCCCTGTACTCTACCTACCCCCCAAGCCCTTCCTGACCCATAACTAACTAGATAATCTATAAATCCCCTATCCCTTGTGCCTATATCTAACATCACCAACCTTGTCATGAATGTATTTCCTGGCATTGTTTTGTTGGTTCTCTTCCCAACAATAGAGGTCCATGTTGGTGCACCCACCTTCCCCGCCCCTTTTCTTTATTGACCGTGACCGAGATGAGCGAACCGGTAGAACCCAGGTTTTGTTCCAAATTTCAGGAAAAGTTTGGTTTGACACAAACCCAGAACTTCATGTGGTTCGCAGTGAAACACGGAAGATGAACCTGACAAGATTTCACCGACACCACCCCACAGGTCGCTGCCAGCCAAGGAAAAGCAAAGAGACAGGGTCACATGGTCACAGCTTAAGAAGTCAGGGTAACTGGGCCAATCAGGAGGTGCTATTGCAGGATATAGTCAAGTGATGCTCTGACTATCCACCATTATCAGGGAGACCATTGCTGTTAGAGCAGGGACAGTTTAGGGCATTTTGAACCAAAACATAGGAGAGAAGAAGAGACCGGAAAGGAAGTGGGCACAGTGGGATGCTGAGGGTGTGTGTGTGTGTGCTGCACAGAAAAACTGCATCTGCCTGCTGGTCATTGTAGGCCACGCTGTAAAGTCTGAAAACTTCAGACTTTACAAACCCTGTCTGTGTTGGGGAATTTGGGGTACAGTGTTTAATACAGTTTATAAAAATGATCTTTTTCATCTGCCAAGGAATTTTGTTTGGGCGGAAGCTCTGTTTTTAGTTTTAGGCCCCATCTCTTTCTAAGATGGGGTCACTGTGCCTCAGTGTTTAATACAGTTTATAAGAAAAAGAAATCTCATTCACCTGCCGAGAAATTTTGTGTGGGGGGCAGCTCTGTTTTAAGTGTGTAGGTCCAGTCTCTCTCTAAGTTGCGGTCCGCGGTGCCTCCATGACAGTGTATTGTGTTACTTATAGTAATCTTTGAGAGATGTGGTCCCAGCTCTCTTCAGTAAGTGACCAGTTCCTCACATGTAGTTCAGGGCTGACCTTTTTCAGAATTATCCTAACCCCACCAGGCAAAATCCTGCATGCAGACCCAGACTGAGGAAGATTGATAATGTTCCATTTCCTATTAATTGCACCAACATTGCTTTCTCACCAAGCTGCTTTCCAGTTGTCCTGTAGGCCATCCCAGCCTTGTGCAGGTCTACAATGTGTTCCCTGGTTTCGGTAGACACCTCTTTGGTCTTGGCCATGGCGGAGAGGTTGGAGTGTGATTGACTGTGTGGACAAGTGCTTTTTATACAAGTAACTCATTCCAACAGGTACAATTATTCCGGAAATGAGTGCAGAGTAGATGGGCTTCTGAGGCTGGTTTCACAGCAGCATGGATGCAGAGTGCTTGCGCTTTTGGGGGCGAACGCCTCGAAGCTGCATGTGAAAAGCTGTCCATAGTAATCTTTGGGTGCATTCACATGTACTTGGGGAGTGTGATTGGAACGCTCAGAGCACTGAATTGCGGAAACGAATCAAGAGTGTTAACTCACAAATGAAGTGAGAAAAAAAGTACTTACAGTGCTGAATCAACCCTAATTTGACTTTTTTTTTTTATTCTGTCTCACAGTTGCCACAATAGCAAAATAGAACATGAAATTATTGACAATTATAGGCAATCATTCAGACAAAGGTCAAGACAAAGCAAACAAACTCTAAATAGCCTCAGAATTTCCGGACCAGATAAAAACACAATTATGATAACAAGAGGCAGATAAAAGTCAGGATGAAAGTGAAAGTAACATACATGGGCTCCATATAAATCACAAGCTCACCCCTGCAGAGCCCAGAGAGAAAAGAACAACAACACATTGGGTGACTTCATCTTTGCCCGCAACAAGGTAATTATTTACATATAAACTATTTTGTTACCCATTCTGAAGCATGACTTATATCTTTCATTAACTTCTGTACATCTCCTGTATTTTTGTAGCCACATTATAATATATATATATATATATATATATATATATATATAAAAGGATTTGTATACATACAATCACCAGCTGGCCTCCAGTAGACTCACGATGAATAGAAATAGAAAACAATCTGCCATTATAGAAGCTAAGGCAGGGCACTGCGGCCTCCCAGTGTAAACTACAGGCAATGTTACAGTAGGCAGGCATTTCCTACACTGGCGCATTAAAGGGACATTCCAGGCAAAGGTTTAAATTAGTTGCTTTCTGCAAGCTTAAAACAGCCAAATTTAACCCTTTGCCTAGAATGTCCCTTTAAGGTCATACGTTCATGCCTTTTGGGGTGTGCAGTTGGTGCAATTACACAGTGGAGGGTCATACTAAATATTTAGTGAAGCAAGTTCAACTCTGGGGACACATTTGGGAGTGAATTGCCACCTGCATCTCTGTGAGCTTTTTAATTTTAACACGCACACAAAGAAAAATCAATAAAACTATTTCTTCTAATTGTTCCTAAAGAAATCACCCGCATGTGTGATGGGGCATTTTTCCAATGAGCAAAAAAAGAAATGTAACCCTCTGCACATTCATACTATTGGAAAACCCGGATAACACTAAGAACATGGACTGTTAGTTAACATAGATTGCAATGGATGTAAAAGCGAGGTGGCAACAACTAGGCCGTGCAATTTACACCCCGTCCCTAACATTTCTCAGGGCCTTATTTAAGAAGGCATAGCATCAGGTAGCGCCTGGTTAATGAGAGGTAGCGACAGGTGAACGCCGGACACGGCAGCAATTACACATTTATCATGCTAAATCTGTTTAGCGACTGGGATAGCGCCATGTAGCGTCCGATTCATCATTTTCACAGCCTCAGCGAACCGCGCTGGCGATCAGCCTTGCACAGCGCAAGGTATGACCTCTCGCTTCCTGTCGCTCTCCCATACATTTCAATGGACGATACTTTTCTTCTCTTTAAAAGGGGTATTTGTTTTTTTTTTTTTTTAAATCTCAAACAATGCTGTGACCTCTTCTGGCATTGAATAAGCAGTTTTTTCACAAATTTGTCATTTTTCATATATTTCTGCAGAAATGACATTACAGGTCTGCCATTAAAGTGTTCATGTTACAATGTTATTACAATGTAATTCCATATGTTTTCGCTTTGTTACTAGTGGATAGATGCTGAAAAACAGACTTTAATCACACAGCCTCCTGCGCTCTGGGCTTCAACGAAGCATTTTTCAGCGCCAGAGTTTTGTGAGTTTTTTTTTTTGCTGAATATGTGAGTCGGTGGCACTGACTAGCCGCTAACATGCGCTCCCATACAGCGCTGTACTGGTCAAATAGCGACTCCTCACAATGTATTCATCATTAATGCACAGCAAATGAGTCGTTAGGAACTAGCGACCCACTGCCGAGCACAGTGACGACTAGCTCTGAAAATGCTGCTACAGACGCTCATCTGTCGCTACATGGCGCTAATGATGAATCAGCCTGCCCGTCTAAAAGTTTGTGCAGACATTGCTACTTCTTTAC
The DNA here is from genome assembly GCA_027917425.1 of Gastrophryne carolinensis. NCBI lineage: Eukaryota > Metazoa > Chordata > Amphibia > Anura > Microhylidae > Gastrophryne > Gastrophryne carolinensis. The sequence goes on along the minus strand of CM051240.1, from coordinate 9,555,354 downwards.
CTGTGTGTGTACAAGCAATGCACTACATGAACCAGCCTGTGTCTAAAGACATTGCAATAACGTAACTTGTCTGCACACATACAATGATAAATGCTTTACTTGCCTGCACAGTGTTACAATTCAAAAGGGGGGTTTTAGGTAGAGGCCAATTGGACTCCCTGTTACATTGGGAGAGCTACAATCCAGCAGATCTGGCCACTGACCTCCAAATGCAACAGCAAAAAGAAAGGTAATATGTGCTCATCCAGTCAATATATAGCAGTCAGAGGTGCTAGAGAGGTGTGACCTCAAACTATAAGCAAAAAAGAAATGTACCCTCTGCACACTCATACTATTGGAAAACCTAGCTCACATTTGTTAAGAACATGGACTGTTAGTTAACATAGATTGTGCACACACAAGTAAAGAAGTAGCAATGTCTGCACAAACTTTTTGGACTAGCAGGCTGATTCATCACTAACGCCAGGTAGCGACAGATGAGCGTCTGTAGCAGCATTTTCAGAGCACCCGCTAGTAGTCACTGTGCTTAGCCGTGGGGCGCTAGTTTATAGCGACTCAGTCGCTGTGCAGCAATGATGAATACATTGTGAGGAGTCGCTATTTTACCAGTACAGTGCCGATTCACAACATATTCAGCAAAAAAACATCCTCACAAAACTCTGGCGCTGAAAAATGTTTCTCTGAAGCCCAGAGCGCAGGAGACTGTGTGATTAAACTGTGTTTTTCAGCATCTATCCACTAGTAACAAAGCGAAAACATATGGAATTACATTGTAGCAACATTGTAACATGACACATTAATGCCAGACCTGTAATATCATTTCTGCATAAATATGTAAAACATAAAAAATTTGGAAAAAATGGCTTTTTCTCGGCCAGAAGAGGTCACAACTTTATTTGAGATTTAAAAAAAAAATAAAAAAAAACAAAAACCCTGTTTAAAGAAAAATAAATGAATGTCCATTGAAATGTATGGGAGAGTGACAGGTAGTGAGAGGTAATACCTGGCGCTGTGCAAGGCTGAACGGCGGCACTGTTCGCTGAGGCTGGGATAATGATGAATCGGACGCTACATGGCGTTATCCCAGTCGCTCAACACATTCTGCTTGATAAATGTGTAATTGCTGCCGTGTCCGGCGTTCACCTGTCGCTACCTCTCATTAACCAGGCGCTACTTGACGCTATCCCTTCATGAATAAGGCCCTTAGTAATGTTAGGAACAGGTTAAAAATTGCACGGCCTTGTCGTGGCCACCTCGCTTTTACATTTATTGCAATCTTTGGTAACTAACAGTGTGTTAGCCAGGTTTTCCAATAGTATGAGTGTGCAGAGGGTTACATTTCTTTTTTTACCTTTAGTCTGTGGTCACACCCCTCTAGCACCTCTCTGACTGCTATATATTGACTGGATGAGCACATCCTACCTTTCTTTTTGCTGTTGCATTTTTCCAATGAGGGACTTTTGAAAGTCTGGAAACAGCATCCAATGCGCCCAACGGCACACTTTGGCTATACTAAAGAATTATATACAGGTCCTTCTAAAAAAATTAGCATATAGTGCTAAAGTTCATTATTTTCCATAATGAAATGATAAAAATTAAACTTTCATATATTTGAGATTCATTGCACACCAACTGAAATTTTTCAGGTCTTTTTTTGTTTTAATACTGATGATTTTGCCATACAGCTCATGAAAACCCCAAAATCCTATCTCAAAAAATTAGCATATCATGAAAAGGTTCTCTAAAGGAGCTATTAACCTAATCATCTGAATCAACTAATTAACTCTAAACACCTGCAAAAGATTCCTGAGGCTTTTAAAAAAGCCCAGCCTGGTTCATTACTCAAAACCACCATCATGGGTAAGACTGCCGACCTGACTGCTGTCCAGAAGGCCATCATTGACACCCTCAAGCAAGAGGATAAGACCCAGAAAGAAATTTCTGAACAAATAGGCTGTTCCCAGAGTGCTGTATCAAGGCACCTCAATGGGAAGTCTGTGGGAAGGAAAAAATGTGGCAGAAAACGCTGCACAACGAGAAGAGGTGACCGGACCCTGAGGAAGATTGTGGAGAAGGACCGATTCCAGACCTTGGGGGACCTGCGGAAGCAGTGGACTGAGTCTGGAGTAGAAACATCCAGAGCCACCGTGCACAGGCGTGTGCAGGAAATGGGCTACAGGTGCCGCATTCCCCAGGTCAAGCCACTTTTGAACCAGAAACAGCGGCAGAAGCGCCTGACCTGGGCTACAGAGAAGCAGCACTGGACTGTTGCTCAGTGGTCCCAAGTACTTTTTTCTGATGAAAGCAAATTTTGCATGTCATTCGGAAATCAAGGTGCCAGAGTCTGGAGGAAGACTGGGGAGAAGGAAATGCCAAAATGCCTGAAGTCCAGTGTCAAGTACCCACAGTCAGTGATGGTCTGAGGTGCCATGTCAGCTGCTGGTGTTGGTCGACTGTGTTTTATAAAGGGCAGGGTCAATGCAGCTAGCTATCAGGAGATTTTGGAGCACTTCATGCTTCCATCGGCTGAAAAGCTTTATGGAGATGAAGATTTCATTTTTCAGCACGACCTGGCACCTGCTCAGTGCCAAAACCACTGGTAAATGGTTTACTGACCATGGTATTACTGTGCTCAATTGGCCTGCCAACTCTCCTGACCTTAACCCCATAGAGAATCTGTGGAATATTGTGAAGAGAAAGTTGAGAGACGCAAGACCCAACACTCTGGATGAGCTTAAGGCCGCTATCGAAGCATCATGGGCCTCCATAACACCTCAGCAGTGCCACAGGCTGATTGCCTCCATGCCACGCCGCATTGAAGCCGTCATTTCTGCAAAAGGATTCCCGACCAAGTATTGAGTGCATAACTGAACATAATTATTTGAAGGTTGACTTTTTTTATTAAAAACACTTTTCTTTTATTGGTCGGATGAAATATGCTAATTTTTTGAGATAGGATTTTGGGGTTTTCATGAGCTGTAGGGCAAAATCATCAGTATTAAAACAAAAAAAGACCTGAAAAATTTCAGTTGGTGTGCAATGAATCTCAAATATATGAAAGTTTAATTTTTATCATTTCATTATGGAAAATAATGAACTTTAGCACTATATGCTAATTTTTTGAGAAGGACCTGTATATCCAAATTTATACAGAGCTATTGAAAAGTCCACAGTGGTGCAAATCAATCCACGCGTGTTCCTCTTAGGCTAAACAATCCGCCACCAAGTAAGCAAGCCTCTTACCGGACAGCCAATATCAATAGGCAAACACAGATGTGATCAATCGGATTGTATCCTGGTCTCCACCATATTCACTCCAACTCACTCCCAGAAGAAATGTTTCCAACAGATCGAATTTAGAGCATATAGTTATCAGGGAAGAGCAACCCCCTCTTATTCCCGAGCTCTGTACTTAGCATGGGCTCCACAATCAAGATTCAGAGTACAGGGCCATATAAAAATAAAAACAAGATATAGTGCAATATGTCTAAAAATAAACAATGATTTTTAATAAAAAATGCACTCACAAACAATCGTTAAAAGTAAGCAGAGTTAAAATACAGCTCCATTTTCCATGGTAGTTCTCACCACACAGGTATCCAGGGCAGCGTGTATTCTAATCCAAGTTTAAAAGCTGACTTCTCCAACGCTCTGTGTAAATTTGGATATATATAACTTGTAAATTTTGGTAGGAAGTGGAATCCTACATCTCACACGTCGAGCTGTACTTTTCTAAATCTTAACTTTATTTTTGAGCAGCACGGTATTACACATTCATACATTGTTGCTATAAATTTCCATACTTTACCTGCAGCGCTCTGTTGATCTAAAAGATGGATATATTCTGTTTCAGTTCCCAGAGGGGTATAGACTTTGGGGAGGAATTACCCCGAGAGGCCAGTACCCCTCTGGAACCTAATCTTGATACTGAATTTAAAGAGCTTTATAAACTATTGAATAAAGAGATTAGGCTTAAGTGGGATATCGCCACACTTGAGCGCTATGTCAGTTTAAAGATGGTGCCCCAGCAGCTGCGCTGGACTCTCCACATCCAAGATGGGGATGACAGCGTTGAAGCCGCTAAAGAATGGTTCACTTTCTTCAATGATTGTGGTTTAATCGACAAATTGTTGGTTAAGAAGAGAGTCCAACTTAGAGGGTTGGAGTCAATCAAGGAAGAAGTGAAACAACATCTGAGTCCTTATAGTAGTGCAGAAAAATTTGTAAATAAATCAAAAGAATTAAAATGTAAATTGGAAAAAGAAGAATTAATAATCAGGAATAGAAAAGTTAGAAAGTTACAGAGGGATAATAATGACTACTCCAAGGATAGAGTCTTTAAATGGCAGTACCTGGAGGAGAATGATATCCCTTACCCTGAGAATCCTTTCCCTCGGGTTAAAGAACAACCCACTACTAGGCCCAAAAGGGAAGAGACACTAAGATCCCCTATGATATCTCAATTACAACGAAAAAGACCTAATGACCATCCTGTTTATAGCCCTTTTAGACGTGAAAGGAAGGGAAATGAAACAAGTTGGGATCCCCAGCACATCAGGAATACTAGTTGGCGGAAAAGGGCGCCGTCCTGGCGGAATAATAATAGATCTGAGATTAGGAGAAGGGAGGACCCCTATCTAAGAAGAGGGTTAGAATTGGTGGAAGTAGAGGGTGTCTGTACCAGTTCCCCTTTTCAGAAAGCCCCATGAAGACCCTACAACCCCCAAGAGTTCGGTCCCCAGAGGGACAAGTGGAAACATGGGGAAACTCCACTGGATGAGGCCTACCAGAAAAAGAAAAGAATGGGAAGGAGAGGAAGAAGGGGAGGTACCCGACATAAGAAGGCCTCGACAGTATTAGGCCAAGGAATATTTAATTTGAGCATGATCCAATTATCCCACAACGAGCTAAAGTTATTAGACCAAGGCCTAAAATATGCCCCCTTAACCAATATGGATAGATTTGGGGTCCACATTGATTTTATTGATTGAATATAAAAAAATTATTTCTTGCGAAAGAGAGAGAACCTCTGGGACAAGATGTTACCACACCAGCTCCTTTAACACTAAACCAAGGAGAACCCGAGGGGAATCCAACAGTCTGTTATAAACACACCAGTCTCAAAAACCGATCAGTCTTTAATCCTTTGATAACTTCGAACGCACAGTTAGATGTTTTTAAAAGATCAGTTATACGCGATTTGAAAAAAATTCCCATTAATAATAGAAAGAATATATATCCTGAATCAAGAGTGATAAAGGATCTTGAAGAAAAACATGATATTATAATTAAGCCCGCCGACAAAGGCGGTGGGCTAGTAATACTTGATAAACAGGATTATATTAATGAGCTATCTAGACTAGTATCAGACGAGGAGACGTACAAAAAATTAGAAGGTGATCCCACTACTGAATATCAAAAAGCTCTATTAGAATTACTAAAAGAAGGGTAAGCTCAGGGAATCTTGAATAAGAAAGAGTTTGAATATTTGAACATCACTACACCCAGGATCCCAACCATTTATCAGTTACCTAAGGTACACAAAAATCCAATTAAACCGCCGGGCCGCCCAATTGTTAGTGGGATAAACTATAAATATAGATAACTTTCTTCAACCCCTAGTGGTTTCATTGCCGGCCTACTTACGAGACTCAGGACAAGTGCTTGATCTCTGTGAATCACAATTACTTTCAGATGAATGTTTATTAGGGACAACAGATGTAGCATCACTGTACACTGTTATACCACATGATCTAGGTGTACGGGCTGTCCGACATTTTTTGGAGCTCCAGTCAGGTCTCCCTCAGAAACAAATTGACTTGTTGATAGATTGTTTAGTTTTTTCGTTAGATCACAATTACTTTTGGTGTGGTGAAGAGTTCTATTTACAAATTAGGGGAGTAGCCATGGGGGCGAAATTTGCCCCCCGTATGGCAAATGTATTTGTAGGCCTGTGGGAAGCACAATTTATCTTTGGAAGGACATGGCCTTCGTTAAAGGCCTGGCGTCATTATATAGACGACGTGTTGATTATATGGGACGGCGTGAGAGACACATTAGAAGGTTTCCTTATGCAGGTCAACCAAAATTTGTTTAATTTAGAGTTTCTGTCATAGGACAAGGAACTAGTCCAGAGCAGGTGACTGGAGGATTTCTCGGGTGAGGTGCTGGAAATCGTGGGCGAAGGTGTTTGGGAGATGGGTTTCCCTCCTATCATCCAGGTACCTATATATATTAGTACCTATGCTGTAGTTAGCTGTTGGTGGGCCAATACACCAGACACATCATAGTTCTCACATGTCTTTATGTTTTCTTTATGTGTGCACTAGCCTTTGATTTGAGTCCTGTGCATGGTATCTCAGACAAGAGGAATCAGCATGATGGATTACAGAAACAAGTGAAGTGGATGGGTGCAGATGAAGCCCCTTATGATGGGGAGAAACTAGTTCACCGCTACCACACAGTCACTATATTATTAGCATACAGCTACTAGATATGAGTATTTACTTGAACTGAATAACCTGTATATGTTTGAAATATTATTGGTCTGGGTCAATACCAGCGACAATATTTGCTTTCAATACTTTGTACACGAATATTGCTAGCCTTTGTATTAAGAAAGTGTTTTATGCACAAACTTGGTAACTATAACAATTGGAGGTATTCTCTGTTGGATTATAGACAAGAAGGGCCCATGTGTGGCCATGAGCATAATATCCTGCAAAATATATCATGTCAATTTTAAATTGTAACAATCAATAAAGTAATTTGTAATTTTATATATATATAGGCACTGATTGTGTTTTTGGGGCGGGGTCACCCTGGAAGTTCTCCACTAATTACCGGGTCGGTTCATACCCGGTCATCCTTTCCTGTTTGCAATCTCTCATAAGGAGAACCAAGGGTGTACCAGCCTTACCAACTTTGATCAGGGCAGACAAAGTTTTGGTACATGTGATTTGTTACTGATGTGTAATGATAGGGTCAGTGTTCTGGACAACGTGGAGCAGTGTCGCATCTGGGGACCAGTTCCGTGGTTGGGGCACTGTTGCCGGGGTCATAGAATGTTTGTTGTGTCGCAGTTAACCTGCAGAATGAACCTGGGGTTCGAACCCCGTATCATCTGACCCTCATGTTCAATATAAATGATTAAATATCCCACTCTTAGTGTGTGGGATTTTCAGTAGCAGACCAAGGGGGATTCTATCTGGCTGTGCACTGTGTATATTGTTGTGTTTTTTTTTTGTTTTTTTTAATTTATTTATTTATTTATTTTTTTTCTCTCTCTCTCTCTCTTTTCTTTTCTCAAACATGACCGAACTATGCCAGGATAAATGGGATGCTATGATCCAGGGCTTGACGTCCAGTCGCCTCACAAATAAAAGTCAAATAGAACAACATGAGTCCACTAATGCTATATTCAATGCACTCCATGCATCCCTACTCAAAAAATCGAAGGTGTGGTGGGACACACAATTCCTGCAGGAATACATAGACAAGCGTGTTGCCCCTAGGGGATTACGCTTACGTGTTTTTCCCCAGATAGGATATATAACGGAGGATTTCAAACAGAAATGGGAGGGGGCGCTACAGGAGTGCTCAATGACTCTAATGACATTACTGATAGACCAACATAATAAACACTTAAAGATTTTAGACGATCAGATTAAGAAATTGGTAGAGGACTTAAGCTCATATAAAAGAGATGACTATTTCACCAAAAGGGATAACAGCATAAGAGTGTCTATTGAGAAGTTAAATAAGGAATTGATAGAGTTAAAGGAGCATAAACTCCAAAGGGATTCCTTGACGTACAAGCAATCTAAAGCCTATTTGTGGCCAGGTACCGATAACAGGCCGAACAGACGCGATTTTCCACCACGATATTTTTCTTCTTCTGACTCCTCTTCCTCGAGAGAGAGGTCAGCCCGTAGACCTAGGGAAGGCCATAAACCCTCTTGGGGTGCAGGATCAAACTATGATAAGGGCCATGTGAGGGGAGAACAAGACTATAACCGAGGGGAGGTTATGACCCGCTCAAAGGTGAAAAGGTTCCAAAGTGACCTCAGGGTGGGGGAGGGGAGTAGTCAGAATAGATCTAGAAATGGCCAAGATTTTTTAGGCAACTCAGGAACCGTCGACGAAATGTTAGAAGACGCCAGCACAAAAAAATGACTTCTTTAGACAAGACCGTTTGTCAAGAGGCCAATAAACAAGTCAAAATCCATAAAGTCCCAGAAGAGGTGAATATCATCAACCTCTCTAAGACGGTTTTAACACCTCAACAGCAGGAAGTCCTCTCATTAGGGCTAAATTTCTGTCCCGCACAACAGACGGACACTTTTGAGGTCATTAAGGACCTACATTTGTTCGCTAGAAAAATTCTTTGTAGGCAATTGTATGAGAAGAAAGATTCAGACTTAGAACAATCCCCGCCTCTACAAATATCTGAGAGTGAGCTAGAAATTGACTTATTAGCTTTAGCAGACGAGGCTACAGGTATTTCCCCTATGATATCTCTTAAGGACATACCGTTGAGAAAGCCGTCCAGCTTCTATCCCCCACTCAATACCAATGCATCGGTACAAACCTTCGTCAATGTTGTAACGGAGGCAGTGGAGAACCTTACTCACAAATCAAATTCAAATCTTTCTAAATCCCATCTACAGGCATTGAAGGAACTGGAGAAACTTGATGGTTTGACGATCAAGCCTGCCGACAAAGGGGGAAACATAGTCATTATGGAAAACTCCCTTTACGAACAGATGTGTTTGAAGATTTTGGAGAATCGGGACTGGTATGAGAGGGCCCCCATGTCCAGGCTCAGTCAAGCCTCGGAGGAATATCACTCGCTCGTCGAGGATGCGGTTGCACATCGAGTGATCGATGGACCGACTGGCGACTACTTGGGGGCCCCATGTCCGATGATTGCCACCTTTTATGCCTTACCTAAGGTACATAAATCGATGTCTGCCCCGCCGGGCAGGCCTATCGTATCGGGCATGGGGTCCCTCACGGATCGCGCCAGTCGGTTCATCGACCACCATTTACAACCCTTGGTACACCAGTTACCTTCTTTTTTGAAGGACACTGGCCACCTGCTCCGCATCCTCGACGGGCTGACTGCGCCTCCGGGCACTTTTCTGGTGGGCCTGGACGTGGAGGCCCTCTATTCCAGCATCCCCCATACGCAGGGCTTATCGGCGATCAGGTTCTTTCTCAATGAACTTGATCTAAGCCAACATAATTTGAACATCTTTATTCTACGTCTGCTGGAATTCGTCCTCACCCACAATTTCTTTCTCTTCAACGGCTCACTTTACCATCAGGTACAGGGGACTGCGATGGGGACCACATGTGCCCCATCGTATGCAAACCTGTACCTGGGCCGTTGGGAGAGAGGGTTGTGGGGTGAGGACGAATTAGAGATGTACCTGTGCCACATTTTGTTGTGGCACAGGTACATCGATGATATTTTTATTTTATGGTCCGGATCTGGGCAGCTATTGGAGGATTTTATTCGTATCCTTAATTGTAATAGTTTGAATTTGAAATTCACTCACGAGGTCAGTACATGCAAAATTAACTTTCTGGATCTCACGATCTCTATAGACCCTCAGGGCCAGATAAATTCGAGCTTTTATCGTAAAGCATCGGCTGCTAATACGATCTTACGGGCATCGAGTGCCCATCCGCAGCATTTGCTTCGTAGTATCCCCTATGGGGAATATCTACGGGCACGTAGGAATTGCACACAAGACAGTGAATTTAAGGCAGCAGCCGACGGAATAAGAGATAGGCTCTTATTGAGAGGCTATACAAAGAAAGTCCTATCCAAGGCATACACAAAGGCCATGCAGAGGTCACGATCAGAGATCCTTTATAAACCAAATGTGAAAGGGAAGGAGAGACCGTTAGCAATGTCACTAACGTACTCAGTACATCACAATCAAATTAGAAACATCTTCAGGCGACATTGGCACATTTTGGCCAAGGATGATTCCCTTAAAGATATCATCCCGACACAACCAGCACTTATTTTTAGACGTGCTAAAAGTCTTCGGGATAAGCTTGTTTCAAGCCATTATGCCTCAAAAAAGAGTGAGAAATGTTGTAAAATTCCTGGGACATACCAGTGCCAAAAGAGATGCAGCTGTTGTAAATTTATGCAAACTGGGAAGACTATCAACATTCCGGGCCATGACTCTCTATTGGCCCGTCATTTCGTAAATTGTGATACTCCCCATGTCATATATATATTGACCTGTCCCTGTGGATCGTTTTATATAGGAAAGACCAATAGACCATTAAAGAAAAGGGTGTACGAACATCAGTATGCCATACGTACAGCAAATATTAAAACTCCAGTAGGCCGTCACTTCATTAGATACCATAACCAGGAGACAACTGGTCTACGAGTACAAGGCTTAGACCGTATTCATCCCCACCCGAGAGGGGGAGATATTGAGAAGGTTACATTACAACGAGAGACACGGTGGATTAGCCAAACCAAAGCATATGTGAGCCCAGGGCTTAATGAAAACATAAGTTTTGCTCCCTTTTTGGGGTAATATACCTGTCTCCTTTTCCCCTTTCCCCTTCTTTTTTTTTTTTTTTTTTTTTTTTTTTTTGTTCGTTAGTTTGTTTGTTTGTTTGTCTGTTTGATTGTTTGTTAGCTGTGTCCACTATGATGTGTTCTGATGTTAGGGCTTGGTCATACCCCAAGGGAACTTTTGGTTGCCGTCTTTTGGCAGCATGCTACTTACTTAGGGACTTGGAAGTTGGAACTTCCATACTTACATTGTGATGTGTTGGGTTGTGGCATCATGCACGGGGAGTGCTTCTTTGTGGTGGCAGGACCATGCATGGAGGTGGAGGACGATGTGGGGTTGGCAGCCCAGCGCCGGGTTGCTTGGCCATGTGGTCGGGACGGGCGATTTGTGGGCAGGAGATGGATTGATCATGCCGGGGACGCTGCGGTGGGGGATGGGGGGGGGGGGGGGGAGGAGACCTCCGCCATCATGGCGGATGGCTGCGCCTTTTCGCCTGCCACTGGCTGGCAGGGCGCAGGTGTTGGCGCAGCCGTGAGGGGGGCGTGGCGTTTGTGCGCCCGCCTCCCTCAGCTGCGCATGTGTCTTTCCTCCCCCCCCCCCCCCCACTGCCCTCACTTCCTGGCCTCCAGCCCCGTCATAGCTATGCGGCGGGCGGAGGCTGGATGCGCGCCTTCCGGCTGCAGCACGTGTTCAGTCACGTGCGGCGTAGTGACGCCATAAGAGGAGGACCAGGGGGCTGAATACACACCTCCCGGGACCCAGCACGTGTTTATACACGAGCGGCGCATGGACGCCATCAGAGGCGGTTGAGGAGTGGACTGGCGACGGAGGGCAATATCGGTCCCGCTTTCTACGTCACTGTGTCTTCTGAGGAGAGAGACGGAGTGGCAATTGATAGCGGGCAGCAATGCGGCAGCGGTCTTTCAGGGGCGGTTAGGAGATGAGCAGCCTGTCCTCTCAAGCGTAGCCACCACATATATAAGTAAGTACACTGCTTGGCTTTGTAGTAAGTAGCATGATTAGACCACAGCGTGGTGTAGGGGTTCTATAGTGATATTGGTATGTATTCTGTCATAGGACAAGGAACTAGTCCAGAGCAGGTGACTGGAGGATTTCTCGGGTGAGGTGCTGGAAATCGTGGGCGAAGGTGTTTGGGAGATGGGTTTCCCTCCTATCATCCAGGTACCTATATATATTAGTACCTATGCTGTAGTTAGCTGTTGGTGGGCCAATACACCAGACACATCATAGTTCTCACATGTCTTTATGTTTTCTTTATGTGTGCACTAGCCTTTGATTTGAGTCCTGTGCATGGTATCTCAGACAAGAGGAATCAGCATGATGGATTACAGAAACAAGTGAAGTGGATGGGTGCAGATGAAGCCCCTTATGATGGGGAGAAACTAGTTCACCGCTACCACACAGTCACTATATTATTAGCATACAGCTACTAGATATGAGTATTTACTTGAACTGAATAACCTGTATATGTTTGAAATATTATTGGTCTGGGTCAATACCAGCGACAATATTTGCTTTCAATACTTTGTACACGAATATTGCTAGCCTTTGTATTAAGAAAGTGTTTTATGCACAAACTTGGTAACTATAACAATTGGAGGTATTCTCTGTTGGATTATAGACAAGAAGGGCCCATGTGTGGCCATGAGCATAATATCCTGCAAAATATATCATGTCAATTTTAAATTGTAACAATCAATAAAGTAATTTGTAATTTTATATATATATAGGCACTGATTGTGTTTTTGGGGCGGGGTCACCCTGGAAGTTCTCCACTAATTACCGGGTCGGTTCATACCCGGTCATCCTTTCCTGTTAATTTAGAGTTTACAGCAGAAATTGATCCTTTACAGGTTCACTTCCTAGATCTTACAATCAAAAGAGAGGGACCTAAGTTGATAACATTGACCTATTTTAAGTCAACAGATAGGAATGGATACGTACCCCAAGGGAGTTGTCATCATCCCAATTGGCTTGGAGCCATACCCAGGGGCCAATTTCTTAGGCTTAAACGTAACTGCAGTAAAATGACAGATTTTGATAAACAATCCAAACAGCTGTCTGAAAGATTTATAGAAAAAGGATATCCTGTAGATGCCATTAAACAGCAGTTAGAAATAGTAAGGGAAATGGATAGACCCACACTCCTAAAGTCCCAGGGACAAAAAACAGCAGGGAAGCAACATAGTGAATATGCCTTTCTGACCGGCTTTAATGTACAACATCGAAAAATCCAAGGGGTCCTTAAAAAGCATTGGCACCTTTTACAAGATGACCCGATTTTAGGACCTACCATTCCTAGGAATCCTGTTCTTATCTTTAGGAGGGCATCTAGCCTCCGAGATAGGTTTGTTAGGAGTTATGTCGATCCCCCGAAAAGGACCCCTATGGGAGATAACTCCTTGAAAGGTTTTTTCCGTTGCGGCTCCTGTTGTGGGTGTAAGATGAGCCAAAAACTGAAAAAATCAATAAGTGAACTTCAAGTTGAAGGTCTTCAGAGATCTATTACAATCAAGAAACTGATTAGTTGCAACACTAAACATGTTGTATATCTGATATGGTGTCCCTGTAACCTCTTTTATGTAGGTAGAACTGCCCATCTTCTTAAAATAAGAATATGTGAACATGTCTACAACATAAAAAGAGGGTATGAGGCCCATAATCTTTCAAATCATTTAAAAAAATTCCATGCCTCCGATCCAGGCCAGATGAGCTTTATAGGGATTGATAAAATTGAAGCACATTGGCGGGGAACAAATTTGGTAAGGGAGTTGTCACAACGGGAGAGTCGTTGGATATTCAATCTAAACACCCTAGTCCCCAATGGTTTGAATGTAGAATTCGACTTAAATTGCTTTATAGATAGCTCATGATAAGCTTTGACACGGTGGCTGTTGTAGTATTGATGTATTCTATGAATGCTATTTCTTTCTTGATTTTTATTTTGGAATTTAATTTGTATCTTGTGTCTTCATTATGTGTAAATGGTCTCTCACCCATACAGTTATCCAAGGAGGCTTTTTTATATCTTTGACACTTTGCTTAGAGAATTTGGGACAAGGTCTAAATAAATGGGTAGACTACATTCACTTATATTAATTAATTCTTTTTTTTAGAGTAGATTCAACTGACTATAAGGATGGAGGGTTCTCTTTTAATAAGAATTACCCAGAAGGATCATCTTAATAATAGCTGGACTAGACCCCTCTATATAATTTTTTTTATATTTGCTATATATAATAATTCACCATTGTTCACTTTATTAGGTGGTATAATCACTTTAACTGGGTGGCAATCACAGAGTTATAATCATGTTAACTGGATAACAATGACAGGTCCCCCTTTTAATTTAGCAAATTTCAGTACACTTACCACTATATTAACTATGCACACTTTTTTTTATAGTATTTATTCACATAGATATAAAATGTAGTTTACTTTAGGTATATATAGTTGTCTATGTGGAGCGCTCCTTTAATATGGAGCGTCTCGAAGATCACTTCTTATATTCTTTGTCCATAATGCACTATGTAGCACTTGGTGCTTAATTTCTTCCTGCGTTTCATAAGTTGAAACGCATTGCATGTTGGCATTTCCGGGTTAACACAGGTGGATAGCCTGGTGCGCTCCATGGGTTGGAGCGCGCGGGGTGACAGTTCCGTATCACGTGGTGACGCTGTGACGTAATTTCTAGTGTTGGGTTCTACACGCTTTCTAATTGGCGGAGGAGGGCTTGATGCACTTTTGGCTTTATGCGTTTCACAGTGCGGGAGCACTTGGATGCGGTTTCCTGTATAGGGGAAGATCGTTCGGCCCTTATGCGTTCCACAGTCCGGGAGCGCTTTTGAATCACTTACGGTTTGAGATAAAGACCTCTGCATGTGTTTACATACAGGTTAGTTTATTTATTGGAATTAAAAAAGTATGATTCCTTCTTAATGGCTTTTACAATACGCCTGGGTGAAAACCAAATAGGAATCATTGCGTATTAGATATATGAATATTTTATGGCTCTATCACTTCCGGGTCCCGCAGCTGTATCTGGCTGCCCGTTTAACTGATAGGATTGCTATAAATGGAGTAGGATTTTTGGGCTGATTATCCTAGTTTAAGCCCCCTGAGGGTGAAACGCGTTGGAGGAGTCAGCTTTTAAACTTGGATTAGAATACACGCTGCCTTGGATACCTGTGTGGTGAGAACTACCATGGAAAATGGAGCTGTATTTTAACTCTGCTTACTTTTAACGATTGTTTGTGAGTGCATTTTTTATTAAAAATCATCATTTATTTTTAGACATATTGCACTATATCTTGTTTTTATTTTTATATGGCCCTGTACTCTGAATCTTGATTGTGGAGCCCATGCTAAGTACAAAGCTCGGGAATAAGAGGGGGTTGCTTTTCCCTGATAACTATATGCTCTAAATTCAATCTGTTGGAAACATTTCTTCTGGGAGTGAGTTGGAGTGAATATGGTGGAGACCAGGATACAATCCGATTGATCACATCTGTGTTTGCCTATTGATATTGGCTGTCCGGTAAGAGGCTTGCTTACTTGGTGGCGGATTGTTTAGACTAAGAGGAACACGCGTGGATTGATTTGCACCACTGTGGACTTTTCAATAGCTCTGTGTAAATTTGGATATATATAACTTGTAAATTTTGGTAGGAAGTGGAATCCTACATCTCACACGTCGAGCTGTACCTTTCTAAATCTTAACTTTATTTTTGAGCAGCGCGGTATTACACATTCATACATTGTATACTAAAGAATTGGTTGTTTTGTTCTGCATACCCCATTAGGTGCCGTTGTTTCCAACATTTAAACAGTTTTTTTTATTGTAGCACACGTATACTTGAGTGGTTTAGCTACTCAGGCGTGTGGGAGTGGGTTCTTTGTCATGGGATTGAGGGGGCTCCCAATGTGGGTTTGTATTCAATAACTCTGAGACTTTATGAAAAGGCCACTTACTTTATTAGCAGGACTTCAGGTACACTTAAATGTTCACAGCAGGTCATATAGTCATAATCCAATAGTTGTTCCATTAGCAGTTTCCATAGCACAGCATCACATCCAGGTGGACTCTTACAGGTGGTGGTTGCGCATCCTGGTCCCGTAGCAGGAGACTGAGGCCTTAGCTTCCTCCATCAGCACCTTGGGCTGAAAGGTTCACCTTTCCTGCTGTCACTTGTTAGGTATGAATGTGGCTCCTCTGCTCTCTTCTTCTCTTTGTTTGTACTGTCCTACCTCCCCTAACCTGCCTATATAGATTCCCATATGTTTCATAACTAAAGGGGTCCCTATATACCTTCTGTTGTTCAATACAATGCTTCTCACCACAACCAATGGCAGCACCTCTTTAATCTCTGTTTTCTGGGTTCTCCTCTTAACTGTTTGAAAAACCTCCAAAGCTATAATTCATTCCTTATCCAACAGTGCCATCATGTGGTGATGTATTGCAACTACAGGACTGATATCAAACATTACTCTAAAGACTCCTGAAAGTAGTCGTTAACCACTTTTCACTGGCCACTGGAAAAATGATGCACCTCACCTGTAAAAATGTCCCATCACTTGTGCAGGCAATTTTTTATGGAAAATTAGAACTAATACTTTTCATTGCGCATTTTTGTGCATTAGGCCTTCCGCTGCCAGCCTACCTAGACGCTTTGTCACCCTCCTGTTGCCAGACCATATATGTTTAACTGTGATTGGCGGGGATTTCCAGGAAAATTCCATATTATTCTTTAGTATGAAATGTCTTGTTTGTAATCTTTTCAGTGTTTAATTTTTGGGTGAAATCTGTTAAAAAATATACGTTTTAAACCATATTGTGTGTAAAAGCCCATTCCTCCTAAATACAATGGTATCACCTATGTATCAGTATACACCCGTTCCTGCCCAGGAAAGGCTAAAATGTGTGTTTTTTTAGATTTTTAAATGAATTACACCTAATATCTGCACTATCAATGGTTAAAACCCTTATAAATTAAAAAAAAAAATGCATGGGCTCCCCCTATCGAAGTAAAACCAACCCAGGCACCAGCAGGGGGGGGGGGCTGTAAACCAGATACAAACATGCATAACCCACAAGGGCCGCAGGCTCTTCTGCACCTCCATGGGCTTTGTGGATGTAGGTAATGGGGCAGGAGGCTATGGCAAGTCACCCGCTTGCCACAGGTCATTTGCCAGCCCCTCCTACACTGGTATAGGATTCTCAAGGACCCCTTTACCAGTTCACAAAATGTAAAAAACACACACACAGATACAGGAAAAAAGTATTTTAAATTTTTTTTTTCTATTTACCTTCACTGCTCTGACAGCCGGAAGTGATCGGAGGAAGCCTGGTGCAGCGGAAGGGAATAAGAATCCCCTGCCCATGCTTCTGCTGATCTCGCTGGCTTCTGCTCACTTCCGCTGCTGAGAGGGACCTTTTATACTGGCTGAGATAGATGATGTCATCTAACTCCTAGTATAAAACGCCCCTCCCTCCCTGTGGTGGCTAGCTGCTGACAGAAGCTGACGCTTGGGGCAGGGAATGGGCATTCTCTGCATTGCTGACAGGAGGGGGAAACCCACGGCAATGGATCCCAGACTGAAACTTTTTTTTGTGGTGCAACTGGTGGGAAAATGCCAAACACATAGAATTCACATGCTTGGCAGGTAATGGTAAGAAAAGCAAGCATGTAGATTCTATGTGCTTAGTGCTTAAAGGGTTAAAATTAAAAAGCTCACCAAGATGCTGGTGGCAACTCACACCCAAATGTGGACCCAGAATTGAAATGGCTTAATATTTAGTATGACCCCCACTGTGTTATGCCAAGTTCTCTCTATGGGGGCACCCAGGGCAAGACTAATGGTGTCCATGGTACGGAGCAGTAATTTAAGCCCCCACCATCACACCTTCTACAACATACTATTCAAGTCCCCCACTGTCTCATGAACATCAGGTCTCAGTGCAGAAGGTGTATTTATCATGTTAAAAATCCAGTTGCCTGAAAACTCACCTTCTTTTCTGGTCCAGTGGCACATGTGGCACATCATCTGCATCCCCACTATCCCTTTAGCAGGGCGCGTGTACAGGTATTCGTGAATGACCAATGTGGCCATGCTCCCTGTTAGAGGGTAGTGGGGGATGTGGTCATCAGCTTGCTTGCATATGCTCACTTAGATGAAGGAGCGGAAGTGGATCGAGCACGCTGACTGGATGAGAGGCCGCACAGGTGCCGTAGGACTGAGGAAGGGAAAGTCAGATTAGGCGACCTGGGGTTTCACACATTGGGGCACACCTGATTGGGGTGCCCGAGTGGGTAAGGACCAAAACCCAAAATCTGGGGGTTTTGTTCTACTTTAACCCTTTGTATCAGCCTACCTAGAATTTTTTTTACCCTCTGCTGCCAGACAATTTGTCTGCATTTTAAACTATATAAGTTTAACTCTGAATTTTTGCAGGAATTTCCAGGGATTTCTAGGAATATTATATATTGTTTTTCCTCCAATCCATTCCAGACCATCCTATTCATTACGATTGGGTAACCTCTCTAGACCGAAGGGCGTGAATGCAAGACAAAGGCGTGGCTCCGCCTTCCGGCCTATATCCTTCCGCCTGACTTCCTACATTCCAGTTTCTTTCTTGCAGTTGGACTGACTGCAGGGCTCTATCTGGACTCCTCTCCCATTTACTTTTTTGTTTCTAAGATTATACCTTGGAAGTGGGGGCAAGACCCTGCCTGTCTTCCTAGGTCCCTTATGCTCCTCTGATCTGGATGGACCCACTATGCCTCTTCCTGGGGCACTTTTGAGTGCCTTGGCACCCTGGCTGAAGGCTTTCAATGAAAAGCAAAAGCAGCCACAGGTTTTTTTCTGGTGAGCCTGATCGAGAGTGACCAAGGGAATTATTTCCCTCTTTTATTGCCCTTTTTGCTCTTTCCCATGTGTTTCTGTGTTTTAGTGGTTGTAACGAGGAGTGGAGCTAAGGCGGCAGCGAGGAAAAGTTATGTTCTCAGTCCGTCGCCATGGAAAGATTTTTGGCTTGACAAAGTTCAGAGTACCGGACGCAGAGCGGTTCCTCACTCCACCTCTGTGGAAAGATTTTTGGCTTAGCAAAGTTCCGAGTACAGCAGCAATCTCTGGTTCTTTTCAGCGGCACTGTGCATTTCCTCTTTCTGCCTCTGTGGAAAGATTTTTGGCCTAGTGAAGTATCTAGCACCGCTTGGATCTTCTGATCTTTTCAGCGGCACTGTGCGTTTCCTCTTTCCGCCTCTGTGAAAAGATTTTGGCTTAGTAAAGTATCTAGCACCGCTGAGATCTCTGGTTCTTTTCAGCAGCACTGTGAGTTTCCTCTTCCCGCCTCTGTGGAAAGATTTTCGGCTTAGTGAAGTATCTAGCATCGCTGAGATCTCCGGTTCTTTTCAGCGGCACTGTGCTTTTCCTCTTTCTGCCTCTGTGGAAAGATTTTCGGCTTAGTGAAGTATCTAGCACCGCTGAGATCTCCGGTTCTTTTCAGCGGCACTGTGCTTTTCCTCTTTCTGCCTATGTGGAAAGATTTCGGCTTAGTGAAGTAGCTAGCACAGCTGAGATCTCCGGTTCTTTTCAGCAGCACTGTGTATTTCCTCTTCCCGCCTCTGTGGAAAGATTTTCAGCTTAGTGAAGTAGCTAGCACTGCTCAGATCTCTGGTTTTTTTCAGCAGCACTGTGCATTTCTCTGTCCACCTATGTGGAAAGATTTTCGGCTTAGCGTAGCAGCTAGCACTGCCGAGATCTTCGGTTCTTTTCAGCGGCACAAAACGGTTCCTCAGGCCGGAGACCCTGGAAGATTTTCGGCTTAGCAAAGTAGCTAGGATCGCCAATAATCTCTGGTCCTTCTGAGCGGTACAGCGCAGTTTCTCAGGCCAGGGACGCTGGAAGATTTTCGGCTTAGCAAGGTCACTGACTCCGCTGAAGCGGCCGGTTCTCCTCCGCGACGTGGCACATTTTACTTGTCGACTCCGCTTAAACATTTTCGGCCAGGTAAAGTGCCTTGCACCGCCGAGATCGCAATTTCCCCTTTGGCATGGCAAATTTCTGGGGTAGTTGGCCAACAAAAGGGCTGCTCTGAGCTACTGCATGGCCACCCTCAAGTGGACTTAAACATTTTTGTAGGTCATTTTGTTTGTTTTATTTTATTGTTTAATTCTATATTCTTATAGATTGGGAATGGGCATAATAGTAATATATAAACATAATGTAATATATAATTATATAGTGGTTTATCCCTCAGAGGACTTGCAGTAGTCTTGCGACTGTTGAGAACTGTTGTATACTTGGTCAGATCCCCAGGGATGAAGACTAGTATTATTTTTCACCATGACGGAGGCATCTGGGGTAGTCGGATCTGTTCTTATCAGATTTACCCCATGTCCAGTAAGCATGCAGTGGCATTGGACAAGGATAGCACGGGGTGCAGGAATAAACTACAGTTGTAGTGGATAGGGAAGACAGTTGTCCTTCCTGCAAAGGTTCTGACCAGTCGCTGTTGCCCTCTGAGCCTTAAAGCCCTTTTGGCAGTCTTCCAGTTGAAGAGGATTTATGTGGCTGTCATACTCTCCCAGATGGGGAGGATTCATCCAGTAGGGACTCAGATTTAGAGTCTCCTACACAAGGAGGAGCTCAGATAAGGAGAAGATGGATGGTTGATTACTCCGTTTTAGAGGATTTTTGCTGTGCATAAGCATTGATTTAATCTGATGGCAGACGTCAATTGTCTTACGTACCATTTCCTTTCAACTGGTGAGGTTCCAGATGATTGGAGAATGGCCAATGTCGTACCAATCCATAAAAAGGGGAGTAGAGAGGAAGCCAGTAATTACAGGCCAGTTAGTTTAACATCTATAGTTGTCAAATTAATGGAAACACTCTTAAAAAAACAGATAATTTCCCATCTAAAAATTAATGACCTATTGGACCCAAAACAGCACGGCTTTACTGAGGGCAGATCATGTCAGACCAATCTTATTGATTTCTTTGACAATGTCACTAAAGTGTTAGATGAAGGTGGTGCTGTGGATATCGCCTATCTGGATTTTAGCAAAGCCTTTGACACTGTACCACATAAGGAGCTCATAGATAAGTTATTGAAGGTAGGACTCAATCCCTGGATAGTTCAGTTGATTTCCAGTTGGCTGAGGGATCGGTATCAGAGCGTTGTTGTAAATGGTGTGCAATCTGAACAAAGGCGAGTTACAAGTGGTGTGCCGCAAGGCTCTGTCCTGGGCCCCATTCTTTTTAATATATTTGTAAGTGACATAGGAGAAGGCTTGGTAGGAAAAGTTTGTCTGTTTGCTGATGATACAAAGGTTAGTAAAAGGGTGGATATTCCTGGAGGTGTCAGCAACATGCAAAATGATTTAGCTTTACTGGATAGATGGTCAAAACTGTGGAAACTAGAGTTTAATGTCTCTAAATGTAAAATCATGCACTTGGGTAGAAGTACCGTATGGGCAGTACGGTGTTAGCCAGGACCTCGGAGGAGAGAGATTTAGGGGTACTGATTACTGATAGCTGCAAGATGATTGGACAGTGCAGCCAGGCAGTGGGGAAAGCAAGCAGGATGCTGGGCTGCATAGCTCGAGGCATCACCAGTAGGAAGTGGGAGGTTGTGATCCAGCTGTATAGAGCCCTGGTGAGGCCACAGCTAGAATACTGTGTGCAGTTCTGGAGACCTTACCTGCAAAAAGACATTATTCAAATAGAACGTGTCCAAAGGCGGGCAACGAAAATGGTGGAAGGACTTAAACTTAAAACTTCAGGAGAGACATAAAGAACTTAATTTGTACAGCCTGGAGGAAAGAAGGGAGAGGGGGGACATGATTAAGACCTTTAAATATGTGACAGGATTGAATAGGGTTCAAGAGGGAAATGTGTTTAAGAAGAAGCTTAACGATAGAACAAGGGGGCACAACCTGAAGCTAGTCGGGGGAAAGATCAGAAGCAATGTTAGAAAATATTATTTTACAGAGAGAGTAGTAGATGCTTGGAACAAACTTCCAGCAGAGGTAGTTGAAAAATCAACAGTCACTGAATTTAAACATGCCTGGGATAAGCACACATCTATCCTAAGATAAAGAGTACATACAATATACACATAAAGGCAGACTAGATGGACCATATGGTCTCCTTCTGCCGTCAACCTTCTATGTCTCTATGTTACTCCAGACGGGAGATTTTATAACCACAGTATATATATATATAAAGATGCGTAACTACATTGCGGTTGGTGGCCTACTTCTTCTGTTTTGTGGAGCTATCATCAGCAACAAGGGGTTGGCAGGTCTCATGTTTTCTCTAAAAGTTAAGAGTATACATATAACCTCTTACTTAGATGATCTGTTTATAGGGGCCCCATCAGTTAAGGGGCCCCAGAAGGATACCCAGGTTGTCTGATAGACATTACATATCTGTCTATCCAGTCAAATTCTTCTAGAGTTTCTGGGAATATCCTTTTACACGTCTCAGGCAGCAGCATTAGGAGCCCATATATTGCCTGAAAGACGCATTGGAGTTGGCAGCATTTTAGGAACTCATATTTTGCCTGAAAAACACATTGGAGTTGGCAGCAGCATAGGGAGCCCATATATTGCCTGAAAAACACATTGGAGTTGGAAGCAGCTTTAGGAGCCTATATATTGCCTGAAAGAGACTCTGGAGTTGGCAGCAGCATTAGGAACCCATATATTGCCTGAAAGACACACTGGAGTTGGCAGCAGCATTAGGAGCCCATATATTGCCTGAAAAACACACCCTGGAGTTGGCAGCAGTATTAGGAGCCCATATATTGCCTGAAATACACACCCTGGAGTTGGCAGCAGCATTAGGAGCCCATATATTGCCTGAAAGAGACTCTATAGTTGGCAGCAGCATTAGGAACCCATATATTGCCTGAAAGACACATTGCAGTTGGCAGCAACATGGGGAGACCATATATTGCCTGAAAAACACACCCTGGGGTTGGCAGCAGTATTAGGAGCCCATATATTGCCTGAAATACACACCCCGGAGTTGGCAGCAGCATTAGGAGCCCATATATTGCCTGAAAGAGACTCTGGAGTTGGCAGCAGCATTAGGAACCCATATATTGCCTGAAAGACACATTGCAGTTGGCAGCAACATGGGGAGACCATATATTACCTTAAATACACACCCTGTAGTTGGCAGCAGTATTAGGAGCCCATATATTGCCTGAAAAACATATTGGAGTTGGCAGCAGTATTAGGAGCTCATATATTGCCTGAAAAACACATTGGAGTTGGCAGCAGCTTTAGGAGCCCATATATTGCCTGAAAGACACACCTTGGAGTTGGCAGCACCATAAGGAGCCGATATATTGCCTGAAAGACACACCCAGGAGTTGGCAGTAGTATTAGGAGCCCATATATTGCCTGAAAGACACACCCTGGAGTTGGCAACAGCATGAAGAGAACATATACAGATTTTGGGCACATATATCTTATCCTAAGAATATTAATAAAAATTAAGATTAACGTTAAAGGATTTCCTCAATAATTACTTGTGGTCTGATGCTGAGGAATGTCTGTAACTGGAGAGCAGCGCCTTAAATCTGTTTTGCACTATCCATATTTCTTTAGTGTTGGTCTGGCACCATGATCAATCTACTCTGATGCATCAGGCATTGGTTGATCCATTTTCAAGCAGGCCAGTCTCTCAAAAAACATTTTTCGAGCGTACTGGAGTACATTGAATTGCCCTCATCAGAGCATCACATACGCACATCTAAGAGTTTTATCACTTTGTTCCTGTTAAAGTCTTCAGGACATAGTTACTACTTAGTGAAAGGACATAGAAAGTTACACACCTGCTGCTGTTATCGACAAAGCCTGTTTTAAGTGTAGTGTAGCGTTTTGTTCAACTCTTATATACACACTAAGTATGTCAGGCAGAGAAGTGCCAGGATGGGCACAGAGAAGTTGCAGTGGCCTAAATTCATCAAGCAGAGGTCCCAGCAGACTAGGGGTGAGTGGCAGCAGGAGTCTCAGTGAGAGGCCTGATCTCCCGGTGTCAGCTAGCGGTCGTGTCTCGACCAGCAACCCATCTGCCGTGATCGATTGGTTAACACGATCATCAACTTCATCATTAGTGACATCTGACACCCCCCAGTCAACTGTCGGTTATATCTTATGCTTTGGGTTCAGCTCCACTATTTAGTGAGGACGATCTGATAATCTGAAAATCAGCAGCTACTGCCCAGCCAAGAAGTGGAGGAGACACTCGCCGCTTCTTCCACTAGGCGGGCAAGTAGTTATGAGTAGAGTGGCGTGGGAGGTGGTGTTGCAAGCATTTTGGTTTCTTAAGCAGACACTATTGAGGAACCTGAGGAGGACATCAGTGAGTTTTAAGGGCACTTTTAAAGGCTTGGAGTGATGGAGAGTTATGGATTTAGCGGTCAGCATGGTGGCAGAAAGGGAAAGTATGGAGGCAAATGTGCTCAGTGTAGACCACTTGCTGCGTGGCAGGCTACCTTCCCAGGAGGTAGTGGAAGAGGGTCCCTGGAGTCATCGGCGGTGCAGTGAATTAGTGCGGACTGTTGTTAGGAAAATCAGCTACTCAGCGATGTGGCGGTTTTTAATCAAGCATCCGCAGGAGGTTAACATGGCTATATGAAAGATATGTAGGCAGAAGGCGATGTGTGGCCAGGGTCCCAATGTTGGCTCCACAGCCCTGCATCAACATTTGCAGTGTCACCATAAAGCGAACTGGGAGGGTTGGCTCCAAAGTGGTGGTCCAGCCTGCTGCATTACCCAGTGGCACGCCGCTCCCTGTTCCAGTCAGCCAA
This sequence comes from Gastrophryne carolinensis, assembly GCA_027917425.1. NCBI lineage: Eukaryota > Metazoa > Chordata > Amphibia > Anura > Microhylidae > Gastrophryne > Gastrophryne carolinensis. Next base: position 9,530,952 of record CM051240.1, on the reverse strand, counting down.
GGCTCCACCACCTCCTGTGTGTCATACCCATCCTCTGTTGCTCTAGATGCTCCTCCTCCTCTTAATCCGAGTCAATCATTCCTCCAGCAATCCATTGGCCAAGCCATGTCCAAGAGACAACAGTATGTGCCCACTCATCCAACGCGCAGAAGCTAAATGTGCTCCTGTCCAAGTTGCTGGTGCTGCAGTCCCTCCCTTTAGAGGTGGTGGACCTTTCAGAGAACTGATGGCTTGTGCCGAGCCGAGGTGGAGATTCCTAAGCTGTCATTTATTTGCGAAGAAGGCAGTACCAGGCCTGTTCAATTTTGTTGAACAGAAGGTGGGCCAGTCCTTGAGCCTGTCAGTGTGTACCAAAGTGCACGGCAGCGCCTACGTCTGGAGCTGTAACTACGGTCAGGGACAATACATATCCTTTAAGGCCCACTGGGTGATTGTGGTTGCTGCACAACCACAACTTGGACAGGTCCCACCGCTGTGGCCTCTACGCTCTTAGGCCGTTGTGCCTGTGACAGTGTACTTGTCTATTTTGGTTCATGGATGTGCACCTGTTTTTTGCACTTAGGCACTTTTTTCTGTGACACCATTGCTAATTGTCAATTACATATTAATTTTATCGTATTTGAACACATTTATAATAATAACATATCATAGCAACATAGTAACATATTAGTAACATAGTAACATATTAGTAACATAGTAACATATTAGTAACATAGTAACATAAAAAAAGGTTTTCTTTTTGTTAATTTTGTACATTTTTTTTATATTTTTTTTTTAATTCTTTATTTTTTGTGGGGGTATTTTTATTTATTTATTTTTTTCCAGTGCCCTTCCAGCCTACCATGTGTGCAGGACATGGCGGTTTCATGCTGTTCTTCACATGGTTTGCCTTGGCGCACGGTGTCACACATGGGAGGAACTGCTAAAAATCATTAATCAATAAATGAAATCATGGCTTACTCCATGAAAACTGCAAATGGGAACCATGGTGACTGACAATGGGAAGAAGATCTTGTCTGCGCTGCGACAATGAAGCCTGAGCCATGCGTCCTGCATTTTTGCGTCCTGCATTTTCTGAAGTCTTCCCACCATCTTCAAGACATCCTAACAACGGGAAGGAAACTTTGCATGCACTTCAGCCACTCTTACACCGCCAAGCACACCCTTCTTGAGCTACAGCCTCAGAACGGTATCCCCAAACATAGTCTGATTTGTGATGTTTCCACCCATTGGAATTCCACCCTCCATATGTTGGATCGACTATACAAACAGAGAAAAGCCATCACTGATTTCTTGATGATCCAAGCGGATGTGTAACTTCAATGTAAACCAGTGGCAGCTCATACATGACACCTGTCATTTGCTCAGGCCCTTTGAGGAAGCCAATTATTAGTCAGTCTCCAGGACCACGGGATGAACGATGTGATTCCACTGCTTCATGTACTACAACACATGTTGGAAACCATGGCTGGTCAGGGCACTGGAGACATGGCGCTTACATTTCACGGCCACATGAAGCCTGTGGGGACTGAAGTGGAGGAGGAGGAGGAGGGGCACAGCGAAGCACAGTTTAGGTTTGACAAAATGGCCATTTTATCTAGTCATCTGACAGGAGTGGAGGAGCAGGAGCAGCCAGTGGAGCTAGAGGGTTGTGGGGAAGGCGAGACAGAGGACCCAGACACACCGTGGCAGTATGCAGTGGAGATGGAGACAGGTAGTCCCTCCGAGTCACTTGCACAAATGCATGCTCACGTGCTTATGTAGTGACTGCAGAATTGTCTCCATTTGTCAGCGGGATGACTTCTGTCTCTCCACCTTATTGGACCCTCGCTACCGGCTCAAAATGGGGGCATTTTTTTACACCCCCCGGTGAAAGCCAAAGGTTGCTTAAATATTTATACTAGTATTTGGCATGCCCCCACTAGGCGAAAGGCAAAGTTTTCTTAAAAAGTGACTTTCTTTACAAAATGCACAATGTTAATAGACAAGTACTCTTGAAATATTTATGCTAGTATTTGGGATGCCCCCCAGGCGAAAGGAAAAGGTTGCTTAAAAAGTGACTTTCTTTACAAAATGCACAATGTTAATAGACAGGTACTCTTGAAATATTTATGCTAGTATTTGGGATGCTCCCCCGGTAAAAAAAGACAATGGTTACCTAAAAAGTGACTTTCTTTACAGAATGCAGCCAGTTAGCAGACAGGTACTCTTCAAATATTTATGCTAGTATTTGGGATGCCCCCCCGGCGAAAGGCAAAGGTTGCTTAAAAAGTGACTTTCTTTACAGAATGCACAATGTTAGACAGATACTCTTGAAATATTTATGCTAGTATTTGGGATGTCCTCCCGATGAAAGGCAAAGGTTGCCTAAAAAGTGACTTTCTTTACAAAATGCACAATGTTAATAGACAGGTACTCTTTAAATATTTATACTAGTATTTTGGATGCCCCCCGGCGAAAGGCAAAGGTTGCTTAAAAAGTGACTTTCTTTACAAAATGCACAATGTTAATAGACAGGTACTCTTCAAATATTTATACTAGTATTTGGGATGCCCCCCGGCGAAAGGCAATGGTTGCTTAAAAAGTGACTTTCCTTACAAAATGCACAATGTTAATAGACAGGTACTCTTCAAATATTTATACTAGTATTTGGGATGCCCCGTGGCGAAATGCAAAGGTTGCTTAAAAAGTGACTTTCCTTACAAAATGCACAATGTTAATAGACAGGTACTCTTCAAATATTTATACTAGTATTTGGGATGCCCCGTGGCGAAAGGCAAAGGTTGCTTAAAAAGTGACTTTCCTTACAAAATGCACAATGTTAATAGACAGGTACTCTTCAAATATTTATACTAGTATTTGGGATGCCCCATGGCGAAAGGCAAAGGTTGCTTAAAAAGTGACTTTCTTTACAAAATGCACAATGTTATTAGACATGTACTCTTGAAATATTTATGCTAGTATTTGGGATGCCCCCCCGGCGAAAGGCAAAGGTTGCTTAAAAAGTGACTTTCTTTACAAAATGCACAATGTTAATAGACAGGTACTCTTCAAATATTTATACTTTTATTTGGGATCCCCCCCCCCCCCCCCCCGGTAAAAGGCAAATGTTGCTTAAAAAGTGACTTGCTTTACAAAATGCACAATGTTTATAGACAGGTACTCTTGAAATATTTATGCTAGTATTTGGGATGCCCCCCCCCCCGGCGAAAGGATATGGTTGCCTAAAAAGTGACTTTCTTTACAGAATGCAACCAGTTAGCAGACAGGTACTATTCAAATATTTATGCTAGTCTTTGGGATGCCCCCCCCCCCCCCCCCCGGCAAAAGGCAAATGTTGCTTAAAAAGTGACTTTCTTTACAAAATGCACAATGTTAATAGACAGGTACTCTTCAAATATTAATGCTAGCACGCTTTTTAAAGAATGACACCAGGAAAAGGAAAAGCTAATTAGGCAGGTGTGGTAGTAACACTAAATAGGCTTGAAAGCTAATGCAAACACTTTAAACTTTCCCTGTCTTTCTCTGTCACTGTCACAGCCTCTCTCCTTCTCTATCTGTCCCTCACTCCTTCTGTTCTTTGTTCTATCTATCTCTTTCTCGCTGTATCTATCTATCTGTTTGCCTGTCTGTCTGTCTGTCCCTCGCTCTCTCCCTTTCTGATCTGCTCTAGCCGCTATACAGTGCCGAAATGAGCTTTCGCAAAATGGCCGCCACTTATATAGGCCTGTGACATCATCGGTAAGCCTTTCTGCTGATAGGTAGCATGTGATGCCTACCCAGGATTCCTTGCCCCATGGGACATGTCCTGACATGTGGATACACCATTTTAGATGGGCTGGATAGTAGTAAATGGAGTTTTAAGGAAGCAATTAGAACGATCGAGTCGCGGCGATATTCAGAACCGTTACGAGACAAATTTTTACTGAAATTCGCAATGAATTCGGGTTCGTCAGATTCGATTCGCTCATCTCTACAACAGGCCAGTCGATAGCTTGGGGCTAGGTACTGGGCCTCTTCAGATCAGCATGTTCTTCCTTCCAGTACAGTACTTCCAGTACCCGCTAGATGCTTGTCTAGCTGATTAGGGAAGTGTCATGGATGATCCAGGGACAATCCTGTCCGAGGGAGATCAGACTTCCTATAATATTCAGAAACTGAGTGCAATTCTATTTTCTCTGACATTGGACATTCCATCTGAGGGGCATCCCATCCGGATTCAGATAATCGGATGACGGTGGCATATTTCAACCACCAGAGGGGTACCAGTTACAGGAAAGCCCTCAGTGAAGTTTCCTTGTGCCGTGAAACAGGCTCCATGCATCTCTGCTGTACATTAACCTGGATTGGCCATTCATCTCAGCAGCTAGTCCCTGCATCAAGAGGAATGGTTCTCTGAGTTAGGGCTCTTTCAATCTCTATGCATGTACTGGGGATTCCAGTTATAGATCTCTTCTATCACGGCACAATATAGAGTTCCAAAGTTTGTGTTCTGTTCCAGGGATCCTCTAGCAATGCAACAGAGGCTCTGACTCTTCAGTGGTCAGCATTCTAGCTTCCTTTTGTATTCCCTCTGAGTCCACTCCTGGGTCGAGTATTAGAAGACTGAGCTCATGAGGGAGGGCCAACCATTCTGGTGGCTCCTCGGTGGCCAAGAACAAGCCAGTTTTTTACACAGAGGCCTCTAGGGCATCCCAACTCACGAGTTTTTGGCTTAACGGCCTGGTTATGAAACCTCCATTTGGTTTATGATTCAGGACAGGAAGAAGTCTTAATCAATGATCTATTGTAGAGTCTGGCGTGCGTTTATCCTTTGGTGAAAGTTCAGGGGGTTCTCTTGTAGAGTTTTTTTTCTGTCGCCAGAATTTTGGATGTTTTTTCCAGAAGAGTCTTGATGAAGGTCTTCAATTAAGTATGCTTTAAGGACAAATATCTGAACTTGTTTTTACAAGGAGTTGCTCATGTGCGGCCTCCTCGTAAGCCACTTCTGCCGGTTCCCCAGCTAAGACTACCATCAGTCGATGGATTAGACAGACAGTGGAAGAGCCTATTCTGCCAAGAGAAGGGAGCCCCTTTTTCAGATCACAGCCTATCGACTAGGGCCATTGGTGCTTCCTGGGCTTTTCAGCATCAGGCCTCGTTGGAACAGGTTGGTAAAGCTACCATCTGGTCTTCGGTTCATACAATTACCAAATTTTACAAGGTAGATGTTAGGGCCTCAGCTGGCGCTGTTTCTTGGTCGAAAAGTTCTTCAGGTGGTAGTGGAGTGAACTAACTGCTGTTCCGCATTGGGGATCCCATTGGGGGTCCTGCTGGGGGTACCTGTTGTTCCCGTTGGGGATCCCATCCATATATAGGCACTGCTTTTGGATGTCCTAATCGCAATAATTATGACGGCCTGGAATGGATTGGAAGAAAAAACACAATTCTGTGATGCTCACCTGTAGAATTGTTTTTACTGTTGAATCCATTCCAGTCCGTCCGGCCAGCCCTTTTGGGTTACAATCTATCCTTGATACCTTTTTATGGTGTTTTTTATAATAATACTTTGCATTGAAAATAATTCTAGGTTGATATATCCATATCTTGGATGCCTAGTCTTGTGGAATGATTAAAAAAAAAGAAATAGTACATATTTATAATTAGAGAGAGGAGTCTTTTTGTCTCCAACAGGCGAAATAGGTATGGCTCCCGGGCGGCTGGTTCTACTGCTTTTTAATTAACTGGAATGTAGGAAGTCAACCGGAAGGATATACGTTGGGAGGTGGAGCCACGCCTTTGTCTTGCAGTCACGCCTTTCGGTCTAGAGAGGTTACCCAATCGTAATGAATGGGACGGCCTGGAATGGATTCGACAGAAAAAACAATTACTACAGGTGAGTATCACAAGGTTGTGTTTTTTGCAGCAGGGTTTGTAACTTTTGCAGCGCTTTCTCAATATTTTGTGTGAAATATATTTTAAAAATGTTGTAGCATTTTATTTAAATAAAACTTTTAAGTATTTTCAAGAAAGACATATTTCTTGTAAGAGCCCAACTTCTCCCGGTTACAATGGTACCACATATGTATTTCCTGCCCAGGAGACTCCCCCAAACTGAAAACGGTGCTTTGTGAGATTTTCAAATTAAATACTACTATAACTACTATGCGCAGTATCAATAGTTAAACCTTTGAAACTTTTTAAAAATTGCATGGGGTCCCCCCTCTCTAAGCAAAGCAAGGCCAGCACCAGCTTTTTGGGCTAATATCCCAGGGCGTAAAGGCCGTGCGGCAGGCACCAGGCTCTTCTGCACCCCCTGGCCTTTGGAAATGCAGGCAGGGCTGGCTACAGGTTTATGTGGGCCCTCAGGAGGCATGACCTCAGTGGGCTCCTTTGCGGTGGAGAGTCATGGGTCAGGGGTCTATAATTTATTTTAAATATTTTATTTGTTTTTTAATACTTCCCTCCCATCCATCTAGCACTTAGTCCCTCACCAATCACTCTGGCTTTGGCAGTCCTGCTACTTCTGGAGTTCATTTATACCTGCTTGGCGACAGAAATTAAGGGGTTAATTTAAAAAATGGCCCTTAAAAGTCCATTACAAAAACCCAGCATAACCAGCCCGGGGACCAGCTATGCCAGGCTCGTAGGAACAGGGCGCAGGGGCAAACCTTGGTGGCCCCATCCCCAGCCAGCTACAAACCCGCAAAGCCTAATGGCCCCAGGCTCATCTGCCCCCCTGGACTTCGAGAAGGCAGATAATTGAGGGGGCTGGGGGTTATTGGTAAGTCACCCACTAGACGCAGGTAACTTGCCAGCACCCGAGCCTTTTGAACTAGTATAGGGGTCTCAGAATTCCTAACCAGTTCACAAAGGGTTGACAAGAAAAAAAGACACCACACAAAAAAAAAATATATTTTTTTTATTCCTCTCCGATCCTCCGCTTTCCCCAGGCGATCATGTCCCATGGAGCTCCAATGGCAGCTGGCTGGTAATTGGTGAAGGGGGGCTGGAGGGGAAAGGGATCACAGCCCCTCTCGCCTCTGACTGCCCGGCGCTACTGAGCATCTTGGGGGGTGTAAGATGATGATGTAGGATTGTACATTATGTCATCCGCCCGCCAACAAAAAACGATTCCAGAAGGGCTGTAGGGGAAGCCGTACACAAAGCATATAATCAGTATTCTCTGCCCTGCTGAAAATCCTGCACCAGTGATAAGACCCCCCAGTGCTGAATACTGGACAGAGTTGAGATTTTTTTTACTATAACTCTTAAAGGGGGAAAATGATAAGCACGTAAAGTTTACAGGGCTGGCAGCCTCGTAAGTTTTGCAGGCTTGGTACCTAAGGGTTAAAGTGACTCTCCAATCAAATAGGACTGAAGGTAAAATGCTTCTTTGCTACCTTGTGCAGGGACCCTTCTGCCTTATTTGTCTAGAGGGTCACTTTAATTGTCTAAAGCTCAATCACAGTCCCAAAAAGACAGAAGGTCTACTAAAAAATCCTCTGTTCCTAGGGCATCCCAATTGGGGATGTCACACATTGCAAAACTCCTTGAAACTCACTTACCTAATGGTGCATGCTCTGCTTGGCCCCACGTTCTCCACTGTTCATGTTTACTGCACCTGGCAGGCTTTAATGGCTGATGAGATAAGTGTGCATGGCGGAGAAAGCAGGGTGTGTCTGGCTAAGCGTAACTATGATCTGCTTAGCCAAGCTCCCTGCGGCACAACATTATCTGTAATAAAACAAGTTTATGTCAATCCCAGCCACCTTATATTGTGTACCATGTTTCATACAGGGGTAGGTTAATTTTCATGTTGCACTTTTACAGATACAATGGCTTCCACCCAACTGGATAATCTACAGAGCCCGGAAAAGAAAGCTCCTGCTTCTGGTCCCCCAGTGACAACAAGTCTTAGCGATACAGCAAGTAAGTTTGTGTGTTTTTTAATACTTACCTCCAATCCATCTAGCACTCTGTCCCCCACCAATCACTCTGGTTTCTGCTCTCCTGCTGCTTCTGGAAGCCTTTTATATCTGCTGGGGGAGGGTCAAAGACCCTTAAAAATTGAGAAAAAAAATTACATGGGGTCCCCCCTACCCAGTATAACCAGCCCGGGTACCAGCTATGCAGGGCTTGTAGGAACAGGGTGCAGGGGCCAGCCTTGGTGACCCCCTGCCCTGTTGGCAACAAACCTGCAAAGCCTAATTTCCCCTGGCTCTTTTGCCCCTTGGGCTCAGGCAGGTAATTGGGAGGGCAGAGGGGTTAATGGTAAGTCTCCCGCTAGCCGCAGGTGACTTGCCAGCCCCCAAGCCCTGTGAACTAGTATAGGGCTCTCATGGATCCCTTACTAGTTCACAATGGGGTAACAAGAAAAAAATACACCACACTGAGTAAATATTACATGTTTTTTTTTTTTTATTCAACTCCGGTCCTCTGCTGTCCCCCAGCGATAATCTCCCACGGAGCTCCAATGACAGCTGCTGTGTGATCGGTGGAGGGAGGCTGGAGGGAGGCTGCCCTCCAACCCACTATTGGAGCTGTTTTTCGTTTGGCTTCACATGAATGAGTATTCAGGAATAGGGATGGACAAAACAGGAAGGGCAGGAATAGATGGATGGAGAGATAGCTGGGAGGAAGAGGGATGGATGGGAAAAATGAAAAGGACAGGAATGGCTTGTACATTATGTCATCCGCCCCGCCCACAAAAGGTGATTCCAGAAGTGCTGTAGAGAGTCTATTTCACTGTCTCCTCACTACGGAAGAGTCCGAGGGGAAGCCGCACACGAGGCTTATAATCAGCATTCTCTGCCCTGCTGAAAATCCTGCACCAGTGATAAGAGGTCCGCCTGGGGAGGAGACCCCCCGGTGCTGAATACTGGACAGAGTTGAGCTTTTTTTTTCTATAACTCTTAAAGGAGGAAAATGAAAGGCACATAAAATTTACAGGGCTGGCAGCCTCGTAAGTTTTGCAGGCTTGGCACCTAAAGGGTTAAAGTGACTCTCCAGTCAAATAAGACGGAAGGTCAAATGCTTCTTTGCTACCTTGTGCAGGGACCCTCCCGCCCTATTTGTCTGGAGGGTCACTTTAATTGTCTAAAGCTCGATCACAGTCCTAAATAGACTGGAGATCTACTACAAAATCTTCTGTCCTTAGGGCATCCCAATTTGAGATGTTATACATTGCAAAACTCCTTGAAACTCACTTACTCACTTATGGTGAATGCACAGCTGGGCCCCGGGTTCCCCACTGTTGACTTTTACTGCACCTGGCACGCTTTAATGGCTGATGAGGTAAGTGTGCATGACGGAGGAAGCAGGGTGTGTGTGGCTAAGCGTAACCATGATCTGCTTCGCCAAGCCCCCTGCGGCACAACATGATCTGTCCCCGACATTCGGGGTTTTTAGGGGTTAAGGTGAGATGAAATGTACCTTAACTTCATCACAGCAAAATGAGGCAACTGTTTCCTTAAACTAACTATTTTAAAGTTTCTAGAAAAGGTTGGTGTGGTTGGGGTTCCTACTATTACTAGGTTTTACTTGCACATGAGGCTGATCAGGCCCTTCATGTGAAGCCCCCAGGTCTGTCAGACCCTTTTAAGGTTTAAAGTAGATGTTAACACATCTGTAGTCTTGCTACTTCCACATAAGTATGAGCTTGTGCATGGCCATGTTTAGGGGTGACAGTCGTGTACACTTATGGTTGGTGCCCTTTTGGTGTACTTGTTTGTGTTTGTGGCCTCTCAGGTTAAATAAACAACAACTACTTTCCTCCTAAAGTCTAAGTCTATTGACCTGTTTAAGTCTCTACACGGGATGTGACAGTATGGATAAGTGTCTCTGCAGAAGACCCATGATCCTTGTCCACTATCCCATAAACTCTTCTCATAAACTCTACTTCGGTACCTCTTTAACTTACTTTTGCGCATCCCTCACGTTTATGTCCGTCTGCCACTTACCATGAGTCTAAGAAAAGCCTGCACCTTGCTCCTATACATTCAAGAGGAGTTTAAAGTGGACCGTCACCCAGGGGTGATCGGCCCGGAAATCTATAAGATTCCCGGGCCGATCACCTCCCTCACCGCGGGACATCCGAGATCGGGAGGAACCCCTCCCCAAAAACCCCAAAAAACTTACCTCATCGGCAGCGGCGGCGACCGGGGTGCCCCCCTGAAGTGGACCAAAACCCAGGATAGTCAAAATCCTGGGTGGTGGTCCACTTTAAGTGACATGAGCTAATCCCACTCTTTACCTATTGTAGCTACAACTGGTTTTCAACCAAGACTTCAACCCAAACATTGCAAAACTCCTTGAAACTCACTTACTCACTTATGGTGAAGGCACAGCTGGGCCCCGGGTTCTCCACTGTTCACTTTTACTGCACCTGGCACGCTTTAATGGCTGATGAGGTAAGTGTGCATGACGGCGGAAGCAGGGTGTGTGTGGCTAAGCGTAACCATGATCTGCTTCGCCAAGCCCCCTGCGGCACAACATGATCTGTCCCCGACATTTGGGGTTTTTAGGGGTTAAGGTGAGATGAAATGTACCTTAACTTCATCACAGCAATAGTGAGGCAACTGTTTCCTTAAACTAACTATTTTAAAGTTTCTAGAAAAGGTTAGTGTGGTTGGGGTTCCTACTATTACTAGGTTTTACATGCTCATGAGGCTGATCAGGCCCTTCATGTGAAGCCCCCAGGTCTGTCAGACCCTTTTAAGGTTTAAAGTAGATGTTAACACATCTGTAGCCTTGCTACTTCCACATAAGTATGAGCTTGTGCACTGCCATGTTTAGGGTTGACAGTCGTGTACACTTATGGTTGGTGCCCTTTTGGTGTACTTGTTTGTGTTTGTGGCCTCTCAGGTTACATAAACAACAACTACTTTCCTCCTAAAGTCGGGGAGGCCGATTCATTATTAGCGCCAGGTAGCGACGGATGAGCGACTGTAGCATAATTTTCACTGCGTCCGCTAGTAGTCGCTGTGCTTGGCCGTTGTTCGCTTGTTGATAGCGACTCAGTCGATGTGCGGTAATGTTGAATACGGGGTTAGGAGGTGCTGTTTGACAGGTTCCGCGCTGTATGGGAGCGCATGACAGCGAATGGCCATAGTGACCGGCTCCCAGCATATTCATTAACAAATCACGCTCAAAAAATTCTCGCGCTGTGAAATGCTTGTTTAAACCCCAGAGCGCTGGCGGCGATGGGTTAAAAGTAGTTTTTTAACCCCCAAAGAACCATATTTTTGGAAACAAAAAAAAAACAGTTTTTCAAAATATTTTGTAATATGAATACATTAATATCAGACCTGTAATATCAATTCTGCACAAATTTTTTTTTTTTTTTCCATAAAAAAATTATCTCACATTGCAGAAGTGGCCACAGAATTTTTGACATTTAAAAAAAAAAAAAAAAAAAAAATATTAATAATAAATTATGAATAATTAAAGATTGTTCCATTGAAATGCATTGGAGAGCGCCAGGTAGCGAAAGGTCAGACCTGTCGCTGTTCAAGGTCGCTCGCTGGCGCTGTGTGGTGAGGCTGGAATAATGATGAATGATTCGCTATCTGGCGCTCTGTCATTCGCTAAGCAGGATCGGCTTGATAAATGTGTGATTGCGTAGGGGAGCCGGCGTTCTCGTGGCGGTGCCTGTCATTGCCGTTCGCTCACCATTCGCTACCTGGCGCTATCCCTTGTTAAATAAGGGCCTAAGTCTATTGACCTGTTTAAGTCTCTACACGGGATGTGACAGTATGGATAAGTGTCTCTGCAGAAGACCCATGATCCTTGTCCACTATCCCATAAACTCTTCTCATAAATTCTACTTCGGTACCTCTTTAACTTACTTTTGCGCATCCCTCACGTTTATGTCCGTCTGCCACTTACCATGAGTCTAAGAAAAGCCTGCACCTTGCTCCTATACATTCAAAAGGAGTTTAAAGTGGACCGTCACCCAGGGGTGATCGGCCCGGAAATCTATAAGATTCCCGGGCCGATCACCTCCCTCACCGCGGGACATCCGAGATCGGGATGTCTCGCGGTGAGGGACCCCCCCCCAAAAACCCCCAAAAACGTACCTCACCTGACCCCGCTCCCACGTGCCTCGCTCGTCCAATCGCCACCGACGGACAAGGAGAGGCAGCGACGGACAAGCTGAGCGCGGGCCGACGCCGCCTCCCGCACGTCCCTCTTAAAGGGAGCGCGCCCGCGCTGGCCGTTTGTGAATGGTGAGCGCCCTGCTAGAGGGACGCGCGGGAGGAGGCGGCGGCCCGCGCATGCGCAGCTGGAAGGAGGATCAGGTAGGATTTTCGGGGACCTGGGGGGGGTTTCACACAGCGGATCGGGGTGTCCCGCAGTCAGGGAGCTCAGTGGCAGCGGTCTCGCTGGGCAACTCAGCTTGGAGTCCATTGAAATGATCCATGGCGGTCATCTCACTTTCTGTAGCCAAGACATTGGCATCAAGGGCACTGCTCACGGAGATTACCGTACTGTAAATACAAGTTTTACCGTGCTTTTGTAAAAGACGGGAAGCCGGGAGTACTGTACAGGGGGCATCAGGCAGCACAATTAACTCTTTCATTCCAGGCAGAAAAAAAGTGGTTTTCTTATCCAATATGACACTTAGTGATTTCTCCGTCGTACTTTGAGATACAGCCTCCAAACTTTCAAGGTAGCTTCCCGAGGATCTTGGGCTTCCTTCCACCACATCTGGGAAGTGTTGTGCAGCCTGTGGTGTCAAGGGGGTATCCCGCATGGGCAGTAGCATATCCAAAACAGTTCAAAACTGGTTCCAACAAGTTCAGGCAACACTCCATAGCATTAGTAACACAGTCCAAAGGTGCCAGCATAGTTCCACAGGTCATCTTTCACAAAAACGCTCAAACTTCGCCAGGTAAGTCCAAAAACACTAAAGTCACTTTCCCACGGGTTTTGTTCCTCTTTAATGGTCCAACGTCTTTGGGCGCCAAATGTAGCACACGCAGCCTGGGGGGTCTGCACCCAGGAGCGTGGGGAGTGAGTTTGGGGTGCCAGACCAAAAAAGGGAACCGTGGGCACATGTGGAAATCAGGTGCTGACAAGCGGTATACACGCGCAGGGTAGCCATTCACAGAACACTTCAAGTCTCTTGAAGAAGGTTACTCACTTTATTTAGTTACAAACTCCAAACAGTTACATCCAGATATAATCCACAACAGGTACTTCTATCCACAGCTCTCAAAGACCAGTTCCTCTCTTGTAGATACAAGGCTGCAGCAGGCTTACCTTCCAATGGTGGCTAGGGTCTTATCTTGCTCCGCAAGTTTGGACGCAGGCTTTGGCTGGATTCCTCCTCTGTTGTTCTGGCTCCTTCCTTTCTCCTGCACAAACTTCTCACTCCAGTTACTACATTGATGAGCAAATGCTAGCTCCTAACTAGTTCCCTAAGTCTTGTATAAGGCTCTATAAACTAAGAGGTTAGAGTTCCTCCTAACTGTGAGTCGGATTCATGTATCTTTTGCAGGTGTCAGGATTCAGACAGGCTCTTGTTTCCTAAATATGTTACATTTAGACTTCTTTTGGCCTTCTCACTGAACCAGCTATGATTCAGCTTCTGAATGTTAACTCTAACTTACCCTAAAGTGAAGTGTAAGCTAAAATTAATGTTGAACTGGTTCATGCCCCCTGTGATGCCTGCATTGACCATCTTATTTGTCCTTTTTGGAATCTGGAGAGTTTTAAAGCCGTTACCTTTTGTCTGACGATTGCATCCCTGGCGGTTGGGAATTGATATTCCTGCTACGTTTTCGCTATTCCTTTGCCTGCTGGTCGGGCTCCCCTGTTCAGTCCCGCTCGGGCTCCCTGTTCTGCTATGCGCGGCGCAAAGTGATTCCCTGCTGCCACGCCAGTGACACTACTTATGCGCTTCATACGCTGGAGCGCATCCCCAGTCCTTTCGGGCTTTCACAGGATGTGACGTTACGCGTCACAGGTCTGGTCCTGACTTCCCTTCAGTCTGCAGAAATGCGCCATTTTTCTGGCGAGCAACCGCATATATGCGTTCTTTTGTGAATATCTTAAGATGTTTAAAAAGTGAATCATGCTTCTGTGCTGTAATAATTTTATGCTACTCATCTCATTATTGCTATATATCATATGTATTTGTGTCAGGGCCGGAACTGCAATTGACAATTGTTCTTAAAGAAGATACTGCATTTTCGCCCTATAAGACGCACCTACCCTTAAGACGCAACAAGGATTTGGAGGAGGAAAATAAAAAAAAAATATTTTACACCAAAAACACCCCATTACAGATTGTGGAATTCCCTCTATTCCATTCCCCTCCCATTCCCACAGGCAGTGTGGCATGCCCCATCCCATTCCCCATATAGGCAGTGTTGCATTCCACCGTCTTATTCCCATAGGCAGTGTGGCATTCCCCCTAGTGATATAGAGAATACTTTTTTTGCTAACATTTGCTTTTTTTCACAACAGGAAATAAAGTCTTTGTAGAGCTTTTGAACACAATGAACATGAAACATGAAACAAAGCTGACCCTCAGGGATATCCTGTGTATTGGAGCAGAGAACCTGAGTGATGACAAGTCTACTGCACTGGAGCATCTACCCCTGAAATACCTGAGAAAACTTATGGCCCTAAACAGAACTGCAAGAGAAAGTCCTATTAATGCCTGTCAGCCTATTGATGACAACAATTCAGTCCACATGGATAACTCTACTGATAATGATGACCCCTTTAATGAATATCAAAATAATTCATCAACCACTAACCCGCTGGATGTGCTGTGTGTCCTTCTGCATTGTTCAGACAGTTTCCTGCAGCAAGAGATTGTAGCCAAAATGGCCATGTGTCAGTTTGCCGTCCCTCTGCTGCTTCCTGCTGCCGATGGCTCGCACTGCACCGTCATGCTCTGGGCAATGAGAGACATTGTAAAGAAGTGGAGGCCTCAGTCACTAGCAGAGAGTAAAGGCTTCAAGGAGGAAAATGTGGTGGATATTAAAATGCCGATCTTCTCATTTGTTAGGCTGGGGGGAAATAAATTGTCCAAATCTAAAATCCTAAACCAAGTCTTAAAACCAGCTCAGTTGCAGAACAACTTCTTCGTCTATGAAGATATGGAGGGAGGAAACATCGATAGGAAAATATCTGATGGGTTAGTGGAAATGTCCTGGTACTTTCCTTGTGGTAACTCTGATATTTTTCCCGAGCCCATCACAGTGACCAACCTACGAGGAGACCTGGAGTCACACAGGGACCAGTTCATGTTCCTGACTCGAGTCTCATCAGCTGTCTTCATATTCATTGAGAGTATTTCTGAGGATCAATTTACACTGTTATCAAAATGCAGCAACACCAACACTCAATATTCCTTTATTGTCACTCCAGGCCCCGGAAAACAAGTTACTAATCAGACAAAGGAGAAACTGAAAAGGTTACAGCCAATACTGAAGGTAAAGAACTCAGAAGTTATAGTACATGCAGGAAAGGCAAATGAAGCAATGCTAGTGAATAGACTACAGGGCAGCATAGTAAGCTTGCTAAACAATTACATAAAAAGAAGAACACTGACCAATCTCCAGGAGGATACACAGGGATTAGACATACGTGTAGATGAAAACATTCCTGACTGTCAGCAAGCCCGGGAATATGCCAGGAACATTACAAAGCAAATAAAAGATGTAGCCAAATACAAGAAGAAAACAATGGCATTACAGGGAGAGCTGTGGAAAGAGCTGTCTAAAGTAGAAAAGGAACTCTGCAGAATGAACAACCAAAAAGGCAAAGACCTACAACAGTATGAACAGGAACTGAAAGATAAACACTTTACACTACATCAGCAGCAGTTTCAGCATGATCTGCCCCCTAGCATATTCCTCTTCATCAACGCAATCGCTGATTTATCACAGACTCAGAAACAATATTTCCTAAAATGGTTGAAATTTGAGCTTGATGCTATTGCTAGAAGTCATCTTTCTGAATTACAAGCACAATACAAAGAAAAATGCAATGATAGGGAGAACAATAAGGAAGCGCTGAAACAGATTGACCAGAAACTCTCTGACAGCTCATTAGGAATTGAACATTTCATACGTGAGATGGGGCAGTTTTATGAGGCTGAATGCTCCATGGTAAAAGCCAACAAAATACCTAGCAGCCAGAAACAGTATGTTAGACTACCGGGAATAGCTGCTGATCTCTTACTGAATGGGTTCCCATTAGAGCTAATAGATGGAGATGCCTCTAATATACCTCTGCAGTGGATAACTGATGTACTCACTGAGCTAGACTCCAAAACAGGGAAGCAATGCAGAATGAGAGTAATGACTGTGCTGGGGGTGCAGAGTACAGGTAAATCCACACTTTTGAACACCATGTTTGGTTTGCAGTTCCCGGTGGCCAGTGGCCGCTGCACACGAGGGGCCTTCATGACTCTTCTTAAGGTAGAAAAAGGTATTCAAGCAGAGCTTGGCTGTCAGTTCATCATGGTGATTGATACAGAGGGGCTCAAAGCTCCAGAGTTGGCCTCATTGGAGGGCAGCTATGAACATGACAATGAGCTGGCCACACTGGTGGTTGGGTTAAGTGACATCACTATAGTAAATCTCGCCATGGAGAATGCCGTAGAAATGAAGGACATCTTACAGATTGTGGTCCATGCATTTCTTAGAATGAAGGGAGTGGGGAAGAAAACAAACTGTCAGTTTGTGCACCAAAATGTGAGCGATGTGTCTGCTCATGAAAAGAATATGAGAGACAGGAAAAAACTTCTAGAACAGCTTAATGAAATGACCAGAGTAGCTGCTGAGATGGAAAGAAAATGTGGATTTACAACATTCAGTGATGTAATGGACTACAATCTGGATAAAGACAATTGGTACATACCCGGGCTCTGGCTCGGTGTCCCACCAATGGCTTCGGTAAATTCTGGGTACAGTGAGCATGTCTATGGGCTGAAGAAATATTTATTAAAATTCATGAAAGAAAAGAATTCACAGCAGCGGGCATCAATTATTCCTGAGTTTATAACATGGATAAAAAGTTTATGGGAAGCTGTGAAATATGAGAAATTCATCTTCAGTTTTAGAAACAGTTTAGTGGCAGAAGCGTATAATAAACTGTCTATGCAATACTCACAATGGGATTGGGATTTCCGAAAAGCTGTCCATGACTGGCTGATCAAGACAGAGATAAGCATTAAAAACGAGTCATCAGAGAATCTAAATGAACGAATGATTTTACACTTTCAAGATGAGCTTGGCAACTTGTTGTCTACTGAAAAAGAGAAAATGATGAAATTGCTAGAGGAATATTTTGAGGGTGATCATGAACATATCCATCTCATAGAACGATACAAAGCAGATTTTACTTTTAACTTAGACTCCCTCAACAATGAATTGAATAAAAATGCTAAAAACAGATTGGATGAGGTTGTTTCCATCCGGAAAGGGAAGTTCAAGGTTGAGGAAATCCAGAGTAATTACCAGAAGCTGATTGAAGATGAAATCACCAAACTCTTAAAAAGGTGCCGAGAAAAGAAGCAGAATCTGAGGGATGCGGAACTGAACAGGGAATTCGAGGCCATGTGGGAGAAGACACTGAGAGAGCTACAGCTAAAGAAAATTGAACAACGCATTGTCAGTAAATCTATACTGCAGCTACTTAAAGATGACATGAGCAATAAGGGACCTGGTGTAAATAAAGAGCTACAGCAGGTGAAGAACTTAGGAGTTAATGTGCAGTCTGATTTTGAAATAAATGATGAATATATTGAGCAGAAATGGTATGAAAACATTAAAAGTTTGTTCAGTAGGAAACCTAATGAACCACATGAAAAATTAAGAGATTTTTCTATTTCTCTCAATGATAATTGTGACAGCTATGTTACAAAGAAGTTGGTGTCAGATGAGGATTATAATGACACTTACTGCCGGGAATTATTACATATGATCAATTCTAAGCTTAAAAAAATTGAAAAAGAAATCCACTTCACTCCACTATTTGAACTGAATCTCAAGCGTCACATTCTTGGAAAAGCTTCTCAAAAATTTCAGGAAATGCATAACAAGTTCATCAAAAGAAATGACCCCAAACTCTGTCTTGAGGTATTTAAGCCAAGTTACTTAGACACCTTTATCAACACTTTTAAAGATAAAGACTTAAGTCAGACTAAAGCCAAAACATTTTGTGAGCAATGTCTCAAACCAGCCATGACAGATTATGTTTTCCAACATCTTGGACAGGAAATGATGAAGGACATAAACCAGTCAGACACCAAAACATTCAACAGTAGAACTTGTTTTCAAGGTGTTTTGCTTAAGGAGCTTCTAGAAAAAATGAGTTTTGAAGCATACGTGGAATATATTCTTCATTATGAGAGATACACGAAAAACTGGATACTAAACTATATAAAAGATAAATATGGAAACTCACAAATCTTAAAACCATTACTAGAGCAGAAGCTCTCTTTCATAAAGGAAAGAGTTCAAAGAGTTCTCAAAGACACAAAATGTCTCCAATCTCCATCTGTCTCCAAGTTTCTGGACAGTATGTGTGAGATGCTAAAATCTGAACTGGTGTTTAACCAAAGTGAGATGAATGCGGTCACTTTCCAAAACAAAGCCAACGGTACCCAGTTTTCACAAGACATTCTGCTCTTCCTCCCAGATACAGAAACACAAATTCTATCAGAGCTGCAGTCTATGTTGATTGGGTCTCTTCTTGACAAGGTGAAGGTGAATCCTCAGGTTGAATTATTCAGGAAGGTGGTTGGCTGTGAGATGAAGTGCCCATTCTGTAAGGTCCCCTGTGAGGCTGGAGGCGAGGAGCACTTTGCTACTTTCCACAGACCAAAAGGACTAGGAGGATACAGATGGGAGAAGGATGGTGCATTAGTCAGTGATATATGTAGCACAGCTGTTGTATCTGATGTTAATTTCAGAAATTCAGACACAGGGGGCAACTGGCACCCATACAAAGACTATCGCAAATATTATCCTAAATGGACCATTCAACCAGAATACAACAAAGAGGCCTCAGATTACTGGAAATATATTTTTGTTCAGTATAATGACCAATTTGCTAAAGTACATGATGCAAAGCCAGCAAAGCTTCCAGCTGGCTGGAGGAACATCACAAAAGCAAATGCCCTTCAAAGCTTGGAAAAGTGTTAAATGTTAACTAATGATGTTTTATCTTCCCAGATTTCCTCTGATTGTTTTGTGTCATTTACTATTTAAACTTTACCTGCAGATTTCAGTACCTTATTCTCGCATCCTCTTTATGTGATGGTAAAACTGTAAAACTGTCACTGTTAGATATAACAGTAAGTGTAATGTTTATCCTTAAAGTGAACTAAAACTCATATAAAGGAGTTGTCCCTAAGTGTGAACCCCCTGCTTTCCTTATATTCTCCCTGGGATAGTCTATTCCATGGCTGTGGCAAAGCTTTACAGCATGCTGGAAGCACTGCACAACATCCCTGCTCCCTCCAACCTGCTGGGAGACATTCAGGTATCACAATATTACTACCCTATACAGTCTGGAGTACACAACAATAACCAATCGTATTGGGAAAAGTAGGAAAAGGATATCAACAAGGAAAGACAATAAGCAGTAGAATAAAATATTCCATATCAATCATTCCCCCAAAACAAAATAATTAATAAAGCAAATTAGACAATTGTTATAAGGCATTACAATACTGCAAATTATAATAGGAAATTTGCTCAATGTAAGTGTTGATGGTGCGGAAAAGATGCAGCCACCACAATCCATCTATTGTGGTCATGTAGATAAACAAATCATTTTTGGAATGAGGTAGTGCACCATATCAGAACCTGATTGAACCTCGATTTACTGATGGATCCTGTCTCTCTACTACTACACTACCCACAACCCAACAACATAAGCAACTTTGATTCTTAGTGTAGCCTTGCTAGCTCAGAAAATAATGCCACTGCTATGGGCTATTCACACCCCACCAAAGTTGTGAAAGGGGAATAACATAGAACTATACAACCTGAAGCAATACTGACATATGACATTAGTATCTAGAGAACACTATTAGCCTATGGCGAAAAACTTGGATGACACCCAAAAACTCAAATTTCTCTGTAGACTCAATATAAGAGATATAAAGGATGTGGATTCAGAGGAAAGAAGAGAAAAAAGTCTGCCAAGCATGTTAAGTGTGCCAAGGAAGGATGACACCAGTGGAGTGCTTATGCACTGTGGGATTGAGTAATTTCAAAGAGTATACAAAGAAACCAGTGAAGTTTACACTGTCATGCATCCCAAATCTGGATTCCCCTAAGGCATGGAATCATCCAGCTCTAGAGTCTAGGGCCTCCTTTAAGTCTTTAAAAGGACAACTCTTATTTGAAATGTGTAAACTGTGTAGTTTTTAGAATTAAGATTACAGTAATAAAGTAGAGGGAGCTTGTGTCTCCTGTACAACTCCAAACACTCCATCTTCCCCCTGCACCTTGCTCACACTGATTTCCAGGCAAAGACACCTAGATACTATCATACCTGTATTGGTTCCCTGTTCATTTATTTTCCTTATACTATAGCTATGTTAATATGAAAACAAATATATATATATATGTGATGCATGATTTTCCTGTGCTGCACCCAATGTATGGGAGGTGCAGAAAAAACAATATTCTATGGACAGCTATGGGTCTCCGTGTTCTGTTCTGAGTTGTGTGTTACGAAAAGATGCTGCAACCATCATAAACTGGAAGGAGAACCTCCGAAAACACTGCCACACTCACTGTGTATATATCTCTTACAGTGATGAATTATGAAACAAATAACTGAGCTATTCATCTATAAATACATATTTTGAACATTTCAATGTAAGTTCCGGACCTTGCTTTCTATCCAATTCCTTTTATCTCCTCACCATACTTTTACCTGTCCCCTTTCTTTGCTGTTTCCTTTGCCAGCTTGTAATACAAACACAGATTTGCATAACAATTGCTTCTTTAGAGCCATCTTTGTTCGGCAAATGACCTGTTGTTTATTAGGATCCTGCTGGGCTGGTTGATGATGGGCTTGTTGAGTCTTGTTGCACAGCACCAACTTGTTTTATACTCTACCACACCAAACGCATGTTATATCTTGTTGTAACCTGCATGTACCAGGCATATAGCCATTTAGTTTGATAACATTGCTTTTCTGTCATTATTAAATTTCTACATGTACTGGGCCTGGAGCCATCTAGTCTGATAGCATTGTTATCCTGACATCCATTGCTAGTGAGGTGATGGCCATCCCTTACTGGTCACTGGAAGTTGAAAAGGTATAAAAGTAAAAGGCAAGTGATGTTGGACAGATGCCTTATGAACTAACGGGGCTCCGTTCTTGCTGTGGTCTCTGTCTGACCATTGCGTGTCTCCAATGTGTTGCTTTAACAGATAGAGGATCCCAAAAAGGCCAGTGTTGATGTAAAGATCTGGGTATATATTGGAGTATTTACCCTTTGCACTTGATTCAAAAGTATACTTAAAATCACATGTTTTATATTATCTGAGTGTTCAATAAAACTTCTTTAAAACGTATCTGAATCTGCACTTATTGTCTGCTCAGTTGGCAATACACAGCCAAGTAAGGTACATGTATGCCACTGGCTGTGAACAGTCTTTCACTGAGGACATCCCTTTGGATTATAATGAGGCTAGAAGCAGCCAAGGTTTTGAGAAGTCCGCTGTGTCCTTCGGTAGGCCTGCAGACATTGACTTGGGTCAGGGAGAGGACCATTAGACTGGTAAGAATGACACAAGTGGTGATGATGAGGATGTTGCCCAACCCAGGAGGGGACATTAGCAGCAGTATCATCATTATCATCAGAGGGTGAGGGAGGCAGCAGACCCGTCAGACAGAAAAGATGATGGCAGCATCCCTGTCAGGCCTGTCACATTGGAAGAAGGTGGCTGCAGGTTCATCAGACCGGAAGGTGGCCATATGCAACCATTGAAGATAAAGGTGTCTTCAAAAATGTGATTCAGTTGATTCAGCTGGTTTAGCAAAATTTCCCAAGAAAATCAGTTTGGTCTGAATCGAACCGAAACAAATTGTGTTAGAATTGTTATATTCCAGCCGCTATTTAAAGCACATGTAGTTTATGTAGTGTAGTATATGAGTGTAGTATATGAGTAGATGAGTATAGTATATATGAGTCCCAAAAGAGGAACATATTTGGAGGTTGACCACTGTTTGATTTTTTGCACTAAGACACACCTGACGATATTGCCCATTACAAGTATTGTGTAGAATCTCCCCCACAATCATCCCATTACAGGCCGTGCGGCATCCCCCATTACAGGCACTGTGCAGCATACCCCAGTACAGGCAGTGTGTGGCTTCCCCAGTTACAGGCAATGTACAGCATCCCCCATTACAGGCAGTGTGTGACATCGCCCACTACAGACAGGCTCTGTAGGAGATGTATGAGAAGGGAGCACAATGGAGGACCCACATGCAGGCAGCAGTTAAACTTACCCTGGCAGGGCAGTGCGCAAGCGTGTGGGGCGCGGATGACAGCTTAGATCCGCGCTCCGCTGGTACCTGGCTCCCCGGCCCCCCACAGCCCGCAGCAACTAGCAGTTTTGGGCTCCGCTAGCTGGGGCATACCCCAGGACCCCACTTACCAATTTTCGGGCCGATCCGAGGGGGTCTCGAAATCACGCTGGGCAGCTGGTACTGCAGAGCAGCGGCCACCATCTTGAATCTAGCCGCATCTGCCTGCTGTTGCTTGTGACCTCCCTGGCGCAGCCTTTTCTTTAAGGGGGCAGGCACAGTCTAAGTGGGGGCCCGTGCTCCTGTAGTGTGCACCACATTGCCCCATAATATTACCAAGGGATGCCCTATTAATCATATGGATGGCCCCATAATTCTTGGCAGACATAAATGAAGGATGATCCGGGTCACTATTTTACCTGGCAGCCCAAGCTATACCTCTGTGCCCCCAAACCTGGCTTCTTTGGCAGCCCTCATCAGCACTGAAGGGGTGTCACCTCTCCGCAGTCCGCAGCGCAGACGCCAGAAAGCACAGCAAGTACCATCAGTCTCTCTTCTGCATGCTCTCTGTTATTGATTACTATAGAGTGCCTCACTCCTAGTTCTTCAGCCCTCTTAAAGGAAAGAAGTTCCCACTTGTACCTCAATGAGTTTAGGTTTTCCTTTGGCTTTCCTTTAAAGTCCGCCTTCACCCTTTGATTTGGTCATCTATTCAAGCTATTAACAAAACCAGATGGTGTTGCAGGTCTTATTTTCCGTGGCCTTGCTACGTGGCTCCACCTAATCTCGGCATCAATTTTGCCCACGTCCTACACCTAGGATGGAAGCGTCTATGCCCTCCCAGGGCCACCTTCAAGTCCCCTCCGACCTTCTGCCAGAAGATGAGTCCTGGATGGATGACTCTCTGCAGCCGCCGCCGCTAGATAGGTATGAGGCCATGCTTGAGAAAGCCCTTGAGCGTTGGGCCCTTTCGGCGGAAATCAAAGAACTGGGCCAAAGAGTCGATGATCTCGAACAACAGCAGTCGGCGCACAACTCTGAGCTCTCCTCCTTTGCAACGGAATTAGAGGACCTGAGAAACGAAAACCTCACTCTTCATCACAAGCTTGAGGACATGGAGAATCGCTCCCGTAGAGCTAACATTAGAATCAGGGGTATCCCAGAATCTGTCATTGATTTACAATCCACAGCTATGGCCCTTTTCCAAGAGCTTGCCCCATCCATCCCAATTGAGAGATTGGAATTTGACAGGATACACTGGGCCTTGCAGAAGAAGAGAGCAGACGGCCTTCCGCGGGACGTTCTTGTAAAATTCCATTTCTACCGTACAAAAGAAGTGCTCATTGCGGCTGCGCGGGATCAAAGTTCACTCAAATTTCAGAATTTTGACTACCAACTTTTTGCTGATATCTCTCCACAAACTATTGGCAGGCGGCGGGCTATGAAACCCTCCCTTGAAATTCTGCAGGCCAAAGGAATCAGAGATAAATGGGGGTTACTCTTTAAAATCTCTTTTTTCTACTCTGACCAGAGGTACACGGCGCAAAAATTGGAGAATATCCTGGCATCAACGGGTTTGAAAGCCCATGCCGTAGTACCAACCCCCCTCCACAAAAGAAGAGAGCACTCTCCTTCTCGCCAGCGCCCAAAGATAAACGCAGTCCAAGGAGAATCACTCCATCTACGAGCAAGTCAGTGACTGCATTGTCCCATAAGTTCGATAAGCCGGCTCCTGGAGAGGAGTGACGAGTGAGATTCCCTGTGTGTTATACTGGGGCTCCTACTCTCCACCTTGATCCTTTCGTGATCATGCTTGGTGGTTATTCCGCTGTTCCCATTTAGTGAACTTTATCTGTGGTTTCATTTCTAACTGCACACTTATCTTACATGTGCACCCTTAATTTAGGTTCTATATTTCTCTTGTTTTGTAAACAAAAGGGTTTTCAGGTGAGCACCCTCACCCTTATCCCCTAGAATGTTACCTGATTGTATTATTTACCAATTTTATTGCGGGCCGCTGGCCCAGGTTCTATGTCTTGCACACTCCAAGCTCCCCAACCCATTGGTTTCCACCGAGTTGGGAAGCTCCGTTGTGGGTCAGCCACTCCTCCAGTTTTAGGATCCCTCAGCCCCAGTGGGAAATTTTGTTTTCAATCTGGGAGGCACTATTTCCTCCCTTAGTTCTTCTTAATATGTCTTTACCAAGTTTTCCCCCTCTGTTCACTTTCTTTGCTTTCCCCTCTTCCCGCCCCTGGGTGTCCATCCTCTACATAGTAATAGTCTTTAAACATCTTAAAAATGGCAGTTAAATTGGTTTCGCTTAACGTGCAAGATCTGAACATTCCCCCAAAAAGAGTCAAGGCCTTTCGTCAGAAGAGGGCTCTCCACGCTGATATTGTTTGCTTCCAGGAGACCCATATCACCAAGAAAAATACCCCCAAATTCCTTAGCGCAGATTACCCCCTCTTTTTCGCGGCCTCTGTTGATTCCAAGAAAAGAGGGGTTCTCATCGACTTTAAGCGCTCACTCCCCTTCTCTTCGGAGCAGACAATACGAGACCCTCAAGGTCGTTTCCTTATAATTGTGGGTGCAGTCCAAGATCAACCAATTAAATAGCCACGTACTATGCCCCAAATCATAATCAGGGCGCTTTTTTCGAGGAGTTCTTGAAGACCCTGGACCCCTTAGTAAAGGGGTTCTTAATAGTAGCCGGGGATTCTAATCAAACCTTGCATCCAACTCTAGATCGCTATGCGGTTGATCGTCCCTCTGATGCGGTTAAACATGGCTCCTCCGGAAAGGCGTTCTGCTCCCTTCTAAATTTCTATCATTTAGCTGATGCGTGGAGGGAGCTTCACCCCACAAGGAGAGACTATACCCATTGTTCCTGCCCACATAAGGTCTTTACTAGAATAGATCACATTTTCTTACAGCTTCCCTCCTTGCCTCTCCTGACCCACTCTTCTATAGCTCCAATTGTCTGGTCCGACCATGACTTGGTTTTAGTTCAATTAAAATCCCTTACTCAAAGAGCCCCACAAAAATCCTGGAAACTCTACGACCCCATGTTATCTGATGAGATCCTACTTGAACGTACGCAAAAGGTGAATGAGGACTTTTATTCGGATAACACGGGGTCTGTAAGCTCTCACTCCCTGCTTTGGGAAGCCCATAAGGCCGTACTTCGTGGTCATTTCATCCAAGAGTCAGCTAGACAATAGGCCATGTATAAGAAGCAACTCAATACACTACTAGATGCATACCACCTAGCCTCTTCTGACTATAAGACCTGCCCTTCCAGGCGCAATAGGATTGCCCTTAATCAGGCCGGTGACCGGCTAAATATGTGCCTCACATCTAAAGGGCCGAACGCCAAATTAATAGATCTAGGTTTAGGTGGTATCATCTCAGTAATAAGCCTAACACCACTCTGGCCAGAAGGCTTAACCCTTTAACCGCCAGCCTACCTTGAGATTTTGTCACCCTTTGTTGCCAGACCATTTTGCACTATTTTGTGCTCCCCATGTTCAACTGTGATTTTTGAAGGGATTTTCAGGGATTTCCCAGGAAAGTAATATTGTTCTTTTCAGCAGAGCCTGGGCTTTAACATGGAATGTCTTGTTTGTCATTTTCTTAGTGTATTCTCAATATTTTGGGGTGAAAATTGTGCAAAAAAATTAAAAAAAACTATTTTTTACAATTTGTAGTGTTTTTTTGTAATAAAAAATATAAGTTTGTCAATAAAATATTATTGTGTGTGAAACCCCAATTTCTCCCGGTTACAGTGGTACCACATATGTATGGGTAGACACCCTTTCCTGCCCAGGAGACTCCCCTAAACTGAAACAACGCTTTAGGAGATTTTCAGATAAAATACAACTATGCTATGTAACATGCGCACCTTGCAGTTTTTCAAGAAAAACAACCCTTTACATTTGTAGTACCCCCAGCAAACTATATATTCCCTAGAAGTATACACCTCGGGCTTTCTAGGTGTTCCAGGATTGTTGACATAGGTGCAGTTTTCTGGAAGTAATCCCTCAATGTATTCTTTGGTTGCACAGGGTTTCCCTAAAAATGAATAAAAAAAGCAGAATCAAAACCACATTTTCCTAAAAAAAACTGAAAATCTGAAAAAGCAACATCCCCCAAACAGAACAATACCCAACATGCGTAGGTTCTGTCAAGGGGAGAGTTGCCAAACACACCAAAGTAAAGCATGCGCATAATGGTAATTTTACTTCAAAATTTCAGCTCTGCAGACAAAGTGCGCACCTCGTGCTTTTTCTACAAAAACAACCCTTTATATTTGGAATATCCCCAATAAACTATATATTCCCTGAAAGTACACATGTTAAGCTTTCTAAGCGTACCCAGCTTGTTGCAGTGGGCTCATCTTTCTGGAAGAAATATCTCGATGAATTCTTAGGTGGCACAGGGTTTCAAAAAAAAATGTATAAGAAAGCAGAATAAAAAACACCTTTTCCTAAAATATCAATATGCCAATAAGAAAAAACAAGCTAAATCTGAAAGCGCAATGTCCACCGAGCAGAACAATACCCAACATGCATATGTACCTGTAACCTACTTGAGATTTTGTCACCCTCTGCTGACAGGTCATTTTTCACCATTTTGCGCTATGTTTAACCATGATTTTTGCAGAAATTTCCAAGAAAATTGCATGTTTTCTTTTTGTGGCAGAGTTTAGACTTTAACATGAAATGTCTTGTTTGTATTTTTTCTACTTTTTTTTATTGAATTTTTAAGTAAATAAGTAAAAAAAAATAAAAAAATATATATATTTTTTAAATTGTCTCCTTTATTTTAACAAAAACATTTATTTTATTAAAGAAAACCATATTGCACATGAAAGCCCCATTTCTCCCGATTACAATGATACCACATATGTATTGGTAGCCCCTCGTTCCTGTCCAGGTGATCCCCTAAACTGATAAGTGCACTTTATAACATTTACAAATAAAATACAACTACTATCCACATAATAAATGGTTAAATAAAAAAAATTGGTGTGGGGTCCACCATTTCTTGGGGGAATATAAGGGGTTTTTTTGGGAGGCAGGTAATGGGGGGTCTCGGGGTTAATGGCAAGTCACCCACTAGCCGCAGGTGACTTGCCAGACCCAGAGCCTTGTGAACTGGTATAGGGGTCTCATAGATCCCTTACCAGTTCACAAAGGATTAAAAGTAAAAAAAAACACACAGAGACACACTTTAAAAATAACTTTATTAAAAAAAATATATATTTTTTTATTATTTTTTTTTAATACTCCCATCCATCCCTGTGTCCCACGCTGATCAATAAGGCTTCTGCTCTCCTGCTTCTGGAAGCCTTTTATACCTACTGGGTTACAGGTAACATAGGGTTAATTAAAAAAAAAATGACATAGGGGTCCCCCCTCCCAGGGTTAAAACCCTTAAAAATCCCCCCCAAAAACGGTGTGAGGGCCCTCCTACCCAGCGTAACCAGCCTGTGACCAGCTATGGGGGCTTGTAGAACAGGGCGCAGGGGCCAGCTTTAGTGGCCCCTGGCCCTGCAGGCTACAAGCCGGCATAGCCTAGGGCCACGGCTCTTCTGCTGCCCCCCCCCCTGGGCTTTGGGGAGGCAGGTAATTTGGGTGGCCAGGGGTTAATGGCAAGTCACCCGCTAGTTGCAGGTGACTTGCCAGACCCATGAGTCTTGTGAACTGGTATAGGGGTCACATGGACACCCTTAGCAGTTAACAGAGGGTTAAAAGTAAAAAAACACACAGACACACTTTTTCAAACAAACTTTATTAGAAAAAAAAAAAAATTTTTTACTTTACTCACCTCCGATCTGCATCTCCTGTGTCCCGCGGCGATCATATGCAGGTGACGGCTGGGCAGAGGAGGGGGGAGGCAGGCGATCGGAGGATCGCCTACCTCCCTCCTCCTCTGTCCATCCCTCACCGGCATCTGACAGCTGAACTGCCGGGTGCCCCTAAGACACCCGGCAGTGACGTCATCGGCCCCGCCCCCGGAGGGGCGAGGCTAAAATCCAAGATGGCGGCCGCCATCGGAAGCTGCGGAGGGAGGAGGGCTGTTATGCCCCCTCCAGAAGACGGAAGAGCCGGGGGGGTGATCGGAGCCCCCCCCCTCCCCCGTGAAGAGGAGAGCCAGCGTGAGCCGGCGGGCACGAAGGTAAATAACTGTCATTTTTTTTTTTTTGCAGCCAATCCCGGCGCCTGCTGAAACGGGGGGGGTACCCTATTTTGGGCACTCCCCTGCAGCCAGAGGAGCCCCTCTGGCTGAAGAGGAGACCCAGCCGGATCGAACGAGGGGTCAGGTAAGTGACTTTTTAAAAAACGTTTTTTACTATTAGTGGGGGAAGTCAGCAACGTAAAATTTACTTGGCTGGCGGTTAACTGCAGGGGAGGCAGCCACGTAAATTTTACGTGGATGGCGTTTAAAGGGTTAAAGGAGTCTCGCAGAGGGTTAAACCTCTACGTATTAAGACCCTAGATGGCTCACTTTCAAGCAACCCAGTGAAGGTGGTGGCGACGTTTAGTAAACATCTTGAGGACCTTTACAAGCCTAAGACTGCACTTGATGAGCGCCTTGCTGAGAAATTGTTAGGCCCCCTACAACTACCCTCCCTCTCTGAGGAGGCCAGGTCCTCATTAGAGATGCCGGTTCAGCTCTCTGAGGTCCAGGAAGCCATTAGCTCTTTAAAGATTGGGAAACAGCCGGGCCCAGATGGTTTTACCGCCCTTTATTATAAAAAATTCTCCCAAGTACTTTCCCCACGCCTGGTTCGCATGTTTAATTCCCTTAGTGGTGGTGACTCGTGGAGTATAGATGTGCTCACTGCGGCCGTCTGTATGATACCCAAACCCAATGCTGACTTTGGTTTAATCATAGACCCATTTCTCTATTAAACATTGATGATAAGCTCCTCGCTAATGTCCTGGCGACAAGACTCAATAAGTTCATAGGGTCTCTAATCTCAAAAGAGCACGCAGGATTTATTCCCCAGCGTCAGGTGGGGGATAATATTCTTAAGGCTATTAATCTAATTCATCATGCCAGGAAGGAGGGTTGCAAAGCCATGTTACTAACCCTGGATGTCTGCAAGGCATTTGATACTGTGGCATGGGACTACCTTCAGTTTATTCTGAAGAAGTGGGGTATGGGTCCCTCTTTTAGCACATGGATTGCCTCATTATATTCCAACCCGGGAGCATTTATCAGATATTCAGGTTACTCTTCCAACTGGTTTACCCTTGGCAGTGGCACCAGACAAGGATGCCCCCTTTCCCCTCTACTATTTGCCCCTGCCATTGAGCCCCTCTCCAAGCTGCTGCAGAATAACATTAATATTAAGGGGATAAAGATAGGAGCCTATGATCTTAAGATTTCTTTATTTGCGGATTATATTCTGATGCTGGTATCTGACCCTATCACATCCCTTCCGAACCTTTTCCGCACCCCATATGACTTTTCCTAAATATCTGGCCTACAAATTAATGCCTCAAAGTCCCAAGCGCTCAATATGTCTCTCCCTGAGGGTACATTGGCCACGCTTAAATCTTCTTTCAGCTTCTCCTGGCAAGAGCACCATCTTAAATACTTGGGTGTCCACCTTACAGCTAACTATGATTCCCTTTATGCAGCCAACTACCCCGCTCTGGCTAATGCTTTACTTTTTTCGGGTTCTTCCAATCCCAATTCCGGCTTGCTTTATTAAGGGTCTTCGAGCGTCTTTAAACTCCTTTATTTGGGGGAAGCACAAACCTCGGGTTAATCGTGGAACACTATACAGATCTAAGCAGCAGGGGGGGCTTGGGGTTCCCAATTTAGCACGATATTACTCTGCCTGTCAGATTGCTCAACTTTCCACCGTCCACGCTGGTATGGAGAGGTCACTGTGGGTAGACATTGAACAGACCAGCTGTTTCCGATAGGGATTGGGAACTTACTATGGCTGTCTTCGTTGACTTATAAAGATATTGACAACCCTGTTTTGAACGACTCCCTTAGAATATGGAAGACAAATAGATTGAAAGGAAACCTCTCCTCTCCTCAGACCCCCTTGCTCTCTATATTTGGCAATCCTGAGTTTCTCCCGGCTTTCCAGAAACCGTCTGCCTTCTCCTGGTGGAGGGCACACGACTTAACGAAGTTCAAAGATTTTTTATCGCATAGGGGTATAATAAACTTTTCCAAACTTCAATCACTTAGGGACATACCGAGTAAAGAATTTCTCCGCTTTCTGCAAATTACTCATTATATAGGCGCTACATAGGAGTCTGGGTCAGTACCAAGACCTTCCTCGTCCTTTGAGTCTATTTGTGGGATGCAGCCTCTTGGTAAGGGGACTGTATCCACGCTATACAAGCTATTGGGCGAGGCAGATGGGAAATCCCTCCCGGCCTACACCACTAGATGGGCGGAGGATCTTGGTATAAACCTCTCGGATGTGGACTGGAAAGCAGTATGGAGAAACTTATTTACCAAATTCCTGCACACAGACGCCCCAAGAGACTAATACCAAAGTTCTACTCCGCTGGTACCTGGTTCCAGAGTGAGTTCACAAGTTCTGCCCTTCGTACTCTTCAGAATGCTTTAGAAACCTAGCCGTCGTGAGCAAGAAACCTACATTCATATTTGGTGGGAGTGTAGGCTAGTTAAGCAGTTCTGGGCCAAGGTATTTTATCTTATACTGAAGGCAACAGGTCTGCGTCTGACCCCCTCACCCCAATTAGCCCTTCTAAACTTAAGACCTCCCGACTGCTCCAGAACACATTTTGAGCTAGTCCGGCATATTCTAACTGCTGCTAAAATGACTATTGCTCGGTCATGGAAGAATAGGTCCATTTCCAGCAGAAGCCTCATACCTCGCATTAACGAGGTAATGCTTTTTGAAAAGATGGCTGCCTCAATGCAGGGGGATCTTACTTTCTTCCTAGCTACCTGGGAAGGTTGGATCACCCATTTCCAGCCTAAAAATTTTGATCATCACCTATTTGTAACCTATTTGTAACACCTACCTGTAACCTTGTGTTATCCTTTTCATGTTGGTCGTAGAATGGACACCCACCCCGTTCCCTCTTTCCCTTTTTTCTCCATCCTCCCCTGTCTTTCTTACCCTCTTAATATGTCTTGTACTACCTTTGTAGACACTGCTGTTTTCTAATTGCGTTGAATGCTTTGTAAAACAACTTATTTGTGCTATACTTAGTATAAAATGACTTCAACTGGATGCAATTTTTTCTACTTGTATTATAAACTGAAATGTAAGCCGTTTTTGGTTGTAACATTTGCATATCTTCAATAAAAACACTGTGGAAAAAAAAACAACCCTGGCAAGTGAAAGTTTAACTGCTTCCTGCCCGAAGGTCCTCCATTGCGCACCCTCCTCAATCACACACACACAAACCCACACACATACATTTGCTCCATAAAACGCACCATTATCCCCCCCCCGCCCCCACTTTGGGGTGGGGTGTGCAGCTTATGGAGCAATCCCCTCACATATGGGCTCATCACAGAGAGGAGCATCACTTCTGGCGTCAGTGGTCCAAGGAATGCCAGCTTCTCCTTCAACATATTATGTATGCCCTCCCCAGAATCTATTAATTACTCTATAGTCCCAAAACATATAAAGGACATCATCCCCCTCCTTCTTAAACCTTGGGTATTCGGCATTAGAGGTCATGCCAAACCTGAATAACTTAGCTGGGGTATAATACACCCAGTTAAGGAACTTATACTGTATTAGGAAATCTGCCGTGCTGATTATACCCCAGAAGAAGAAATCCTCCAATTCCTCCCAGTCATCACTGCTCAATACTGGCAATTTCCCCTGCCACTTCCCACCTGTCTCATTGTAAGTGTGCCTACCATTCACTTGAATATAGGCATAAATATTACTAGGGATGAGCGAATCCAATCCGAATTTATTCCGAATATCAGAAAAAAATCGTTTCACAACGAATACGAATATCGCTGCAATTCAAATGTGCAAATCGCTTCCTTAAACTCCATTTAGTGCGGTCCAGGCCATCTAAAATGGCGGATCCACATATCAGGACATGGGGCAAGGAATCCTGGAAGGGCAGCAAGGCGGGATGATGCTAGGTCACATGCAGCATGCAGCCTATCAGCAGCCAGCCACCCCTGTGATGTCACAGCCCTATATAATCAGCCCCCATTTTGCGGCCAGAGAGGGACAGAGCGACAGAGACAGGGAGAGAGACACAGCGTGGCAGTATAGAGCAAAAGCGGTTCACCACAGGGACACTGTGCAGCAGTAGCGATTTAGGTGTCAGACAAATTCAAGCAGAGAAGCAGTGATAGGGAAGGGAGGAAGTTTAGGACAGAGTGGCAGTGTGCACTTTGCAGTAAAAGCGATTCTCCACAGGGACAGTGTGTGCAGCAGCAGTAATGCACATGTCAGCTAAATTCTAGCATAGAAGCAGTGACAGGGAAGGGAGAGGGCTTGGGACACAGTGGTGTGTACAACTCAAAAGGCTTTTCTTTTCAACAAAGCTAATAGTAGCCAGCCAGTAAGGGTGAGCTGTCCTCTATTAAGTGTAACCTGTGCGTACATGTATATGGTGTACCAATATGTTCCTGTTCATTTAACTGCCCTCATTAGAGCATCCAACATAGCATTTAGCATTTTTTTCATGTTCAAGTGTTAATGTCCTGGTTAATGTGAAAGGCTAGACAAAAGTACACACCTGCCCAAAAGTACCCATCTCTTGCTGTTGTCCAAAAATCTTGTTAAAGCCTGCTGGGGTGCATTTAACTGCCTTCATCATGGCATACTACATAAGTACATCTGAGAGTTTTAGCATTTGGTTTATGTTAAAGTGTTAAGGGACCTAGTTAGTGTGTTAGTGCCCAAAAGTACCCACCTCTTGCTGTTGTCCAAAAATCCTGTTTTAAAACCTGCTAGAGCCCATTTTACTGCCCTCATCAGGACTCACCACATAAGTACATCTGAGAAGTTAAGCATTTGGTTTATGTTAAGTGTTGAGGGCCTAGTTAGTGTGAAAGGCCAGACAAAATTACACACCTGCCCAAAAGTACCCACCTCTTGCTGTTGTTCAAAAATCCTGTTTGCTTGCTGGAGTGCATTTAACTGGGCATACCACATCTGAGAGTTGCACCATTTTTTCCTATTAAAGTCTTCAGGGCCTAGTTACTGTGAAAGGCTAGACATAATTACACACCTGCTGCTGTTGTCCAAAAATATTGTCTTAAGCCTCCTTAAGCCTGCATTGAACTGCCCTTATCAGTGCACACCACATACGTACATCTGAGAGTTGTACCAATATGTTCTTGTTAAAGTCTTCAGGGCCTAGTTACTGTGAAAGGCCAGACATAATTACACACCTGCTGCTGTTGTCCAAAAAAACAACAATGCCTACTGGAGTGCATTGAATTACCCCTAACAGTGCACACCCCATACGTACATCTGAGAGTTGTACCAATTTGTTCCTGTTAAAGTCTTCAGGGCCTGGTTAGTGTGAAAGGCCGGACAAAATTACACACCTGCCCGAAAGTACCCACATCTTGCTGTTGTCCAAAAATTTTGTTTTAAAGCCTGCTGGAGTGCATTTAACTACCCTCAACAGTGCACACCACATACGTACATGTAAGAGTTGTACCAATTTGTTCCTGTTAAAGTCTTCAGGGCCAAGTTACTGTGAAAGGCCAGACATAGTTATACGCCTGCTGCTGTTGTTGACAAATCCTGTTTTAGGAGTAGTATGGCATATTGTCCCCCCTCATATATGCACTAAGTATGTCGGCAAGGAAGAGCCAGGATGGGCACAGAGGAGTGGCAGAGGCCTAAATTCCTCAGGCAGAGGTAGCAGCAGACTAGGGGCAAGTGGAAGCAGGAGTCGCAGTCAAAGGCCTGATCTCCAGGTATCACCTAGTCGTCATGTCTCGACCAGCAACCCATCTGCTGTCAGCCATTGGTTAACACTGTCATCCACTTCATCACAAGTGAAATCTGACACCCCCAGTCAACTGTTGGTGGCTTCCTCAGA
The DNA here is from genome assembly GCA_027917425.1 of Gastrophryne carolinensis. Lineage (NCBI taxonomy): Eukaryota > Metazoa > Chordata > Amphibia > Anura > Microhylidae > Gastrophryne > Gastrophryne carolinensis. The sequence continues at coordinate 9,496,405 of CM051240.1, read as the reverse complement.
CAGAACCCTCACTTGGCATGGCCCGGGAGCAGTCCCTGTCCTCCCATTGCCTTTGTCCTATGCTGTTCCCTCCCCAGCAAAGTATCTTATGCTTTGGGTTCAGCTCCACTATTCAGTGAGGATGATCTGATAGAGGACAGTCAGCAGCTACTACCAAGCCAAGAAGTGAAGGAGACATTCGCTGCTTCCTCCGCTAGGTGGGCAAGTAGTGATGAGGAGAGTGGCACGGGAGGGGGTGTTGTGAGCATTATGGCTCCTGAGGCAGACACTGTTGAGGAACCTGAGGAGGACATCAGTGGCGTGCAGACACAACTCGATGATGATGAAGCCGATCGCAGGAGAGGAGGAGCAGCCAGAGGAGCTAGAGGGTTGTGAGGAAGGCGAGACAGAGGACTCACTGTGGCAGTATGCAGTGAAGATGGAGGCAGGCAGTACCTCTTGTCAATTGCACAAATGGCATGATGCATGCTCACGTGCTTGTGTAGTGACCACCAAATTCAGCATTCAGCAGCAGCATGAGTTCTGGCTCTCCACTTTATTGGAACCTCGCTACCAGCACAAAATTGGGGCCTTTTTTACACCCATTGAGAGGGAGAACAAACTGACCTACCAAAGAGACATCCAAGAAGTCAGCTGGCCGATGCCTATCTGCGCCATCGTCCATCCACTTGCAGGTCTGACTCGGGGGGCCCTCTGCACTCACTTTCCACTGCCATGGCTGCTGGGGAGGGGTAGGGTGGCAGAAGCAGTACCAGCTCCATCAGTAGCAGCCTGAGTCTACAGTTGCTGATGATCTTTCTTTATCCACATAGTGAAGCATGAGCAGCAGGTAGACCTGGAGCAGGACCTGAACCAGCGGGTGGTGGCATACATTGACATGACCAGATTTGCTGAACTTCTGGGCAGCCAAACTTGATTTGTGGCCACAACTAGCAGTTTAGTTTACCCTGGGAAAGCTGTCCTGCCTGGCGGGTGTTTAGTGCGGCGGGGGCCATAGTAACCCCAAGGAGAACACACAAACAATGGGGAGGCTTCCACAAAGCCCCCAAACCCAAGAAACAATCTGCACTACTACAATTGAGGTACAAAACTGACAATCCTTTATTAGTACATATATACAACTACAAAAATTAAAAGCACATTAAAAACTCATTATATAAACATTACACTAGAGGGTGCTGGTGGCATGGCCAGAATAAATGGGTCACATCTCAAGTATATATCTCTATGTAAACATGGCTAAGTCCTATTTCTCCAAGCAAAAGTGCTATGTGCAATATATATGACAGAAAGATAAATGCAAAATTATCCTACATGTGCAAAAATATAAAGTGACAGGGCAAAGTGCAAAGTGAATTCAATGGAGAAGCAGCAATGTATGAAGTGAAATAACATCAATAAATACCATAAAAGGGGACACAGCGGGATAACAAGAGGGAGAAAACAACCATATATTGAGCATGCCAGCCTCGCCCCTCCCCCAAGAAGAACTCGTCTGTCCACGAAAAATGTGGAAAGACTGACCTTTGTGAAGATGAATCAGGCATGGGTCAGCCAGGATTTCCACCCACCAATGCATGATGCACCAGGGTAGATTGGTCAACACTTCACAAATATGGATAGTGCAAAAAAGATTTAAGGCTCTGCTCTCCAGTTACAAACATTCCTCAGCATCAGACCACAAGTAAGTATTGGGGAAATGCATTACCTAAAGCTTAACTTTTAATAATATTCTTAGGATAACATATTTGTGTCCAAAATTATTTTATAAATAATTTATATGTACTCCTCATGATGCTGCCAGCTCCAGGGAGAGTATTTCAGGCAATATATGGGCTCCTTATGCTGCTGCCAACTCTAGGAAGTTTCTTTCAGACAATAAATAGTCGCCTCATGCTGCTGCCAACTCCAGAGTGTGCCATTCAGGCACTATTTGGTGTCCTCATGCTGCTGCTCATTCCATGGTGTGTCTTTCAGGCAATATATAGTCACCCTTTACTCCTGCCAAATCAAGGGTGTGTCATTATGGCACTATATGGTCTCCTCATCCTGCTGCGAACTCCAGTGTGTGTCTTTCAGGCAAAATATGGATTCCTCATGCTGCTGCCATCTCTAGGGTGTCTTCCAGGCACTATATGGTCTCCTCATCCTTCTGCAACTCCAGGGTGTGTCTTGCAGGCAATATATGGTTTCCTTATGCTGCTGCCAACTCCAGGGTGTGTCATTGAGGCACTATATGGCCTCTGCATGCTGCTGCCACCTCCACGCTGTGTCATTGGGTCACTATATGGTCTCGGCATGCCGCTGCCAACTCCAGGGTGTGTCTTTCAGACAATATATGCTCTCCCTATACTGCTGCCAAATCCAGGGTGTGTCTTTCAGGCAGCATTTGGTCTCCTCATGCTGTTGCCAACTCCAAGGTGTGTCATTCAGGCAATATATGGTCCGTTCATACTGCTGCCAACTCCAGGGTGAGTCATTCAAACAGTATGTGGTCTCCGCATGCTATTGCTAATTCCAGGATGTGTCTTTCGGGCAATATATGGTCTCCTCATGCTGCTTCCAACTCCACTGTGTTTCATTCAGGCAATATATGGTCTCTTTATGCTTCTGTCACCTCCATGCAGTATCATTGAGCCACTATATGGTCTCCTTATGCAGCTGTCAACTCCAGGGTGTGTCTTTCAGGCAATGTATGGTCTCATTATACTCCTGCCAACTCTAGGGTGTGTTTTTCAGCACTGTATGGTCTCCTCATCTGCTGCCAACTCCAGGGTGTGTCATTCAGGCAATATATGGTCTCCTCATGCTGCTGCCAACTCCAGGGTGCGTCATGCAGGCACTATATGGTCTCCGCATGCTGCTACCACCTCCACGCTGTGTCTTTGAGCCACTATATGGTCTCCTTACGTTGTTGCCAATTCCAGGGTGTGTCTTTCTGGCAATATATGTATATGTCTTTATATATATATATATACATACATATATATATATATATATATATATATATATATATATATATATATGTCTTACATGTCTTTCTTTATGTCATATATATATATATATATATATATATATATATATATATGTCTTTCAGGCAATATATGGTCTCCTTATACTCTTGCCAACTCCAGGGGTATCCACTATATGGTCTCCGCATGCTGCTGCATACTCCAGGGTGTGCCTTTCAGTTACTATATGGTCTCCGCTGCTGCTCATTATGCTGCTTCCAACTCTAGTCTCTAGTGCCTGTCTTGAAGGCAACATATGGTCTCAGCATGCTGCTGCCAATTCCAGGTTGTGTCTTTCAGGTGCTATATGGTCTCCTCATGCTTTTGCCCCTCCACGCTGTGGCATTGAGCCAATATATGTTCCCAACACCAGGGTGTGTCATTCAGGCACTATATGGTCTCCTTATGTTGCTGCCACCTTCACGCTGTGTTGTTGAGCCACTATATGGTTTCCTCATGCAACTGCCAACTTCAGCGTGTGTCATTCAGGCACTATATGGTCTCCTTATGCTGCTACCAACTCTATGGTCTGTTATTTAGGTTCTGTATGGTCTACTTGTGCTGCTGCCAACTCCAGGGTGTGTCATTCAGGCAATATTTGGTCTCCTTATGCTGCTGCCAACTTCAGGGTGTGTCATTCAGGCAATATATTGTCTCCTCATGCTGTTGCCAAGTCCAGGGTGTGTGTTTCAGGCAATGTATGGTCTCCTTATACTCCTGCCAACTCCAGGGTATGTCTTTCAGGCACTATATGGTCTTATCATGCTGCTGCCAACTCCAAATGGGTCTGTCCGGCACTATATGGTCTCTGCATGCTGCTGCCAACTCCAGAGTGTGACATTCAGGCAATATATTGTCTCCTAATGCTTTTGCCAACTCCAGAGTGTGTATTTCAGGCAATATAGAGTCTCCTTATGCTGCTGCCAACTTCAGGATGTGCATTTCATGTACTATATGGTCTCCTTATGCTGCTGTCAACTCCGGGGTCTCTGCATGCTGCTGCCAACTCCAGGGTGTGTCTTTAAGGCATTATAAGGTCTCCTTATGCTGCTGCCAACTCCCGGGTTTGTCATTCAGCCATTATATGGTCTCATCATGCTGCTGCCAACTCCAAGGTGTGTCATTCTGGCACTATATGATTTCCTTATGCTGCTGCCACCTCTACGCTGTGTTATTGCGCCACTATATGGTCTCCTCATGCTGCTGCCAACTCCACGATGTGTCACTCAGGCACTATATGGTCTCCACATGCTGCTGCCAACTCCAGGGTGTTTCTTTCGGGCACTATTTGGCACCTCTTGCTGCTGCCAACTCCAGGGTATGTCTTTCAGTCACTAAATGGTCTCCGTATGCTACTGCTACCTCCATGCTGTGTCATTGAGCCACTATATGGTCTCCTGTTGCTGCTGCCAAATACAGGGTGTGGTTTTCAGGCAATATATGGTCTTAGTATGCTGCTGTCAACACCAGGATGTGTCTTACGGGCAATATATGGCCTCTTTATGCTGCTGCCAACTCCAGGATGTGTCATTCAAGAACTATATGGTCTCCTCATGCTGCTGGCAACTCCAGGGTGTGTCATTCAGGCAATATATGGTTTCCTTATGCTGCTACCACCTCCATGCTGTGTCATTAAGCCACTATGTGGTCTCCTCATGCTGCTGCCAACTCCAGGGTGTGTCATTCAGGAACTATATGGTCTCCTCATGCTGCTGGCAACTCCAGGGTGTGTCATTCAGGCAATATATGGTCTCATTATGCTGCTACCACCTCCATGCTGTGTCATTAAGCCACTATGTGGTCTCCTCATGCTGATGCCAACTCCAGTGTGTGTCATTCAGGCAATATATGGTCTCCTTATGCTGCTACCACCTCCATGCTGTATCATTAAGCCACTATGTGGTCTCCTCATGCTGATGCCAACTCCAGGGTGTGTCTTTCAGGCAATATATGGTCCCCTAATGCTGCTGCCAACTCCAGGGTGTGTGTTTCCAGCAACATATGGTCTCTTTATGCAGCTGCCAAATCAAGGTTGTGTCTTTACTATATGGTCTGCGCACTCCATTGTGTTTCTTTTGGGCAATATATGGCCTCCTCTTGCTGCTGCCATCTCCAGGGTGTGTCTATCAGGTGCTATATGGTCTCCTTATGCTTATGCCACCTGCATGCTGTGTCATTGAGACACTATATGGTCTCCTCATGCTGCTACCAGCTCCAGGGTGTGTCCTTCAGGCAATATATGGGCTCCTTTTGCTGCTGCCAACTCCAGAGTGTTTTTTTTTCAGTCAATATATGGCCTCCTTTTGCTGCTGCCAACTCCAGGGTGTGTTTTTCAGTCAATATATGATCTCCTTATGCTGCTGCCAAATCCAGGGTGTGTCCTCCAGGCAAACTATGGTCCCCTCATGCTGCTACCAACTCCAGGGTGTGTTATTCAGGCTCTGTATGGTCTCGTCATGCTGCTGCCAACTCCAGGGTGTGTCAGTCAGGCAATATATGGTCTCCTCATGCTGCTGCCAACTCCAGGGTTTGTCATTCAGGCAACATATTGTCTCCTCATGCTGTTGCCAAGTCCCGGGTGTGTGTTTCAGGCAATATATTGTCTCCTCATGCTGCTGCCAACTCCAGGGTGTGTCTTTAAGGCAATATATGGTCTCATCATGCTGCTGCCACCTCCAGGGTGTGTCTTCTAGGTACTATATAGTCTCCTCATGCGGCTGCCAAATCCAGGATGTGACATTCAGGCAATTTATTGTCTCCTACTGCTGCTGTCAAACAGAAAGTGCTGGGCTTCCTCTTGCTGTGCATTTCAACCGGACCTTAAGCATCATTTAATAAAAAGCCCAAACCCTTAAAAAACTATTCTCCAGCATCTAAAGTGAATAGATTTAAAGTTTTTAGTCACTTACTTAATATTTTTTCCCCACTGGGTTGCAACTCAGGACTCTAGGATACGGGCGTCGCCATCTTGACTAAGGAGCATCACATACTGAGGAGAGGAGAGTGGGATAAAGTGCAGGGGATTGGGATTATAGCTGTGCTTTGCACAGACAGAGCAGAGCTGGGGTCAGGAAAAGGACAGCAATCCCAAATTGCAGAGCGACACAGTCAGAAGACACTTCCTGTTTGCAGGCTGCCTGATGCTCCATGAGCCACCATCTTGGATGTTTAAAGGCTCATAACATGCAGTAGATGCAGGTAGGATAATTTTTAATGTGGGCAATCTGTATGTACGGGGTGGGGGGAACATACAAGATAGGCTCTTATTCAGGGTGAGGGTCCAGATTAATGTGGGCAATCTGTATGTACAGGGGGGAAACATATAAGATAGGCTTTTATTCAGGGTGAAGGTCCGGATTAATGTGGGCAATCTGTATGTACAGGGTGTGGGAAACATATAAGATAGACTCTTATTCAGGGTGAGGGTTCAGATTAATGTTGGCAATCTGCATGTACAGGGTGTGGGAAACATACAAGATAGGCTCTTATTCAAGGTGAAGGTCCAGATTAATGTGGGCAATCTGTATGTACGGGGGGGACATACAAGATAAGCTCTAATTCAGGGTGAAGGTCCGGATTCATGTGGGAAATCTCTATGTACAGGGAGGGGGAACATACAACATAGACTCTTATTCAGGGTGAGGATCTGAATTAATGTGAGCAATTTGTATGTACAGGGGAGAAACATATAACATAAGCTCTTATTCAGGGTGAAGGTCCAGATTAATGTGAGCAATTTGTATGTACAGGGGAGAAACATATAACATAAGCTCTTATTCAGGGTGAAGGTCCGGATTAATGTGGGCAATCTGTATGTACAGGGTGTGGAAAACATACAACATAGACTCTTATTCAGGGTGAGGGTCTGGATTAATATGGGCAATCAGTATGTACGGAGTGGGGGAAACATACAAGATAGGCTCTTATTCAGGGTGAAGGTCCGGATTAATGTGGGCAATCTGTATGTACAGGGTGTGGGAAAGATACAAGATAGACTCTTATTCAGGTTGAAGATCAGGATTAATGTGGGCAATCTGTATGTACAGGGTGGGGAAACATACAAGATAGGCTCTTATTCAGGGTGAAGGTCCATTTCAGTTATGTCAATTGGGAGACGGAGCTCTGAAATCTACCTTTCTTTTCCAACTGTGCCAGGCTGTTGGTCTGGTTTAAGGTCTGTTCTGTTTTCTGCCTTGTTTTAGCTTATATTGTGTTTATGTCTCCCTGTACCTGAAGTTAAGGTTTCTGCTTTTGTTTTGTATTACTTCAAGAAATATTGTCAAGACAACCCAGGTCTCAAGGACAGTCATTCTGGGCCATATCCGGCCTGACAGGAGTCCTGCTTGCGGGGCTGCTCCCTGCGACACAATGAAACTTTACAGTACCTCTCCCTGCTTCTGAATGGCCTATGGAGAACAATATATTTTCTGGGCAGGCAAGCTCAAAGTGGTACAAAGTTCTCATCAGACTTTTGCCAGTACAGGAGTTTAGCAGCCGCCCCAGCCCCCATCATACTGGCTGAGCCCTGCCTTCCAATGTACCTATAAGCAGTGAATGCTGTGGGGTGCACCACTGAATCCTCAACCAAAATATTTTTGTGCTCACTCCCTGAAACCAAACAACAACCAAATGGAAGTGGACGTGGATAAACCACAGCTCTCTCCTAATGAGAAGCACCACATAAAATATACAACAACATAATTCATTAATATCAATCCAGCATTTTATTCAAGACCAAAAAAGATTAAAAACAGTACATATATAACACAAGACAATTTAAACCAAGATGCTCCCCCCAATCTACAAGATGTGTTTTATAATAATGGAATACCCTATATCCACCAAAAATGTAAAACCAATAATCCGGCAGGCTGCTTTAATATCTCTACCCTATACTTTTTGTGCCGGCACAAAAACCTACATCACCAAACGAATTAAACAATTAATCCAATGTGCATACCAAATACAAATATAAAGTGCCAAAGTGCTAATACATATACGACAATGAAAGCTAATGTTCAATAGTAAATATCATAAAGTGACTAGTGCATAACGAATTCATACCCAATTATACAAATATATATAAGTATAAGTATATGTAGCACAAAACCTCCGATCCCAATAAACAAGTGAACCCAACAATTGTTATCAAAATAGACCAAATATATATATATATATATATATATATATATATTATATATATATATATATATACAGTAATTAAAGTGCATGTGTCAGCAAAATATCCAAAGCAGAGCTGAATTATGAGGAGGGGGGGGGGGGGGGAGTTCACGCCCGGGGCCTCCATCACTTGCCCTGCAAAAAATGGGGCCTCCACCAAACTTGGGCTTATGGTCTGGTCCAAGAGGTTTTTCAGTATTTGGTCTGACAGGTTGCGGGGCCGGCAACAAAGTTGACAGTGGCAGTGGGGGGCCCCCCGTGCCTGGGCAGCCAAAGACACCGCAGGGCAGGACGTAGAGTCTAGAGCAGAAAAGCCGCCGCCAGCAATGCTACAGTGATGGGTGCAGAGCTGTCACTGCACATAAGCCACCAAGCACAGCCGCTGGCAGCTCAATGCAGGGAACCAGCCGGGGACTACACTACCCCCCACCCAGAATGGCAAAGCAGGAGTTCCCGAGCAGCACGCACCCGCACAAGGGGGGCACAAGGGACTCCATCTGACCTTCCAGTAAGTGGACGGGTGCCAGACAACCACTAATCAGTTACTTGGCTGGACTATTATTTTATACTGTATCTGGGGCCTGCACCAGATGTTGTGCCCAGGGGCCTTCACTGCACCTAATCTGGCTCTGCCTTTTAGTGCATTCACAGCTTCAGGCTATAGCCCTGCAATGACAGGTGTGGGTATGTTCTCTATTATTATTATTTAGTATTTATTTATATTGCACCATCTTCTTAGCACTTTACAATGTAGTAATTGTAGACAGGGTAACACATAGAGATATTTAACTCTCCGTAAGATTATACATGAATAAGTTTGGGTGTAAAGGTAAGAATCTAGACCTGCACACAGGAGATTGGTGTTCAGCGGAGGGTAATATCCTTACACCTGCATCCTAATTGAAGTGAGTTAATGTACCGCGGTGTCAATGATTTGCATGTCTAATTGATTGGATTAGTTTTCTTGTGAATTGCCCTGCGCGAGCCCTGATGTATTTAAACTTCATACTATTTGTTAACTCTCGTGTCATGAATAAGGACCCTGAGTCCGAAACGCGTTGACGCTGGGGTCTGTTATTTGATATATTTTTACACTGCCTACTTTGTGGATGGCTTTTTAACGTGGATGAAATAAACATGGAAAAATTTGTATCTTCAATTGCTGGCTGGCTTTACTTCATTGAATTAACACATAGACAATCGCTGAGCAATGCAACACATTACAAAGCAGTATGGGAGTAGGACACAATAGGAAAGAGAGCTTTCAATCTAAAGGAACAGGTCACAAGACGTATGTATTGAGTTCGGTGGCATGTCCCCAGTGGAACTGCTTAAACCAAACCTTCAGCATTAATTGAAAAGTCCAAACCCTTAAACTATTTCCCAGCATCTAAAATTAATATATTTTAAGTTTTTAGTCGCTTACTTAATTTTGTTCCCTCTGCTGGGCTTCGACTTTTTTCAGGACTCTAGCATACGGGCGCCACCATCTTGCCTCAGAAGCATCACATACTAAGGAGAGCAGGATAAGGTGCAGAGGGCAGGGTTATAGCTGTGCTTTACACAGACAGAGCAGAGCTGGAATCAGAAAAAGGACAACAATCCCAGAATGCAGAGCGACATAAGACACTTCCTGTCTGCAGGCAGCCTGATACTCCACGGGCTTCCATATTGGGTGTTTAAAGGCTCAGAAAATGCACTAGGTGCAGGTTTTTTAATGTGGCCAATCTGTATGTACAGAGCAGGGAAACGTATAGGCATGCCTCCCAACTGTCCCGATTTTTCCGGGACTGTCCCAATTTTTTCCCAATATCCTGCGGTCCTGAACTGTTACTAATTGTCCTGGGATGCCCTGCACCGTGGCAGTTTGACCGGGGCTGCCACGGCGCTGGGCAAGGGACTTGCTGTGAATAAATACTTCAGGGCGGGGTGGCGGGCGCAAAGACACTTCCAGGCGTACGGGTGGGCGCACGGGGAGGGGGGTGAAGAAACATACGGCAGACGGATGGGCAGGAAGAGACTTGCTACAGGCAGGGGTGAAGCCTACATTGCCTAAATACCCCCTCCCTGCCTTCCAATCCGCACCCTCACCTAAACCCCCTCCCTAGCCTCCAATCTGCATACCTTTGCCCCTCTCTCTAACTGCTGACCTACACTCCCACTTAAAGTGGTACCAAAACCCACACTGAACGACCCGGGAATCTATAGGATTCCCAGGCAGATTGGTTACCTCCCCTTGGGACATCCAAATTCGGGATACCCCGCTGTGTGAAACCCCCCAGGTCTCCCTATACACTTACATTTGTTCCCAGACCAACAGCACATGCGCGACCCATGGTCGTATCCCTGCTAGCAGGACGTGTGCCCGCTCCAGGCATTTGTGAGTGGTCTGCGCGGGCACGCTCCCTGTTAGAGGGAAGCGGGGGATGTGGCCGCCAGCGCGCTCGGAGGCACTGGCCTTAGACGAAGGCTTAGAGGCTGTGATGTCAGCGACTCCGAGCGCGCTAATTGGATGAGTGGTCGCGCATGCGCCGTAGGACCGGGAAGGGATGAGTTGGCTGTGGTGATCTGGGGGGTTTCACACAGCGGGGCGCACCCGAATAGGGTGCCCCAGGGCAAAGGACCAAAATCCAGAATAGTCAAAATCCTGGGTTTTGGTCCACTTCAAAAAATGGAGCACCAAGAGGGAGGAGCAAACGGCACATCGTGAACCAATCACAGCCAGACTAAAAGACTCCAGGGCGGCCAACTATGTGCAACACTCACCTTTCCCAGCTCCAGTTGCGCATGTGTGAGCCCTCCTCCAATCAGAGCCGTCTGCCTGTTGGCAAACAGCTCCAATTGTTTACTGCGGGAGTTTAGGCACACAATGCGGGGAATGCAGAGGATGCGGCAGTGCGCAGTCCCTATTCATATTAATGAGAGACGCCTGCCGAATCACCTGGTGATGCCAGATGGCTCTCATTGAGATTGCGCATGCACTGTTGGATTCAGGAAGAGGTGAGTATACTGGGCTTTTTAGGGGGGTACACACAGTGGGGTATCCTAAATCAGGATGCCCCCCAATTGTCCTGATTTTCCTTGGACAATCACAATTTTGGCCAGGTATTTCTGCATCCCGCGACACATGCATTTGTCCAGCGTCATCATCCGTTACTGGCGGAGAGAAGCCGTGGCCTCTCAAACGTCCGCCGCCTCCGACCCTGAGTTTGAGTGCTCAACTGCACACTTGGGGCCGCTGTTCGGTGGGAGTCTGGAAGGCAAGTTTTTGTTTTTTTTTCTTCTTTCTTAAATCTCATTGGTGGTTCAGTGGGTGGGGGCAGGACTCCAGGAAGGAGCCTGTTCCCACTGCTGAGATGTCGGTGGGCGGGACAGCAAGGGAGGGAAGTGAGTGGAGAAAGTGACAGCCAGTGTTGTGGTTGTGTGAGGATGGCAGCTGGTGGTGAACAAAAGCAGAAGCACAGACGCTGAGGTCGTCAGGATGAAGAGGCAGGGCAAAATAAGAAATGACGGCAAGGGAAGGAAGTAGCAATAGAGAAGAAGATGATAGAAAGTTGTGGCTGTGTGAGGATGGCAGCTAGTGGTAAACAAAAGCAGAAGCTGTTAACAGGTATAATGCTTAGAGTAAAGATTATACAGACACCGCGCACACAAACATTAAACAGAAAAATTATTAAAAACAGCTCAACGTGCCAATCCTGGTATAGCGTAATTGTAAGAACACAGAGCTTTTCTTGATCCCCATCACCGGAAGGCTCAAACTCTTACCGGACAGCAGAGGGTAAATGACATATATAATAAAATCCAACGTTGATCACACGCTCATCAGCTTAAGCATAAAGTATATATACTCTTGTTGTTCCTTTAAGACTTAGAGGATGATACATAGAAAGCCAAATCCACTATTCAAGTGTAGGTATGTAAAAAACATAAAAGATCCAAGCCAGTGTCAGGCCATGATTATAGAATAAGCATGTGTATTAGAACTGTATTTGTGTATAATGTATAGTCCAAGATCTGGGTGAGGGGTCACTCTGTAATACTGTGAGACTGTGTTTTGTGTATTCCGGTTTTATGGGGGGTTCTGTTTGTGGTTCTTCCTTCTTTGAAGTCAAAGGCCTTTGTAGCAGCAGGATGTGCTGTCTCTGGACCCACTGTGACATACTCTCTGCCTTTTGGATTTCACCACTATTCAATTGCCCACTGGGTCATTCATTGGATGCCCACTGTTCCTTTTCCTATACGGCCCCTGGGACCCTACTTGGGCATATTGGATTTTAAAGGCACTGTTTCTGCCCCTTGGACTTTACATAGGTTCATTACTTTCATTTTCTTAAGCATGTTACAGACTGTCATTGTGCTGTTGATTACGTTACAGACAATGTCATTGTGCTGTTGATTGTGTTACAGACTGTCATTGTGTTGTTGATTGTGTTACAGACTGCCATTGTGTTGCTGATTGTGTTACCGGCAGAGTTGAGGGATTGTGTGTCCTGCTCCCATTGGTCTGTGTGTTTGTCATGCAGTTCTCCATCAGGTCCACGGGGGAGGTCCCCTTGCATGGAGACTTGCATATAAGGCCCAGGGTGGCACTAATAAAAAAAGTTCTTCTTCACCCTTAATACTGAGTGCTCTCTCTTATTGGGGGGGGGGGGGGGGGAAACGCTATATCGCAATCCACTAGCCCTTGTAAGAGCTGTTCCTGCTTTCCTCACGGATGACTCTGGAATTCCTGCAGCACCTCTCACCATTGGGAAAAGGACGTCTCTGGCGGGGAAGCCCTTATCGCTACAATTGGTGGCAAGCGGTGGGATAGTCCTTTCTACCCAGAGAGAGTGCTACCCTGATGGAGAGTCAGTATGACAAGTTGAAAAGGCTGACCCTGGAGGATCTACTCGAGAGCCGGGGAAGGTCAGCTAGCAACCGCCCACGTCAGGAACTGATAGCCGAGCTGATCGAAATGGATCGTGCAGCAGTGAGGACCGAAACCAATATAGAGATCGATGAAGACGCTGCTCTCGTTCAAGCGGTTCGGAACAGATTGTCAGTCTATGGCCCGAATCCATCACAGGAACTGATCGACCGAGTCTTCGCCGCAGCGGAGGCAGAGGCCAGTAAGCGAAGGGAAGATCGGCGACTTTCAATCCAGCAGCCTCTCAGCCTCAATTACACTGGGGGGAGAAAGATTCCATTTGCAGCATTTAAGTCCTTCTAGGAAAGTGACGACGAGATTGACGGATTTTTGGCCGATTTTGAACGCCAGTGCGCTTTACACCGGGTACCCACGGAGGAATAGGTCACATATTATCAGGGAAACTATCTGGGAAAGCTTCCGATGCTTTCCGGGCCATCCCTGATGCGGACATACCACACTACCATCTGGTAAAGGAGGCTTTGTTAGCCCGGTACGCTGTCACCCCGGCCTACAGGCGACAATTTGGGGAATCCCAAAAGAAGGGAGGGGATTCTTACACGGAGTGGGCATGTCCCCTCCATCGTACAGCATCACACTGGGTCACTGGATGCCAAGCCACGACCACTGAGGATGTACTACAGTTGTTTTTACTAGAACATTTTCTCAATGCCCTGCTACCAGAGCTAAGAGAGTGGGTACGTGACCGGAGGCCTCTAGCGCTACCTGAGGCTGCTCGTCTAGCCGACGAGTACACCGATGCTCGCCGGACAGAACAGTCTGCTCCAAAACCACCACCTCCTATCAAAATTCAAGCACATGTGGCTTCAGCACCAACTCGTTACTCTGGGCCACATAGGCCAGCGCAGCAACCGAACCTCTCCACAGTTCAGTGCCATCGTTGAAAACAATGGGGACATTATCGCAGGGATTGCGCCCTAGAGCCTCCCCGAATCACGTGGAGGCAACCACAACCTTCCACCTCCCGTACTCCTGCGGCACACTGTTTGGAAGCTGAGAGCAGTTCGGAAGAGTATCTGGGGGTACTGTATGAAGCTGATCCCATACAAGAGGCCATCCGAGACAACCGACAGCACCATCGCCAGGAGGTACGAGTCAATGGGCGCACCGCTTAAGGATTACGCGACACCGGAGCCACACTTACCTTGCTCCAACCTCATTTGGTCAAGAACAAAGACCGCACCGGACACACTGTTGCAGTAAGGGTGGCGGGAGGAGCTGTGTTTCGACTCCCCACCGCCCAAATACATCTTGACTGGGGCGCTGGATCCGGCAGGGTACATGTGGGACTTTTGGACAACTTACCCGCAGAAGTACTATTGGGAAATGATCTAGGACCAATGACTTCTGCCTACGCTACCTCTGTGCCAGCCAGCATCAACCCTGTTACAACCCGGGCTCCAGCCCGAGCTGCTGACTCCAGTCCACTGGTCAGGCAGATCCAGGGGTTTCGTCTGCATCACGTCATGTCTGTTACAAGAAGCCAAGAAGAGGATCAGCCATCAGGTTACGTCCTTCCCGAAGGAAAACGTATGCCAAACACTATTTTTGTTGGGGGCATTGACCTTTGGATCGATCAGCATGAAATTAAGGATTTCTTTTCAAAGTATGGCGCTGTAAAGAATGTCAAAATTATTAGGGATGCCTCTGGCGTTTCTAAGGGTTATGGTTTTGTCTCCTTTTACGATGATGTAGAGGTGCAGAAGATTGTGGATTCTCCAATCAGCTTCCATGGAAAGAGATTGAAACTTGGACCAGCTATAAGAAAGCAAAGCACCTGTGCAAACATCCAACCAAGGATTTTGGTGCTGAACTCACCAACGCCACAATATCCCAGTGTTTGGACCCCACCCATGACCGATTCCTATGTACAGCCCACGCCAAGGTTTAGTCCTGTTACTCACTGTTTGTCCTTACACAAACTCGCCAGTCATGTTACAGCAATACCATCTGCAATATCAACAGCCAGGATATGCACAGATGCCTCCATGTTCGGACTGGGAGCAGTTCTAAGTGAAGTGGGAGAAGATGGAGGGGGGCACCCTGTCGTGTATATCAGTAGGAAACTGTTACCTTGGGAAGTGAGCTATGCGGCCGTGGAAAAAGAATGTTTTCCGTTGGTATGGGCTTTGAAAAAAAAACTTACTCCATATTTGTATGGGCGTGAATTCACCTTGATCACAGACCACAATCCCTTGGTATGGCTGAACCGGGTCGCAGGGGACAATGGACGACTATTGCGATGGAGCTTGGCCCTGCAGCCATATAATTTTACAATCCAATACAGGCCCGGTAGACAAAACGGTAATGCAGATGGATTATCCCGGCAAACAGAACTCTGCCCATAACAAGAGTCCGGACAGCCCCACGTTAACCCGAACAGGGTCAATCCGGGTCTGCCGGGTGTTCCACAAAAAGGGGGCATTGTGACAGACTCTCTGCCTTTTGGATTTCACCACTATTCAATTGCCCACCGGGTCATTCATTGGATGCCCACTGTTCCTTTCTCTATACGGCCCCTGGGACCCTACTTGGGCATATTGGATTTTAAAGGCACTGTTTCTGCCCCTTGGACTTTACATAGATTCATTACTTTCATTTTCTTAAGCATGTTCCAGACAATGTCATTGTGTTGTTGATTGTGTTACAGACTGCTATTGTGTTGCTGATTGTGTTACCAGCAGAGTTGAGGGATTGTGTGTCCTGCCCCCATTGGTCTGTGTGTTTGTCATGCAGTTCTCCATCAGGTCCACGGGGGAGGTCCCCTTGCATGGAGACATGCATATAAGGCCCAGGGTGGCACTAATAAAAGAAGTTCATCTTCACCCTCAATACTGAGTTCCGTCTCTTCTTGGGGGGGAGGGAAACGCTATATTGCAATTCACTAGCCCTTGTAAGGGCTGTTCCTGTTTCCTCACGGATGACTCTGGAATTCCTGCAGCACCTCTCACCATTGGGGGAAGGACGTCTCTGGCGGGGAAGCCCTCCGGCGATAAAGGTTATCGCTACAGGGGTGCCCCGCTATGTGAAACCCCCCTGATCGCCCGGTTCAACTCACCTCACCGCTGTCCTTTTGGCGCATGCGCGGCAACTCGTCCAATCAGCGCGATCAGAGATGCTGAGCTTTGCACTTCTTAGCTCAGTGGCTCCAAGCGCGCTGGCGGCCGCATTTTCCACGCCCTCTTCTCCCGCGTCCTGCTAGAGAGAAGCGCGAGATGCGCCCGCTGTCCAAGCATGCACTGTTGGACTGGGATTCAGGTAAGTGGGCAGCCTGGGGGGTTTCACACAACGGGTCATCCCGATTTTGGATGCCCCGTGGGGAGGGAATGGATCGGCCCGGGAATCTTATAGATTCAGCAGGGGTTTGATCCACTTTAATATCCCTGTATAGACAGGAAAAAAACAAAGCACTGACCTCTCAGACTCAATGCCACAGAGTCCTGTGACATGCAAGCCTCTGGCTTTAGCACTGCTGACAGCAAGCTTCCTGCAGGGCTCCACCACACATCTCTGCTGCCAGTCATGTGGGAGCATCTCCATTACTGACTGGCAGAAGGGGGGGGGGGCATCAGGTGAGTAGAACTAAGCTGACAATTTTTTCAGAGGGACAAATGTGAGACACTTACATTACGACAGCCTAACAAATTGCAACGACATTGTTTGATGTGTGACCAAGGGCGGACTGGCCATAGGGCATACCGGGACAAATCCCAGTAGGCCGCTGCTTCCCATTTGGCCGTCGGGCCGCCACACCGAAGTCCCCGCGGCCCTTCGCCCACCTGCTTGACTCCGCGGCCCCTCGCCCACCTGCCTGTCCGCACAGACCCCCCCCCCCCCTACTCCTTTTCTTCCCGGCCTGACGTGGCCAGCGAGGTTTGTGGCCTGTGTGCAACTTCTTTTCCCCGCCGGGCGGGGACAGAGCTGCATCATCTTACTTCCCCCACACGGTGTCCCCACCAGGCGGGGAGAGAAGAAGCTGCTACTGCTCTGCGCATGCGCAGCAGACTAGCAGTGAGTCTCCGGCCCGGCGGGGTCGTGGGACACAGTAGAGTTCAGGAGGAGGCAAGGGGCCACTGCTGGAAAACTGATCATCACTGTCTAGTAAGTACCATTTCCTTTAGTTTTTTTTTTTTTTTTTTAGCTGTGGCACTGGCATCTCTAGGCTCTGGCATGGTGGGGGGTATGCCCTCTCATGGACCAATCACCTCCATGGCTGGCCAAATAGATGATTTGGGATGCCCTACTGTGTAGACCCTTCCAGATCGTCCAGGAAACCCCTTACCTTTCCCTATTTCCCTTGCTTAAAGCGGACCAACACCCAGGAGGATCAGCTGATCCAATCCCACCCTGCGGGGCATCCAAGATCGGGATGCCCCGCTGTGTGAAACCCCCAAGGACGTGAGCAAACCTTACCTGACTCCTGGTCCAACGGCGCATGCGCAGGCCGCATCTCGCGCTTCTCTCTAGCAGGACGTGTGCCCGTTTGTGAATGGCCGGCAAGGGCACGCTCCCCGTTAGAAGGAAGCGCGAGATGCAGCCGCCAGTGTGCTTGGAGCCGCAGAGGTAAGACGTTGCATTGACGCGCATACCTCTGCGACTCCAAGCGCGCTGATTGGACGTGCGGGCGCGCATGTGCCGTAGCAGCGGGGTCAGGTGACTTTCACGCAGCGGGGTCCCCCGAAGAAGTGGACCAAAACCCAGGATAATCAAAATCCTGGGTGTTGGTCCACTTTAATCCCTGCAGCTAAGCGCGCTCCTGCTCCAAGCCATTCACAAGGAAACTGGGGATGCAGCTGCTCTCGCTTCCTATACCAACACACAAGCCAAAACAACGGCCTAAAGCTCTGATTGGACAAATGCTGTGAGCACAGGAATGGCTGAAAGGTGAGTGGAGTAGGACATCTGGGGGGTTTTCACACATCGGATACCCCCAGGGAAAAGCTAATGACAAGGATAGGCAAAATCCTGGCAATTGGTCTACTTTAAATTGGACCAAAATCAGGATTTTGACTATCCTGGGTTTTGGTCCTTGCACTCCGATTGGGGATGCCCCACTGTGTGAAGCCCCCCCAGGTCGCCAAAACTACTCACCTCTTCCCGGCTTTAAAGTTGCCCCGGCTGGTGCCACGTAAGCAGTGTAAGGCAACATCACTCGGTAGCGATAGCAACATTGCGGTGATGGGGACGGCTAGAAGTGGCGCTGCCTCCATGTAATGTAGCATACTTTATGGGGCCGGGCACAGTACAGAAGGGCCGGTGTGACCAAAAATTCCAGGGCCGTTTTTGAATCCCAGTCTGCCCCTGTGTGTGACCAGTCGTGTCACTTGAAAATTGACCTAACGATTTGTTAAGCTGTCATAGGTGTCCCAAATTTGTTCCTCTGAAAAAATGGGCCCCTTACTAGAATCGACTGGTCAGAAAATGGAGCGTTGCAGCTATGAGTTCAAGCTGGGACATATGATCCCTTGTTATTTTCCCAGCCCTTGCACTGGCCATTCAACATAACGCCTGACCAGGCCTCAGGGGGGGACCGGAAATGACTGCGCACACACACACAATGTCTTCTGCAATGTGTGCTATGCCTTTCAGTCTACTTGGTTAAAGTAGAACAAAACCCAGGATTTTGAGGTTTTGGTACTTGCAGCTGTGTGAAACCCCCCAGGTCGCCCAAACAAACTCACCTCTTCCTGGTCCTACGATGCATGTGCAGCCCTCTCGTACAGGCAGCGCGCTCGGATCCGCCGGAGCCCCTTCATTTAGGAGCTTGTCTAATACCAGTGGATCCAAGCACGCTGACGGCCACATCCCCTGCTACCCTCTAACACAGAGTGTGCCTGCGCTGCCCATTTGCTAATGCCTGGAGTGGGAACGCACCCTGCTAGAGGAATAGCGGGGGATGTAGCTGCGGGTCGTGCATGCGCCGCTAGACCGGGAAAGACGGTATATGGGTGAACTAGGGGGTTTTCCACAGCGGAGCAGCCCGATTCTGGATGCCCTGGGGGGAGGGAATCAATTGGCCAAGGAATCTTATAGATCTGATCTCGGTGGGTTTTGGTCCACTTTAAACAGACCAGGACAATATGAGTTTATCCTTTGGGGGGGGGGGGGGGGATAAAACCATACTGTGCAGCCAGGGATGCCATGACAATTTCAAAGCAGACCAACACCTGTTTACAGCTAATGGGTGTGGGTCCAGCCACATTCAGACAGGTTGGGGGGGGGGGGCATCCCAGCCTCCTCATGCATGCCCCCCCCAGGATGCCCAGGATTCCTACCTTATCCTCAGCCAGAAATGCAGCCCATTGGCTGGACGCCGGGCGAGGTTTAAAGTGGACCAAAACCTAGGATTTTGACTATCCTGGGTTTTGGTCCACTTCGGTGGGGCACCCCGATCGAGGGTGCCCCGCTGTGTGAAACCCCCCAGAAAGCCCCGAAAACTCACCTCACCCCGCTCCCACGTGACTCGCTCGTCCAATCAAGCGAGAGGCAGCGACGGACAAGCAGAGCGCGTCCGCCGCCGCCTCCCGCGCGTCCCTTCTTACAGGGAGCGCACAGGCGGCGGGGGACGTGCATGCGCCGCTGAAACGTGGAAAAGGTAGGATTTGTGGGCTTCCTGGGGGGTTTCACCCCGCGGGACATCCCGATTTCGGATGGTAAGAATTGTGGGTGTTCTGGGGGGGGGGGGGGAATGCACAGGACCGTTCCAGAAATTCTGGATTAGAAAAGTGTTTACAAGCACCCGGGGGGGGGGGGGGGGGCGGTATCACACAGCGGGGCATTCAGATGGTCATTTCAGATTCCAGGGCTGGCCCGGGTGGGTTTTAATATGCTTTAAGCCCCCACAACTCCCATCACTCACCTCCCCTCACACTCCCATGACACATGTGCAGGCAATGAGCTCACTGACCTGCACCTAGCGGCCACCTGCAGCTGCACGCCCTTGCTGGCGGCCATTCAAAGCTGCCTGGGGTGGGGCACACAGCATGTGGGGATGCAGAGGAGGCCCTATTGTAGCATGGAGGAAGGTAAGAGACTAGAGATTACAGGGATACCCTGCTAAAGGGGACCAAAACCTAGAGAGGGGGCATAATGTCACGTTTTGGCCTGCTTTAGTGTTCTAAGGCAACAACAGATGAAAAGCAATCATCCGCCTTCTCCTATTTGTTTGCATAGTAAATCACTGGTGACTCTATGGTTAATAGCCCCTCTCCCTGTCACCACCCCCCTCTGCCTGCAGACAAGTACCTGAATACAGCTCACACACAGTGGGGCATCCCTCAGTACAGCTCACACACAGTGGGGGCATCCCTCAATACAGCTCACACACAGTGGGGGCATCCCTCAGTACAGCTCACACACAGTGGGGGCATCCCTCAGTACAGCTCACACACAGTGGGGGCATCCCTCAGTACAGCTCACACACAGTGGGGGCATCCCTCAGTACAGCTCACACACAGTGGGGGCATCCCTCAGTACAGCTCACACACAGTGGGGGCATCCCTCAGTACAGCTCACACACAGTGGGGGCATCCCTCAGTACAGCTCACACACAGTGGGGGCATCCCTCAGTACAGCTCACACACAGTGGGGCATCCCTCAATACAGCTCACACACAGTGGGGCATCCCTTATTATAGCTCACACACAGTGGGGGCATCCCTCAATACAGCTCACACACAGTGGGGGCATCCCTCAATACAGCTCACACACAGTGGGGGCATCCCTCAGTACAGCTCACACACAGTGGGGCATCCCTTATTATAGCTCACACACAGTGGGGGCATCCCTCAATACAGCTCACACACAGTGGGGGCATCCCTCAGTACAGCTCACACACAGTGGGGGCATCCCTCAATACAGCTCACACACAGTGGGGGCATCCCTCAGTACAGCTCACACACAGTGGGGGCATCCCTCAATACAGCTCACACACAGTGGGGGCATCCCTCAGTACAGCTCACACACAGTGGGGGCATCCCTCAGTACAGCTCACACACAGTGGGGGCATCCCTCAGTACAGCTCACACACAGTGGGGGCATCCCTCAGTACAGCTCACACACAGTGGGGGCATCCCTCAGTACAGCTCACACACAGTGGGGGCATCCCTCAGTACAGCTCACACACAGTGGGGCATCCCTCAATACAGCTCACACACAGTGGGGGCATCCCTCAGTACAGCTCACACACAGTGGGGCATCCCTTATTATAGCTCACACACAGTGGGGGCATCCCTCAATACAGCTCACACACAGTGGGGCATCCCTCAATACAGCTCACACACAGTGGGGGCATCCCTCAGTACAGCTTACACACAATGGGGCATCCCTCAATACAGCTCACACACAGTGGGGCATCCCTTATTATAGCTCACACACAGTGGGGGCATCCCTCAATACAGCTCACACACAGTGGGGGCATCCCTCAATACAGCTCACACACAGTGGGGCATCCCTTATTATAGCTCACACACAGTGGGGGCATCCCTCTATACAGCTCACACACAGTGGGGGCATCCCTCAGTACAGCTCACACACAGTGGGGGCATCCCTCAATACAGCTCACACACAGTGGGGCATCCCTCAATACAGCTCACACACAGTGGGGGCATCCCTCAGTACAGCTCACACACAGTGGGGGCATCCCTCAATACAGCTCACACACAGTGGGGGCATCCCTCAATACAGCTTACACACAGTGGGGGCATCCCTCAGTACAGATCACACACAGTGGGGGCATCCCTCAGTACAGATCACACACAGTGGGGGCATCCCTCAATACAGATCACACACAGTGGGGGCATCCCTCAGTACAGCTCACACACAATGGGGCATCCCTCAATACAGCTCACACACAGTGGGGGCATCCCTCAGTACAGCTTACACACAATGGGGCATCCCTCAATACAGCTCACACACAGTGGGGCATCCCTTATTATAGCTCACACACAGTGGGGGCATCCCTCAGTACAGCTCACACACAGTGGGGGCATCCCTCAGTACAGCTCACACACAGTGGGGGCATCCCTCAGTACAGCTCACACACAGTGGGGGCATCCCTCAGTACAGCTCACACACAATGGGGCATCCCTCAGTACAGCTCACACACAGTGGGGGCATCCCTCAGTACAGCTCACACACAATGGGGCATCCCTCAGTACAGCTCACACACAGTGGGGGCATCTCTCATTACAGCTCACACACAGTGGGGGCATCCCTCAATACAGCTCACACACAGGGGGGCATCCCTCAGTACAGATCACACACAGTGGGGGCATCCCTCAATACAGCTCACACACAGTGGGGGCATCCCTCAGTACAGCTCACACACAGTGGGGGCATCCCTCAATACAGCTCACACACAGTGGGGCATCCCTCAATACAGCTCACACACAGTGGGGGCATCCCTTATTATAGCTCACACACAGTGGGGGCATCCCTCAGTACAGCTCACACACAATGGGGCATCCCTCAATACAGCTCACACACAGTGGGGGCATCCCTCAGTACAGCTCACACACAGTGGGGGCATCCCTCAGTACAGCTCACACACAGTGGGGGCATCCCTCAGTACAGCTCACACACAGTGGGGGCATCCCTCAGTACAGCTCACACAGGGTGGGGGCATCCCTTATTATAGCTCACACAGGGTGGGGGCATCCCTTATTATAGCTCACACACAGTGGGGGCATCCCTCAGTACAGCTCACACACAGTGGAGGCATCCCTCAATACAGCTCACACACAGTGGGGGCATCCCTCAGTACAGCTCACACACAGTGGGGCATCCCTCAATACAGCTCACACACAGTGGGGGCATCCCTCAGTACAGCTCACACACAGTGGGGCATCCCTTATTATAGCTCACACACAGTGGGGGCATCCCTCAATACAGCTCACACACAGTGGGGCATCCCTCAATACAGCTCACACACAGTGGGGGCATCCCTCAGTACAGCTTACACACAATGGGGCATCCCTCAATACAGCTCACACACAGTGGGGCATCCCTTATTATAGCTCACACACAGTGGGGGCATCCCTCAATACAGCTCACACACAGTGGGGGCATCCCTCAATACAGCTCACACACAGTGGGGCATCCCTTATTATAGCTCACACACAGTGGGGGCATCCCTCAATACAGCTCACACACAGTGGGGGCATCCCTCAATACAGCTCACACACAGTGGGGGCATCCCTCAGTACAGCTCACACACAGTGGGGGCATCCCTCTATACAGCTCACACACAGTGGGGGCATCCCTCAGTACAGCTCACACACAGTGGGGGCATCCCTCAATACAGCTCACACACAGTGGGGGCATCCCTCAATACAGCTTACACACAGTGGGGGCATCCCTCAATACAGCTCACACACAGTGGGGGCATCCCTCAATACAGCTTACACACAGTGGGGGCATCCCTCAGTACAGATCACACACAGTGGGGGCATCCCTCAGTACAGATCACACACAGTGGGGGCATCCCTCAATACAGATCACACACAGTGGGGGCATCCCTCAGTACAGCTCACACACAATGGGGCATCCCTCAATACAGCTCACACACAGTGGGGGCATCCCTCAGTACAGCTTACACACAATGGGGCATCCCTCAATACAGCTCACACACAGTGGGGCATCCCTTATTATAGCTCACACACAGTGGGGGCATCCCTCAATACAGCTCACACACAGGGGGGCATCCCTCAGTACAGATCACACACAGTGGGGGCATCCCTCAATACAGCTCACACACAGTGGGGGCATCCCTCAGTACAGCTCACACACAGTGGGGGCATCCCTCAATACAGCTCACACACAGTGGGGCATCCCTCAATACAGCTCACACACAGTGGGGGCATCCCTTATTATAGCTCACACACAGTGGGGGCATCCCTCAGTACAGCTCACACACAATGGGGCATCCCTCAATACAGCTCACACACAGTGGGGGCATCCCTCAGTACAGCTCACACACAGTGGGGGCATCCCTTATTATAGCTCACACACAGTGGGGGCATCCCTCAGTACAGCTCACACACAGTGGGGGCATCCCTCAGTACAGCTCACACACAGTGGGGGCATCCCTCAGTACAGCTCACACACAGTGGGGGCATCCCTCAGTACAGCTCACACAGGGTGGGGGCATCCCTTATTATAGCTCACACAGGGTGGGGGCATCCCTTATTATAGCTCACACACAGTGGGGGCATCCCTCAGGACAGCTCACACACAGTGGGGGGCATCCCTCAGTACAGCTCACACACAGTGGGGGCATCCCTCAGGACAGCTCACACACAGTGGGGGGCATCCCTCAGTACAGCTCACACACAGTGGAGGCATCCCTCAATACAGCTCACACACAGTGGGGGCATCCCTCAGTACAGCTCACACACAGTGGGGGCATCCCTCAGTACAGCTCACACACAGTGGGGGCATCCCTCAGTACAGCTCACACACAGTGGGGGCATCCCTCAATACAGCTCACACACAGGGGGGCATCCCTCAATACAGCTCACACACAGTGGGGGCATCCCTCAGTACAGCTCACACACATTGGGGGCATCCCTTATTATAGCTCACACACAGTGGGGGCATCCCTCAGTACAGCTCACACACAGTGGGGGCATCCCTCAGTACAGCTCACACACAGTGGGGGCATCTCTCATTACAGCTCACACACAGTGGGGGCATCTCTCATTACAGCTCACACACAGTGGGGGCATCCCTCAGTACAGATCACACACAGTGGGGGCATCCCTCAGTACAGCTCACACACAGTGGGGGCATCCCTCAGTACAGCTCACACACAGTGGGGGCATCCCTCAGTACAGCTCACACACAGTGGGGGCATCCCTCAGTACAGCTCACACACAGTGGGGGCATCCCTCAGTACAGCTCACACACAGTGGGGGCATCTCTCATTACAGCTCACACAGTGGGGGCATCCCTCAGTACAGCTCACACACAGTGGGGGCATCCCTCAGTACAGCTCACACACAGTGGGGGCATCCCTCAGTACAGCTCACACACAGTGGGGGCATCTCTCATTACAGCTCACACACAGTGGGGGCATCCCTCAGTACAGCTCACACACAGTGGGGGCATCCCTCAGTACAGATCACACACAGTGGGGGCATCCCTCAGTACAGCTCACACACAGTGGGGGCATCCCTCAATACAGCTCACACACAGTGGGGCATCCCTCAATACAGCTCACACACAGTGGGGGCATCCCTCAGTACAGCTCACACACAGTGGGGGCATCCCTCAATACAGCTCACACACAGTGGGGGCATCCCTCAGTACAGCTCACACACAGTGGGGGCATCCCTCAGTACAGCTCACACACAGTGGGGGCATCTCTCATTACAGCTCACACACAGTGGGGGCATCCCTCAGTACAGCTCACACACAGTGGGGGCATCCCTCAGTACAGATCACACACAGTGGGGGCATCCCTCAGTACAGCTCACACACAGTGGGGGCATCCCTCAGTACAGCTCACACACAGTGGGGGCATCCCTCAGTACAGCTCACACACAGTGGGGGCATCCCTCAGTACAGCTCACACACAGTGGAGGCATCCCTCAATACAGCTCACACACAGTGGGGGCATCCCTCAGTACAGCTCACACACAGTGGGGGCATCCCTCAGTACAGCTCACACACAGTGGGGGCATCCCTCAGTACAGCTCACACACAGTGGGGGCATCCCTCAGTACAGCTCACACACAGTGGGGGCATCCCTCAGTACAGCTCACACACAGTGGGGGCATCCCTCAGTACAGCTCACACACAGTGGGGGCATCCCTTATTATAGCTCACACACAGTGGGGGCATCCCTCAGTACAGCTCACACACAATGGGGCATCCCTCAATACAGCTCACACACAGGGGGGCATCCCTCAATACAGCTCACACACAGTGGGGGCATCCTTCAATACATCTCACACACAGTGGGGGCATCCCTCAGTACAGCTCACACACAGTGGGGGCATCCCTCAGTACAGCTCACACACAGTGGGGGCATCTCTCATTACAGCTCACACACAGTGGGGGCATCCCTCAGTACAGCTCACACACAGTGGGGGCATCTCTCATTACAGCTCACACACAGTGGGGGCATCTCTCATTACAGCTCACACACAGTGGGGGCATCCCTCAGTACAGCTCACACATAGTGGGGGCATCCCTCAGTACAGCTCACACATAGTGGGGGCATCCTTCAGGTCAGTTTATCGGGAGATCTAGGGGGTTTCACATAGCGGGGCACCCCCGATCGGGATGCCCCAGGGAAGTGGACCAGAACCCAGGATAGTCAAAATCCTGGGTGTTGGTCCACTTTAAGGAAGCTGCCATCTAAAATTCAGCACTGACTGCTCACCTCCAACATCTTCTACTGGCTCCGCCCCCTGCTCGGGGTGCGTGGCAGGCGATTGGCTTCTAGGCGGCTCTCTGCCGCCTGCTGTGAGGAGTAGGGCAAATATTACATTGCATTTTATTGCTGATGCCCGGCATCGCCTTTTAAGATTCTCTGTCCTTAGCAAATGTCTGCCATTACAAGGCCAGCAGAAAAAGGAAGTCCATATATGGGCATGGGGTTCTGACACTCAGGAAAGGCAGTTTGAGCTTCAAAGCCCCCCCCCCCACCCGCTGCTCTCCTTGCTGCTGATTCTCACACCTCTCGCCTGGTGAGACTCCAGTGGGTCTGCAGCTAGGTGGACCCCTGCCTGTGAATTTGTCACATCAAAAGATGAGGGCCGCGGACGAGTGCCACCAACACAAATCGGACCATAGCGGTGCCACCATGTGTCCCAGCACCAAGCCAGGTACAGAATCAGAACCGGGTCACAAAACTGCACACGGAGGTAGGTTACTCCAGGCTCGGCAATAAAGGAAAATCAGGAAAATGAGGATCTAAGCTTCTGACCCACTTAGGGACCCCATTTTTGGACTCACCGGATGCGCGGCATCCAGCCCAATATTTTGGGGCCGTATCCAAAGCCGTATGACCCCCCTGCCTAAAGTTATAACCCCTAAGGATTTTAGGGGCTAAAGCACGCTCCAGAGCAGTGGGAGGTGACAACCCGTCTCACAGATTGGAGGGGGTGGAGGGGAGAGACCTGCTTAAAAGTAGGCCAAGGGGATGAGAACATTGTCACTCCTGGAGAGGTCACGATTCCCGCGTGCCAGAGGTGTCCATCCACTCAGCTTGCCACTTACCTCTTGTGGGACCTCTCATCACCATTACTCTGCAAACTGCATATTAAGGTAACTGACCATTGTTTCTCTGTGTAACTCACTCTATCTTGTAACCTTCTCAAAACAGCATTTGTATCATTTCATATTCCACCATAGCGTAATGTTTGTTATCACTGCCTAGTGTACTATAGCACTAAACTTAAATTTAACTTGAGCGATCTGTTTTCCTAAAGCCAAAAATCTGTGTGTCCGCAGGCTTTGGGCCTGGTATTCCTGATAGGAGGACTCGGACAAGAGTTTCTTGGGAACGCTGTCTTTGTGTCTGGAGGTCCCTGGTTGATAGTGGGAAAATCTTGCAAAGAACCAGCACTCCAAACGTTTATAATAAATCGCTTTGTATTATTCCAAAAACCAATTACGTGTAGACAAGAAATGGTTATCGGTCGATGTTTCGGGGTGCACTCGCACCCCTTCCTCAGGACCAACCACATACAAACAGAGATGCAGATAACAGCCATACATATATGTACCTGTGCCCCAGAGGCAGGCCAATCAGGTGGGAGGACCCTTGAAATTCACGCCTGACGTCATTGGTGACGTCATAGGCGCTATATCTGTATATACAGGGGGCAGCAGGGGGTTGCTTAGCAACCCCCTGACAGACAGTGTGGCTGTGCCCCGCGATGAGTAGTGTGTGGGTGGCCCCCTGGGGTTTATGCTGCACCCTTATTAGTGCCTTATGCATTTTACATAAACTGTATATACAGACATAGCGCCTATGACGTCACCAATGACGTCAGGCGCGAATTTCAAGGGTCCTCCCACATGATTGGCCTGCCTCAGGGGCACAGGTACATATATGTATGGCTGTTATCTGCATCTCTGTTTGTATGTGGTTGGTCCTGAGGAAGGGGCCGAGTGCACCCCGAAACTTTGACCGATAACCATTTCTTGTCTACACGTAATTGGTTTTTGGAATAATACAAAGTGATTTATTATAAACGTTTGGAGTGCTGGTTCTTTGCAAGATTTTGGACTACTGCGGTGTCTCCGCGAACCGTGCACCCGCACCTGTGGATTTATACTGGTAAGAGTGCGGCAGCTACCAAAACGTTCTGGTTGATAGTGGGATCACGTGACCCGCGGTTCCCTGACACCTGCTATTACAGCAAACCTTTAGCTTGCCCAGCGCCGCCTGGTTGCTTTTTTTTTGAGCAGCTGTAATAGCACAGTAAAACAGGGAGGGCAAAAGAGTAAAAAAAAATACCTGCACCTGCAATGCAGCCGCTCGGCCCTGGACAACTAAAGATTTGCTGTTATAACAAATTATACCCCGACAGGTGAAATATTGACTTCACAGTTCGCAGCCTTCTCTGATGCCGGTCTACCGGGATTTTGCCTCGTATGCCCTATGGCCAGCCCGCCCCTGTGTATCAGAAACCTCCCCGGCGTTATAAAATCAGCTGATTCACACTGTGGGAAACATTATTGTTGCTGCTGGGATTCGGGTTAAAGTTACATTTGATCGAGCGGTTCCACCAGAATATACTAAAAACAATATCCAAGCTGCAGCCGAGCACAACAACCAGCAAACAGCAGTCATGTGACTAGTGAGGCCCAATGATCTTTTGGCCCTGGATGGAGTACTTTGGCGTGTATTTTATTTTAACCTTTGCAAGTGGACCAGTACATTTTGGTACTTTGGTATTTACTTTTCCCTTTGGACGGACGGTTATTACAAAAATTCAGTTCCTGGGGGACAAATACCCTCTAAGTTTCAAAACCCTTCGACTCATACTGTTAAAAAAAAATTAAAAAGATTAATGATTAATGATTATTGATTACTTGTTATATGTTTTTTCTGCTCATCCCGGCTGGTCCTCACAGCTCTTGGTAGGATTTACTGCACATGCACTTTAATATATGTTGACACATAGTGGAATATATTGCATAATTTGCAAATTTATTTTTATATTCAAATATTATATAGGGTCTGAATATTTTGGATTTTTTTTTTCTTTTTATGATACAAGTGTTTCTTCACTGGTCCAGCTGGCTTGTATATATCTTATTCATTATGGTGTATTTATCTTTGGGATGAACTCTGGCGCCCCCTGGTGTCTATAGTGTATATGTGTTTTAAATTGTCCATAGTGTTTTATTGTTTCTTGTGGCTGTGTATATGCAAATAAAAAATATTGATATATATGTATATTTGGTTGGTGGTGCCACTTCTTGGAGGGCTGGGCATGTTTTGGGGTGTGTGGGGACCTGGCATTGGTTTAGTATTTCTTGCATGTGCATAATCTATATGTCCAGTCAAGTGTGCACACCACACACATAATCCTAACATATTTCATTGTACTGGTGTGGTCCACAACAAATGTTTTTTTTTGGTTAAAAAAAAATACATCAAAAAACTTTAGTCCTCTTCCTCCTCCTGGCCCCCCGCATGGTGGCATCCTCTCTTCAGGTCCGCCTTCGTTGGGTCCTTCCTGGTCTGGTGGGCACTGATCTTCTGATGGCAGGAAACCTTCCTTTGTGTCCCACCAAGCTAAATCTGGGCCAACAGAGGAAGGAACCTTTTACACCAGGTGGAGGTGGAGACATCAATGAAGGGAAATTCCCAGTGACATCACTAGTCACATGGATTCAACAAGGGCTCCACCCCTTTGATGTAAAAGGTTCCTTCTGCGTTGGCCCGACATTAGGTTGGCCGGACACAAAGGAAGGAGGAGGAATGGCCTGTGTCCCTATCGCTACAGGTGCCGAAGGACACAGCCACATCCGGACATCAGAAAACCAGGGCCTGTCTGACCAGGAGAAGGCCCCTGACCAGGAGTGGACTGGCCATAGGGAGACCCGGGACAATGCCTGGTGGTTGAGCTGCTACTTTTAACACCCACATTCAATATCTGCCCCTTAGTATCCCTCTCAGCATCACTGTACCCACAAGCCAAGGAACCCCAGTCCCCAATGCTATAGCCCCGGCACCCACATTCAGTCCCTGCCCCCTTAGTCTCCCTCTCAGCCCCCTGTACCCAGCCTCACTGTACCCACAAGCCAAGGAACCCCAGCACCCAATGCTATAGCCCCAGCACCCACATTCAGTCCCTGCCCCCTTAGTCTCCCTCTCAGCCCCCTGTACCCTGCCCTACTGTACCCACAAGCCAAGGAACTGCAGCACCCATTGCTATAGCCCCAGCACCCACATTCACTCCCTGCCCCTTTAGTCTCCCTCTCAGCCCCCTGTACCCATCAGCCAAGGAACTGCAGCACCCAATGCTATAGCCCCAGCACCCACATTCACTCCCTGCCCCTTTAGTCTCCCTCTCAGCCCCCTGTACCCATCCCCACTGTACCCATCAGCCAAGGAACTGCAGCACCCAATGCTATAGCCCCGGCACCCACATTCACTCCCTGCCCCTTTAGTCTCCCTCTCAGCCCCCTGTACCCATCCCCACTATACCCACAAGCCAAGGAACTGCAGCACCCAATGCTATAGCCCTGGCACCCACATTCACTCCCTGCCCCTTTAGTCTCCCTCTCAGCCCCCTGTACCCATCCCCACTGTACCCACAAGCCAAGGAACCCCAGCCCCCAATGCTATAGCCCAAGCATCATGGTTGGGGGGCCTCAGCAAGGATGTCTTGCAGCAGCCAGGGGCTGAAAAATCAAGGGCTGATCTTTTACCCCAGTCCACCACCGCTTCTGAACGAGCGGGCCTGAAGAAATGATGCCACACAGCTGGGGGGAAAGGGACAAAAAGTTGCCAACTTCCCTGTATCCCATGTAGTCAGCTGCTAGTCTCCCTGGCGGCACAGGAGGATTGTCTATGTGCACCCATGTTCCAGTTCCCTGTCTGTTCCCAGTCTGGACTAGATTTCTGCTTTCTGGCAGTGTTGCAGGTCCCGGTCTATGCTCTGGTCTATCCGCTTCATATCTATGAATCCCCGCAGGCCTGGATAAGACAAGATTATTTTAAATGGCCGGGGAGGTGGGGAGGGTCGAACAATGTCATATCTAAGTGCAGTGGTGTAACTAAATGTGACGGGGCCCTGGTGCGCCAAGTAAATGGAATTTTCATTTGCTAAATATCTCAAGTACCACCTGGGCGGTAAGTATGGGTTTTCGCCAACTAAAACGGTGTTAAAAAAACCAAAACAACCATATAATTTTTATGATATTCTTTAAAAAATGCATATATATAGTTTTCATTATCTTTTGTAGCAGTTTTCTACAAAGTCTGCAACTTGGAAGAATACCACCTGATAGGATCTCGAGTACTATCAGTTCCAGAGTATCACTGAGCAATCTACAGTCGTATTAATTAAAGCAGACCAACAGTCATTAATAACAAACAACAAACAGTGCTCATATGCCTCCCTCCTCGGAGAATTTAGATTGCTGCACATAAAAATTCCTTTACCTTTTTCTAACTTCTGCTGTAGTAACTTTTAGAAACAAAATGGAGGTTCATGCATTTGCAGGCGGCCTGCAAACAGGAAGTGTTGCTGGGCTTCCTGTTGCTGTGCATTGTCAGTTATGTCAGCTGAATCCAGGCAGCGATGCCGGTAGAGGAAGCCCAAAAATGGCCATTACCTTTATTTTCCAACTGTGCCAGGCTGTTGGTCTGGTTTAGGCTATTATTTAGTAATCTATCATATCACTGAGCAATCTACAGTGTTATTAATTAAGAATATTATTTAGTGATCTAGCATATCACATAATCTGGTCCCACTTTCCATTTTCTGATTATAACAAGTACCACCCTTAAACAGTGAATGAATCACAAAGAAATAGACAGTTTTTATGGTACAATCATCATTATCAGGCCTGAGTGTAGTATGAATGGCAGCAGATCAGGTTGGGGTACAGGTCAGTCTGCAGCCTTGGCAAATATCACCTGATAGGATCTGACGTACCACCTGTTGGGGACCCTTGGTCTAAAGCATGTAGAAAACAGCGGTCCTGTGTTTGTACATCACACTTTTTCTACCGTTTGTATATGTTCATTGTATTTTTTGATAAGATTTCGGGACAATTAGAGCACTTTTTTTCAATGAAGAAACAAATCTCGGGAGGTTGGTTCATGTTAGGGGCTAAGCCGCCAGAGCCCAATGGGCGGAGCCCCCGAGTACCCAGACTGTAAGAAGGTTCCAGAGGAATAAAATGTTTATGATCTCAATTATTAATGAATTATTATTAAATCACTAATATTAATATAATGTAGGTAACTGTAGTAAATGTAGGATGAATGGAATCTGTGGATGTTTATCTGCCATTTATTATGTTTCTGATCTGGAGCTGGCTGATACAGGGGAACTCATACACATATAATATAACAAGGTTTATTTTGGTGAACTGCATCAATGTTCATTATATATATATATATATATATATATATATATATATATATATATATATATATATATATATATGTCTGTCTGGGTTTTTGATTGATTGATAATGGTCTTTTGACTTTTAACTGGAACCATATGTTTCCTAGACTGAGATATAGTGTTACATGTCTGTCCCCTTGGGGGAGGTGAGACTTAGGTGGACCAGAGGAATAACATTTAAGAAGGAGAATGTGGGGGAAGGGGTCACTCTTCTCTTGGCGGGGTCTCTCTGCTTTGGGTCTCTGAAAGGACAACATGTGAGACATGAATAACTCGCCACATAGGCAGTATGGCGGGGGTTGGGTGAAAGACAAGGTCCTAGTTTAATTAGTCTGAGGAAGAAGTTCTTTGTGTGAACTCAGCTTACATTTCTGGACATTGCAACTTCACATCATATTTACACCATTTATATTATTTTTCTGTAATGTTACAGGCTCTATCTTAATTAAATCCACTTATTGATTTCTGGTTTTGGTCAATACTTGTTCCTTAAATTATCATAGCTGAGATCATATTCTGGATGGCCCAAAACAGTCCTTGTTAAAGAAAACAAGGAAAAGAACAATATCACAAATTGCGTTATTACACAGACGTACCATGTCCTGGGATTTACGCGATGCCCTGGTCTTCACTGCAGGCCTCCGCAAGGAAGGACATGGTGGGCTGCAGGACATCTACCTGTCCTTACTGGGCACCAGGGCCTAGACATGGCTGCAGTTAACAGGCTTCACTCATTGAAGACATCATTTCGCCACATAATAATGTAAACGTATTAAAATGCCATTGAAAGTGGAGTTAGACTTTAAAATGAAGGAAGGGGCAGGGTTAGCATGCGTCATTGCGTCGGGCGCGTGCATGTGCAGGGGATTCTTCTTGAGATCCAATGCTCGCAAATGGATTCTGGAAGCAGGTGGACAGGGCGCATGCTCAGTACTCTACATAGTCCTGATCATAGAGATGAAGGACCTGCTGTCGGACGATTGTGTGACCAGTGCAGGGCAGGATTATAAGGGGGCGTGCGTCTGGGGGCTTCCACCAATTGCCCTGGAAATGGGGCTTGCACCAACCTTTGGGTTATGGTCTGGTCCAGGAGGCTTTTCAGGCCTTGGGCCAGGGCCAGCAAAAAAGCTTTCGGCAGCAGTGGGGGCCCCCCAGACCTGGGCAGCCAAAGCCACTACAGGGCAGGACGGAGAGTCTAGAGCAGCAAAGCCGCCACCAGCAATGCTACAGTGATGGGTGCATGCAGATTTTGTGCCCAGGGGCCTCCACCTCACTTAATCCAGCCCTGGACCTGTGCACCTGAGAACCAGCACACACCAGACACTTAATCATTAGGTTACCCAACCAGAAACATAACCAACTGCAAATCGCATAACCAACTGCAAATGGCATACAATTCTTTTTATTCAGCAGAATATAAACTTTTTTTTATATTTATTTCCATCATCCTCCTCCGTTAGTCAATCATCAGTCCTGGGTCTCGAGGTCAGTTCGTAACAAACTGCTGGCTTCTGGAGAAATGAGATCTAGGGGCTGAACTTCCTGCCCTTCCTTCAGCAAATACATATGGGAACCCAACTGCAGAGAAACCAGTAAGACTGGAGGTAGGGCTCTTGGTTGGGCCAAGAGATCAAAGCGCTTTGGTAATGGCGTCCAACATGGTGGTTAACGCCAATTAACTCGAAGCAGAGCCTTACCAGTAGTTTTCCAGATGGGCGTTAAACTGGACCAACAGCCTGGTACAGTTGGAAAAGAAAGGCAGTGGCCATTTTGGAGCTTCCTCTATCAATTGACATAACTGAAATGCACAGTAACAGAAAGCCCAGCAAGACTTCCGGTTTACAGGTGGCCTTCAAGCCCAGGGGCAGCCATCTTGTTTTTAAAATTTATCCCAGTAGGCATTAGAAAAAGGTAAATTATTTTTTATGTGCATCTAAATTCCCCCGGAGAGGGATCCCTATGATCACTGTTTGTTGAGTGGTCTGATTTAATTCATTTTTGACTGTTGGTCCGCTTTAACCGCCATGGTGGATACCATCAAAAGAACTTGAAACACTTGACCTAACCCAGAGCCTTTTTTCCTAGGAGACCAAGGTGCTTTGTTGGTGGTGTCCATGCTGGAAATGGTACTAGCAGTGGTGGGCTAGGGCCAAAAATCAGCCCTGGATTTTACCAGCCCTTGGCCGGCCCGTGACATCCCTGCTGTGCCCCCCCCCCCAAACCATGATGCTGGGGCTATAGCATTGGAGGCTGAGGTTCCCTGCCATGTGGGTACAGTGGAGCTGGGTACAAGGGGCTAAGAGGGAGACTAAGGGGGCAGGGATTGAATGTGGGTACTGGGGCTATAGCATTGGGGGCTGGGGTTCCTTGGCTTGTGGGTACAGTGGGGCTGGGTACAGGGGCCTGAGAGGGAGACTAAGGGGGCAGGGATTGAATGTGGGTGCTGGGGCTATAGCATTGGGGGCTGGGGTTCCTTGGCTTGTGGGTACAATGGGGCTGGGTACAGGGGGCTGAGAGAGAGAGAGACTAAGGGGCCAGGAATTCACTGTAGGTGTTAAAAGCAGAAGCCCAACTGGCCCCAAATAAGTGCAGCCCACCGGGCATTGTCCCAGGTCTCCCTATGGCCACTCCGCCCCTGGGCACCAGGGCCCTGCTGCTGATTCTTATTTTATGGTGTATTGTATATCAGGAAAATTGGTAGTAAGGATTTGGGTTGGGCGAAGGAAATTTTTTTTTTGTTGTGTCCAAACAGGTTTACTACCTTCAATAAAACCAATGATAAACGCCCAACCGCATGTTGGACACCATCAAAAAACTGCTTTGGTCTCTTAGCCCATCAATTTTGTTGCCGCAAGGTAACCACTGCATCCCACTCTATTGATAAAGGACTTTTGGCCTTTAGACCCAGAGGAGTAGCTGGGCTTTCTGGCACCCGGGGCAAGGATTCCAAAGAGCGCCCCCCACCTGTTCTTAGCCCCCCCCCGACCTGCTGCACCCAGGGCAAGTGCCCCCTGCTCTCCCCAGCTACGCCCCTGTTTTAACCAACCCCAGAGCATTATTACACTTTAACTAAAGGTAATAATAACAATAATTAGTAAAACTGGTGGGTTTTATGGGTGGTCTTTTATTTATGGGCACGTGTGTTGAGTTATATTGATTCATTTAAACTGAAATGGACTGTACAGTTAAGCTGTGCTCCCTGTGGTGCGTTTAGGTCCAATTTGTTGTAGAACTGGCTCGGCTAGGAAACCTAAGCTCTTCGTTAACAGTGGTTAAAAGCCATCAATAAAGCTGATGGTAAGTCTCTGGGTTGGGCTATAGGAAACCAAAGCTCTTGGCCACCCTTCAGTAAACTTGACCATAACGCTCTGGGGTAAGCCCAGCTCAAGCCCTGCTGGCAGTTTTAATTAAACCGGACCCGTTAATGGGTGTTGATCCCGCTCTCTGCAGATAGCAAGGACTTCGGGAGGGGGGGGGGGGGGGCATCCAGAACGCCAGAGCCCCCTCGCACCTAAATGAACAGATTGTGCAGAATACTCACCTTTGTTACGAGCCAGCACTGGGAAAGGAGCCCCGCGATTATTGGCCGCCGGGCTGTCACGTGGGCCGTAGTCACGTCCTCTGTGCAGGGCGCCGGCAGGACCTGCCCACGTGACCGCCCAGGCTGGAGAGTATTCTGCTCAATCTGTTTAGGAGGCTCCAGTGTTCTGGATGCCCCCCCCCCCCCCCCGAGCTTCATGCTAGCAGCAAAGAGAGGGACCAACACCCGTTAAAGTAATAACGGGTGTTGGTCCAGTCAAAGTGTGTTATCCATCATGCTGGACACATCAACGAAACTGGTAGGCTAAGAGGCCAAAGCACTTTTTGGATGGTGTCCAAATTGATGGGTAACACCCGTTATTAGACAACTGGTTTTATCGATCGTGTCAAACATGGTGGCCAACGCACATCACCAAAGAGCTTTGGACCATTAGCCCACCATTGAGGGTGACGGGTGTTAAAACTGGTTGATAGTGTCAAACAGGGTGGTTAAGAATGGTGATGATCCTCTGGGGTGGGCCAAAATTAAGGCAAAAGTTGTCCAACATGATAGGTAACACCCATCATTAAAACTGGTAGTAGGGCTCGAGCTGGGCTAACGGGGGAGTTACCATCACGCTGGGCACCATCAATAAGCCACATTGGTCTCTTACCCCAAACCCAAGCCTGACCACCAGTTCCACTGACAGATATTAACCACCATGTTTTACACCAACAGCAAAGAGCTTTGTTACCTCCACCTGGAGCCCTACGGCCTGTTTTACAGATTGTGTCACACATGGTAGTTAACATTCTTCAATAACAACTAGTGGTAAGGCTTAGGGTTCTCAAAAGAGTGGGGTAACTTACTTTTACCTCACAAAGTCCGATTAATGACCCCCTCAACCAGACGCCACATCAGAAAGGTTTCAGATCAATTCATCAATTTTACTATGAAAAACTTCTTTACATACAAAGCATTAAAATTGAACTTTTCTCCACGTAACACATCACACAAGTGTTCAGTTATACATTTCGGCTGGTTTGTTTAGGCTTTAAAATGTTCTTATCGTGTTGGAATCCTCCAACACGTTTCACCCAACTGGCTTCTTCAGGGAGGATTATACTCCAGCTTTAGTGATAATTCCATTTCATTTTATGCTTTTTGGGATTATATGTCTTCTTCATATTTCATGCCTCTCTATTATATGGAGCCTCTCTGCAGCCCCTGTGTATTTAGCTGATGTTCTTGCTGTATCTCTTTGTTATCTTTTGTGACCAGCCAGCAGTTCACGAGTTGAGAGCGGGAGATCGGCCCGCCGTATGGTGGAGGGAAACGCTGGTCACAAAAAGAGGCATGAAAAACACGAAGACAACATATAATCCAACATATGATGTTGAAATATAAAACATGAAGACAACATATAATCCAACATATAATGTTGAATTAAAAAACATGAAGACACCATATAATCCAATATATACTGTTGGATTATAAAACATGAAGACAACATATAAACCAACATGTAATATTGGATTATATAGCATGAAGACAACATATAATCCAACATGTAATATTGGATTATATAGCATGAAGACAGCATATAATCCAACATATAACGTTGGATTATATAACATGAAGACAAAATATAATCCAACATATAATGTTGGATTACATAACATGAAGACAACATATAATCCAACATATAACGTTGGATTATAAAACATGAAGACAAAATATAATCCAACATATAATGTTGGATTACATAACATGAAGACAACATATAATCCAACATATAACGTTGGATTATAAAACATGGAGACAACATATAAACCAACATGTAACATTGGATTATAAAACATGAAGACAACATATAATCCAACATATAACGTTGAATTATAACACATGAAGACACCATATAATCCAATATATACTGTTGGATTATAAAACATGAAGACAACATATAAACCAACATGTAATATTGGATTATATAACATGAAGACAACATATAATCCAACATATAAATGTTGGATTATAAAACAGGAAGACAAAATGTAATCCCAAAAGGCATAAAACGATATGAAATTACACTAAAGCTGGATTATAACCCTCCCTGAGGAAGCTAGTTGGGTGAAATGCGTTGGAGGAATCAGACACCATAGGAACATTTTAAAGCCTCACCAAACCAGCCAAAATTTGAAATTGAACACTTATGTAATGTATTATGTGGAGAAAAGTGCAGTTTTAATGCCTTTATAGGAAAATTGATGAATTGATCTGAAGCCTTTCTGATGTGACGTCTGGTTGGGGGGGGGGGGGGGGGGTCATTAATCGGACTTGTGTGGTAAAAGTGGGTTTATCCCACTCTTTTGAGATATTGGATTTATACTCATATGGTCAGAAGACAACCCCCTCCCCAAAAAGTAAGTGTCCCCCCCTAGGTGTCCAGGGGAAGCGAGTACGCCTGCCCTGGTGTCTCAAACACCAGGATGGGTTTCGGTCTTCTTTAAAGCGATGGTAGGGCTGGGGGCGGGGCTGGGGGCGGGGCTAAAAGCTCTTCATTGATGGTGTCCATGATAATTTGCAGTCTATACATAGAGGAGGAGACTATAACCAGGAGGAACTTTCTGATATTCAAAATAGTTTAAAAAAATTAAAATATAAACCTGTTTGCGATAAAAATT
This sequence comes from Gastrophryne carolinensis, assembly GCA_027917425.1. Lineage (NCBI taxonomy): Eukaryota > Metazoa > Chordata > Amphibia > Anura > Microhylidae > Gastrophryne > Gastrophryne carolinensis. The sequence goes on along the minus strand of CM051240.1, from coordinate 9,457,470 downwards.
CCTTCTCTTTGTCACATATAAATTAAAAATATAACAGATCTGTTAAAAAAAATACTAATTCCATGTGATCATTGGGCGGTGAGGACGGCGTCTCTGCTGCGCAGGAGGCTGGCCTGCTTCTCCATCAGTTTACTGAAGAGTCCGTCTCTGTTCTGCAGCAGCTGCTGGTGTTTGCCGCACTCCACCACCCGGCCCTGATCGATGACGGCCACCGCGTCCGCGTTCTGGATGGTGGAGAGGCGGTGAGCGATGATCAGCACCGTACGCCCTTCCATCAGCCGGTCCAGAGCTTCCTGCACCAGGAACTCGTTTTCAGCATCCAGCGCGCTGCGTGATAACGAGGAGGCAGGTTAAAAAGGAAGAAAAAAGAAGAAGGAAATAGAAAAAAAAAGAAGAAGTAAGGAAGGAAGAAATAAGAAAAGAAAAAGGAAAAAGAAGAAAGGAGGAAGGAAGAAAGGAGGAAGGAAGAAAGGAGGAAGGAAGAAAGGAGGAAGGAAGAAAGGAAGGAAGGAAGGAAGGAAGGAAGGAAGGAAGGAAGGAAGGAAGAAAGGAAGGAGAAAGAAGGAAGGAAGGAGAAAGAAGGAAGGAAGGAAGGAAGGATGGAGAAAGAAGGAAGGAAGGAAGGAGAAAGAAGGAAGGAAGAAAAGAGAAAGAAGGAAGAAAGGAAGGAGAAAGAAGGAAGAAAGGAAGGAGAAAGAAGGAAGAAAGGAAGGAGAAAGAAGAAAGAAAGGAAGGAGAAAGAAAGGAAGGAGAAAGACGGAAGGAGAAAGACGGAAGGAGAAAGACGGAAGGAGAAAGACGGAAGGAAGGAAGGAAAAAGAAGGAAGGAAGGAAAAAGAAGGAAGGAAGGAAGGAAGGAAGGAAAAAGAAGGAAGGAAGGAAGGAAAAAGAAGGAAGAAAGAAAGAAAGAAAGAAAGAGAAAGAAAGAAAGAAAAATGGAAAAAGAATAGAAAAGGAAAAAGAATAGAAAAGTAAAGTAAAAAACAAAAAAAGAATAAAATGAAGGAAAACGAAGAAGAATGAAGAAGAAAGGAAAAAAGAAAGAAAAAGAACGAAGAAGGAAGGAAGGAAAAAGAAAGAAAGAATAAAGAAGGAGGAAGAACAAGAAAGAAGGAAGTGGAAGAAAGAAGAGAAAGAGAGAAAAAGAAAAAAGTGAAAAGGAGAACAAGATAAAACAAGAAAAATGGGGTGGGGGCAGTTCTTTTATGCCCCTCTAGCAATATCACCCCTCCCACCAAAAAAAAAAAAAAGCAGGGACCAAAATATCTCAATCTTGTATCCAATAATAATGGAGAAATATTTCCCCCCGCCCCTATAATACAGGAGGAGGATTTGCCATGATAGGGACACGTCACTGTGGGCAGGAGGGGGATTGCAGGGACTGAGGGGCTCCGGCGTTCTCGCTCTCAGGTGCAGTAATAGAGATCATTGCAGTTGCTTACCTGGTGGCTTCATCCAGGAGGAGGATTCTGGGATTCTGTGGAAGAGGAAATAAATAATGAGTCACTCTGCAAACCTCCCCCAACCCCACTAATCCCATGAATGCAGCTCACAGCCCCGACCACCAGGGGGCATCTGATCAGCAGGAGCTCAGGCACCCGCACACTGGACAATACTGTCACTGCTTCAATGTATTTCACCTGCAGATTAATTTAAAACTCCATTTGGTGCATCACGCCATGTTCAAATCTTAAAGCGGATGGAAACCCATTTCTGGGTCATAGAAACATAGAACGTTGATGGCAGAAGGAGACCATACGCTCCATCCAGTCTCTGCCCTTATGTGTATACTGTATGTTCTCTGTATCTTATGTGTATACTGTATGTTCTCTGTATCTTATGTGTATACTGTATGTTCTCTGTATCTTATGTGTATACTGTATGTTCTCTGTATCTTATGTGTATACTGTATGTTCTCTGTATCTTATGTATATACTGTATGTTCTCTGTATCTTATGTGTATACTGTATGTTCTCTGTATCTTATGTATATACTGTATGTTCTCTGTATATTATGTGTATACTGTATGTTCTCTGTATCTTATGTGTATACTGTATGTTCTCTGTATCTTATGTGTATACTGTATGTTCTCTGTATCTTATGTGTATACTGTATGTTCTCTGTATCTTATGTGTATACTGTATGTTCTCTGTATCTTATGTATATACTGTATGTTCTCTGTATATTATGTGTATACTGTATGTTCTCTGTATCTTATGTGTATACTGTATGTTCTCTGTATCTTATGTGTATACTGTATGTTCTCTGTATCTTATGTGTATACTGTATGTTCTCTGTATCTTATGTGTATACTGTATGTTCTCTGTATCTTATGTGTATACTGTATGTTCTCTGTATCTTATGTATATACTGTATGTTCTCTGTATCTTATGTGTATACTGTATGTTCTCTGTATCTTATGTATATACTGTATGTTCTCTGTATATTATGTGTATACTGTATGTTCTCTGTATCTTATGTGTATACTGTATGTTCTCTGTATCTTATGTGTATACTGTATGTTCTCTGTATCTTATGTGTATACTGTATGTTCTCTGTATCTTATGTGTATACTGTATGTTCTCTGTATCTTATGTATATACTGTATGTTCTCTGTATCTTATGTGTATACTGTATGTTCTCTGTATCTTATGTATATACTGTATGTTCTCTGTATATTATGTGTATACTGTATGTTCTCTGTATCTTATGTATATACTGTATGTTCTCTGTATCTTATGTGTATACTGTATGTTCTCTGTATCTTATGTGTATACTGTATGTTCTCTGCCCTTATGTATATACTGTATGTTCTCTGTATCTTATGTGTATACTGTATGTTCTCTGTATCTTATGTGTATATACTGTATGTTCTCTATATCTTATGTATATACTGTATGTTCTCTGTATCTTATGTATATACTGTATGTTCTCTGTATCTTATGTGTATACTGTATGTTCTCTGTATCTTATGTGTATACTGTATGTTCTCTGTATCTTATGTATATACTGTATGTTCTCTGTATCTTATGTATATACTGTATGTTCTCTGTATCTTATGTATATACTGTATGTTCTCTGTATCTTATGTGTATACCGTATTTTCTCTGTATCTTATGTATATACTGTATGTTCTCTGTATCTTATGTATATAATGTATGTTCTCTGTATCTTATGTATATAATGTATGTTCTCTGTATCTTATGTATATACTGTATGTTCTCTGTATCTTATGTGTATACTGTATGTTCTCTGTATCTTATGTGTATACTGTATTTTCTCTGTATCTTATGTATATACTGTATGTTCTCTGTATCTTATGTATATACTGTATGTTCTTTGTATCTTATGTGTATACTGTATGTTCTCTGTATCTTATGTATATACTGTCTGTTCTCTGTATCTTATGTGTATACTGTATGTTCTCTGTATCTTATGTGTATACTGTATGTACTCTTTATCTTAGGATAGATGTGTGCTTATCCCAGACATGTTTAAATTCAGTGACTGTTGATTTTTCAACTACCTCTGCTGGAAGTTTGTTCCCGGCATCTACTACTCTTTTTGTAAAATAATATTTTCTATCATTTCTCCTGATCTTTCCTCCGACCAGCTTCAGGTTGGGCCCCTTGTTCTATCATTACGTTTCTTCCCTCCTGAAACTTATTCCCTCCTGTCACATATATAAAGGTCTCAATCATGTCTCCTTTCTCCCTTCTTTCCTCCAGACTGTACAGATTAAGTTCTGTAAGTCTCTCCTGATAAATTTTATGTCCTTCCACCATTTTTGTTGCCGGCCTTTGGACCTGTTCTATTTGAATAATGTCTTTTTGCAGGTAAGGTCCCCAGAACTGCACACAGTATTCTAGCTGTGGCCTCACCAGGGCTCTATACAGCGGCATCACAACCTCCCTCTTCCTACTGGTGATGCCTCGAGCTATGCAGCCGAGCATCCTGCTTGCTTTTCCCACTGCCTGGCTACACTGTCCAATCATCTTGCAGCTATCAGTAATCAGTATCCCTAAATCTCTCTCCTCCGAGGTCCTGGATAACACAGTGCTGCCCATACGGTGCTCAGAGCCGGGATTCCTTCTACCCAAGTGCAGGATTTTACATTCAGAGACATTAAACTAGTTTCCACAGTTTTGACCATTAATCCAGTAAAGTAAAGGGTCCTGCTCATCCTGGGAGTAGGATGCCCCGGGGACAGAATAACAGCCGGATCTGGAAACTTTTAAATTCCAGCGGCGAAGGTTTTGACCAACTTTAAATACTTTTCAATGACTTCTTAGAGAGATATCACAATGGTCTGAGCTGTGACGTGTCGGATAACGATTGCTACATCTGTGAATAGCACTTCCTAGCACCTACCTTTAGCAACGCCCGGGCGATGGCGATTCTCTGCTTCTGACCCCCTAGACAAAGAGGAAGCAGAGTTAGTCATTTAATAGATCATCAATGCAAACAAAGGAGGGGCGGCAGCCGCTCAGACCATTTTATAGCTAACCCGGGAGGTGCACGTGAGCAGGGCAATTAGGATACACAAGTCTTAAAGGAGCCACAGCATTAACCCCTGTTAGCTTGCAGACAAAGCTATAATCTGTTTCTAAATCTGGTTAAAAACAGAGGCTCGGTCACACACATCTGCAGAAGTAGCTGAAGCTGCATCACCAGCGCCAAGGTGCCTCTGTGAGGTGCAGTCCTATCTCTAATCTCTGAGAGCTTCCTTTGGGACATACAATGCAATAGATAAACTGGGAGCAGGCTTACCTGAAGTTTCCCTATAACCTCGAGTGCAGCCCATGGGGTGGAAGGGTCGAAGACCTCGCAGTACAGCTTACAACCCATGTGCTTGCACAAAATCAAAGGAAACAAAGTAGGGGTGGCAGCAGGGCCGCATTTGGTATTCATGGTGCCCTAGGCACTTTAAAGGGCCACTCCAGCCACTTTCCCAAAAAATGACATACCCCCCACCATGCCCCCTCCGATTAGCAATACTGAACGTCTAATAAAAAAAAAACAAAAAAAGACACTCTTCACCACGAATCTAGCTGGCCGCCACCATTTTCCTGTAGTCCCAGCAGGTCGCTGAGGGCTGGCGCACTCCGCTTAGCGCGCACTCCCATCCGCCACCAAGGCAGAAAGCATAGTCTCCAAGCCGCTGGCCGGGACTACAGGAAAGCGGTGGGCTTTCGGTGCCTCAGCTGCGGCACCGCCGGGCTGGATTTGGGGTGGAGGGTGTCTTTTGTTTTTTTTATTTTATTACATGTTCAGTATAGCTAATAGGAGGGGGCAGGGCTCAGGGTATGTCAGTGTATGGGAAGGGGACTGGCGGTGAGATGCCCTGGCCTGTGTTCAACTGGTTAACCCCTTGCACACTGCTGGTGGTTGCTTGTTAGGCAACACTAATGTTCCTGCTATGGAATTTAAGTTTGAATTTATTTTCTTTACTATGGTAGTAAGGCTGCACCCCCCCTCCCAGGTTGCCACCCTAGGCACGTGCCTAGGGTTGCCTAATGGGAAATACAGCCTTGGGTGGCAGCCACTCAGACCATCTGGTTAAAGTTCTCGGTCCACACACATCTGCAGAAGTATGCAAATGGGGCTCCCAGAGATTAGAGTTAGAGATTAGAGTTAGGGCTGCACCCCACAGAGGCACCTTGGCGCTGGTGGTGCAGCTTCAGCTACTTCTGCAGATGTGTGTGGCCGGGACCTTTGTTTTTAACCAGATTTAGAAACAGATTATAGATTTGTCTGCAAGCTAACAGGGTTGACTGCTGTGGCTCCTTTAAGACTTATAGATCACCAATGCAGAAATGAAATCACTACTTTCATTGGAACCGTAAAAATAATAAAAAGTGAAAGTTACTTGTTACTTTCAAGGCAGGAGGTGGAGAGACGGTGCAGCACGAGGTATAAACCTCTCAGCCTGATATACAAGGAAAGTAGTGACGCTGCCTCTGTATGTATGTTAAAAAAAAAAAAAAAAAAAAAAACTAAAATGGCTTAGTCCAATTGTAGTAATCCTGCTAGTGTAAGAGCATTGGTGGTGTCCACCAAGGGTACATACATGGATACCAACCCGGGAGACCAGTTTACAGGGTGATGGGCGTGGCATGGGGTGTGGATTATTCGCAGGCTTTTGTGGATCAAATAACTTTAGCACTCCGTTAGAAATGTGCTATTAATACGTTATACATGGTGCAGGGCGGGTATGTAAAGTTATAAAGATACATGACTTTTTCATGATGGGGAATGTGGAAAATAATGGGAGACAAAGAAATAGGAAATGTATGTGGTCTGCAGCGGCAACTGATTGAAAGGGGGATTCTGTACAGGACTTCCGAGTGCCGTCTCCTAATGTGGACCTAAATCACTAAGACATGGTTCTGGCGTATAAAATACTCCAGGTTTGGGGGATCCCCTGTGAAGCCCCCCCATTTTGCCTGTTATATTTGAACAGAAATATTCAGCGTGCCAGATGCCATGTCCCATGACCTGTGTTTCATTTTGCCCAGGGTAAATGTTTACATAGGCTGAGCAATGTGCCTTTAATTGATTTTGTTCCTTCCTGACTACCTTATTCTTGCTGTGATGCAAGAAGCTCTCCCTCAGCCATTTCTAGATTGGCATCCAAGTAGTGCACACTTGATGCTCCCTCTGCAGTCTACAGTCTTTTTACCTGCTGCTGTTATGGGTTACATCACAAGTCTCCTGCTGTATTGAATGTACATTCAAGATTCATGCTGTAAAAAGTATTCTATTGCAAGATTCTGTTTTGAGATAAAGCTTCTGAAACTTATCTATGTATCTTCATGACCAGCCGAGTAAGCTATCTGCCAAGCCTTATGGAGCAAGAACACTAGAGATGAGTGAACTTCGCCAAATGTCTCCAAGAAATTCGTGTTCATCAAGAAAACCTTTGAGAATCACTCACCTCTAGTGGAATGTGCGATACACACAGTACGGTGGGAGCAGGGGAGGCCGGCCGCAGTGTCAGCTGTGCAGGCCAGCTCAAACTAACAGTGCAGCCGGCCTCCCCCGCTCCCCCTGTGCTGTGTGTATCGCACACTTACCTACATGCCGGCTTCCCAGTCGTTCTGGTCCAGCAGCTGGCTGCGGGCATATGTTGGCTTGCACAGCTGACAGTGCAGCCAGTTTCCCCATTCTCCCCCTGCTGGGCAATACACGCAGCACGATGGGAGTGGGGGAGGCCGACCACACTGTCAGCTGTGCAGGTCAGCTTCCTCCGCTCACACTGGATCCAAGCGTGACGCTGGAACGAGGATGGTGGGGAGTATTTTTTTTCTTTACCCATCACCCGAGGTGTCAGTGAATTTCAGGGTAAATTCGGTCAGCACGAGCCCCCAAAAATTCAGTTTCTTCCCCTTCACCCTGAAATTCATGCAGAGGGATCACAGAAATTAAAGCAGATAAAAAGTCTAACTATATTTTTGATCCACTTACGGGCAACTTTTTGGAGTTTGGGGGGGGGGGGGGGAACGGTAATAGGGAGGAAAGGACCATGTTCCCCAACCCTCTCCTCAAGAGCCACCAGCAGGCAAAGGCAGACTGGGGCTAAAAGATGGTCCGGCTTTCCAGCAATGCTTCTTGCAGCGAGCTGGGTGAATGAGAGCCGCCGGACGTCTAGTGATGGCTCCTGTACACCTGTCCCATAGCAAAAAGTATTACCTGAGCTGGTAAACTAGCAGATCGGCAGGCGGCCAAGTGCAGAGGAAGTGACGGCCTACCGGGCATTTGCCCTGGTATGCCCAATGGCCAGCTCGCCCCTGCCAGCAGGTCATGTTTTGTGGGTCTCCACACAGCTGCTCTATAGCTCTGTTTGAGCACCAACTACTCAAAGGTCTGCAAAACATGGCCTGTTGGTGGCTCTCGCGGAGGGGGATTGGGGGAACTCTGGGTTAGGGGAACACATCATTGTTCCTGGCCATTTAATAATATTATAAGCTGGTCAAGGGACTATTGAAGCAGGTCCTAAACAATACATTAACTTTGGTCTCCATAATAAACACAGTTTCTTGTGCTGCAGGTGAAGGTCCCACTTCAGCAACTACTACCTGGGTCTAACTTTCATTGTAACCTTTTAGAACAGATGAGAGCAGTTCATACCGGAGAGGAGGATGCCTTTCTCCCCCACCACAGTGTCAAATCCCATAGGAAAGTTCTCCACGAAGTTCAGAGCGTTGGCTATTTCTGCAACACGGCGGATATCCTCCTTGGTGACGGTGGACGGGTCTTCTGCTCCGTAGGCGATGTTCTCGGAAATCGAGCAGGAGAAGAGGATTGGCTCCTTGTAAAATACAAAACAAGGGATATTAGATATGACTTCAGCAGATAGTCTACTTAAAGTGGACCAAAACCCGAGATCTTGACTATCCTGGGCTTGGGATCTTGCCCCCCCGGGGCATCCCAAATGGGGATGCCCCACTGTGTGAAGCCCCCCAGGTCACCTGCCAAACTCACCTCTTCCCGGTCCTACGGCGCATGTATGGATGCTCGTTCATCAGCACGCTCGGATCCACTCGAGCGCGAGTACAGTAGCTCGTCTAATGCAAAGCGGGCGCATCCCCCACTTCCATCTTACAGGGAGCGTGCCCACCCAGGCCATTCACAAATTCACAAAAAGGGCTAGCGGGGATGTGGCTGCAGATCGCGCATGTGCCATTGGACCGGGAAAGAAGGTGAGTTTATGGGTGACCTGGGGGGTATCACACAGTGGGGCATCCCGATTCTGGATGCCCCGGGAGGGAATCAATCGGCCCAGGAATCTATAAGATTCCCATGGGTTTTGGTCCACCTTTTAAAGACCCAGTCCGTCAAATTAATAGATGTGTAATATAGTAGGAAGCTGTGAATTTAGTAATACTGCTTGGCTCACCTTGCCTAAACTGGCCAGATATCCCAATGTGTCCCACTGACCCCCTAAAAACTCTGGGGTAATATGCCACTGTACTGATCCATCCATCTTTCTTCATGCTCTATCTATTCATCTATCTTTTTTTTTTTTTTATTATTAGCATCAAGGTTCCTCTGCAAAACCTAATTACTTCCAGCAGATGTCCTCACTGGACCATCTGTTTCATTGTAGGCAACAATAAACGACGACTTTCGCCCAGTTCCGGGATTTTTTCCTACCAACCAGTCGGACTGGTTCTTGCTCTGCTGGAAATACATGCCGTCTGGTCTTGTTCCTACCTGACTGACCGTTCCAATCCTGGAGCGCAGCCAGAGTGGGTTCAGCTGACGCACATCATGGCCATCAAGGTGGATGGATCCTATAAGAGCAACCAAGGGACATAGCTGCAGATTTAATCTCAAAACAGTAAAATGGATTCCTTTAAAATGTTAGGGCTTGATCAGGTCAGACCCTTTCACTCCCAGAACTCACCAGCATTGGGATCGTAGAGTCTCAGCAGCAAAGACACCAGTGTAGATTTTCCCGAACCGCTTGGACCCACCACAGCCATCACAGAGCCAGATGGGATGGTGAGGTTAAGTCCCTGGAAGATGGGGGCCTCAGGCCGCGTGGGGTACATGAAGGTGACATCACGGAACTCCAGGGCACCTCTGAACTTTTCTGGTGCGATTACTGCACCCTCTACAGAAAGTAAGGGAAATTAGCAATCCCATGGAAAAGTCCTCCAATAAAGAATGGGGAACTTCATCAACAAACATTAGAGCAAGTCAAAGTCAAAAGATACTTTATGCCCAATACTGCCCCACCCCTGGGGAATCCGGATCTGGTTTTCAATCCCTAGGAAGCCAGATATTTGGCAGCATTGCTCAGTACGTTCCAATACAGCTCAAAATGCCCCAAGTGACTGCTGGCAACCAATGCAGTTCACCACGTCAGTGCGTGACCAGTGAACCCAATTAGTCTCCGGCAGAGACCAGGATGCTTCCATAGCCAAGAACACAGAAAAACAAAGTATTAAAGTTGGATTTTGGAGCTTCCAAGGTATCGTGAATATCTTCAGAGGGGATTCAGTGACGGAGGCCCTTATATTTTTTAAGGCAGGTTCCCTTATATTGTGTAGAACAACCCAAGTAGGAGGTGTCATCCTGCAATGTCCTGTCATGGAGAGTCGCTCAACAAAATCCCAAATTGTTTAATTAGCACTCCAGACTTTGTCCTGAAGAAGCGCTTGTAGTCCCTGGATAAGGTAGATATGAGCTACATTTTTGATGGATCTAAGGATATGATTCCAAGATATCTGTTCGGATGTTGGTCAAAGCCCAAGACAAATGCAGTCCCCAACCCTGTCCTCTGGCAAGTGTCTCCGAAACAGGTTTATCCCGATATTGTACCACTCTTATTTGAATTGCTGAACATTAACGGATGAGCTCCTCCAGGTCAAGCAATTGTGAGATTGGTGACTAATTTATTATTGTACTTGTACTATTTTCAGATATAACAGAGAGTCCCAGACTATGGCCTCATAGACTGTAACGTGAGATTGCCCAACACTTTTTGGATCATTCTTCAATAGATGATCAAAGTCCTTTGCATGTAATTTAGCTGCTGTAAACTTGACTGACCTGTTTTCCTCCAGATGAAATGATTAGATAAATATCCTTGTAACAAGATGGCCAAGTGACAGCTACGAGCAATAGCTACAGGGCATCTTTGTCACTCTCCAGGCTCTGGTTGGTTCTGGGATTAAAGTGGACCAAAACCCAGGATTTTCCCTATCCTGAGTTTTGGTCCTTTCGACGGGGCACCCCGATCAGGGGGTGTGTGTGAAACCCTCAGATTGTCCCAAGAAACTCACCTCTTCCCGGTTCTAAGGCGCATGTGCGGCCGCTCGTCCAATCAGCGCGCTGACGTTAAGCCATCTAAGACAGGGTCTAAAGCCAGTGGCTCAGAGTGCACTGGCGGCTGCATCCCCCGCTTCCTTCTAACAGGGAGCGTGCCCGCGCAGGCCATTCACAAATGGCTGGTGTGGGCACGCGCCCTGCTAGAGGGACAGCAGGGATGTGGCTACGGACCGCGCATGGGCCATTGGACCGGGAAGCAAGGTAAGTGATGACAAGTCCGAGATGGAAAAGTGGAAGGTTCCTCAACCTTTGGACTTCATTAGGTGTGGTGGGGACCCCTTGGGCAGAAGATCTAGTAGGGGCCTTTACAAGTAACTGTAGATCATCAGAGTTAGCCTTACCAAGACCAGGTGCCGACATGCACATTCCTGGTCAATCCCTTTAAAGCACAATCAATTGAGGGAATCAAGGGTTGGACTTACCAAGACCAGGTTCTGACATGCAGACCCTTGGTCAATCCCTTTAAAGCACCATCAATTGAGGGACTCAAGGGTTGGCCTTACCAAGACTCGGTGTTGACATGCAGACCTTTGGTCAATCCCTTTAAAGCACCATTAATGAAGGGAATGAAGGGTCGGCCTTACCAACACTAGGTGCCAACATGCAAACCCCTGGTCAATCCCTTTAAAGCACCATCAAAGGAATCAAGGTTGGCCTTTCCAAGACCAGGTGCTAACATGCGCAACCCACGGTCAATCCCCTTAAGGCACCATCAATTGTATTGTGAAGTAATCAAGGGTTGGCCTTACCAAGACTACTGTAGGTGCCAACATGAAGCTGCCTAATACGGGCAGAGAGCTTTCACCTGTCCATTACCCAAATCGTAGTACAGTAAACCAAACACTAAGGAACACAATGCGACTTTCCACCCTAATCCACGGAGAAGGTTCCTCACCGTTAAACGCCATCTCCGGTTTCCTGTCCAACAATTGCCAGATTCGGGTTCCGGCTCCAAATCCCTTCATTAGCTCGGAGTAGAAGGAGCTGAGCCCTGCGGATACAATAACAGGTCAGTAAGTGGCCTCAGCTTCCCGAGCAGCAGAGATAAGCAGCTGTTCACGGCCTGGCTCCAAGATTTCCATCCAAGCCGGCCGCAATTACACCGGGCAAAGGTAAGAGAGGGAGAGCGATATGACCGGGGCGACCGCTAAGTGCCCATAATGGGGCAGTTTCCTGTGATTACAGATACTAAGTTACAACTTTAATACTGGGAAATAAAAACATTTATGGAGGATAAAGCGATAGGAACCCAGAGGGGCCGCATTAGAGGCAGGAAATGGTTTGTTTGCACTAATGTTTTGGAGCCTCATTTAATTTAAATCAGATTCTGGTTAGATGCCAGCTCCAAGGTTCTCTTGGTGATGGCCTCGCTTCCCATGCCGGGGGGGGGGGGCATGCAGATTAGTGATGCTAAACATGTAGCCCCCTAAAACCCAAACCCAGGAAACCACTTCTTCCACGCTACGGACACACGTGACCGCTGGCAGCCAATAACTGTCTCTGGCAGGACCATATGTAACTGGCCACCGGCAGTCATGGGGGTCCGGGTTTCTATGACCAAGGATCGAGTCCTGGAAGAGGTGAGTTTTTTGGGCCTCGGTTTTTAGGGCGCTATGCGGCCGCGGGAAGCAGGGGCGGGCTGGCCATAGGGAGACTCAATGGGCCGCACTGCTTTGAGGCAAGTTAAGCCGCTGCTTTTAGCGCCCACAACTAATGTGTTTTGTAAAGTGAAAGAACATCATAGTAATATCACAAACAGTATTATACGCCTTACTATAGGTCTCAAGGGTGCACCCAAGTGGGGGCGGGGTTAGAGAGCCTGGGCCGCCTCCTCCCAGGCAGGCTTGGGCCCCCAGTCTTCTTTATAAAGGAAATACATATCGTTTGTAACAATGATGAAATTATACAATTAATGCGATGATTAAACTATTATTACTTTGCTAAAAATGAAATAATTAACAATGAATTAATGAATAATGAATAATTAAGCCAATAACAGATGTAGCTATACTTAAAGAGGACCAACACCCAGGGGGGACCGGCCCGGGAATCTATAAGAATCTATAAGACTGCAAACAGGAAGTGTCCTCTGGCTGTGTCGCTCTGCATTCTGGGATTGCTGACCTTTTCCTGACCCCAGCTCTGCTCTGTCTCAGCAAAGCACAGCTATAACCCCGCCCCCTGCACTTTATCCCGCTCTCCTCTCCTCAGTAAGCGTGATGCTTCTGAGGCAAGATGGCGGCACCCATATCCTAAAGTCCTGAACAGAGTTGCAGCCCAGTGGGGGAAATAATAGTAAGTGACTATATTAATTTTAGATGCTGGGGAATCTTTTTATAAGGGTTTGGGCTTTTCAATAAATTATGGTGAAGGTCCGGTTTTAAGACCACGCGGTTTGCCAGTGCATTAAACCAACCACCATAAATGCCAGCCCTGGAGTCTAGCCAGTCGATAGGTCACACCCGAATTGTTGTGACCACAGCAATCTGCCACACAGATCCCACACAGCGTTTCCAGGCCGGGACACTTTTCTAGGCCAGGGTCTGGACCACAAGAAAAGGGTCCGAGTCTCAGCAACAACAGCTTAATTGCTATATTTTGCACTTAGCCTGGACAATCCCTTTAAATGGAAACGTCATGATAACCCTTCATATCCCGCTCACAGCTAATAGGACATTATATATATTTATTATAATGAGAGATTGCACGCACCTCCGATGCTGATCCCCACCCAGAAGGCGTACATCAGGAAGGAGGAGAGCTCCCCCACCGTCATGTGGGCGGCGCCGGTCAGGAGTCCCCCTTTATACAGCACGGCCAGCACGATCAGGTTCCCCGACAGCCCCGTCTGCAAAGCAAAGGGACAGTTACTGAGCGAACGTCCAGAAACCTCCCACTACGCCGTCACATGGCGTCACATGGGCCAGCCTCCTTAGTTCTAATAAGCCGGCTATACAATTCCTGTGCTGATAAAAGTAAAGTATTGTAATAGTGGAGCTCCGCCCTGGTGGCCAAAATCAAGTTTAGAAGTGTCTAGGCTCGCTCCACGCCACACAGCATCTCTGGATCTAGCTTACAGGGTTTAGTTAAAAATATATAATAATAATAATAATAATAATAATAATCTATTATTATTATTATTATTAATATTATAATAACAATAATAATAACAATGATAACAGTAATAACATTATTATTATTATTATTATTATTATTATATTACAATACTACTACTACTACTACTACTACTACTACTACTACTACTAATAATAATAATAATAATAATAATAATAATAATATTATTATTAATATTATGATAACAATAACAATAACAATATTATTATTTAATAATAATAATAATAATAATAATAATAATAAAGAGAGGCAATATTACATTAATAACATCAACTATTATTGTTATTACTGAGAGTTATTACTATTATTATTTAATTTTACTATTAGCTGATTAACTCTCAGTAATAACAATAATAATTGATGTTATTAATATAATATTAACTCTCAGTAATAATATTATAATTACTACTACTAAAAATGTAAAATGGCGGGGGGGGGGGGTCGCTAATAGTTCCCTTAGTAACACTGAGTTGTGGTTAGAAGTCTCCAGCGCTCAGTCAGGGTCTTTTTTGTTGGGGGGGGGGGCAGCATTTGCAGTTACACTCTGACGGGCCGGAGCTGCTGCTGCTCCTGATCTCTTCCGGCATAAAAAGCAGATGCAACGCAGAGCTGGAGGATCAGCTCCATCGTGCTGAGTCACCCCCGGGGTTATGTGAGGTCATTGTGACTCAGCACACTGCCCCCTGCTGGCTGGATAATCTGCACAAGCGTTGTGAGCTGCGTTCCTCAATTCAGGATGACTTGCGCAATCCGCCTGTGTCACAGTGAGAAAGTCACATGACTACCGAAGCATCTAACCAAAAAACACAAAAGAAAACGCTGCAATCACAATGCAACATTCACACAACACAACTCCCCATGCCGAGGCTCCGCCAATCACAACGCAGCATTCACGCACACCAGCCTGAAACTCTCACTAACTAGTCTGAACACGCTGTAATCGCAACGCAATTGTTACAGGCGCAGCCATGAATATGCTGCAGTTATAAGGCATCAGACTCGGGCACCATCCCGACCGCACGCAATCACAACGCAATGTTTGCACGCCTCTTCTCGAACCCGCTGTAAGCACAATTAAAAATATTCATACATATCAAGGCAGAAAGGGATGCAATCACAATGCAAAATTTCGTAAGCACCATCCTGAATGCGCTGCAATCATTATGCACTGTACACAGGCACCAGGAACATGATGCAATCGCAAAACAGTCCCACTTACCATATTGAACATGTTGCAATCTCAACGCAATAGTCACACACACAAACTGGGTGGGAGAAGAAAACCCAAATACTAGTCATGGTGCAATCAAAACGCAATATACACACTCACAATGTTAAAGATGCCGCAATCACTGAGCAATAGCCCGGCGTCCTATCCCGCACATGCTGCAATCAAAACGCAATATACACACTCACCATCTTAAAGATGCTGCAATCACTGAGCAACAGCCCCGCGTCCTATCCCGCACATGCTGCAATCACAACGCAATATACACACTCACCATCTTAAATATGCCGCAATCACTGAGCAATAGCCCCGCGTCCTATCCCGCGCATGCTGCAATCGAAACGCAATATACACACTCACCATCTTAAAGATGCTGCAATCACTGAGCAATAGCCCCGCGTCCTATCCCGCGCATGCTGCAATCGAAACGCAATATACACACTCACCATCTTAAAGATGCCGCAATCACTGAGCAATAGCCCCGCGTCCTATCCCGCACATGCTGCAATCAAAACGCAATATACACACTCACCATCTTAAAGATGCTGCAATCACTGAGCAATAGCCCCGCGTCCTATCCCGCACATGCTGCAATCAAAACGCAATATACACACTCACAATGTTAAAGATGCCGCAATCACTGAGCAATAGCCCCGCGTCCTATCCCACACATGCTGCAATCACAACGCAATATACACACTATCGTAAATATGCCGCAATCACTGAGCAATAGCCCCGCGTCCTATCCCGCACATGCTGCAATCACAACGCAATATACACACTCACCATCTTAAAGATGCTGCAATCACTGAGCAATAGCCCCGCGTCCTATCCCGCACATGCTGCAATCAAAACGCAATATACACACTCACAATGTTAAAGATGCCGCAATCACTGAGCAATTGCCCCGCGTCCTATCCCACACATGCTGCAATCAAAACGCAATATACACACTCACAATGTTAAAGATGCCGCAATCACTGAGCAATAGCCCCGCGTCCTATCCCGCGCAATGCTGCAATCGAAACGCAATATACACACTCACAATGTTAAAGATGCCGCAATCACTGAGCAATAGCCCCGCGTCCTATCCCACACATGCTGCAATCACAACGCAATATACACACTATCGTAAATATGCCGCAATCACTGAGCAATAGCCCTGCGTCCTATCCCGAGCATGCTGCAATCGAAACGCAATATACACACTCACCATCTTAAAGATGCTGCAATCACTGAGCAATAGCCCCGCGTCCTATCCCACACATGCTGCAATCACAACGCAATATACACACTATCGTAAATATGCCGCAATCACTGAGCAATAGCCCCGCGTCCTATCCCGCGCATGCTGTAATCGAAACGCAATATACACACTCACCATCTTAAAGATGCCGCAATCACTGAGCAATAGCCCCGCGTCCTATCCCGCGCATGCTGTAATCGAAACGCAATATACACACTCACCATCTTAAAGATGCCGCAATCACTGAGCAATAGCCCGCGTCCTATCCCACACATGCTGCAATCACAACGCAATATACACACTATCGTAAATATGCCGCAATCACTGAGCAATAGCCCTGCGTCCTATCCCGCACATGCTGCAATCACAACGCAATATACACACTCACAATGTTAAATATGCCGCAATCTCTGAGCAATAGCCCCGCGTCCTATCCCGCGCATGCTGCAATCACAACGCAATATACACACTCACTATCTTAAAGATGATGCAATCACTGAGCAATAACCCCGCGTCCTATCCCGCACATGCTGCAATCAAAACGCAATATACACACTCACCATCTTAAAGGTGCTGCAATCACCAAGCAACAGCCCCGCGTCCTATCCAACACATGCTGCAGGCACAACGCAATATATACACTCACTATCTTAAAGATGCTGCAATCACTGAGCAATAGCCCCGCGTCCTATCCCGCACATGCTGCAATCACAACGCAATATACACACTCACAATGTTAAATATGCCGCAATCTCTGAGCAATAGCCCCGCGTCCTATCCCGCGCATGCTGCAGGCACAACGCAATATTCACACACATACATTGGTTGTGAGAAGAAGATTCAAATACTTGTCACGGTGCAATTGCAATGCAATAAACACAATCACCATTTTAAAGATGCCGCAATCACTGAGCAATAGCCCCGCGTCCTATCCCGCGCATGCTGCAGGCACAACGCAATATTCACACACATACATTGGTTGTGAGAAGAAGATTCAAATACTTGTCACGGTGCAATTGCAATGCAATAAACACAATCACCATTTTAAAGATGCCGCAATCACTGAGCAACAGCCCCGCGTCCTATCCTGCACATGCTGCAATCACAACGCAATATACACACTCACCATCTTAAAGCTGCTACAATAGCCCCGCGTCCTATCCCACAGCGCATGAGCTGCGGCTACATCCCCGACAAGGTGGGTTAATATTGCATTTCGCTATACAAAATTGGTCTTTGATTAGGGCCCCCGGACACGACTTAGCACGGGGCCCCAGAAATAATAAGCCTGGTCACACGTTCTATCTTGAATGCGCTGTCATCGCAATGTAACATTCGGTCACAACACACCGAGTGCACTGCAATCGCAATCAATACACTATTCCTGCTAACAGTCACAAAAGCGCCGCATCCTAAACACACGCATCCGCAGCGCAATAGTCATCATCATCATCCCGCTGCAATGACTGTGCGCTCACCATCCCGAAGAATCCGGCTCGGGCCAGCGCCTCCTTGTACGCCAGATCCAGGACGTAATTCACCTTCAGGTCGTACTTCTTCATCTCGTGACTCTCCTTCCCGAAGGCTCGAACCGTCCGCACGTTTCCGATGCGCTCCTCCGCCAGCTGCAGGGAAAAGGAAAAAAAAAACCGCGGTGACGCAGCTGCAAACGCCGAACACACACCTATTTCTGCCTCTATCTGCGGTAATAAATCAAGGCAATCGCATCCAGAGGAGCAGCCAGGCTTTCTGGCACCTGAGGCAAAGATTCGAAATGGCGGCCCCCCACCTTTGGTGCCCCCGACCTGCTGCACCCGGGGCACGTGCCCCCTGCTCCCTCCTAGCTACGCCCCCCGACCGGATTGGCTGCAGAGGCGTGGCGCGTATTACTGCCGGTTATTTCGTTTCAGAAGGACTTAAAACACAAAGCTTTATCTTTAAGGTGTTGCTCCAATCATTACGATCGGATATAATAGAAATCATCCAGGATGTTTGATGATCCCACCCCCCGACTTGATTAAAGCTTACCAAAACCTTCAGCGCACGCTCACCATAGACTTCAAAGAGAGCCGCGTGCCGAATGACGAAGTCGCAGCAGGAGGCTCTCATTGGGCGAGAGCCCGCACATGTGTTGTTGGAGCCTGGAAAGGTGAGTTTTTAGGGGCGAACTGGGGGGTTTCACACAGCGGGGCACCCCGATTTGACACAAAAGATACATTCACACTTTTCTTTTTTTAAAGAGGACCAAAAGCCAAGATTTTGACTATCCTGGGTTTTGGTCCTTTTCCCCCCGGGGCATTCTGATCAGGGAAACCCCCCAGATCGCCAACACCAACTTACCTCTTCCCGGGCCTATGGCGCACTCGTCCAATCAGCGCAGTCGGAGCCGCTGACGTCACGTCGGCGAGCGGAACTGAGCGCGCTGGCGGCCGCATCCCCCGCTTCCCTCTAACAGGGAGTGTGCCCGTGCCGGCCATTCACAAATGCCTGGTGCTGGCACGCACTCGGCTAGAGGGATAGCGGGGATGCGGCCGCGGCTCACACATACGACGTTGGATCGGGGAGTAAGAGGTGTATGGGCGACCTGGAGGGTTTCACACAGCGGGGCATCCCAATTTTGGATCCCTGGGGGATGGAATCGATCAGCCCGGGGATCCTCATAAATTCCCGGGGTGATCGCTGTGGGTTTTGATCCACTTTAAACTTTAAAAAAGTGTCCAGATGCACAGCTCGGTTCTGACACTTTACACTGGGGTAACTGGTATTTATTCTGGCAGTTGGCCGGGCTCCGCACACATTTATTCCTTCCTTTAATGCTGTTTCAACACCTTTACTTCAGTTTACACCCTTCACATGCAACCGGAACATTACTTTAATGAGCGCCTTGATCCTATGCGGCTTATGGTTATGGATTATGCAGCCATCATTTTATTACAGGGGGAGGTTTTGTGCAAGTCAGCTGACTAGAGAAAAAAAAACTTCAAGAAAAACATAGCTTCAGTCCAGTTGCTTTGGCCTATTACTACCAAATAGATAATGGAAGCGGCTTTAACACCTGAGCACACGGCACCTGAGCGCCAGCGACCGACCGGTTCTACAGGAAACACAAACGCAATTCAATAGCTGCGATCTCACATTCCCAGGCCAGGAATTCCAGCGCCCGCCAAGCTGCTCCCACACAGCACAGGAGGATTATACTCTCAGCTGATAACATGAAAAGATCGGAGATATCCCGAGATATCCCCCAGTAACCACCCAACTCCCCCACCCATTATAAGACCTTCCCCCAACATGGAGCCACTGACACCAAGAAGCAAAGTATAAGAGTATACAAGTGGAGAAGAGCTTACCATCTATTAGGGTATAAGGGAGGATATAGAAGGAGAAGAGCTTACACTCTATTAGGGTATAAGGGAGGATATAGAAGGAGAAGAGCTTACACTCTATTAGGGGATAAGGGAGGATACAGAAGGAGAAGAGCTTACACTCTATTAGGGGATAAGGGAGGATACAGGAGGAGAAGAGCTTACACTCTATTAGGGTATAAGGGAGGATACAGGAGGAGAAGAGCTTACACTCTATTAGGGTATAAGGGAGGATACAGGAGGAGAAGAGCTTACACTCTATTAGGGTATAAGGGAGAATACAGGAGGAGAAGAGCTTACCATCTATTAGGGTATAAGGGAGGATATAGAAGGAGAAGAGCTTACACTCTATTAGGGGATAAGGGAGGATACAGAAGGAGAAGAGCTTACACTCTATTAGGGTATAAGGGAGGATACAGGAGGAGAAGAGCTTACGCTCTATTAGGGTATAAGGGAGGATACAGAAGGAATAGAGCTTACACTCTATTAGGGTATGAGAGGATACAGGGGGAGAAGAGCTTACACTCTATTAGGGTATAAGGGAGGATACAGAAGGAGAAGAGCTTACGCTCTATTAGGGTATAAGGGAGGATACAGAAGGAAAAGAGCTTACACTCTATTAGGGTACCAGGTATTCACCTGAGTGGCCTCAGCCAAGGAGTCTTGGGTCAATCTGGAGATTTTGCGCAGGTATCGACCATAGATCACCCCGAAAACCGCAAGAGGTGGGATCACGCTCAGCACGAATGTGGCAAGTTGTGGTGACACAAAAAACTGCAAGAAAAAAAACAAACAAAGGCAACGCAATACAACAATGGTGAGCAAACTGTAGATAACAAAAGAGTACAAGCAAAGTAAACCAATTTACAATTCTCCTTCGAGAGATTTATAATAGAAAAGGGCAAATACCATCATCCCGACTCCGACCGACGCCTGTGCCACCGCCCGCAGACCATCCGACAGGTTCTCCGTGACCGCTCTTCCTATCAGCACTGTGTCAGACGACAGGCGGTTTATCAGTTCACCGGTTCTAGTCTTGTCAAAGAAGCCGACTTCCTGCCTCATCACCGACGAGAAGAGAGATGTGCGAAGCCTGCGGACTATGCGCTGTCCTGGGTGATGAAGAGAAATGTGTCAGTGTTGACCTCAGAGAACTCACCATTGACCATGACCCTGCCTGACACTAACTACAACTAATGGGGGAATTACCACCACGTCCACAACTAGGCCGGGCTTTCCATTAAGCTCTACTTCCTGGTTGTCTCTGACTTTTCTGCTGATCTGCTTGATGGCAAACAAGCTGGATACAGTTTAGAGGAAACATATGTTTGCGGATTGCTTCTTTTATTGGCAATGGTACCACGGTTCATCAGTAGTTCAGAGCCCTGAAAAGCCAGGATACTCTGAAAACCTCAAACTTCCATCCATTTTATTATCTAATGCACAACTAACATATTAACTCTTATTCCTCCTAGACTAGAGCAGAGGAAGACATTTTCTGGGGAAAACATTGGGTTAAAGCCACTAATCATGGTGTCATGTGACCTGTTAGGGGCTAAAAACTATGGTCACCCCATAATAGTGGGATCAAAGATGGCAGACTTATCTTTGCTGGTCACGTCACCCATTAACTTTGCGCCACCTGAATTTACGAGACCCATAAGCTCAATGCTGGACTCTTGGCATCAGACTTCAACCAGTAAGGTTCACTGATGATGTACAGCACGTTATATGGTCTGGAACATGGGGGAAGGTTTATGGACAATATACAACATGTCCCTTGGTCAGGAGCATATGGAAGGTTAATGGATATGCAGCATCTCTCTTTCTCTGGATCATGGAGGAGGTTTATTGACGATATACAACACATCTCTTGGTCTCGAACATGGGGGAAGTTTATGGACAACATATAACAATTCCTTTGGTTGGAAACATAGTAAAGGTCTGAATATGCAGCATGTATCTGTATCTGTAAAGGTCTGGAACATGGAGGAGGTTTATGGATATGCAGCAGGTATTATGATTTGGAACATGGAAAAGGTTTATTGACGACATATAACATGTCTCATGGTCTGGAATATGGGAAGGTTTATGGACAATATACAACACATCTAATGGTCTGGAACATGGGAGAAGGTTTATTGACAATATACAGCAAGTTCCCTGGTCAGTTAACATAGGGGAGGTCAATGGATATGCAGTATCCCTCTTGCTCTGGATCATAAAGGAGGTTTATTGATGATATACAACACATCTCATGGTCTGGAACACGGGGGAATTTTATGGACAACATACAACAATTGCTTTGGTTGGGAACATAGGGGAGGTTTAATAATATGCAGCATGTTTCTTGGTCCAGAACATGGAGGAGGTTTATGGATATGCAGCAGGTCTCGTGGTTTGAAACATGGCGAAGGTTTATTGATGACATACAACATGTCTCATGGTCTAGAATATTGCAAGGTTTATGGACAATATACAACATATCTAATGGTCTGGAACATGGGGGGGAAGGTTTATTGACAATATACAGCAAGTCCCCTGGTCAGTAACATAGTGGAGGTTAATGGAAATGCAGTATCCCTCTTGCTCTGGATCATAAAGGAGGTTTATTGATGATATACAACACATCTCATTATCTGTAACATGGGGAAATTTTATGGGCAACATTCAACAATTCCTTTGGTCGGGAACATAGGGGAGGTTTATGAATATGCAGCAGGTCTCATGAAACATGGAGAAGGTTTATTGACGATATACAACACATTTCATGGTCTGGAACAAGTCCCTTTGCTGGGAATGTAGGGGAGGTTTATGGATATGCAGCATGTCTCTTTGTCTGGAACATGGAGGAGGTTTATGGATATGCAGCAAGTCCCATGATTTAGAAGGTTTATTGGTGATATACAACATGGCTCATGGTTTGAAACATGTAGGGGGTTTATTAATGATATACAACATGTCTCATGGTCTGGAATATGGGAAGGTTTATGGATATACAACATCTCTCGGTCTGGAACATGGAAGTTTATTTATGATATACATTATCTCTCTTGGTCTAAGCATGGACAAGGTTTATTGACGATATACAAGTTTAATTGTTACGAACAGGTAGGGGGTTTATTGAGGCTATACAACATGACTCATGGTCTGGAACTTGTAAGAGGTTTATGGATATGCAGCAGGTCTCATGATTTAAAACACAGAGAAGGTTTATTGACGATATACAACATGTCTCATGGTCTGGAATATGGGAAGGTTTATGGATATGCAGCATCTCTCTTGGTCTGGAACATGGAGGGTTATTTATGATATACTTCATCTCTCTTGGTCTAAACATGGGCAAGGTTTATTGATAATATACAAGTCTCATTGTTACGAACATGTCAGGGGTTCATTGATGATATACAACATGGCTCATGGTTTGGAACATGTAGGGGGGTTTATTAATGACATACAACATGTCTTATGGTCTGGAACATGGGTAAGGCTTATTGAGGACAACTTGTCTCACTGTCTGAAATAGCCGCTATGTTAGGTAAGTTTTAAGTCTTCCCTCTTGAAACATTTGCAACGCAAGGCCTGAACTTGATTAAACCCATTCAAAGACCTTATGTTACAAACACTCGCTATGGAAGTGTTGTCTATGTGCCACCATGGAACCCTCCAGAGGGCATCCCTTACTTTGGTGGGAACATCTTAGCTCTTGAAATGTTACATTTAGACATGTCCAACATACAGTATTCTGTAAATGGCAATTAAAATGGGATTTCTATTCTTTAAACATTGTTTCCCCATTCCCAGTCTGGACGCACATACCTGAGGTCTGCATGAGGTAGACGCGAGCCCCATTGGCGGCGGCTCCAACTAGAAACACTCCACCCAGTAAGGCACATATTGATGCGAGGTTGGAAGAAAAATCTCCAGTGGGATTGGAATAGATCACATCGATCACTTTGCCCAGAAAGAATGGCGCCGACATGGTGATGACGCTGGACACAGTTAGGAAGCCCACTGCCGCTGCAGGATAAAGGAACAGGACAACATTTAGTTGCTGTACACAAACAGAATATAAAAAAACTACCTATAATATCAGAGCTCGACTGAGTCTACTAAGGCTCCCAAGCAATGGTCCCACGGGGCACGCACAGCACTGGTCTGGTCTCATATCATACCTGTAAGATTTCCAGGGAATATGTAGAAAAGCAACAAGTACACAGGATGACGTCAGGGCTCAAAATGCTCTTCAGGAGACAAGGCCCATCCAGTGATATTATCCCAGACTGGAATGGGTAGATCTTATCTCATTTCACATGACCCCTTATAGTGAAGATCCAGGCTTATACATATCACATGACTCTCTTAGTAAGGTAGATCCAGGTTTGCATGTATCATTTGACTGATTTGGTTATACACATCTCTCGGTAATAGAGATCCCAAGTCAGACATAACTTGGGATCCTTTAGATTGGACAACTGAGCTCACACATGACACTTGGTGTGGGAGATCCAGGCTGGGGTAGATTTGGGTTTTCAAATAGGACATGACTCTATAGCAGAGCTCTAAACTCACCAAGTTACAGGGTCTTCTGCGGGGAAGATCTGGGATCATACATCAATCTGGTTTTATACATATCCTTAAGTAGTGGAGATCCTGGCTCAGACTGATCATATGATGGTCTGTATGAGGGATCCATGCTCACACATCACATGACCTTCTGTAGGGGAGATCTGGCCTCAAATATATCACATGGCTCTCTATAAGGGAGATCTGTCCTCACATATCACATGGCCGTCTGTAGAGGAGATCTGGCCTCACGTATATCATATGACTCTCTGTAGGGAAGACCTGGCCTCACATATCACATGACCCTCTGTAAGGGAGATATGTCCTCACATATAACACATCACATGACCCTCTGTAGAGGAGATCTGGCCTCACATATCACATGACCCTCTTTAGAGGAGATCTGGCCTCACGTATATCATATGACTCTTTGTAGGGGAGATCTGGCCTCACATATCACATGACCCTCTGTAGAGGAGATCTGGCCTCACGTATATCATATGACTCTCTGTAGGGGAGATCTGGCCTCACATATCACATGACTCTCTGTAGAGGAGATCTGGCCTCACGTATATCATATGACCCTCAGTACAGGAGATCTGGCCTCACATATCACATGACCCTCTGTAGAGGAGATCTGGCCTCACATATATCACGTGACCCTCTGTAGAGGAGATCTGGCCTCACATATATCACGTGACCCTCTGTAGAGGAGATCTGGCCTCACATATATCACGTGACCCTCTGTAGAGGAGATCTGGCCTCACATATATCACGTGACCCTCTGTAGAGGAGATCTGGCCTCACATATATCACATGACCCTCTGTAGAAGAGATCTGGCCTTACATATATCACATGGCTCTCTATAGAGGAGATCTGGCCTCACATATCACATGACCCTCTGTAAGGGAGATCTGTCCTCACATATCACATGACCCTCTGTAAGGGAGATCTGGCCTCACATATCACATGACCCTCTGTAAGGGAGATCTGGCCTCACATATCACATGACCCCCTGTAGAGGAGATCTGGCCTCATGTATATCACATGAACCTCTGTAGAGGAGATCTGGCCTCACGTATATCACATGACCCACTGTAGAGGAGATCTGGCCTCACATATATCACATGATCCTCTGTAGAGGAGATCTGGCCTCACATATATCACATGACCCTCTGAAGAGGAGATCTGGCCTCACATATATCACATGACCCCCTGTAGAGGAGATCTGGCCTCACATATATCACATGATCCTCTGTAGAGGAGATCTGGCCTCACATATATCACATGACCCTCTCTAAAGGAGATCTGGCCTCACATATATCACATGACACAGTGGGGCATACCGTACAGAGATATTTGGGATGCCCCAGTTGGAAGGCCAGGAAGCTGGCCCTGGAGTCTTACATACCAGGGCCAGCCTGAAGTAGTGGTGAGGGCAGTGACGGAGCTGCAGCGGGCAGATAACACCCCCCCCCCGGCTCTGGAGAGATGCGTCCTCCTGATCAGCGCTTAGTTGCGTGCAGTTGGCAGTTTGTGAAAGTTACACAAAGTGATTTCCTCAGCATTGCCAAACCCTGTGTGATAAGAAATCCCCCCCCCCACCACCACACGCCCCCTCCCGGGCCCCACACCCATATACACTGAGATGAAAGCAGGGGAGTGGGCAGCCTGATAACCCCTTATCACACCCACCACCACCATGAAAATGCTGCAGCATCGCATTACTGTAAGCTCAGTAGCGCAGGGGCTTCCTTTCCCATTCGCTCCTGGGTTTTGGTCCACTTTAAACAAACCTGCCGATTGCGCCTCTGCCCCCTGCTGCCTCCAGCAACCACTACTCCTTTTGTTTTTAGGCCTCAGCAGTGCATGTGCAGGCTCTGGTCCAAGGAGAGCCATCTGCTAGGACTACATTATTCAGCATGCTCACAATAGGGACGCGCGCTGCGGCATCCCCAGCATTGTGTGCGCACTCCTGTCCCAGCCAATCAGCTGCGATGGAAGCGCGCGCATGCAGCAGCCCCTGCTTCCTGTTCAAGGCAATGAAAGCTGCCTGCTGAATGATGTAGTCCAACAGATGGCTCGCATCGGATGGCAGCACACGCATGTGTCATTGGAGCACGCACACAGTAAGGCATCCTGATTCGGGATACCCCCGGGGCAAGAGACAAAAGTCAGGAATGTCAAATTCCCGGGGTTTTGTTCCGCTTTAAAGTGAACCAAAACCCATGGAGATTGGCCCAGAAATCTTTAGGATTCAGACCAATCGATTCCCTCCCCCCGGGGCATCCAGAATCGGGATGCCTTGCTATGTGAAACCCCCCAGGTCGCCACAAAATAACCTTCTTTCCTGTCTAATGGCACATGCGTAAGTCGTGGCTGCATCCCCGCTATCCCTCTAGCAAGACGCATGCCCACGCCAGGCATATGTGAATGGCCGGGGGGGGGGGAAGCGGGGGATGTGGGTTAACACGAAGGGGCGGGAGCGGATTTAAGTGTGCTGATTGGACGAGTGGTTGTGCATGCGCCGTGGGACTGGGAAGAGGCGAGTTTCTTTGGGCGACCTGGGGGATCTCACACACCTGATCGGGGTGCCCCGGGGAGCAAGGACCAAAACCCAGGATATTCAAAATCCCTGGTTTTGTTCCGCTTTAGTAGAGATTTTGTCTATCCTGGGTTTCAGTCCACCTTAAGCAGCCCCCAGGGTAAGGGTTTTGTTCCACTTTAAGCAGCCCCCAGGGTAAGGGTTTTGTTCCACCTTAAGCAGCCCCCAGGGTAAGGGTTTTGTTCCACTTTAAGCAGCCAGCAGGGGAAAGTGAGGGAGGCAGCTGTGGTATTTCAGCTTTAGTAGGGTTGGGCTTTTCCCGCCGTTCAGTCAAAGTGGAGATCTGCCTTAAAGTGGACCAAAACCCAAGCCCCAATCTATAATATTGCAGGGCCGCTAAATTCCCTCCCCCCGGGGCATCCCGAATCGGGATGCCCCGCTAAGCAAAATCCCCCAGGTCGTGCAGAAACTCGGCCGCATCCCCGCTATCACTTTAGCGGGGCACCAGGCATTTGCGAATGGCCGGCATAGGCATGCTCCCCAGAGGGTAGCGGGGGATGTGGCTACCAGCGCACGCTGAGGGGTTCACACAGTGGGGCATCCCTGATTGGAATCTAAAAGGGATTGGGCGACGGATCTCATGGAGTAAACTACCCTTCCCACTTTCCCTCTACTCTTCTCTCCTACTTCTATCCCCGTTATGTACATTAGGAACTACATTGTAATGGAGTCTCTCCCATTGGTCGGCCCAGGTGGAGCGCTAGAGCGTTGGCCAGGCCCGGGGCACTTCTGATATGCGATATGATTCCTGTGGCTGTGGTTTTGAACCCTTTTCTGTTAAAATTCTCACTGGATTATCTCGTCAAGGATATTACACCGATCCACGGACTGTTCCCTATGTATTGCTTTGCTTGTCCGTCTCAATAAAAACAGATTATACAAAAAAATAAAAAAGGGATGTCCGCATGGCAAGAACAAAACGGAGGAGAGTAGAAGCCCTGGGTTTTGTATCAGGGCTGTGGAGTCGGTAAGCCAATGTTCCGTCTAACATGGGTCTTAGATTGATAGAATATAAAATATATCTAAAAATAACATTTTACGCTTCTTATCAAAGCTTCATTAATTATACAATACTATTTAGAGATTGTCTTTCTTATGCTGGAGTTTACTATTGTATTGCTTGGGTTAATCCAGCAAAAACCCAAGAAACCTATCTATAAATAGTCGCACTACCAATGAGTGAAATATAGTGACCCTTTATTTCATATCTGGGTATGTACAAAAAAAAATAATAATACTAAGTCACACTTCATTAAAAAACATTAAAAACATGGGACCTCTGGGTATATCTATACGCTCTAAGAAAATACTGACAACATGTATAAACTGTTCCATTAATAAAATACTATTCATGTGATTGAATTCTAATTGTGCCCATTAGTAGCTAAAAAGTGCAAATAATCAGAAACAACAAATTATGAACAATAGTATGGCCAATTATTCCTGTGAAAGACAACCATAAAGTGCCAAGTGCTCTAAATCTAAACATAATCTCTATCTAAAGTGCCAGCCATAGTTCCGGTTAACATGGCTGGCACTTGGCACTTTAGATTATGTTTAGATTTAGAGCACTTGGCACTTTATGGTTGTCTTTCACAGGAATAATTGGCCATACTATTGTTCATAATTTGTTGTTTCTGATTATTTGCACTTTTTAGCTACTAATGGGCACAATTAGAATTCAATCACATGAATAGTATTTTATTGATGGAACAGTTTATACATGTTGTCAGTATTTTCTTAGAGCGTATAGATATACCCAGAGGTCCCATGTTTTTAATGTTTCTTAATGAAGTGTGACTTAGAGGCTGATTTATTAATAGCGCCAGGTAGCGACAGTTGAGCGACTGTAGCGGTATTTTCACAGCGCCCGCTAGTAGTCGCTGTGCTTGGCCGTTGTTCGGCTGTTGACAGCGACTCAGTCGGTGTGCAGTAATGTTGAATACAAGGTGATGAGTCGCTATTTGACAGGTTCCGCGCTGTATGGGAGCGCATGATAGCTAATGGCCATAGCGACCGGCTCCCACCATATTCATTAACAAATCACGCTCCAAAAATTCTCGCGCTGTGAAATGCATGTTTAAACCCCAGAGCGCTGGCGGCGATGGGTTGAAAGTAGTTTTTTAACCCCCAAACAACCATATTTTTGGAAACAAAAAAAAACAAGTTTCTAAAAACATTTAGTAATATGAATACATTAATATCAGACCTGTAATATCAATTCTGCACAAATTTTTTTTTTACCTTAAAAAAAATATCTAACATTGCAGAAGTGGTGACAGAAATTTTCACATAAAAAAAAAAAAAAAAAAAAATTATTAACAATTATTAATATTTAAAGTGGGCCAACACCCAGGGCCGATCACCTCACACACCGCGGGACATCTGAGATCGGGTGTAACCCCCCCAAAACCCCCGAAAAACCTTACCTCTCCAGCCGCTGCTTGCGCCGCCGCCGCCTCACTCGCGCTCCTCTAGACGTGCGCGCGCCCCCGTCTCTGAATGGCCGGCGCGGGCGCGCACACGTCAAAAGTGACGCGCGGGAGGCGGCGGCGGGCGCGACCCCTTGTCCGTCGGCGGGCATTGGACAGCGCAGTCACGTGGGAGCGTGGAGAGGTGAGTTTTCGGGGTGTTTGGGGGGGGTTTCAGGCAGCGGGGCCCCGATCGGGGTGCCCCGGGGAAGTGGACCAATACCCAGGATAGTCAAAATCCTGGGTGTTGGTCCACTTTAAAGATTGTTCCATTGAAATGCATTGGAGAGCGCCAGGTAGAGAGAGGTCATACCTGTCGCTGTTCAAGGTCGCTCGCTGGCGCTGTGGGGTGAGGCTGGAATAATGATGAATGATTCACTATCTGGCGCTCTGTCAGGATCGGCTTGATAAATGTGTGATTGCGGAGGGGAGCCGGCGTTCTCGTGGCGGTGACCGTCATTACCGGCCGCTCACCATTCGCTACCTGGCGCTATCCCTTGTTAAATAAGGGCCTTAGTATTATTTTTTGTACATACCCAGATATGAAATAAAGGGTCACTATATTTCCCTCATTGGTTGTGCGGCTATTTATAGATGGGTTTCTTGGGTTTTTGCAATACGCAGATTCTGTGGTAATTTCCTTCGATTTGCCTGCGCACATCCTTTTAATTCTGAAAGTGGTGCGGAGCAGATTTTGCTTTAAAAACTCTTATGCTGGAGTTGAGACATTTCTTCCGACTCCACAGCCCTGGTTTCGATCCGCATTAAAGCGCAACAAAAACCATGTTTGTTCACTTTCCCGGGTTTCGTGGAGCATCCCGAATCTCCCGATCTGCTTACCTCCGCTCCGCTCCGACGGCGCATGTGTGCGATCCCGTCCAATCAGAGCAGTTTGCTGTGATGATGTGTTTCAGCAAGCGTCTCTGATTAGGATGAATAGGGATCATGCGCTCCCGCGCGCCCGGCGCACACGTGCTCCCGCCTCAGTATAGCTGAATGGCCGGGGCCATTGTCATCAATCAGAGACGTCATTTGAGCGAGTGGCTCTCATTGGACGGCAGCCCGCATGCGCGCCGTTAGACCGGCGAGTGCTCATCGGAGCCCTGGGGGGGTTTCACACCGCGGGGCATCCCAATTTGCAATGCCCCCCAGGGAAAGCCAGCGGCCGGCCCTGGAATCTTTTAGATTTAGGTTTAGGTTCTTGCATTGCAACATTTGTATCATTGTAATAAAAGCCGATTACAATGTAACAAGCGCCTGAGCAGGATGTAGCAATTGTTTCTTTTCTGCTCTTTATTGCTCGAGGGAAAATAATAACCCGGCGCATAGGGAGCAGCTCTAATGAATCTCCTTCCCAGAGTCCCGTGAGAAATTTCCCATGAGGCTTAGCGATGCCAATGTGACTAACCCTCAAGCGGAGCCTCTGGATAGGATCAGTGAGAGGTTAGATCCCGTCTAAGCCCGGCTGCTACGTGTGTAATGTCAGTGAGAGGTTAGATCCCCTCTAAGCCCGGCTGCTACGTGTGTAATGTCAGTGAGAGGTTAGATCCCCTCTAAGCCCGGCTGCTACGTGTGTAATGTCAGTGAGAGGTTAGATCCCCTCTAAGCCCGGCTGCTACGTGTGTAATGTCAGTGAGAGGTTAGATCCCCTCTAAGGCGGCTGCTACGTGTGTAATGTCAGTGAGAGGTTAGATCCCCTCTAAGCCCGGCTGCTACGTGTGTAATGTCAGTGAGAGGTTAGATCCCCTCTAAGGCGGCTGCTACGTGTGTAATGTCAGTGAGAGGTTAGATCCCCTCTAAGCCCGGCTGCTACGTGTGTAATGTCAGTGAGAGGTTAGATCCCCTCTAAGCCCGGCTGCTACGTGTGTAATGTCAGTGAGAGGTTAGATCCCCTCTAAGCCCGGCTGCTACGTGTGTAATGTCAGTGAGAGGTTAGATCCCCTCTAAGGCGGCTGCTACGTGTGTAATGTCAGTGAGAGGTTAGATCCCCTCTAAGGCGGCTGCTACGTGTGTAATGTCAGTGAGAGGTTAGATCCCCTCTAAGGCGGCTGCTACGTGTGTAATGTCAGTGAGAGGTTAGATCCCCTCTAAGCCCGGCTGCTACGTGTGTAATGTCAGTGAGAGGTTAGATCTCCTCTAAGCCCGGCTGCTACGTGTGTAATGTCAGTGAGAGGTTAGATCCCCTCTAAGGCGGCTGCTACGTGTGTAATGTCAGTGAGAGGTTAGATCCCCTCTAAGCCCGGCTGCTATATGTGTAATGTCAGTGAGAGGTTAGATCCCCTCTAAGCCCGGCTGCTACGTGTGTAATGTCAGTGAGAGGTTAGATCCCCTCTAAGCCCGGCTGCTATGTGTGTAATGTCAGTGAGAGGTTAGATCCCCTCTAAGCCCGGCTGCTATGTGTGTAATGTCAGTGAGAGGTTAGATCCCCTCTAAGCCCCTCTGCTACGTGTGTAATGTCAGTGAGAGGTTAGATCCCCTCTAAGCCCGGCTGCTACGTGTGTAATGTCAGTGAGAGGTTAGATCCCCTCTAAGCCCGGCTGCTACGTGTGTAATGTCAGTGAGAGGTTAGATCCCCTCTAAGGCGGCTGCTACGTGTGTAATGTCAGTGAGAGGTTAGATCCCCTCTAAGCCCGGCTGCTACGTGTGTAATGTCAGTGAGAGGTTAGATCCCCTCTAAGCCCGGCTGCTACATGTGTAATGTCAGTGAGAGGTTAGATCACGTCTAAGCCCCTCTGCTACGTGTGTAATGTCAGTGAGAGGTTAGATCCCCTCTAAGCCCGGCTGCTACGTGTGTAATGTCAGTGAGAGGTTAGATCCCGTCTAAGCCCCTCTGCTACGTGTGTAATGTCAGTGAGAGGTTAGATCCCCTCTAAGCCCGGCTGCTATATGTGTAATGTCAGTGAGAGGTTAGATCCCCTCTAAGCCCGGCTGCTATGTGTGTAATGTCAGTGAGAGGTTAGATCCCCTCTAAGCCCGGCTGCTATGTGTGTAATGTCAGTGAGAGGTTAGATCCCCTCTAAGCCCGGCTGCTATGTGTGTAATGTCAGTGAGAGGTTAGATCCCCTCTAAGCCCGGCTGCTATGTGTGTAATGTCAGTGAGAGGTTAGATCCCGTCTAAGCCCCTCTGCTACGTGTGTAATGTCAGTGAGAGGTTAGATCCCCTCTAAGCCCGGCTGCTATATGTGTAATGTCAGTGAGAGGTTAGATCCCCTCTAAGCCCGGCTGCTATGTGTGTAATGTCAGTGAGAGGTTAGATCCCCTCTAAGCCCGGCTGCTACGTGTGTAATGTCAGTGAGAGGTTAGATCCCCTCTAAGCCCGGCTGCTACGTGTGTAATGTCAGTGAGAGGTTAGATCCCCTCTAAGCCCGGCTGCTACGTGTGTAATGTCAGTGAGAGGTTAGATCCCCTCTAAGCCCGGCTGCTACGTGTGTAATGTCAGTGAGAGGTTAGATCCCCTCTAAGCCCGGCTGCTACGTGTGTAATGTCAGTGAGAGGTTAGATCCCCTCTAAGCCCGGCTGCTATGTGTGTAATGTCAGTGAGAGGTTAGATCCCCTCTAAGCCCGGCTGCTACGTGTGTAATGTCAGTGAGAGGTTAGATCCCCTCTAAGCCCCTCTGCTACGTGTGTAATGTCAGTGAGAGGTTAGATCCCCTCTAAGGCGGCTGCTACGTGTGTAATGTCAGTGAGAGGTTAGATCCCGTCTAAGCCCGGCTGCTACGTGTGTAATGTCAGTGAGAGGTTAGATCCCCTCTAAGCCCGGCTGCTACGTGTGTAATGTCAGTGAGAGGTTAGATCCCCTCTAAGCCCGGCTGCTACGTGTGTAATGTCAGTGAGAGGTTAGATCCCCTCTAAGCCCGGCTGCTACGTGTGTAATGTCAGTGAGAGGTTAGATCTCCTCTAAGCCACTCTGCTACGTGTGTAATGTCAGTTAGAGGTTAGATCCCCTCTAAGCCCCTCTGCTACGTGTGTAATGTCAGTGAGAGGTTAGATCCCCTCTAAGGCGGCTGCTACGTGTGTAATGTCAGTGAGAGGTTAGATCCCCTCTAAGCCCGGCTGCTACGTGTGTAATGTCAGTGAGAGGTTAGATCCCCTCTAAGCCCCTCTGCTATATGTGTAATGCAGGAGAATGGGAGATTCCTTTCTCAGCCGTCTGTCTGTCTTGTTTGTCTCTATAATGTTGGGGTGTCTGAGGGGATTTAATTGCAGAATCACTACAGACACCGCCATTACTAGAGGCACAGGCAGGGATGGGATGGGACATGTGGGGCCCTACAGCGGAACAGACTCTGGGGCCCATCCTACAGTTACATGCAACCTGCTAATGGGATCATATGCCATAGCCACACGGCGTGCAAGTGGATGAGCCGCGCTCCCCCGCTGGACAACGGCGATATCCGCCATTACCCGCTGCTCCTGTCATCATAACATACTGGTGTGATTAGAGCAATGGGGAACTAAACAGACAGAGTGCTGGGGTTATAAATATAGGGCCAACACTAAGCAGAGTGTTGAAGCTGTATAAAGGGCCAAAATTAAGCAGATAGAGTTTTGGGGCTGTAGACAGAGCCAAAAATAAGGACGCGTGCTGGGGCTGTATATAGGGCCAAAACTAAGCAGTGCTGAAGCTGTATATAGGGGCTAAAACTAAGCAAACAGAGCACTGGGCCAATATATAGGGCCACACTAAGCAAACAGAGCACTGGGGCAATATATAGGACCAAAACTAAGCAGACAGAGTGCTGGGACTGTATATAGGGCCAAAACTGAGCAGAGTTCTGGGTGCTTTATATAGGTCCAAATCTAAACAGAGAACTAGGGGCTGTAAATAGGGCCAAAACAGAGAAGACATAGCACTGGGGTTGTATACAGAGTAAAAACTGAGCAGACGGAGCACTGGGGCTGTGAATGGGAACCAGGCAGCAACCAGGCTGACCCTTGGGCACAGGATTCAGTGGGATGCCCCTGTCAGGATTTGCCCCAGTGTATTGTCTAATCTCTGCCAATCCCATGAGCTGGGAGAAGACAGAGGATCTTGGGTCAGATTGGCTGCAGTGCAGGAGGAGCAGCATGACAGGCAGCCAGGATTTTCAGTAGGTCACCAATGGCACACACAGTCGGGCAAACTCATTTCTCCTCAAGGTCAGCAGCCGCTTCTGACAATTGCAATTTAAGTGAAACCAGAGGAGCGCCATGATAACCATATGGCTTTATAGAGGTCAGCTATGGCAGCCCCCTACCCACCTGCCATGCAACTGGAGGATCAGCATGACAGCTTTGTAGGTTTTTGAAGGCCAGCAATGGTAGCGTGGCCTGTGCCTATTACCAAGCTTATTTTAAGTAAATGCAGCTGGATGAGCAGTATGACAGCCAGGCAGGATACAGGCAATGGCTGCTCCTCATGTTCCTCCATTAAATATTTTAAAAATAATTATTTATTCAAATAATAATAATAATACTTATACTATGTGAAGCTGGAGGGGCTGTATGACAGCCAGGCAGGATACAGGCAATCGGCCATGGCTGCGTCTCATGTTCCTCCATTAAATTTTAGGTGACGATTTAAAAAAATAATTATTCATTTAGATAATAATATAACTGGTAATACTTTTTGAACCTAGAAGGGCAGTACGACAGCCAGGCAGGTTACAGGCAATCAGCCATGACTGCTCCTCCATTAAATTTGAATATTATAATATTATTATAATAATATAATATTATAATATAGTATTATATTCATTCAAATAATATTACTACTAATACTATGTAAAGCTGGAGGAACAGTATGACAGCCAGGCAGGTTACAGGCAATCGGCAATAACTGCTCCTCCATTAAATTTGAATATTATAATATTATTATAATAATATAATATTATAATATAGTATTATATTCATTCAAATAATATTACTACTAATACTATGTAAAGCTGGAGGAACAGTATGACAGCCAGGCAGGTTACAGGCAATCGGCAATAACTGCTCCTCCATTAAATTTGAATATTATAATATTATTATAATAATATAATATTATAATATAGTATTATATTCATTCAAATAATATTACTACTAATACTATGTGAAGCTGGAGGAACAGTATGACAGCCAGGCAGGTTACAGGCAATTAGCCATGGCATGTATTGCCTCGTTTCTCCATTTCATTTTTAGTTATTTAAAAAATTAAATAATAATAATAATAATAATAGTAATAGAACTACTAATAAAAATATTAGTAGTGCTACTATTAATTTATTAGCAGTACTATTATTAATTAATAATAATATTGTTATGTGAAGCTGGAGGAGCAGCCTGACACCCACACAGCATTCATCCAATTCCCTCCATTTATTCCCAATCAACAGGTACCTGACAGCCTCCATTTCTCAGGCTGGGCCAAGGCCAGCAGCCTCCGGGCATCCTGGGAGTTCAGGTTCTTGCCCCCTTTTCCTGGGTCCTTGTCCCCCTGGGGCTCTGGTGCTTGCCCGGCGTGGCTGGCAGGGGTAGAGCTGGAGCACCGGTTGCCGGAGGGGACAATTCGGGTGGCCGGGGTCCTTAATGTCCTGTATGGGGCAGCAGCGGTCAGAAGCGGGAAGGCCTGGGGGGCAGATGTCCCAAGGGTTCCAAGTGGGGCAGCCAGGGTGGCACATGATCTATATTGTGCAGCAGAGGTCACAAGTGGGTCAGCCATTGTGCCACATGCCCTGTGGGTGGTGGGTGCCACAGAGGTCACAAGCCGGGCACACGTCCTGTATAGGGTGGCAGGTGTCCTGAAGGTTCCAAGTGGGGCCACCATGGTGGCACAGGCTCTATGCTGGGTGCTGGGTATCCTGGAGGTGACAAGCGGGGTGCCACATGCCCTGTATCCAGTGGTGGGTGACCTATAGGTCCCAAGCGGGGTGGCCTGGGTGGCACATGCCCTGTATCCAGTGGTAGGTGCCCTATAGGTCCCAAGCGGGGTGGCCTGGGTGGCACATGCCCTGTAAAGGGTGGCAGGGGTCCCATGGGTGCCCGACCAGTGCTGGCGTCTGGTCCAGTAGGTGCAGGTGCCCGGCTTCCTGTGGAGGCCCCTGAGCAGCATGTCTGGGGCAGTTCAGGTTGGGCTCGGGTGTGGGTGGTGGGGTCACCTGGTGGCAGGGGTCTCCTCCATGTGGGGCAGGGTGCCGGGTGTGTGGGGCAAAGATAAGGCGGCACTCCTCCTCCTGGCGCCTCTCATTATCTGCTCTGCAAGTTCATGTCAGCTGCTGCTGCTGCAGTCCTGTGATCCCGTCCCCCAGCCAGGCCTACACCCCCCACCCCTCCATTACACCCGCCCAGCCCGGCTCGGCCTACACCCCCCACCCGTGCATTACACCCGCCCAGCCCGGCCTACACCCGCCCAGCCCTCCATTACACCCGCCCAGCCCGGCCTACACCCCCCACCCCTCCATTACACCCGCCCAGCCCGGCTCGGCCTACACCCCCCACCCGTGCATTACACCCGCCCAGCCCGGCCTACACCCGCCCAGCCCTCCATTACACCCGCCCAGCCCGGCCTACACCCCCCACCCCTCCATTACACCCGCCCAGCCCGGCCTACACCCCCCACCCCTCCATTACACCCGCCCAGCCCGGCTCGGCCTACACCCCCCACCCCTCCATCCCTCCATCCCTCCATCCCTCCATTCCTCCATCCCTCCATTACACCCGCCCACCCCGGCTGCCTTAACCCATTCCTGCCCGGAGCTCTACCCAGTTCCTCTACTGTGAACAACGCTGCGCTATATGGTGGCGCTATATCACCACAGCAGGGCCGTGTACAGGACATAATAGGGAAAGCTGATTGTTCTCTCCGAAACAATCAAACCTCTGCTAGCAGCATGTTAGAGGATCTCCTGTCTGCCACCTGGAAAGGCAGTACTGCCTCTTACTCATTCCCTCCATCTTTTTCTTAATCCCTTAATCTGTCTCTCTTTTTTCTCTTTCTCACATTCCCTCCATCTTGATTCCACATTCCCTCCATCTTTCTCTCTCTTTCCACATTACTGCTATATTTCTCTCTTTCCCACATTCCCTCCATCTTTCTCTCTTTCACACATTCCCTTCATCTTTCTCTCTTTTCCACATTCCCTCCATATTTCTCTCTTTCCATATTCCCTTCATCTTTCTCTCTTTTCCACATTCCCTCCATCTTTCTCTTTCCCACATTCCCTCCATCTTTCTCTATTTTCCACATTCCCTCCATATTTCTCTCTTTCCCACATTCCCTCCATCTTTCTCTCTTTTCCACATTCCCTCCATCTTTCTGTCTTTTCCTCAGTCCCTCCATCTTCTCCTCTTTTCTATATAATCTCATTCCATTAGTTGCAAACATTGTATCACATTGTTACATTACATACATTTATTTACAACCACCACCGACCCTCTATATACACTGTATCTCTGCTGACTCTCTATATACACTGTATCACAATGCTGACTCTCTATATACACTGTATCACACTGCTGACTCTCTATATACACTGTATCACACTGCTGACTCTATATATACACTGTATCACACTGCTGACTCTCTATATACACTGTATCACACTGCTGACTCTCTATATACACTGTATCACACTGCTGACTCTCTATATACACTGTATCACACTGCTGACTCTCTGTATACACTGTATCACACTGCTGACTCTCTATATACACTGTATCACACTGCTGACTCTCTGTATACACTGTATCACACTGCTGACTCTCTATATACACTGTATCACACTGCTGACTCTCTGTATACACTGTATCACACTGCTGACTCTCTATATACACTGTATCACTTTGCTGACTCTCTATATACACTGTATCACTTTGCTGACTCTCTATATACACTGTATCACACTGCTGACTCTCTATATACACTGTATCACACTGCTGACTCTCTGTATACACTGTATCACACTGCTGACTCTCTATATACACTGTATCACACTGCTGACTCTCTATATACACTGTATCACTTTGCTGACTCTCTATATACACTGTATCACACTGCTGACTCTCTATATACACTGTATCACACTGCTGACTCTATATATACACTGTATCACACTGCTGACTCTCTATATACATTGTATCACAGTGCTGACTCTCTATATACACTGTATCACACTGCTGACTCTCTATATACACTGTATCACACTGCTGACTCTCTATATACACTGTATCACACTGCTGACTCTCTATATACACTGTATCACACTGCTGACTCTCTATATACACTGTATCACACTGCTGACTCTCTGTATACACTGTATCACACTGCTGACTCTCTATATACACTGTATCACACTGCTGACTCTCTGTATACACTGTATCACACTGCTGACTCTCTATATACACTGTATCACACTGCTGACTCTCTGTATACACTGTATCACACTGCTGACTCTCTATATACACTGTATCACTTTGCTGACTCTCTATATACACTGTATCACTTTGCTGACTCTCTATATACACTGTATCACACTGCTGACTCTCTATATACACTGTATCACACTGCTGACTCTCTGTATACACTGTATCACACTGCTGACTCTCTATATACACTGTATCACACTGCTGACTCTCTATATACACTGTATCACTTTGCTGACTCTCTATATACACTGTATCACACTGCTGACTCTCTATATACACTGTATCACACTGCTGACTCTATATATACACTGTATCACACTGCTGACTCTCTATATACATTGTATCACAGTGCTGACTCTCTATATACACTGTATCACACTGCTGACTCTCTATATACACTGTATCACACTGCTGACTCTATATATACACTGTATCACACTGCTGACTCTCTATATACATTGTATCACAGTGCTGACTCTCTATATACACTGTATCACACTGCTGACTCTCTATATACACTGTATCACACTGCTGACTCTCTATATACACTGTATCACACTGCTGACTCTCTATATACATTGTATCACACTGCTGACTCTCTATATACACTGTATCACACTGCTGACTCTCTATATACACTGTATCACACTGCTGACTCTATATATACACTGTATCACACTGCTGACTCTATATATACACTGTATCACACTGCTGACTCTCTATATACACTGTATCACACTGCTGACTCTCTATATACATTGTATCACACTGCTGACTCTCTATATACACTGTATCACACTGCTGACTCTCTATATACACTGTATCACACTGCTGACTCTCTATATACACTGTATCACACTGCTGACTCTCTATATACACTGTATCACACTGCTGACTCTCTATATACACTGTATCACAGTGCTGACTCTCTATATACACTGTATCACACTGCTGACTCTATATATACACTGTATCACACTGCTGACTCTCTATATACACTGTATCACACTGCTGACTCTTTATATACACTGTATCACACTGCTGACTCTCTATATACACTGTATCACACTGCTGACTCTCTATATACACTGTATCACACTGCTGACTCTCTATATACACTGTATCACACTGCTGACTCTCTATATACACTGTATCACACTGCTGACTCTCTATATACACTGTATCACACTGCTGACTCTTTATATACACTGTATCACACTGCTGACTCTCTATATACACTGTATCACACTGCTGACTCTCTATATACACTGTATCACACTGCTGACTCTCTATATACACTGTATCACACTGCTGACTCTCTATATACACTGTATCACACTGCTGACTCTCTATATACACTGTATCACAGTGCTGACTCTCTATATACACTGTATCACACTGCTGACTCTATATATACACTGTATCACACTGCTGACTCTCTATATACACTGTATCACTTTGCTGACTCTCTATATACACTGTATCACACTGCTGACTCTCTATATACACTGTATCACAGTGCTGACTCTCTATATACACTGTATCACACTGCTGACTCTATATATACACTGTATCACACTGCTGACTCTCTATATACACTGTATCACTTTGCTGACTCTCTATATACACTGTATCACTTTGCTGACTCTCTATATACACTGTATCACACTGCTGACTCTCTATATACACTGTATCACACTGCTGACTCTCTGTATACACTGTATCACACTGCTGACTCTATATATACACTGTATCACACTGCTGACTCTCTATATACACTGTATCACACTGCTGACTCTCTGTATACACTGTATCACACTGCTGACTCTCTATATACACTGTATCACACTGCTGACTCTCTATATACACTGTATCACACTGCTGACTCTCTATATACACTGTATCACTTTGCTGACTCTCTATATACACTGTATCACTTTGCTGACTCTCTATATACACTGTATCACACTGCTGACTCTCTATATACACTGTATCACACTGCTGACTCTCTGTATACACTGTATCACACTGCTGACTCTCTATATACACTGTATCACACTGCTGACTCTATATATACACTGTATCACACTGCTGACTCTCTATATACACTGTATCACACTGCTGACTCTATATATACACTGTATCACACTGCTGACTCTCTATATACACTGTATCACACTGCTGACTCTCTATATACACTGTATCACACTGCTGACTCTCTATATACATTGTATCACACTGCTGACTCTCTATATACACTGTATCACACTGCTGACTCTCTATATACACTGTATCACACTGCTGACTCTATATATACACTGTATCACACTGCTGACTCTCTATATACACTGTATCACACTGCTGACTCTCTATATACACTGTATCACACTGCTGACTCTCTATATACATTGTATCACACTGCTGACTCTCTATATACACTGTATCACACTGCTGACTCTCTATATACACTGTATCACACTGCTGACTCTCTATATACACTGTATCACACTGCTGACTCTCTATATACACTGTATCACACTGCTGACTCTCTATATACACTGTATCACACTGCTGACTCTCTATATACACTGTATCACACTGCTGACTCTCTATATACACTGTATCACACTGCTGACTCTCTATATACACTGTATCACACTGCTGACTCTCTATATACACTGTATCACACTGCTGACTCTCTATATACACTGTATCACACTGCTGACTCTCTATATACACTGTATCACACTGCTGACTCTCTATATACACTGTATCACAGTGCTGACTCTCTATATACACTGTATCACACTGCTGACTCTATATATACACTGTATCACACTGCTGACTCTCTATATACACTGTATCACTTTGCTGACTCTCTATATACACTGTATCACACTGCTGACTCTCTATATACACTGTATCACAGTGCTGACTCTCTATATACACTGTATCACACTGCTGACTCTATATATACACTGTATCACACTGCTGACTCTCTATATACACTGTATCACTTTGCTGACTCTCTATATACACTGTATCACTTTGCTGACTCTCTATATACACTGTATCACACTGCTGACTCTCTATATACACTGTATCACACTGCTGACTCTCTGTATACACTGTATCACACTGCTGACTCTATATATACACTGTATCACACTGCTGACTCTCTATATACACTGTATCACTTTGCTGACTCTCTATATACACTGTATCACTTTGCTGACTCTCTATATACACTGTATCACACTGC
The DNA here is from genome assembly GCA_027917425.1 of Gastrophryne carolinensis. NCBI lineage: Eukaryota > Metazoa > Chordata > Amphibia > Anura > Microhylidae > Gastrophryne > Gastrophryne carolinensis. The sequence goes on along the minus strand of CM051240.1, from coordinate 9,415,368 downwards.
TGACTCTCTATATACACTGTATCACACTGCTGACTCTCTGTATACACTGTATCACACTGCTGACTCTCTATATACACTGTATCACACTGCTGACTCTCTATATACACGGTATCACTTTGCTGACTCTCTATATACACTGTATCACTTTGCTGACTCTCTATATACACTGTATCACACTGCTGACTCTCTATATACACTGTATCACACTGCTGACTCTCTGTATACACTGTATCACACTGCTGACTCTATATATACACTGTATCACAGTGCTGACTCTCTATATACACTGTATCACTTTGCTGACTCTCTATATACACTGTATCACAGTGCTGACTCTCTATATACACTGTATCACACTGCTGACTCTCTATATACACTGTATCACAATGCTGACTCTCTATATACACGCATACCCCCCAACTGTCCCGATTTGGGCGGGACAATCCCGCTTTGGGGCCCTTGTCCCGTTGTCCCGCAGGGCCCCAACATGTCCCGGAATCCGGCGGCGGCTGGGACACCGGGCAGGAGGTTGCAGCTCTCTGTGCGGCGTAAGAGCTGGAAGAGAAAGGGGCGGTGCCGGGGCAGCTGCAGGGGGTTGGGGGCGGAGTTAGATCGGGCAGTGAGGCTGTTTGCTGGCTCGCTGAACTGTTAATGGGAGTGGGTGGGCAGGCGCACGGGGGTGGGGGGGCGGGCGGTATGCTGGTTTGGGGATACGTACCGCATGCAGGGGTGAAGGCAGCCGACATTGCTGGAGCTGGAGAGCGTGGCCGGGGCGTGACGGGGGGCGTGACGGGGGCGTGGCCGGGGCGTGACGGGGGTGTGGCCGGGGACATGGCTTGTCCCGCTTTCACGTTTTGAGAAGTTGGGAGGTATGTACACGGTATCACAATGCTGACTCTTTATATACACTGTATCACACTGCTGACTCTCTATATACACTGTATCACACTGCTGACTCTCTATATACACTGTATCACACTGCTGACTCTCTATATACACTGTATCACACTGCTGACTCTCTATATACACTGTATCACACTGCTGACTCTCTATATACACTGTATCACAGTGCTGACTCTCTATATACACTGTATCACACTGCTGACTCTCTATATACACTGTATCACACTGCTGACTCTCTATATACACTGTATCACAGTGCTGACTCTCTATATACACTGTATCACACTGCTGACTCTCTATATACACTGTATCACAGTGCTGACTCTCTATATACACTGTATCACACTGCTGACTCTCTATATACACTGTACCACACTGCTGACTCTCTATATACACTGTATCACACTGCTGACTCTCTATATACACTGTATCACAGTGCTGACTCTCTATATACACTGTATCACACTGCTGACTCTCTATATACACTGTATCACAGTGCTGACTCTCTATATACACTGTATCACACTGCTGACTCTCTATATACACTGTATCACAATGCTGACTCTCTATATACACTGTATCACAATGCTGACTCTCTATATACACTGTATCACACTGCTGACTCTCTATATACACTGTATCACACTGCTGACTCTCTGTATACACTGTATCACACTGCTGACTCTCTATATACACTGTATCACAGTGCTGACTCTCTATATACACTGTATCACACTGCTGACTCTCTATATACACTGTATCACAATGCTGACTCTCTATATACACTGTATCACAGTGCTGACTCTCTATATACACTGTATCACACTGCTGACTCTCTGTATACACTGTATCACACTGCTGACTCTCTATATACACTGTATCACAATGCTGACTCTTTATATACACTGTATCACACTGCTGACTCTCTGTATACACTGTATCACACTGCTGACTCTCTATATACACTGTATCACACTGCTGACTCTCTATATACACTGTATCACAATGCTGACTCTCTATATACACTGTATCACAATGCTGACTCTTTATATACACTGTATCACACTGCTGACTCTCTATATACACTGTATCACACTGCTGACTCTCTGTATACACTGTATCACACTGCTGACTCTCTATATACACTGTATCACAGTGCTGACTCTCTATATACACTGTATCACACTGCTGACTCTCTATATACACTGTATCACAATGCTGACTCTCTATATACACTGTATCACAGTGCTGACTCTCTATATACACTGTATCACACTGCTGACTCTCTGTATACACTGTATCACACTGCTGACTCTCTATATACACTGTATCACAATGCTGACTCTTTATATACACTGTATCACACTGCTGACTCTCTGTATACACTGTATCACACTGCTGACTCTCTATATACACTGTATCACAGTGCTGACTCTCTATATACACTGTATCACACTGCTGACTCTCTATATACACTGTATCACAATGCTGACTCTTTATATACACTGTATCACACTGCTGACTCTCTATATACACTGTATCACACTGCTGACTCTCTATATACACTGTATCACACTGCTGACTCTCTATATACACTGTATCACACTGCTGACTCTCTATATACACTGTATCACACTGCTGACTCTCTATATACACTGTATCACACTGCTGACTCTCTATATACACTGTATCACACTGCTGACTCTATATATACACTGTATCACACTGCTGACTCTCTGTATACACTGTATCACACTGCTGACTCTCTATATACACTGTATCACACTGCTGACTCTCTATATACACTGTATCACACTGCTGACTCTCTATATACACTGTATCACTTTGCTGACTCTCTATATACACTGTATCACACTGCTGACTCTATATATACACTGTATCACACTGCTGACTCTCTATATACACTGTATCACTCGCTGTCTCTCTATATACACTGTATCACACTGCTGACTCTCTATATACACTGTATCACTTTGCTGACTCTATATATACACTGTATCACAGTGCTGACTCTCTATATACACTGTATCACTCGCTGTCTCTCTATATACACTGTATCACACTGCTGACTCTCTATATACACTGTATCACAATGCTGACTATTTATATACACTGTATCACTTTACTGACTCTATATATACACTGTATCACAGTGCTGACTCTCTATATACACTGCATCACACTGCTAGACCTCTATATACACTGTATACTCACTGTCTCTCTATAAACACTGTATCTCCCTGCTTCTTCTCTATATACACTGTATAACACTGCTGACTCTCTATATACACTGTCTCACACTGCTGACACTCTATATACACTGTATCACAATGCTGACTATTTATATACACTGTATCACTTTACTGACTCTCTATATACACTGTATCACACTGCTGACTCTCTATATACACTGTATCACTCGCTGTCTCTCTATATACACTGTATCACACTGCTGACTCTCTATATACACTGTATCACAATGCTGACTATTTATATACACTGTATCACTTTACTGACTCTATATATACACTGTATCACAGTGCTGACTCTCTATATACACTGCATCACACTGCTAGACCTCTATATACACTGTATACTCACTGTCTCTCTATAAACACTGTATCTCCCTGCTTCTTCTCTATATACACTGTATCACAATGCTGACTCTCTATATACACTGTATCACAATGCTGACTATTTATATACACTGTATCACTTTGCTGACTCTATATATACACTGTATCACAGTGCTGACCTTTTATATACATTGTATCACATTGTTACATAACATTATTTACTAACATTGTATCATAAAAGAATGTGACGCTTTATGTGGATCAGGAGCTGGATTTCCTGAGACTCCATAAGAATGAGGCAACAGCCAGAACCCCTCCAACCAGGATCGCTTATGACGCCACTGAGCATGTAACTGGGCCGAGCTGTGACATCAGCTGGTCATGTGACCTACTTGAGCAGAATAGGACGTAAGTCTACGTTCACATTATGCATTTGCAGATCGGGTGCGTTTGGCAGCTCCATAGAATAGACACAGCATATATCTGCACATGCAGTCCGGTTGAAAAGCAGCAAGCAGGGTTTTTACAGCTACGTTCCCACCGCACGGTATAAAATCAGAGAGGTGTGAAAGGGGCCATAGAAGAGACATTACTGCAAAACGCATTAATGCAAACTCACCTGGACAGGTGAGCACATAGCCTAAGCCAGGACTGTGTGTAGGGGTGTGCGTCTCCTCATCGGAGATCCCGTCCATGATAATGACTGGAGCAAGGAGGACATACAGTATACACATAAGATACAGAGAACATACAGTATATACATAAGATACAGAAAACATACAGTATACACATAAGATACAGAGAACATACAGTATACACATAAGATACAGAGAACATACAGTATACACATAAGATACAGAGAACATACAGTATACACATAAGATACAGAAAACATACAGTATACACATAAGATACAGAGAACATACAGTATATACATAAGATACAGAAAACATACAGTATACACATAAGATACAGAGAACATACAGTATACACATAAGATACAGAAAACATACAGTATACACATAAGATACAGAGAACATACAGTATATACATAAGATACAGAGAACATACAGTATACACATAAGATACAGAGAACATACAGTATATACACATAAGATACAGAGAACATACAGTATATACATAAGATACAGAGAACATACAGTATATACATAAGATACAGAGAACATACAGTATATACACATAAGATACAGAGAACATACAGTATACACATAAGATACAGAGAACATACAGTATACACATAAGATACAGAGAACATACAGTATATACACATAAGATACAGAGAACATACAGTATATACATAAGATACAGAGAACATACAGTATACACATAAGATACAGAGAACATACAGTATATACATAAGATACAGAGAACATACAGTATACACATAAGATACAGAGAACATACAGTATACACATAAGATACAGAAAACATACAGTATACACATAAGATACAGAGAACATACAGTATACACATAAGATACAGAGAACATACAGTATATACATAAGATACAGAGAACATACAGTATACACATAAGATACAGAGAACATACAGTATACACATAAGATACAGAAAACATACAGTATACACATAAGATACAGAGAACATACAGTATACACATAAGATACAGAGAACATACAGTATATACATAAGATACAGAGAACATACAGTATATACATAAGATACAGAGAACATACAGTATATACATAAGATAAAGAGAACATACAGTATATACATAAGATACAGAGAACATACAGTATATACATAAGATACAGAGAACATACAGTATACACATAAGATACAGAGAACATACAGTATACACATAAGATACAGAGAACATACAGTATACACATAAGATACAGAGAACATACAGTATACACATAAGATACAGAGAACATACAGTATACACATAAGATAAATAGAACATACAGGATACACATAAGATAAATAGAACATACAGTATACACATAAGATAAAGAGAACATACAGTATACACATAAGATACAGAGAACATACAGTATACACATAAGATACAGAAAACATACAGTATACACATAAGATAAAGAGAACATACAGTATATACATAAGATACAGAGAACATACAGTATACACATAAGATAAATAGAACATACAGTATACACATAAGATAAATAGAACATACAGTATATACATAAGATACAGAGAACATACAGTATACACATAAGATACAGAGAACATACAGTATACACATAAGATACAGAAAACATACAGTATACACATAAGATAAAGAGAACATACAGTATACACATAAGATACAGAGAACATACAGTATACACATAAGATACAGAGGACATACAGTATACACATAAGATACAGAGAACATACAGTATACACATAAGATACAGAGAACATACAGTATACACATAAGATAAAGAGAACATACAGTATACACATAAGATACAGAGAACATACAGTATACACATAAGATACAGAGAACATACAGTATACACATAAGATACAGAGAACATACAGTATACACATAAGATACAGAGAACATATAGTATACACATAAGATAAAGAGAACATACAGTATACACATAAGATACAGAGAACATACAGTATACACATAAGATAAAGAGAACATACAGTATACACATAAGATACAGAGAACATACAGTATACACATAAGATACAGAGAACATACAGTATACACATAAGATTCAGAGGACATACAGTATACACATAAGATACAGAGAACATACAGTATACACATAAGATACAGAGGACATACAGTATACACATAAGATACAGAGGACATACAGTATACACATAAGATTCAGAGAACATACAGTATATACATAAGATACAGAGGACATACAGTATACACATAAGATACAGAGGACATACAGTATACACATAAGATACAGAGGACATACAGTATACACATAAGATACAGAGGACATACAGTATACACATAAGATACAGAGAACATACAGTATACACATAAGATACAGAGAACATACAGTATACACATAAGATACAGAGAACATACAGTATATACATAAGATACAGAGAACATACAGTATACACATAAGATACAGAGAACATACAGTATACACATAAGATACAGAGAACATACAGTATATACATAAGATACAGAGAACATACAGTATATACATAAGATACAGAGAACATACAGTATATACATAAGATAAAGAGAACATACAGTATATACATAAGATACAGAGAACATACAGTATATACATAAGATACAGAGAACATACAGTATACACATAAGATACAGAGAACATACAGTATACACATAAGATACAGAGAACATACAGTATATACATAAGATACAGAGAACATACAGTATACACATAAGATACAGAGAACATACAGTATACACATAAGATACAGAGAACATACAGTATATACATAAGATACAGAGAACATACAGTATACACATAAGATACAGAGAACATACAGTATACACATAAGATAAATAGAACATACAGGATACACATAAGATAAATAGAACATACAGTATACACATAAGATAAATAGAACATACAGTATACACATAAGATAAAGAGAACATACAGTATACACATAAGATACAGAGAACATACAGTATACACATAAGATACAGAAAACATACAGTATACACATAAGATAAAGAGAACATACAGTATATACATAAGATACAGAGAACATACAGTATACACATAAGATAAATAGAACATACAGTATACACATAAGATAAATAGAACATACAGTATATACATAAGATACAGAGAACATACAGTATACACATAAGATACAGAGAACATACAGTATACACTAGAGATGAGCGAACTTTTGAAAAATTCGATTCGACTGATTCGCCGAATTTTCCGACAAAAATCGTTTCGACCCGAATAAATTCGCGACGAATCGCTATTAAAAACGGCTATTTCTGAGCCTCCTACAGCCTCAATAGGGTTGTAAACCATTCAGCCTTGCTGTAACACGCACAGGATGCGTGCTGGGTTAGTTAAATAATACTTTGAAGAAATATCACATGCAGATCAGAGGCATCGCTAATAGAATCGCAGAGCGGCACAATTGCAGAGAGTTGAAGTGGCATCACTATGAGGGGCAGAAGGAGCCCAAATATACACTGGAGTTGGCCTCAGGAGCCCAAAAATTGGATGAATCACACCCTGGAGTTGGCAGGAGTTGGCAGCAGCAGCAGCAGGAGCCCAAATATACACTGGAGTTGGCTTCAGGAGCCCAAAAATTGGATGAATCACACCCTGGAGTTGGCAGGAGTTGGCAGCAGCAGCAGCAGGAGCCCAAATATACACTGGAGTTGGCTTCAGGAGCCCAAAAATTGGATGAATCACACCCTGGAGTTGGCAGGAGTTGACAGCAGCAGCAGCAGGAGCCCAAATATACACTGGAGTTGGCTTCAGGAGCCCAAAAATTGGATGAATCACACCCTGGAGTTGGCAGGAGTTGACAGTAGCAGCAGCAGGAGCCCAAATATACACTGGAGTTGGCCTCAGGAGCCCAAAAATTGGATGAATCACACCCTGGAGTTGGCAGGAGTTGACAGTAGCAGCAGCAGGAGCCCAAATATACACTGGAGTTGGCCTCAGGAGCCCAAAAATTGGATGAATCACACCCTGGAGTTGGCAGGAGTTGGCAGCAGCAGCAGCAGGAGCCCAAATATACACTGGAGTTGGCTTCAGGAGCCCAAAAATTGGATGAATCACACCCTGGAGTTGGCAGAAGTTGGCAGCAGCAGCAGCAGGAGCCCAAATATACACTGGAGTTGGCTTCAGGAGCCCAAAAATTGGATGAATCACACCCTGGAGTTGGCAGGAGTTGGCAGCAGCAGCAGCAGGAGCCCAAATATACACTGGAGTTGGCTTCAGGAGCCCAAAAATTGGATGAATCACACCCTGGAGTTGGCAGGAGTTGACAGCAGCAGCAGCAGGAGCCCAAATATACACTGGAGTTGGCTTCAGGAGCCCAAAAATTGGATGAATCACACCCTGGAGTTGGCAGGAGTTGACAGTAGCAGCAGCAGGAGCCCAAATATACACTGGAGTTGGCTTCAGGAGCCCAAAAATTGGATGAATCACACCCTGGAGTTGGCAGAAGTTGGCAGCAGCAGCAGCAGGAGCCCAAATATACACTGGAGTTGGCTTCAGGAGCCCAAAAATTGGATGAATCACACCCTGGAGTTGGCAGGAGTTGACAGTAGCAGCAGCAGGAGCCCAAATATACACTGGAGTTGGCCTCAGGAGCCCAAAAATTGGATGAATCACACCCTGGAGTTGGCAGGAGTTGACAGTAGCAGCAGCAGGAGCCCAAATATACACTGGAGTTGGCCTCAGGAGCCCAAAAATTGGATGAATCACACCCTGGAGTTGGCAGGAGTTGGCAGCAGCAGCAGCAGGAGCCCAAATATACACTGGAGTTGGCTTCAGGAGCCCAAAAATTGGATGAATCACACCCTGGAGTTGGCAGAAGTTGGCAGCAGCAGCAGCAGGAGCCCAAATATACACTGGAGTTGGCTTCAGGAGCCCAAAAATTGGATGAATCACACCCTGGAGTTGGCAGGAGTTGGCAGCAGCAGCAGCAGGAGCCCAAATATACACTGGAGTTGGCTTCAGGAGCCCAAAAATTGGATGAATCACACCCTGGAGTTGGCAGGAGTTGACAGCAGCAGCAGCAGGAGCCCAAATATACACTGGAGTTGGCTTCAGGAGCCCAAAAATTGGATGAATCACACCCTGGAGTTGGCAGGAGTTGACAGCAGCAGCAGCAGGAGCCCAAATATACACTGGAGTTGGCTTCAGGAGCCCAAAAATTGGATGAATCACACCCTGGAGTTGGCAGGAGTTGACAGCAGCAGCAGCAGGAGCCCAAATATACACTGGAGTTGGCTTCAGGAGCCCAAAAATTGGATGAATCACACCCTGGAGTTGGCAGAAGTTGGCAGCAGCAGCAGCAGGAGCCCAAATATACACTGGAGTTGGCTTCAGGAGCCCAAAAATTGGATGAATCACACCCTGGAGTTGGCAGGAGTTGACAGTAGCAGCAGCAGGAGCCCAAATATACACTGGAGTTGGCCTCAGGAGCCCAAAAATTGGATGAATCACACCCTGGAGTTGGCAGGAGTTGACAGTAGCAGCAGCAGGAGCCCAAATATACACTGGAGTTGGCTTCAGGAGCCCAAAAATTGGATGAATCACACCCTGGAGTTGGCAGGAGTTGACAGCAGCAGCAGCAGGAGCCCAAATATACACTGGAGTTGGCTTCAGGAGCCCAAAAATTGGATGAATCACACCCTGGAGTTGGCAGGAGTTGACAGCAGCAGCAGCAGGAGCCCAAATATACACTGGAGTTGGCTTCAGGAGCCCAAAAATTGGATGAATCACACCCTGGAGTTGGCAGAAGTTGGCAGCAGCAGCAGCAGGAGCCCAAATATACACTGGAGTTGGCTTCAGGAGCCCAAAAATTGGATGAATCACACCCTGGAGTTGGCAGGAGTTGACAGTAGCAGCAGCAGGAGCCCAAATATACACTGGAGTTGGCCTCAGGAGCCCAAAAATTGGATGAATCACACCCTGGAGTTGGCAGGAGTTGACAGTAGCAGCAGCAGGAGCCCAAATATACACTGGAGTTGGCCTCAGGAGCCCAAAAATTGGATGAATCACACCCTGGAGTTGGCAGAAGTTGGCAGCAGCAGCAGCAGGAGCCCAAATATACACTGGAGTTGGCTTCAGGAGCCCAAAAATTGGATGAATCACACCCTGGAGTTGGCAGAAGTTGGCAGCAGCAGCAGCAGGAGCCCAAATATACACTGGAGTTGGCTTCAGGAGCCCAAAAATTGGATGAATCACACCCTGGAGTTGGCAGGAGTTGACAGTAGCAGCAGCAGGAGCCCAAATATACACTGGAGTTGGCCTCAGGAGCCCAAAAATTGGATGAATCACACCCTGGAGTTGGCAGGAGTTGACAGTAGCAGCAGCAGGAGCCCAAATATACACTGGAGTTGGCCTCAGGAGCCCAAAAATTGGATGAATCACACCCTGGAGTTGTCAGGAGTTGACAGTAGCAGCAGCAGGAGCCCAAATATACACTGGAGTTGGCTTCAGGAGCCCAAAAATTGGATGAATCACACCCTGAAGTTGGCAGAAGTTGACAGTAGCAGCAGCAGGAGCCCAAATATACACTGGAGTTGGCCTCAGGAGCCCAAAAATTGGATGAATCACACCCTGGAGTTGGCAGAAGTTGGCAGCAGCAGCAGCAGGAGCCCAAATATACACTGGAGTTGGCCTCAGGAGCCCAAAAATTGGATGAATCACACCCTGGAGTTGGCAGGAGTTGGCAGCAGCAGCAGCAGGAGCCCAAACATACACTGGAGTTGGCTTCAGGAGCCCAAAAATTGGATGAATCACACCCTGGAGTTGGCAGAAGTTGGCAGCAGCAGCAGCAGGAGCCCAAATATACACTGGAGTTGGCCTCAGGAGCCCAAAAATTGGATGAATCACACCCTGGAGTTGGCAGGAGTTGACAGTAGCAGCAGCAGGAGCCCAAATATACACTGGAGTTGGCCTCAGGAGCCCAAAAATTGGATGAATCACACCCTGGAGTTGGCAGAAGTTGGCAGCAGCAGCAGCAGGAGCCCAAATATACACTGGAGTTGGCCTCAGGAGCCCAAAAATTGGATGAATCACACCCTGGAGTTGGCAGGAGTTGACAGTAGCAGCAGCAGGAGCCCAAAAAATGGCCTAAAGACATAAATATGTTTTGCACCATTTGGAAAGTGTAAAACGTGGCACCATGCTGAATCTAGTCGCATGCATCAGGCATTGGTGGGTGGAAATCCTGGCTGATCCATCCCTGATTCATTTTGACAAAGGTGAGTCTCTCCACATTTTTAGTTGACAGACGAGTTCTCCTCGCCGTAACTATGGCCCCCGCCGCACTAAACACCCGCTCAGATGGCACGCTACTTGCCGGGCAGGACAGCTTTTCCAGGGCAAACTCTGCTAGTTGCGGCCACAAATCAAGTTTGGCTGCCCAGAAGTCCAGCGGATCCTCAAGGTGTGTTGGCATGGTCATGTCAAAGTATGACATGACCTGCTGGTTCAGGTCCTGCTCCAGGTCTTCCTGCTGCTCATGAGTAGCCTCACTATGCGGGTGTAGAAAGCTACTCATTAGCGACTGAAGACTGAGGCTGCTGCTGCTGATGGAGCTTCTGCTGCTGCTGCTGCCAACCCCCCCCAGCGGCCATGGCAGTGGAAGGTGAGCGCAGAGGTCCCCTCGAGTCAGACCTGCGAGAGTATGGACCATGGCGCAGATAGGCATCGGCCAACTGCCTACGTAGAATGTCTTTGTAGTAGTTGAGTTTGTCCTCCCTCTCGGTGGGTTTAAAAAATGCCCCCATTTTGTGCCGGAAGCGAGGGTCCAATAAGGTGGACAGCCAGAAGTCATCCCGCCGACAGATGGAAACAATTCTGGGGTCACTACGCAAGCACGTGAGCATGCTTCGTGCCATTTGCGCAAGTGACTCGGATGGACTACCTGTCTCCATCTCCACTGCATACTGCCACGGTGTGCCCGGGTCCTCTGTCTCTCCTTCCTCAAAAACCTCTAGCTCCTCTGGCTGCTCCTGCTCCTCCTCTCCTGTCCGCTGACTAGATAAACCAGCCATTTCGCCAAGCCTAAACTGTGTTTCGCTGGGCAACTCCTCCTCCTCCTCTTCCTCCTCCTCCTCCTCCAGTTCAGCTCCAAGGGGGTTCATGTGGCCGTAAGATGTAAACGCCATGTCTCCAGTGCCCTGACCAGCCATGGTTTCCAACATGTGCTGTAGTACATGAAGCAGTGGAATCACGTCGTTCATCCCGTAATCCTGCCGACTGACAAATAAAGTGGCTTCCTCAAAGGGCCTGAGCAAACGGCAGGTGTCACGTATGAGCTGCCACTGGTTGACATTGAAGTTACACAGGGGAGTCCCCCTATCTGCTTGGATCATCAGGAAATCCGTGATGGCTTTTCTCTGTTCATATAATCGGTCCAACATGTGAAGGGTGGAATTCCAACGGGTGGAAACATCGCAAATCAGACTATGTTGGGGGATACCATTCTGACGCTGTAGCTCAAGAAGGGTGTGTTTGGCGGTGTAGGAGTGGCTGAAGTGCATGCAAAGTTTCCGTGAAGTTGTTAGGATGTCCTGCAGATGGGGGGAACACTTCAGAAACCGCTTGACAACCAGATTGAAGACGTGAGCCATGCAGGGGGCATGGTCAGGCTTCCTTGGCGCAGCGCAGACAAAATGTTCTTCCCATTGTCCGGTAACCATGATTCCCATTTTAAGTTTTCTCGGAGTAAGCCATGTTTGGATTTCCTGATGAATACATTTAAGCAGTTCCTCCCCTGTGTGACTCGGTTCGCCAAGACAAACCATGTGAAGCACTGCGTGACACCTCCGTTGCCCTGCACACATGGTAGACTGGAGGGGCACTGAGACTTGAGCCTACAGTGGAGGGTGAGGAGATGGCGGAGGATGAGGAGGCCGAGTCGCACGGTGTCACAGGCCCAATGGGCAGAGAGCGCGGAGGCCGAAGCGGCGTGACCTGTCCAAGTTGCTGCTGCAAAGGGACCACATTCACCCAGTGGGCCGTAAACGACATGTACTGCCCCTGACCGTAGTTACAGCTCCAGATGTCGGCGCTGCCATGTATTTTGCTACACACCGACAGGCTCAAGGACTGGCCCACCTTCTGTTCAACAAAAGTGTGCAGCGCTGGTACTGCCTTCTTGGCAAAGAAATGACGGCTTGGGACTCTCCACCTCGGCTCGGCACAAGCCATCAGTTCTCTGAAAGGTGCAGATTCCACCACCTGAAAAGGGAGCGACTGCAGCACCAGCAACTTGGACAGGAGCACATTCAGCTTCTGCGCCGTAGGATGAGTGGGCGCATACTGCTGTCTCTTGGACATGGCTTCGCTGATGGATTGCTGGCGGGATGCATGACTTGGAGGAGGAGGAGGAGGAGCAGGAGCGACAGAGGATGGGTGTGACGCACAGCTGCCTTCGGCTGAGGTGCTGGAGCCTTGGCTGGCAGAAATTGGGAGCTCACTTGGTGAGGAAGCAGACTGGACCACCCCTTGGGAGCCTCGGTTCTCCCAGGTCGTTTTATGGTGACGCATCATATGTTGACGCAGGGCCGTGGTGCCAACATTTGGACCCTGGCCACGCTTCACCTTTTGCCTACATATCTTGCATGTGGCCATGTTACCCTCCTGCGGATGCCTCAGGAAAAACTGCCACACTGCCGAGTAGCTACTTTTCCCACCCCCTGGCCTCACTGATTCACTGCTGCTGTTGCCAACTCCAGGAACCCCTGCTCCACTACCTCCCGATAAGGTAGACTGCCGCACAGCAGGTGCTCTACCCCGGCCCCGGCCCCGGCCGGCTCCAGCCTTTGGAATTGTGCCCCCATGCTGACTGCTACCACCTTGCTGCCTCAGCTGCTGACTCCGGGGCAACCTGCGCCCCTCTTCTCCTGATGATGACGATGAAGCCCCTTCATCACCCGGCTCCCAAGTGCGATCGGCTTCATCGTCATCATCATCATCATCACCGGGTTGTGGCTGTACGTCACTGATGTTCGTGGATTCGTCAACAGTGTCTGGCGCAGGAGCTGGAACGCTCGCAGCACCCACGACACTGTCCACATCACTATTTGTCTGCCTAGCTAAAGAAGCCACCTCCATTTCTTGGCTGGGCAGTAGCTGCTGACTGTCCTCCTGTATCTGATCGTCTCCTCACTAAAGAGTGGAGCTGAACCCAAAGCATAGGATACGTCGCTGGGGGAGGGAACGGCGTAGGACAGAGGCAATGGGAGGACAGGGACTGCTCTCGGGGCATGCCAACTCAGGGTTGTGTCAGAGGAACCTACCGACCCTAGACTGGGGGTCTCAGATGTAAGTTGTGATGATGTTGTTGATGAGCGCGTCAGCCAATCTACCACGGCAGATGCGTTACTGGTGGAGACCCGACCGCTAGCAGATACTGGCAGATTAGGTCTCTCAGCGTGACTCCTGCTGCTACTGGCCCCCAGTCTGATGCGAGCTCTGCCTGCGGAATCTTGGCCTCTGCCACTCCTCTTTTCACTTCCAGGCACTTGTCTGCCCGACATAGTCTAACTGGCGTGGTAGTAGGTGATATTTTAAGAACCCCCAGGCAGCAGTGGGTCTATATAAAACAGAATATAATGCACACCAAAAGTGAGCAGTCACTCAGCCTCCAACAGGCCTGCTTAGTGTAAATAAGAGAGCTGCTTAGTGTAAATAAAGAGGGGTATGCTATGTTACAGAATGGGATGCCTCAACAGAAGTGCACCTGGCAGGCAGCAGTAAGCCTATGCCCAGCAAAAGTGTCTTATAATATAAATATAATAAGAGCAAATGCTTATATGGTCTTAAACAGAGGCTGCTTTAGTCACAGAATGGGATGCCCTGGGCAGGAATCGACCTGGCAGGGTCCAGTAGTGCTTTGGCCAGCAAAAGTGTCTTTATCAGGCCTAATTTCAAATATAATAAGAGCAAATGCTTATATGGTCTTAAACAGAGGCTGCTTTAGTCACAGAATGGGATGCCCCGGGCAGGAATCGACCTGGCAGGGTCCAGTAGGGCTTTGGCCAGCAAAAGTGTCTTTATCAGGCTAATTTCAAATATGATAAGAGCAAATGCTTATATGGTCTTAAACAGAGGCTGCTTTAGTCACAGAATGGGATGCCCCGGGCAGGAATCGAGCTGGCAGGGTCCAGTAGTGCTTTGGCCAGCAAAAGTGTCTTTATCAGGCTAATTTCAAATATGATAAGAGCAAATGCTTATATGGTCTTAAACAGAGGCTGCTTTAGTCACAGAATGGGATGCCCCGGGCAGGAATCGAGCTGGCAGGGTCCAGTAGTGCTTTGGCCAGCAAAAGTGTCTTTATCAGGCTAATTTCAAATATGATAAGAGCAAATGCTTATATGGTCTTAAACAGAGGCTGCTGTAGTCACAGAATGGGATGCCCCGGGCAGGAATCGAGCTGGCAGGGTCCAGTAGTGCTTTGGCCAGCAAAAGTGTCTTTATCAGGCTAATTTCAAATATGATAAGAGCAAATGCTTATATGGTCTTAAACAGAGGCTGCTGTAGTCACAGAATGGGATGCCCCGGGCAGGAATCGAGCTGGCAGGGTCCAGTAGTGCTTTGGCCAGCAAAAGTGTCTTTATCAGGCCTAATTTCAAATATGATAAGAGCAAATGCTTATATGGTCTTAAACAGAGGCTGCTGTAGTCACAGAATGGGATGCCCCGGGCAGGAATCGAGCTGGCAGGGTCCAGTAGGGCTTTGGCCAGCAAAAGTGTCTTTATCAGGCCTAATTTCAAATATGATAAGAGCAAATGCTTATATGGTCTTAAACAGAGGCTGCTGTAGTCACAGAATGGGATGCCCCGGGCAGGAATCGAGCTGGCAGGGTCCAGTAGTGCTTTGGCCAGCAAAAGTGTCTTTATCAGGCTAATTTCAAATATGATAAGAGCAAATGCTTATATGGTCTTAAACAGAGGCTGCTGTAGTCACAGAATGGGATGCCCCGGGCAGGAATCGAGCTGGCAGGGTCCAGTAGTGCTTTGGCCAGCAAAAGTGTCTTTATCAGGCCTAATTTCAAATATGATAAGAGCAAATGCTTATATGGTCTTAAACAGAGGCTGCTGTAGTCACAGAATGGGATGCCCCGGGCAGGAATCGAGCTGGCAGGGTCCAGTAGGGCTTTGGCCAGCAAAAGTGTCTTTATCAGGCCTAATTTCAAATATGATAAGAGCAAATGCTTATATGGTCTTAAACAGAGGCTGCTGTAGTCACAGAATGGGATGCCCCGGGCAGGAATCGAGCTGGCAGGGTCCAGTAGTGCTTTGGCCAGCAAAAGTGTCTTTATCAGGCTAATTTCAAATATGATAAGAGCAAATGCTTATATGGTCTTAAACAGAGGCTGCTTTAGTCACAGAATGGGATGCCCCGGGCAGGAATCGAGCTGGCAGGGTCCAGTAGTGCTTTGGCCAGCAAAAGTGTCTTTATCAGGCTAATTTCAAATATGATAAGAGCAAATGCTTATATGGTCTTAAACAGAGGCTGCTGTAGTCACAGAATGGGATGCCCCGGGCAGGAATCGAGCTGGCAGGGTCCAGTAGTGCTTTGGCCAGCAAAAGTGTCTTTATCAGGCCTAATTTCAAATATGATAAGAGCAAATGCTTATATGGTCTTAAACAGAGGCTGCTTTAGTCACAGAATGGGATGCCCCGGGCAGGAATCGAGCTGGCAGGGTCCAGTAGTGCTTTGGCCAGCAAAAGTGTCTTTATCAGGCTAATTTCAAATATGATAAGAGCAAATGCTTATATGGTCTTAAACAGAGGCTGCTTTAGTCACAGAATGGGATGCCCCGGGCAGGAATCGAGCTGGCAGGGTCCAGTAGTGCTTTGGCCAGCAAAAGTGTCTTTATCAGGCTAATTTCAAATATGATAAGAGCAAATGCTTATATGGTCTTAAACAGAGGCTGCTGTAGTCACAGAATGGGATGCCCCGGGCAGGAATCGAGCTGGCAGGGTCCAGTAGTGCTTTGGCCAGCAAAAGTGTCTTTATCAGGCCTAATTTCAAATATGATAAGAGCAAATGCTTATATGGTCTTAAACAGAGGCTGCTTTAGTCACAGAATGGGATGCCCCGGGCAGGAATCGAGCTGGCAGGGTCCAGTAGTGCTTTGGCCAGCAAAAGTGTCTTTATCAGGCTAATTTCAAATATGATAAGAGCAAATGCTTATATGGTCTTAAACAGAGGCTGCTGTAGTCACAGAATGGGATGCCCCGGGCAGGAATCGAGCTGGCAGGGTCCAGTAGGGCTTTGGCCAGCAAAAGTGTCTTTATCAGGCCTAATTTCAAATATGATAAGAGCAAATGCTTATATGGTCTTAAACAGAGGCTGCTTTAGTCACAGAATGGGATGCCCCGGGCAGGAATCGAGCTGGCAGGGTCCAGTAGGGCTTTGGCCAGCAAAAGTGTCTTTATCAGGCCTAATTTCAAATATGATAAGAGCAAATGCTTATATGGTCTTAAACAGAGGCTGCTTTAGTCACAGAATGGGATGCCCTGGGCAGGAATCGACCTGGCAGGGTCCAGTAGGGCTTTGGCCAGCAAAAGTGTCTTTATCAGGCTAATTTCAAATATGATAAGAGCAAATGCTTATATGGTCTTAAACAGAGGCTGCTTTAGTCACAGAATGGGATGCCCCGGGCAGGAATCGAGCTGGCAGGGTCCAGTAGTGCTTTGGCCAGCAAAAGTGTCTTTATCAGGCTAATTTCAAATATGATAAGAGCAAATGCTTATATGGTCTTAAACAGAGGCTGCTGTAGTCACAGAATGGGATGCCCCGGGCAGGAATCGAGCTGGCAGGGTCCAGTAGGGCTTTGGCCAGCAAAAGTGTCTTTATCAGGCCTAATTTCAAATATGATAAGAGCAAATGCTTATATGGTCTTAAACAGAGGCTGCTTTAGTCACAGAATGGGATGCCCTGGGCAGGAATCGACCTGGCAGGGTCCAGTAGGGCTTTGGCCAGCAAAAGTGTCTTTATCAGGCTAATTTCAAATATGATAAGAGCAAATGCTTATATGGTCTTAAACAGAGGCTGCTGTAGTCACAGAATGGGATGCCCCGGGCAGGAATCGAGCTGGCAGGGTCCAGTAGTGCTTTGGCCAGCAAAAGTGTCTTTATCAGGCCTAATTTCAAATATGATAAGAGCAAATGCTTATATGGTCTTAAACAGAGGCTGCTGTAGTCACAGAATGGGATGCCCCGGGCAGGAATCGAGCTGGCAGGGTCCAGTAGTGCTTTGGCCAGCAAAAGTGTCTTTATCAGGCTAATTTCAAATATGATAAGAGCAAATGCTTATATGGTCTTAAACAGAGGCTGCTTTAGTCACAGAATGGGATGCCCCGGGCAGGAATCGAGCTGGCAGGGTCCAGTAGTGCTTTGGCCAGCAAAAGTGTCTTTATCAGGCTAATTTCAAATATGATAAGAGCAAATGCTTATATGGTCTTAAACAGAGGCTGCTGTAGTCACAGAATGGGATGCCCCGGGCAGGAATCGAGCTGGCAGGGTCCAGTAGTGCTTTGGCCAGCAAAAGTGTCTTTATCAGGCCTAATTTCAAATATGATAAGAGCAAATGCTTATATGGTCTTAAACAGAGGCTGCTTTAGTCACAGAATGGGATGCCCCGGGCAGGAATCGAGCTGGCAGGGTCCAGTAGTGCTTTGGCCAGCAAAAGTGTCTTTATCAGGCTAATTTCAAATATGATAAGAGCAAATGCTTATATGGTCTTAAACAGAGGCTGCTGCAGTCACAGAATGGGATGCCCCGGGCAGGAATCGAGCTGGCAGGGTCCAGTAGGGCTTTGGCCAGCAAAAGTGTCTTTATCAGGCCTAATTTCAAATATGATAAGAGCAAATGCTTATATGGTCTTAAACAGAGGCTGCTTTAGTCACAGAATGGGATGCCCTGGGCAGGAATCGACCTGGCAGGGTCCAGTAGGGCTTTGGCCAGCAAAAGTGTCTTTATCAGGCTAATTTCAAATATGATAAGAGCAAATGCTTATATGGTCTTAAACAGAGGCTGCTTTAGTCACAGAATGGGATGCCCCGGGCAGGAATCGAGCTGGCAGGGTCCAGTAGTGCTTTGGCCAGCAAAAGTGTCTTTATCAGGCTAATTTCAAATATGATAAGAGCAAATGCTTATATGGTCTTAAACAGAGGCTGCTGTAGTCACAGAATGGGATGCCCCGGGCAGGAATCGAGCTGGCAGGGTCCAGTAGGGCTTTGGCCAGCAAAAGTGTCTTTATCAGGCCTAATTTCAAATATGATAAGAGCAAATGCTTATATGGTCTTAAACAGAGGCTGCTTTAGTCACAGAATGGGATGCCCTGGGCAGGAATCGACCTGGCAGGGTCCAGTAGGGCTTTGGCCAGCAAAAGTGTCTTTATCAGGCTAATTTCAAATATGATAAGAGCAAATGCTTATATGGTCTTAAACAGAGGCTGCTTTAGTCACAGAATGGGATGCCCCGGGCAGGAATCGAGCTGGCAGGGTCCAGTAGTGCTTTGGCCAGCAAAAGTGTCTTTATCAGGCTAATTTCAAATATGATAAGAGCAAATGCTTATATGGTCTTAAACAGAGGCTGCTGTAGTCACAGAATGGGATGCCCCGGGCAGGAATCGAGCTGGCAGGGTCCAGTAGTGCTTTGGCCAGCAAAAGTGTCTTTATCAGGCCTAATTTCAAATATGATAAGAGCAAATGCTTATATGGTCTTAAACAGAGGCTGCTGTAGTCACAGAATGGGATGCCCCGGGCAGGAATCGAGCTGGCAGGGTCCAGTAGTGCTTTGGCCAGCAAAAGTGTCTTTATCAGGCTAATTTCAAATATGATAAGAGCAAATGCTTATATGGTCTTAAACAGAGGCTGCTGTAGTCACAGAATGGGATGCCCCGGGCAGGAATCGAGCTGGCAGGGTCCAGTAGGGCTTTGGCCAGCAAAAGTGTCTTTATCAGGCCTAATTTCAAATATGATAAGAGCAAATGCTTATATGGTCTTAAACAGAGGCTGCTTTAGTCACAGAATGGGATGCCCTGGGCAGGAATCGACCTGGCAGGGTCCAGTAGGGCTTTGGCCAGCAAAAGTGTCTTTATCAGGCTAATTTCAAATATGATAAGAGCAAATGCTTATATGGTCTTAAACAGAGGCTGCTTTAGTCACAGAATGGGATGCCCCGGGCAGGAATCGAGCTGGCAGGGTCCAGTAGTGCTTTGGCCAGCAAAAGTGTCTTTATCAGGCTAATTTCAAATATGATAAGAGCAAATGCTTATATGGTCTTAAACAGAGGCTGCTGTAGTCACAGAATGGGATGCCCCGGGCAGGAATCGAGCTGGCAGGGTCCAGTAGTGCTTTGGCCAGCAAAAGTGTCTTTATCAGGCCTAATTTCAAATATGATAAGAGCAAATGCTTATATGGTCTTAAACAGAGGCTGCTTTAGTCACAGAATGGGATGCCTCACAGCAGACTTAAGATCAGTTCAGTATATATGCACAGTTAGTTACTATAAGCAGCCTGAAAACGCTAACAAAGGCTGGATGAAAAAAAAAAATCTCCCTGTCAGCCAGCTCCGTTTTTCCTACCTTTCCCTGGCTTTCTGTCTGTCTCCTGTCTGTCTCCTGCCTGTCTCCTGCCTGTCTCCAGCCTGTCCCTGTCTGTCCCTGTCTCCAGCCTGTCTAACTGCCTCAGCTACACAGCGTTCTGTCTGTCTGTCACGAATGCAATAGAGAAATGAGGAAAAGCAAGATGGCCGCCGTTAAATACCGCTGTGTGACGTCACCGGGCTTGCTGGCTGCTGATAGGCTGCATGTGACTGCCCCAGCTTGCACTGGCGCGGGATACATGTCCAGACATGTCCCGTCCGCCATCTTAGAATGCCTGTAATGTAAATGAATGGATGTTAAAGGAAAACTTCGAGTGATCGAATCGCGGGGAAATTCGGATTCGATCCGAATCGAATTTTTCCTGAAATTCGGATCGAATCCGGGTTCGTCCGGATCGATTCGCTCATCCCTAGTATACACATAAGATACAGAAAACATACAGTATACACATAAGATAAAGAGAACATACAGTATACACATAAGATACAGAGAACATACAGTATACACATAAGATACAGAGAACATACAGTATACACATAAGATACAGAGGACATACAGTATACACATAAGATACAGAGAACATACAGTATACACATAAGATACAGAGAACATACAGTATATGTAGCGATAACCCTTATCGCCGGAGGGCTTCACCGCCCGAGACGTCCTTTCCCAATGGTGAGAGGTGCTGCTGGAATTCCAGAGTCGTCCGTGAGGAAACAGGAACAGCCCTTACAAGGGCTAGTGAACTGTAATATAGCGTTTCCCCCAATAAGAGACAGAACTCAGTATTGAGGGTGAAGGTGAAGTGTTTTTATTAGTGCCACTCTAGGCCTTATATACACAAGTCTCCATGCAATGGGACCTCCCCCGTGGACCTCATGACAAATACACAGACCAACTCTGCTGGTGACGCAATCAGCAAAACAATAGGCGTCTGTAATACACTCAATCAGAACAATGCCATTGCCTGTGACGTAATCAATTAACACAAAGGCAGTTTATAATACAATCCAAACTACAATGACCTAATTAAGAAAAGGCCAGTGAATGACCCGGTGGGCAACTGAATAGTGATGACATCCAAAAGACAGAGCCTCTGTCACAATGCCCCCTTTTTGTGGAACACCCGGCAGACCCGGATTGACCCTGTTCGGGTTAACGTGGGGCTGTCCGGACTCTTGTTATGGGCAGAGTTCTGTGTAAGGACAAGTCTGCACATAGTGAGTAACCGGACTAAACATTGACGTGGGCTGTACATAGGAATCGGTCATGGGTGGGGTCCAAACACTGGGATATTGTGGCGTTGGTGAGTTCAGCACCAAAGTCCTTGGTTGGATGTGTGCACAGGTGCTCTGCTTTCTTATAGCTGGCCCAAGTTTCAATCTCTTTCCATGGAAGCTGATCGGAGAATCCACAATCTTCTGCACATCTACATCATCGTAAAAGTAGACAAAACCATAACCCTTAGAAACGCCAGAGGCATCCCTAATAATTTTGACACTCTTTACAGCGCCATACTTTGAAAAAACATCCTTAATTTCAGGCTGATTAATCCGACGGCCAATGCCCCCAACAAAAATAGTGTTTGGCATACGTTTCCCTTCTGGAAGGACGTAACCTGATGGCTGATCCTCTTCTTGGCTTCTTGTAACAGACATGACGTGATGCAGACGAAACCCCTGGGTCTCCCCGACCAGTGGGCTGGAGTCGGCAGCTCGGGCTGGAGACCGGGTTGTAACAGGGTTGACGCTGGCTGGCCCAGAGGTAGCGTAGGCAGAAGTCATTGGTCCTAGATCATTTCCCAATAGTACTTCTGCTGGTAAGTTGTCCATAAGTCCCACCTGTACCCTGCCGGATCCAGCGCCCCAGTCAAGATGTACTCGGGCGGTGGGGAGTCGAAACACAGCTCCCCCCGCCACCCTTACTGCAACGGTGTGTCCAGTGCGGTCTTTGTTCTTGACCAAATGAGGTTGGAGCAAGGTAAGTGTGGCTCCGGTGTCGCGTAATCCTTGCGCGGTGCGCCCATTGACTCGTACCTCCTGGCAATGGTGCTGTCGGTTGTCTTGGATGGCCGCTTGTACGGGATCAGCTTCATACAGTACCCCCAGATACTCTTCCGAACTGCTCTCAGCTTCCAAACAGTGTGCCACAGGAGTACGGGAGGTGGAAGGTTGTGTTTGCCTCCACGTGTTTCGGGGAGGCTCTAGGGCGCAATCACTGCGATAATGTCCCCATTGTTTGCAACGATGGCACTGAACTGTGGAGAGGTTCGGTTGCTGCGCTGGCCTATGTGGCCCAGAGTCACGAGTTGGCGCTGAAGCCACAGGTGCTTGAAATTTGATGGGAGGTTGTGGTTTTGGAGCGGACTGTTCTGTCCGGCGAGCATCAGTGTACTCGTCGGCTAGACGAGCAGCCTCAGGTAGCGTTAGAGGCCTCCGGTCACGTACCCACTCTCTTAGCTCTGGTTGCAGGGCATTGAGAAAATGTTCTAGTAAAAACAACTGTAGTACATCCTCAGCGGTCGTGGCTTTGCATCCAGTGACCCAGTGTGATGCTGTACGATGGAGGCGACATGCCCACTCCGTGTAAGAATCCCCTCCCTTCTTTTGGGATTCCCGAAATCGTCGCCTGTAGGCTTCCGGGGTGACAGCGTACCGGGCTAACAAAGCCTCCTTTACCAGATGGTAGTGTGGTAAGTCCGCATCAGGGATGGCCCGGAAAGCATCGGAAGCTTTCCCAGATAGTTTCCCTGATAATATGGTGACCCATTCCTCCGTGGGTACCCGGTGTAAAGCGCACTGCCGTTCAAAATCGGCCAAAAATCCGTCAATCTCGTCGTCATTTTCCTGGAAGGACTTAAATGCTGCAAATGGAATCTTTCTCCCCCCAGTGTAACTGAGGCTGAGAGGCTGCTGGGTTGAAAGTCGCCGATCTTCCCTTCGCTTACTGGCCTCTGCCTCCGCTGCGGCGAAGACTCGGTCGATCAGTTCCTGTGATGGATTCGGGCCATAGACCGACAATCTGTTCCGAACCGCTTGAACAAGAGCAGCGTCTTCATCGATCTCTATATTGGTTTCGGTCCTCACTGCTGCACGATCCATTTCGATCAGCTCGGCTATCAGTTCCTGACGTGGGCGGTTGCTAGCTGACCTTCCCCGGCTCTCGAGTAGATCCTTCAGGGTCAGCCTTTTCAACTTGTCCTACTGACTCTCCATCAGGGTAGCACTCTCTCTGGGTAGAAAGGACCATCCCGCCGCTTGCCACCAATTGTAGCGATAACCCTTATCGCCGGAGGGCTTCACCGCCCGAGACGTCCTTTCCCAATGGTGAGAGGTGCTGCTGGAATTCCAGAGTCGTCCGTGAGGAAACAGGAACAGCCCTTACAAGGGCTAGTGAACTGTAATATAGCGTTTCCCCCAATAAGAGACAGAACTCAGTATTGAGGGTGAAGGTGAAGTGTTTTTATTAGTGCCACTCTAGGCCTTATATACACAAGTCTCCATGCAATGGGACCTCCCCCGTGGACCTCATGACAAATACACAGACCAACTCTGCTGGTGACGCAATCAGCAAAACAATAGGCGTCTGTAATACACTCAATCAGAACAATGCCATTGCCTGTGACGTAATCAATTAACACAAAGGCAGTTTATAATACAATCCAAACTACAATGACCTAATTAAGAAAAGGCCAGTGAATGACCCGGTGGGCAACTGAATAGTGATGACATCCAAAAGACAGAGCCTCTGTCACAGTATACACATAAGATAAAGAGAACATACAGTATACACATAAGATACAGAGAACATACAGTATACACATAAGATACAGAGAACATACAGTATACACATAAGATACAGAGAACATACAGTATACACATAAGATAAAGAGAACATACAGTATACACATAAGATACAGAGAACATACAGTATACACATAAGATAAAGAGAACATACAGTATACACATAAGATACAGAGAACATACAGTATACACATAAGATACAGAGAACATACAGTATATACATAAGATACAGAGAACATACAGTATACACATAAGATACAGAGAACATACAGTATACACATAAGATACAGAGAACATACAGTATACACATAAGATTCAGAGGACATACAGTATACACATAAGATACAGAGAACATACAGTATACACATAAGATACAGAGGACATACAGTATACACATAAGATACAGAGGACATACAGTATACACATAAGATTCAGAGAACATACAGTATATACATAAGATACAGAGAACATACAGTATATACATAAGATACAGAGAACATACAGTATACACATAAGATACAGAGGACATACAGTATACACATAAGATACAGAGGACATACAGTATACACATAAGATACAGAGGACATACAGTATACACATAAGATACAGAGAACATACAGTATACACATAAGATACAGAGAACATACAGTATACACATAAGATACAGAGAACATACAGTATATACATAAGATACAGAGAACATACAGTATACACATAAGATACAGAGAACATACAGTATACACATAAGATACAGAGAACATACAGTATACACATAAGAGCCGACTAGATGGAGCGTATGGTCTCCTTCTGCCATCAACCTTCTATGTTTCTATGTTTCTTTTTCTTAGCGGAGCTCCATGTGATGGGGGACAGGAAACTGGCCTCCCCTCCCCTCTCATGCCATCAGCGATCCCTGCATTAGAGAGATACTCACCTTTTCCTAGCGGAGCTCCATCTGATGGGGGACTGGAAACAGCCACACACAAGTGTGATGGCCTCATATCCTCCAATAGGAGAGCAGCTTAAACTCAGTGACCCCATCGTCTGAAATCTCCCCCCTAAATTGAGATGCTCAGTTGTTTAAAGGGACCTAATCATGTCCTGCTCCATACATTAAACACTGGGGCTGGGACTTTAGAGTGGACCAAAACCCACACCCCAACAGCCCTGGAATCTATAAGATTCCAGGGCCATCCCTGGGACATCCGGAATCGGAAACCTCCCAGGTCGCCCTAAAACTCACCTACTTTACAGCCGAATGGCGCATGTGCGGGCGGCGGCCTCATCCCCACTATTCCTTTAGCAGGCGCCTGCCCGCACCAGGTATTTGTGAATGGCCGGCGTGGGCACGCTGCGTGTTGGAGGGTAGCGGGGGATGCGGTCACCAGTGCGCTCGGATCCGCTCACCTTAGACGAGCTCTCAGATGAAGGGGCGAGAGTGGTCCAAGTGTACTGATTGGACAAGAGGTCGCACATGCACATAGGACTGGGGCAGGGTGAGTCAGATTGGGCAACCTGGGGGGTTTCCTGGAGTGGGGCATCCCGATCAGACTGCCCCAGGAACAAGGTCCAAAACCCAGGATAGTCAAAATCCTGGGTTTTGGTCCACTTTAAAGCAGATCTGGAGGCTGATTCACTACTAGCGCCACATATTGACAGGTGAGCGCCTGTATAGCGGCGCTTAGAGCGACCACTAGT
Source organism: Gastrophryne carolinensis (assembly GCA_027917425.1). Lineage (NCBI taxonomy): Eukaryota > Metazoa > Chordata > Amphibia > Anura > Microhylidae > Gastrophryne > Gastrophryne carolinensis. Next base: position 9,389,079 of record CM051240.1, on the reverse strand, counting down.
ATATGCTGTAAGCGGGTGTCAGGCGCTGTATCCTAGCATAGCGGTCACTGTAGTATCCTGGCCGGCATTCATGAATTTGATGTCTTAAGAGGGCGCTGTAGAAGCTTCTCCCTGATTCACTGCAGAGACAGTGGAGAACACTAGGTGGTGTCCCGAGGTCAAAGCGCCCAAAACTACACCACATCTAGGTTGGAGAAGGAAAGCAGAGGTGGTTTTGGACTATCCCCCTAACTCAGTTGGTTTATATGGAGCTCACAGTTAATTAAACCTCGGCAGAATTAAATCTATAGAAAATAGATAAAAAATACACAATTTTTATTAAGACCTATTAAAATTCCAATTGCACCAGCCAAAGGGGCAGGACATGGCTAACAAATATAGCGCAATTCATAGAAATAAATATACAGTGTTTGGAATTCCAGACCAGCATTTCCAGAGTAGTGAGAGGCAGACTAGTTTCGCCTTGTCAGGCTTCTTCAGTGCCTTCTGGATCTGGGTATATCAACTCTGGCCCTTATTTATGAAGGAATAGCGACAGGTAGCGACTGGTGAGCGACCGGTAATGACGGGCACCGCCACGAGAACGCCGGCTCCCCTCCACAATCACACATTTATCAAGCCGATCCTGCTTAGCGACTGAGATAGCGCCATATAGCGACTCATTCATCATTATTCCAGCCTCAGCCCACAGCGCCAGCGTCCGACCTTGAACAGCGATAGGTATGACCTCTCGCTACCTGGCGTTCTCCAATGCATTTCAATGGAACAATCTTTAAATATTAATAATTAATTGTTATTAATTTTTTTTTTTTTTTTTTAATGTGAAATATTCTGTGTCCACTTCTGCCATGTTAGATAATTTTTTTAAGGTAAAATTTGCGCAGAATTGATATTACAGGTCTGATATTATTGTATTCATATTACTAAATTCTTAAAAAAATATATTTTTTTTGGTTTCCAAAAATATGGTGGTTTGGGGGTTAAAAAACGACTTTTAACCCATCGCCGCCAGCGCTCTGGGGTTTAAACAAGGAATTCACAGCGCTTGAATTTTTTGAGCGTGATTTTTTGATGAATATGGTGGGAGCCGGTCGCTATGGACAGTCGCTATCATGCGCACCCATACATCGCGGAACCTGTCAAATAGCGACTCGTCACCTTGTATTCAACATTACTGCACACCGACTGAGTCGCTATCAACAACCGAACAACGGCCAAGCACAGCGACTACTAGCGGGCGCTGTGAAAATACCGCTACAGTCGCTCAACTGTCGCTACATGTCGCTATTAATGAATCGACCTCTTTGTATAATATAAAGAAATACATTGTAACTCCTTAAACAATTATATATTCAATTTTCAACATGTATTACTGATTACAAAGTTACCTGTATATGAGGGACGGTTGCTTCTAAGGCAGGGGAAGGGGTTACTGCCAAAGCTGGAATGACACATTGGCCAAAATGATACATATAATGAGAAGATCGGGGAACATATCCTCAAAGATGCTGAAAGTTTTCAATTATTCATTGATCTAGGAAATTTATTAGGGAATGAATTGAAGGAACTGTAACATAGTTTGTCAGTTGTGCTCATATGCATGCCAAGGAAGTGAGGCTTAGGCCCTTATTTATCAAGGGATAGCGCCAGGTAGCGAATGGTGAGCGAACGGTAATGACGCTCACCGCCACGAGAACGGCGGCTCCCCTCCGCAATCACACATTTATCAAGCCGATCCTGCTTAGCGACAGAGAGCGCCAGATAGCGAATCATTCATCATTATTCCAGCCTCAGCCCACAGCGCCAGCGAGCGACCTTGAACAGCGACAGGTGTGACCTCTCGCTACCTGGCGCTCTCCAATGCATTTCAATGGAACAAACTTTAATTATTCATAATTAATTGTTATTAATTTTTTTTTTTTTTTTTTTAATGTCAAAAATTCTGTGACCACTTCTGCAATGTTAGATATTTTTTTTAAGGTAAAAAAAAAAAAAAAAAAAAAAATTTGTGCAGAATTGATATTACAGGTCTGATATTAATGTATTCATATTACTAAATGTTTGGAAAAACATGTTTTTTTTTTCTCAAAAAATATGGTTGTTTGGTTACTTTTAACACATCGCCGCCAGCGCTCTGGGGTTTAAACAAGCATTTCACAGCGCGAGAATTTTTTGAGCGTGATTTCTTAATGAATATGCTGGGAGCCGGTCGCTATGGCCAGTCGCTATCATGCGCTCCCATACAGCGCGGAACCTATCAAATAGCGACTCCTCACCCAATATTCAACATTACCGCACACCGACTGAGTCGCTGTCAACAGCCGAATAACGGCCAAGCACAGCGAATACTAGCGGGCGCTGTGAAAATAACGCTACTGGCGCTCATCTGTCACTACCTGGCGCTATTAACGAATCGGCCTCCCCGTCGGTGTGCGGTAATGTTAAATACGGGGTTAGGAGTCGCTGTTTGACAGGTTCCGCGCTGTATGGGTGCGCCTGACAGCGAATGGCCATAGCAAACATCTCCCAGCATATTCATTAACAAATCACGCTCCAAAAATTCTCGCGCTGTGAAATCCTTGTATAAACCCCAGAGCGCTGGCGGCGATGGGTTATAAGTAGCTTTTTAACCCCCAAACAACCATATTTTTGGAAAAAAAAAATAAACAAGTTTTTCTAAACATTTTGTAATATGAATACATTAATATCAGACCTGTAATATCAATTCTGTACATTTTTTTTTTTTTTTGTTACCTTAAAAAAAATATCTAACATTGCAGAAGTGGTCACAGAAATTTTGACATTTAAAAAAAAAAAAAAAAAAAAAATTAATAACAATTAATTATGAATATTTAAAGATTGTTCCATTGAAATGCATTGGAGAGCGCCAGGTAGCGAGAGGTCATACCTGTCGCTGTTCAAGGTCGGACGCTGGCGCTGTGGGTTGAGGCTGGATTAATGATGAATGAGTCGCTATCTGGCGCTCTGTCAGTCGCTAAGCAGGATCGGCTTGATAAATGTGTGATTGCGGAGGGGAGCCGGCGTTCTCGTGGCGGTGAGTGTCATTACCGTTCGCTCACCATTCGCTACCTGGCGCTATCCCTTGTTAAATAAGGGCCATAGTTTGTCAATTGTGCTCATATGCATGCCAAGGGAGGGAGGCTTAGTGCTGGTAAAAGTGAGAAGCCTGCAGACAATAGGGATACCTGCAGGTATAAGAGTGCCCGAATCCATTGCTGCAATAGGACAGCGCTGCAGGGAGCGAAAGGTAGCGCCAGCTCAGTACGTTCAACTCTCGGCGCACCACACCATACTTATCAAAAAAGGTCACACACAGCGTCGGTGCTGTAAAGCTGGGCGCTGTAGCATAGAGCGCCAGACGCTGTGTGATTAAAGTCTGTATTTGAACACATATCCAGCAGAAAGCACATGGAATGACATTGTTATAACACTGTGACACTGCAATGGCCGACCTGCACATACAGCGCCCAGCGCTCCCCCGACGCTGCGTGCCGCTAGGTAGCATTACCTGGCGTTAGCCGTTCCTAAATAACCCTCTAGTTCCGTACCTTCGGCCTGGAAACCTGGGAAAGATTTTGGCCCATATGGACTGTAACCAACCCAAAGCCCAGCAATCCTTAAACCGGACCAACAGCCCGGCACAGTTGGAAAGAAAGGCAGCGGCCATATCGGAGCTTTCTCTCCCAGCATCTCAGCCGTGCTGCTGCCTGGGTTCAACTGACATAACTGACAATGCGCAGTAACAGGAAGCCCGGCAGCACTTCCTGTTTCCAGATGGCTGCAAATGCATGAGCCGCCATTTTGTTTCTAAAATTAACTACAGCAGGAATTAGAAAAAGGTAAAGGTAATTTTTATGTGCAGCAATCTGAATTGCCCCGGGGGAGGGAGGCGTGTGAGCGCTGTTTGTTGCGTTGGTTTGGTTTAAGTCATTTTTGACTGTTGGTCCGCTTTAAAGCGGTTCCTCACCCTGTACATACAGATTGCTCACATTAATCCGGACCTTCACTCTGAATAAGAGCCTATCTTATATGTTTCCCACACCCTGTACATACAGATTGCCCACATTAATCCAGACCCTCACTCTGAATAAGAGCCTATCTTATATGTTTCCCACACCCTGTACATACAGATTGCTCACATTAATCCGGACCCTCACCCTGAATAAGAGCCTATCTTATATGTTTCCCACACCCTGTACATACAGATTGCCCACATTAATCCAGACCCTCACTCTGAATAAGAGCCTATCTTATATGTTTCCCACACCCTGTACATACAGATTGCCTACATTAATCCGGACCCTCACCCTGAATAAGAGCCTATCTTATATGTTTCCCACACCCTGTACATACAGATTGCTCACATTAATCCGGACCCTCACCCTGAATAAGAGCCTATCTTATATGTTTCCCACACCCTGTACATACAGATTGCCCACATTAATCCGGACCTTCACCCTGAATAAGAGCCTATCTTATATGTTTCCCACACCCTGTACATACAGATTGCTCACATTAAAAATCATCCTACCTGCATCTACTGCATGTTATGAGCCTTTAAACATCCAACATGGTGGCTCATGGAGCATCAGGCTGCCTGCAAACAGGAAGTGTCTTCTGACTGTGCTGCTCTGCATTCTGGGATTGCTGACCTTTTCCTGACCCCAGCTCTGCTCTGTCTGTGCAAAGCACATCTATAACCCCGCCCTCTGTACTTTATCCCGCTTTCCTCTCCTCAATATGTGATGCTTCTGAGTCAAGATGGCGGCCCCCGTATCCTAGAGTCCTGAACAGAGTTGCAGCCCGGTGGGGGAAAGAATAATAAGTGACTAAAAACTTAAAATATATTCATTTTAGATGCTGGGGAATCGTTTTTTAGGGGTTTGGGCTTTTCAATATATCAAGGTTGAAGGTCTGGTTTAAGTACTCACCTTTTCCCCATGTTTCTCTATGCTTTAGAGGCTGCAGCGTCACCTCCTATGATGGGAGGTTATGGGGGCAGAAGATTTTGGATCCTTTTTGATGATGGTGTAACATCTGCATATAAAGCCATGGATACAAATGTTTTCCAGGGGCGTAGCTAGGGGGGAGCAGGGGGGGGGGGGGCACTTGCCCCAGGTGCAGCAGGTCAGGGGGGGGGGCTGAGAACAAGTGGGGGGGCAATTTGAATATTTGCCCCAGGTGCCAGAATGCCGAGCTACTCCTCTGTGTTTTCAATACATTAAAGAGGAATTCATCTTTCTTTGATTTTTATCTACATATTTTCTGTGCTCATTATTCTACTGCTCCAAAAATACAATATTTCCCTAAAGGGGGCCTCTGATAATATTATGTTCCCCATTGATAAAGTCGACTCTTCCCATCATGCAATTGGGGGTATTTGGCTGCTATAGTTGCTTTCCAAAGACCCAAAAGCACCTCCTTAATCTCCTCCCACCCCAATAGACTGTAATGGGATTGGGGAAACTGCCCCAGAACAGGATGGGGGCAGAATCCGCTCATCACTGGTGAGGATACGATGCCCACGGTGTGGTACCAGACTCCTGGTGGGGAGCGGGAAATGTTCATGTGCTGCTAACAAGACACCGAATCTACAGCACTGGTCCCCAATCTGCATTTCGGGAGCCACACGTGGCTTGCAAACTGCCTGGGATCAATGAGTTGGGCAGGTGGAGAAACTGTGCTGCAGACAGTGGGGCCAAAAATCAGCCCTGGATTTTACCCTGGCTGGATCGAGACATCCTTGCTGATATGATGCTGGGACTATAGCATTGGGGGCTGGGGTTCCTTGGCTTGTGGGTACAGTGGGGCTGAGAGGGAGATAAGGGGACAGGGATTGGATGTGGGTGCTGGGGCTATATATAGGGGACTGGGGTTCCTTGGCTTGTGGGTACAAGGGGCTGAGAGGGAGACTAAGGGGGCAGGGATTGAATGTGGGTGCTGGGGCTATAGCATTGGGGACTGGGGTTCCTTGGCTTGTGGGTACAGTGGGGCTGGGTACAGGGGGCTGAGAGGGAGACTAAGGGGGCAGGGATTGGATGTGGGTGCTGGGGCTATAGCATTGGGGGCTGGGGTTCCTTGGCTTGTGGGTACAGTGGGGCTGGGTACAGGGGGCTGAGAGGGAGACTAAGGGGGCAGGGATTAAATTGGACCAAAACCCAGGTTTTTGACTATTCTGGGTTTTGGTCCTTTCCCCCAGGGCACCCCAATCGGGGATGGCCCGCTATGTAAAACCCCACAGATCACCGATGCCAACTCAACTGTCTCTGGTCCTATGGTGCATGTGCGGCTAATCATCCAATCAGCGCGCTAGGAGCCTCTGACATCACGTCGTCCAAGTCCAGCGGCTCGGAGCACGCTGGCGGTCGCATCACCCATTACCCTCTAACAGAGAGTGTACCCGCGGCGGCCATTCACAAATGCCTGGTGCCGGCACGTGCCCTGCTAGAGGGATACCAGGCATGCTGCCTCAGGAAACAAGGTAAGCGTATGGGGCAACCTGGGGGGTGTCACACAGCGGGGTATCCCGCTTTGGATGACCCAGGGGGAAGGAATCGATCGGTGTGCGTTTTGGTCCACTTTAAATGTGGGTGTTAAAAGCCTCACCCCAACTGGCCTCAAAGCAGTGCGGCCCACCGGGTCTCCATATGGCCAGTCGGCCCCTGCTAGTGGCTGGCCCTGGAATCTTTTAGAATCTAAGGCCGTGCTGTAAAAGCTTTGGTCCGATTTAATAAGTCTAATATGATCAGCTTATAAGTCCAGCTACTTGTACAATGGTTGGCTATGCAGTTACTGTAGCTCTGAAGCAGCATATTTCAGCCAGCTCCGCTCCTGTTTGTGGAAGCCATTGTTCCCGGCCGGCTCCTGAGATCCTCGCCCCCACCAACAGCGATCGACTAACCCTGTGCGCTCACCTCTTCTGCGGAAAACACATTATCCTCATGATCTGCAACAAAAGCTAAATGCCAGCAGCACAGATGTCACCCTGACCAGTGCCACCATTGTCATTTTTCTCTGGTCCAGCATTCATTCAGCACTGACAGTATTTCTGATTGAAACCGCGCTCAGGAAGTCACATGACTCCTCTGACTCATGAGCGGAATCGCCCTTTATTATGTTCTGCTGGATAGTTTTCAAAATTCTGCATCACTCCCATTCTCATTTAAAGTGGACCAAAACCCAGGATTTTGACTACCCTGAGTTTTGGTCATTTCCCCCGGATGCCCCGCTGTGTGAAACCCCCCAGATCGCCGAGCGCAAATCACCTCTTCCTGGTCCTACGATGCATGCGCGGCCGCTTGTCCAATCAGTGCGCTCGGAGACGTCACAAAGTCTACGTCTAAGGCCAGCGTCTCTGAGCGCGCTGACGGCCGCATCCCCCACTTCCCTCTAACAGGGAGTGTGACCGCGCCGACTACTCACAAATGCCTGGTGCGGGAACGCGCCCTGCTACAGGGATACAGGGGATGCGGCCATCGTTGGACCAGGAAGCAAGGTAAGTGTATGGGGCGACCTGGGGGTTTCACACAGTGGAGCATCCTGATTTTGGATGCCCCGGGGGAAGGGAATTCATCTGCCCGAGAATCTTATAGATTCCCGGGCCGATCTCGGCGGGTCTTGGTCCACTTTACATCTAGGTGGTGATTTGGGGCTTCTGGAAAGCAACTAAAGCAGCCAAATGCCCCCACATTGCATGATGGGAAGAGACAAACATTTGGGGTAATTAAAAGAGGTCACCTTGCCCAAGTTATGTTTTTATAGTGTACAGGGCCAGATTGGAACTGGTGCAAATAGACCAAGTGCTCCAGGCCTCTGAGGGTCAGGGCCCCCCTAATGTGGACCAAGACCCATCTTGGGCAATCTTATAGACTCCAGGGTTGCCCGATTCCCTCACCCTGCAATGTCCTGATTTGGGATCCTCTGCTGTGTAAAACCCCGAATCTCAAGTAAAACGTACCTGCTCCCCAATCCAACAGCACATGCGCAGATGGTGACCGCACTATGCTATATGTTTATCCAGCATTTGTGAATGGCCTGCTAGAGGCTAGCGGAGATGCGACCACTCATTCGGCTCCATTTGGCCCTTAGCCAATTCCTCACTGATAGCATCAAATGGACTGGGGAAAGGTGAGTTTGTCCAGGCAATCTGGGGGGTCACAGTGGGGCATCCCAGAACCGGATGCACTGGGAACTAGGACCAATTCAAAACCCGGGTTAGTCAAAATCCTGTGCTTTGGGTCACTTAAACACTGGCGCATAACCAGGACTGGTTATGGCAGGAGAGACGCACGCCACAGGCACTGCACCCCTTGTTCCTAGTGGGCCCCTGAGACATAACTATTGGGCCCCTGAAGCCTTCCACAATGTGGTCTAGTGCCTTGCAGTACCGTGTGGTCTGATGTAAGACTTAGGCCCCTATTTAACAAGGGATAGCGCCAGGTAGCGAATGGTGAGCGAACGGTAATGATGGTCACCGCTAGAGATGAGCGAACTTTTGAAAAATTCGATTCGACTGATTCGCCGAATTTTCCGACAAAAATCGTTTCGACCCGAATAAATTCGCGACGAATCGCTATTAAAAACGGCTATTTCTGAGCCTCCTACAGCCTCAATAGGGTTGTAAACCATTCAGCCTTGCTGTAACACGCACAGGATGCGTGCTGGGTTAGTTAAATAATACTTTGAAGAAATATCACATGCAGATCAGAGGCATCGCTAATAGAATCGCAGAGCGGCACAATTGCAGAGAGTTGAAGTGGCATCACTATGAGGGGCAGAAGGAGCCCAAATATACACTGGAGTTGGCCTCAGGAGCCCAAAAATTGGATGAATCACACCCTGGAGTTGGCAGAAGTTGGCAGCAGCAGCAGCAGGAGCCCAAATATACACTGGAGTTGGCTTCAGGAGCCCAAAAATTGGATGAATCACACCCTGGAGTTGGCAGGAGTTGACACCAGCAGCAGCAGGAGCCCAAATATACACTGGAGTTGGCTTCAGGAGCCCAAAAATTGGATGAATCACACCCTGGAGTTGGCAGAAGTTGGCAGCAGCAGCAGCAGGAGCCCAAATATACACTGGAGTTGGCCTCAGGAGCCCAAAAATTGGATGAATCACACCCTGGAGTTGGCAGAAGTTGGCAGCAGCAGCAGCAGGAGCCCAAATATACACTGGAGTTGGCCTCAGGAGCCCAAAAATTGGATGAATCACACCCTGGAGTTGGCAGGAGTTGACAGTAGCAGCAGCAGGAGCCCAAATATACACTGGAGTTGGCCTCAGGAGCCCAAAAATTGGATGAATCACACCCTGGAGTTGGCAGAAGTTGGCAGCAGCAGGAGCCCAAATATACACTGGAGTTGGCTTCAGGAGCCCAAAAATTGGATGAATCACACCCTGGAGTTGGCAGGAGTTGACACCAGCAGCAGCAGGAGCCCAAATATACACTGGAGTTGGCTTCAGGAGCCCAAAAATTGGATGAATCACACCCTGGAGTTGGCAGGAGTTGACACCAGCAGCAGCAGGAGCCCAAATATACACTGGAGTTGGCTTCAGGAGCCCAAAAATTGGATGAATCACACCCTGGAGTTGGCAGAAGTTGGCAGCAGCAGCAGCAGGAGCCCAAATATACACTGGAGTTGGCCTCAGGAGCCCAAAAATTGGATGAATCACACCCTGGAGTTGGCAGAAGTTGGCAGCAGCAGCAGCAGGAGCCCAAATATACACTGGAGTTGGCCTCAGGAGCCCAAGAATTGGATGAATCACACCCTGGAGTTGGCAGGAGTTGACAGTAGCAGCAGCAGGAGCCCAAATATACACTGGAGTTGGCCTCAGGAGCCCAAAAATTGGATGAATCACACCCTGGAGTTGGCAGGAGTTGACAGTAGCAGCAGCAGGAGCCCAAATATACACTGGAGTTGGCTTCAGGAGCCCAAAAATTGGATGAATCACACCCTGGAGTTGGCAGGAGTTGACACCAGCAGCAGCAGGAGCCCAAATATACACTGGAGTTGGCTTCAGGAGCCCAAAAATTGGATGAATCACACCCTGGAGTTGGCAGAAGTTGGCAGCAGCAGCAGCAGGAGCCCAAATATACACTGGAGTTGGCCTCAGGAGCCCAAAAATTGGATGAATCACACCCTGGAGTTGGCAGAAGTTGGCAGCAGCAGCAGCAGGAGCCCAAATATACACTGGAGTTGGCTTCAGGAGCCCAAAAATTGGATGAATCACACCCTGGAGTTGGCAGGAGTTGACACCAGCAGCAGCAGGAGCCCAAATATACACTGGAGTTGGCTTCAGGAGCCCAAAAATTGGATGAATCACACCCTGGAGTTGGCAGAAGTTGGCAGCAGCAGCAGCAGGAGCCCAAATATACACTGGAGTTGGCCTCAGGAGCCCAAAAATTGGATGAATCACACCCTGGAGTTGGCAGGAGTTGACAGTAGCAGCAGCAGGAGCCCAAATATACACTGGATTTGGCTTCAGGAGCCCAAAAATTGGATGAATCACACCCTGGAGTTGGCAGGAGTTGACACCAGCAGCAGCAGGAGCCCAAATATACACTGGAGTTGGCTTCAGGAGCCCAAACATTGGATGAATCACACCCTGGAGTTGGCAGAAGTTGGCAGCAGCAGCAGCAGGAGCCCAAATATACACTGGAGTTGGCCTCAGGAGCCCAAAAATTGGATGAATCACACCCTGGAGTTGGCAGAAGTTGGCAGCAGCAGCAGCAGGAGCCCAAATATACACTGGAGTTGGCCTCAGGAGCCCAAAAATTGGATGAATCACACCCTGGAGTTGGCAGGAGTTGACAGTAGCAGCAGCAGGAGCCCAAATATACACTGGAGTTGGCCTCAGGAGCCCAAAAATTGGATGAATCACACCCTGGAGTTGGCAGAAGTTGGCAGCAGCAGCAGCAGGAGCCCAAATATACACTGGAGTTGGCCTCAGGAGCCCAAAAATTGGATGAATCACACCCTGGAGTTGGCAGAAGTTGGCAGCAGCAGCAGCAGGAGCCCAAATATACACTGGAGTTGGCCTCAGGAGCCCAAAAATTGGATGAATCACACCCTGGAGTTGGCAGGAGTTGACAGTAGCAGCAGCAGGAGCCCAAATATACACTGGAGTTGGCCTCAGGAGCCCAAAAATTGGATGAATCACACCCTGGAGTTGGCAGGAGTTGGCAGCAGCAGCAGCAGGAGCCCAAAAAATGGCCTAAAGACATAAATATGTTTTGCACCATTTGGAAAGTGTAAAACGTGGCACCATGCTGAATCTAGTCGCATGCATCAGGCATTGGTGGGTGGAAATCCTGGCTGATCCATCCCTGATTCATTTTGACAAAGGTGAGTCTCTCCACATTTTTAGTTGACAGACGAGTTCTCCTCGCCGTAACTATGGCCCCCGCCGCACTAAACACCCGCTCAGATGGCACGCTACTTGCCGGGCAGGACAGCTTTTCCAGGGCAAACTCTGCTAGTTGCGGCCACAAATCAAGTTTGGCTGCCCAGAAGTCCAGCGGATCCTCAAGGTGTGTTGGCATGGTCATGTCAAAGTATGACATGACCTGCTGGTTCAGGTCCTGCTCCAGGTCTTCCTGCTGCTCATGAGTAGCCTCACTATGCGGGTGTAGAAAGCTACTCATTAGCGACTGAAGACTGAGGCTGCTGCTGCTGATGGAGCTTCTGCTGCTGCTGCTGCCAACCCCCCCAGCGGCCATGGCAGTGGAAGGTGAGCGCAGAGGTCCCCTCGAGTCAGACCTGCGAGAGTATGGACCATGGCGCAGATAGGCATCGGCCAACTGCCTACGTAGAATGTCTTTGTAGTAGTTGAGTTTGTCCTCCCTCTCGGTGGGTTTAAAAAATGCCCCCATTTTGTGCCGGAAGCGAGGGTCCAATAAGGTGGACAGCCAGAAGTCATCCCGCCGACAGATGGAAACAATTCTGGGGTCACTACGCAAGCATGTGAGCATGCTTCGTGCCATTTGCGCAAGTGACTCGGATGGACTACCTGTCTCCATCTCCACTGCATACTGCCACGGTGTGCCCGGGTCCTCTGTCTCTCCTTCCTCAAAAACCTCTAGCTCCTCTGGCTGCTCCTGCTCCTCCTCTCCTGTCCCCTGACTAGATAAACCAGCCATTTCGCCAAGCCTAAACTGTGTTTCGCTGGGCAACTCCTCCTCCTCCTCTTCCTCCTCCTCCTCCTCCAGTTCAGCTCCAACGGGGTTCATGTGGCCGTAAGATGTAAACGCCATGTCTCCAGTGCCCTGACCAGCCATGGTTTCCAACATGTGCTGTAGTACATGAAGCAGTGGAATCACGTCGTTCATCCCGTAATCCTGCCGACTGACAAATAAAGTGGCTTCCTCAAAGGGCCTGAGCAAACGGCAGGTGTCACGTATGAGCTGCCACTGGTTGACATTGAAGTTACACAGGGGAGTCCCCCTATCTGCTTGGATCATCAGGAAATCCGTGATGGCTTTTCTCTGTTCATATAATCGGTCCAACATGTGAAGGGTGGAATTCCAACGGGTGGAAACATCGCAAATCAGACTATGTTGGGGGATACCATTCTGACGCTGTAGCTCAAGAAGGGTGTGTTTGGCGGTGTAGGAGTGGCTGAAGTGCATGCAAAGTTTCCGTGAAGTTGTTAGGATGTCCTGCAGATGGGGGGAACACTTCAGAAACCGCTTGACAACCAGATTGAAGACGTGAGCCATGCAGGGGGCATGGGTCAGGCTTCCTTGGCGCAGCGCAGACAAAATGTTCTTCCCATTGTCGGTAACCATGATTCCCATTTTAAGTTTTCTCGGAGTAAGCCATGTTTGGATTTCCTGATGAATACATTTAAGCAGTTCCTCCCCTGTGTGACTCCGTTCGCCAAGACAAACCATGTGAAGCACTGCGTGACACCTCCGTGCCCTGCACACATGGTAGACTGGAGGGGCACTGAGACTTGAGCCTACAGTGGAGGGTGAGGAGATGGCGGAGGATGAGGAGGCCGAGTCGCACGGTGTCACAGGCCCAATGGGCAGAGAGCGCGGAGGCCGAAGCGGCGTGACCTGTCCAAGTTGCTGCTGCAAAGGGACCACATTCACCCAGTGGGCCGTAAACGACATGTACTGCCCCTGACCGTAGTTACAGCTCCAGATGTCGGCGCTGCCATGTATTTTGCTACACACCGACAGGCTCAAGGACTGGCCCACCTTCTGTTCAACAAAAGTGTGCAGCGCTGGTACTGCCTTCTTGGCAAAGAAATGACGGCTTGGGACTCTCCACCTCGGCTCGGCACAAGCCATCAGTTCTCTGAAAGGTGCAGATTCCACCACCTGAAAAGGGAGCGACTGCAGCACCAGCAACTTGGACAGGAGCACATTCAGCTTCTGCGCCGTAGGATGAGTGGGCGCATACTGCTGTCTCTTGGACATGGCTTCGCTGATGGATTGCTGGCGGGATGCATGACTTGGAGGAGGAGGAGCAGGAGCGACAGAGGATGGGTATGACGCACAGCTGCCTTCGGCTGAGGTGCTGGAGCCTTGGCTGGCAGAAATTGGGAGCTCACTTGGTGAGGAAGCAGACTGGACCACCCCTTGGGAGCCTCGGTTCTCCCAGGTCGTTTTATGGTGACGCATCATATGTTGACGCAGGGCCGTGGTGCCAACATTTGGACCCTGGCCACGCTTCACCTTTTGCCTACATATCTTGCATGTGGCCATGTTACCCTCCTGCGGATGCCTCAGGAAAAACTGCCACACTGCCGAGTAGCTACTTTTCCCACCCCCTGGCCTCACTGATTCACTGCTGCTGTTGCCAACTCCAGGAACCCCTGCTCCACTACCTCCCGATAAGGTAGACTGCCGCACAGCAGGTGCTCTACCCCGGCCCCGGCCCCGGCCGGCTCCAGCCTTTGGAATTGTGCCCCCATGCTGACTGCTACCACCTTGCTGCCTCAGCTGCTGACTCCGGGGCAACCTGCACCCCTCTTCTCCTGATGATGACGATGAAGCCCCTTCATCACCCGGCTCCCAAGTGCGATCGGCTTCATCGTCATCATCATCATCATCACCGAGTTGTGGCTGTACGTCACTGATGTTCGTGGATTCGTCAACAGTGTCTGGCGCAGGAGCTGGAACGCTCGCAGCACCCACGACACTGTCCACATCACTATTTGTCTGCCTAGTTAAAGAAGCCACCTCCATTTCTTGGCTGGGCAGTAGCTGCTGACTGTCCTCTATCTGATGGTCCTCCTCACTAAAGAGTGGAGCTGAACCCAAAGCATAGGATACGTCGCTGGGGGAGGGAACGGCGTAGGCCAGAGGCAATGGGAGGACAGGGACTGCTCTCGGGGCATGCCAACTCAGGGTTGTGTCAGAGGAACCTACCGACCCTAGACTGGGGGTCTCAGACGTAAGTTGTGATGATGTTGTTGATGAGCGCGTCAACCAATCTACCACGGCAGATGCGTTACTGGTGGAGACCCGACCGCTAGCAGATACTGGCAGATTAGGTCTCTCAGCGTGACTCCTGCTGCTACTGGCCCCCAGTCTGATGCGAGCTCTGCCTGCGGAATCTTGGCCTCTGCCACTCCTCTTTTCACTTCCAGGCACTTGTCTGCCCGACATAGTCTAACTGGCGTGGTAGTAGGTGATATTTAAAAAAACCCCGGGCAGCGGTGGGTCTATATGAAACAGAATATAATGCACACCAAAAGTGAGCAGTAACACTCAGCCTCCAACAGGCCTGCTTAGTGTAAATAAGAGAGCTGCTTAGTGTAAATAAAGAGGGGTATGCTATGTTACAGAATGGGATGCCTCAACAGAAGTGCACCTGGCAGGCAGCAGTAAGCCTATGCCCAGCAAAAGTGTCTTATAATATAAATATAATAAGAGCAAATGCTTATATGGTCTTAAACAGAGGCTGCTTTAGTCACAGAATGGGATGCCCTGGGCAGGAATGGACCTGGCAGGGTCCAGTAGTGCTTTGGCCAGCAAAAGTGTCTTTATCAGGCTAATTTCAAATATGATAAGAGCAAATGCTTATATGGTCTTAAACAGAGGCTGCTGTAGTCACAGAATGGGATGCCCCGGGCAGGAATGGACCTGGCAGGGTCCAGTAGTGCTTTGGCCAGCAAAAGTGTCTTTATCAGGCCTAATTTCAAATATGATAAGAGCAAATGCTTATATGGTCTTAAACAGAGGCTGCTTTAGTCACAGAATGGGATGCCCTGGGCAGGAATGGACCTGGCAGGGTCCAGTAGTGCTTTGGCCAGCAAAAGTGTCTTTATCAGGCTAATTTCAAATATGATAAGAGCAAATGCTTATATGGTCTTAAACAGAGGCTGCTGTAGTCACAGAATGGGATGCCCCGGGCAGGAATGGACCTGGCAGGGTCCAGTAGTGCTTTGGCCAGCAAAAGTGTCTTTATCAGGCCTAATTTCAAATATGATAAGAGCAAATGCTTATATGGTCTTAAACAGAGGCTGCTTTAGTCACAGAATGGGATGCCCTGGGCAGGAATGGACCTGGCAGGGTCCAGTAGTGCTTTGGCCAGCAAAAGTGTCTTTATCAGGCTAATTTCAAATATGATAAGAGCAAATGCTTATATGGTCTTAAACAGAGGCTGCTGTAGTCACAGAATGGGATGCCCCAACAGGAATCGACCTGGCAGGGTCCAGTAGTGCTTTGGCCAGCAAAAGTGTCTTTATCAGGCCTAATTTCAAATATGATAAGAGCAAATGCTTATATGGTCTTAAACAGAGGCTGCTTTAGTCACAGAATGGGATGCCCCAACAGGAATCGACCTGGCAGGGTCCAGTAGTGCTTTGGCCAGCAAAAGTGTCTTTATCAGGCCTAATTTCAAATATGATAAGAGCAAATGCTTATATGGTCTTAAACAGAGGCTGCTGTAGTCACAGAATGGGATGCCCTGGGCAGGAATGGACCTGGCAGGGTCCAGTAGTGCTTTGGCCAGCAAAAGTGTCTTTATCAGGCCTAATTTCAAATATGATAAGAGCAAATGCTTATATGGTCTTAAACAGAGGCTGCTGTAGTCACAGAATGGGATGCCCCGGGCAGGAATGGACCTGGCAGGGTCCAGTAGTGCTTTGGCCAGCAAAAGTGTCTTTATCAGGCCTAATTTCAAATATGATAAGAGCAAATGCTTATATGGTCTTAAACAGAGGCTGCTTTAGTCACAGAATGGGATGCCCCAACAGGAATCGACCTGGCAGGGTCCAGTAGTGCTTTGGCCAGCAAAAGTGTCTTTATCAGGCCTAATTTCAAATATGATAAGAGCAAATGCTTATATGGTCTTAAACAGAGGCTGCTGTAGTCACAGAATGGGATGCCCTGGGCAGGAATGGACCTGGCAGGGTCCAGTAGTGCTTTGGCCAGCAAAAGTGTCTTTATCAGGCCTAATTTCAAATATGATAAGAGCAAATGCTTATATGGTCTTAAACAGAGGCTGCTGTAGTCACAGAATGGGATGCCCCGGGCAGGAATGGACCTGGCAGGGTCCAGTAGTGCTTTGGCCAGCAAAAGTGTCTTTATCAGGCCTAATTTCAAATATGATAAGAGCAAATGCTTATATGGTCTTAAACAGAGGCTGCTTTAGTCACAGAATGGGATGCCCTGGGCAGGAATGGACCTGGCAGGGTCCAGTAGTGCTTTGGCCAGCAAAAGTGTCTTTATCAGGCTAATTTCAAATATGATAAGAGCAAATGCTTATATGGTCTTAAACAGAGGCTGCTTTAGTCACAGAATGGGATGCCCTGGGCAGGAATGGACCTGGCAGGGTCCAGTAGTGCTTTGGCCAGCAAAAGTGTCTTTATCAGGCTAATTTCAAATATGATAAGAGCAAATGCTTATATGGTCTTAAACAGAGGCTGCTGTAGTCACAGAATGGGATGCCCCGGGCAGGAATCGACCTGGCAGGGTCCAGTAGTGCTTTGGCCAGCAAAAGTGTCTTTATCAGGCCTAATTTCAAATATGATAAGAGCAAATGCTTATATGGTCTTAAACAGAGGCTGCTTTAGTCACAGAATGGGATGCCCTGGGCAGGAATGGACCTGGCAGGGTCCAGTAGTGCTTTGGCCAGCAAAAGTGTCTTTATCAGGCTAATTTCAAATATGATAAGAGCAAATGCTTATATGGTCTTAAACAGAGGCTGCTGTAGTCACAGAATGGGATGCCCCGGGCAGGAATGGACCTGGCAGGGTCCAGTAGTGCTTTGGCCAGCAAAAGTGTCTTTATCAGGCCTAATTTCAAATATGATAAGAGCAAATGCTTATATGGTCTTAAACAGAGGCTGCTTTAGTCACAGAATGGGATGCCCTGGGCAGGAATGGACCTGGCAGGGTCCAGTAGTGCTTTGGCCAGCAAAAGTGTCTTTATCAGGCTAATTTCAAATATGATAAGAGCAAATGCTTATATGGTCTTAAACAGAGGCTGCTGTAGTCACAGAATGGGATGCCCTGGGCAGGAATGGACCTGGCAGGGTCCAGTAGTGCTTTGGCCAGCAAAAGTGTCTTTATCAGGCCTAATTTCAAATATGATAAGAGCAAATGCTTATATGGTCTTAAACAGAGGCTGCTTTAGTCACAGAATGGGATGCCCTGGGCAGGAATGGACCTGGCAGGGTCCAGTAGTGCTTTGGCCAGCAAAAGTGTCTTTATCAGGCCTAATTTCAAATATGATAAGAGCAAATGCTTATATGGTCTTAAACAGAGGCTGCTGTAGTCACAGAATGGGATGCCCCGGGCAGGAATGGACCTGGCAGGGTCCAGTAGTGCTTTGGCCAGCAAAAGTGTCTTTATCAGGCCTAATTTCAAATATGATAAGAGCAAATGCTTATATGGTCTTAAACAGAGGCTGCTTTAGTCACAGAATGGGATGCCCTGGGCAGGAATGGACCTGGCAGGGTCCAGTAGTGCTTTGGCCAGCAAAAGTGTCTTTATCAGGCTAATTTCAAATATGATAAGAGCAAATGCTTATATGGTCTTAAACAGAGGCTGCTTTAGTCACAGAATGGGATGCCCTGGGCAGGAATGGACCTGGCAGGGTCCAGTAGTGCTTTGGCCAGCAAAAGTGTCTTTATCAGGCTAATTTCAAATATGATAAGAGCAAATGCTTATATGGTCTTAAACAGAGGCTGCTGTAGTCACAGAATGGGATGCCCCGGGCAGGAATCGACCTGGCAGGGTCCAGTAGTGCTTTGGCCAGCAAAAGTGTCTTTATCAGGCCTAATTTCAAATATGATAAGAGCAAATGCTTATATGGTCTTAAACAGAGGCTGCTTTAGTCACAGAATGGGATGCCCTGGGCAGGAATGGACCTGGCAGGGTCCAGTAGTGCTTTGGCCAGCAAAAGTGTCTTTATCAGGCTAATTTCAAATATGATAAGAGCAAATGCTTATATGGTCTTAAACAGAGGCTGCTGTAGTCACAGAATGGGATGCCCCGGGCAGGAATGGACCTGGCAGGGTCCAGTAGTGCTTTGGCCAGCAAAAGTGTCTTTATCAGGCCTAATTTCAAATATGATAAGAGCAAATGCTTATATGGTCTTAAACAGAGGCTGCTTTAGTCACAGAATGGGATGCCCTGGGCAGGAATGGACCTGGCAGGGTCCAGTAGTGCTTTGGCCAGCAAAAGTGTCTTTATCAGGCTAATTTCAAATATGATAAGAGCAAATGCTTATATGGTCTTAAACAGAGGCTGCTGTAGTCACAGAATGGGATGCCCTGGGCAGGAATGGACCTGGCAGGGTCCAGTAGTGCTTTGGCCAGCAAAAGTGTCTTTATCAGGCCTAATTTCAAATATGATAAGAGCAAATGCTTATATGGTCTTAAACAGAGGCTGCTTTAGTCACAGAATGGGATGCCCTGGGCAGGAATGGACCTGGCAGGGTCCAGTAGTGCTTTGGCCAGCAAAAGTGTCTTTATCAGGCTAATTTCAAATATGATAAGAGCAAATGCTTATATGGTCTTAAACAGAGGCTGCTGTAGTCACAGAATGGGATGCCCCGGGCAGGAATGGACCTGGCAGGGTCCAGTAGTGCTTTGGCCAGCAAAAGTGTCTTTATCAGGCCTAATTTCAAATATGATAAGAGCAAATGCTTATATGGTCTTAAACAGAGGCTGCTGTAGTCACAGAATGGGATGCCCTGGGCAGGAATGGACCTGGCAGGGTCCAGTAGTGCTTTGGCCAGCAAAAGTGTCTTTATCAGGCTAATTTCAAATATGATAAGAGCAAATGCTTATATGGTCTTAAACAGAGGCTGCTGTAGTCACATAATGGGATGCCCCGGGCAGGAATGGACCTGGCAGGGTCCAGTAGTGCTTTGGCCAGCAAAAGTGTCTTTATCAGGCCTAATTTCAAATATGATAAGAGCAAATGCTTATATGGTCTTAAACAGAGGCTGCTTTAGTCACAGAATGGGATGCCCTGGGCAGGAATGGACCTGGCAGGGTCCAGTAGTGCTTTGGCCAGCAAAAGTGTCTTTATCAGGCTAATTTCAAATATGATAAGAGCAAATGCTTATATGGTCTTAAACAGAGGCTGCTGTAGTCACAGAATGGGATGCCCCAACAGGAATCGACCTGGCAGGGTCCAGTAGTGCTTTGGCCAGCAAAAGTGTCTTTATCAGGCCTAATTTCAAATATGATAAGAGCAAATGCTTATATGGTCTTAAACAGAGGCTGCTTTAGTCACAGAATGGGATGCCCCAACAGGAATCGACCTGGCAGGGTCCAGTAGTGCTTTGGCCAGCAAAAGTGTCTTTATCAGGCCTAATTTCAAATATGATAAGAGCAAATGCTTATATGGTCTTAAACAGAGGCTGCTGTAGTCACAGAATGGGATGCCCCGGGCAGGAATGGACCTGGCAGGGTCCAGTAGTGCTTTGGCCAGCAAAAGTGTCTTTATCAGGCCTAATTTCAAATATGATAAGAGCAAATGCTTATATGGTCTTAAACAGAGGCTGCTTTAGTCACAGAATGGGATGCCCTGGGCAGGAATGGACCTGGCAGGGTCCAGTAGTGCTTTGGCCAGCAAAAGTGTCTTTATCAGGCTAATTTCAAATATGATAAGAGCAAATGCTTATATGGTCTTAAACAGAGGCTGCTGTAGTCACAGAATGGGATGCCCCAACAGGAATCGACCTGGCAGGGTCCAGTAGTGCTTTGGCCAGCAAAAGTGTCTTTATCAGGCCTAATTTCAAATATGATAAGAGCAAATGCTTATATGGTCTTAAACAGAGGCTGCTTTAGTCACAGAATGGGATGCCCCAACAGGAATCGACCTGGCAGGGTCCAGTAGTGCTTTGGCCAGCAAAAGTGTCTTTATCAGGCCTAATTTCAAATATGATAAGAGCAAATGCTTATATGGTCTTAAACAGAGGCTGCTGTAGTCACAGAATGGGATGCCCTGGGCAGGAATGGACCTGGCAGGGTCCAGTAGTGCTTTGGCCAGCAAAAGTGTCTTTATCAGGCCTAATTTCAAATATGATAAGAGCAAATGCTTATATGGTCTTAAACAGAGGCTGCTGTAGTCACAGAATGGGATGCCCCGGGCAGGAATGGACCTGGCAGGGTCCAGTAGTGCTTTGGCCAGCAAAAGTGTCTTTATCAGGCCTAATTTCAAATATGATAAGAGCAAATGCTTATATGGTCTTAAACAGAGGCTGCTGTAGTCACAGAATGGGATGCCCTGGGCAGGAATGGACCTGGCAGGGTCCAGTAGTGCTTTGGCCAGCAAAAGTGTCTTTATCAGGCTAATTTCAAATATGATAAGAGCAAATGCTTATATGGTCTTAAACAGAGGCTGCTGTAGTCACAGAATGGGATGCCCCGGGCAGGAATGGACCTGGCAGGGTCCAGTAGTGCTTTGGCCAGCAAAAGTGTCTTTATCAGGCCTAATTTCAAATATGATAAGAGCAAATGCTTATATGGTCTTAAACAGAGGCTGCTTTAGTCACAGAATGGGATGCCCTGGGCAGGAATGGACCTGGCAGGGTCCAGTAGTGCTTTGGCCAGCAAAAGTGTCTTTATCAGGCTAATTTCAAATATGATAAGAGCAAATGCTTATATGGTCTTAAACAGAGGCTGCTGTAGTCACAGAATGGGATGCCCTGGGCAGGAATGGACCTGGCAGGGTCCAGTAGTGCTTTGGCCAGCAAAAGTGTCTTTATCAGGCCTAATTTCAAATATGATAAGAGCAAATGCTTATATGGTCTTAAACAGAGGCTGCTTTAGTCACAGAATGGGATGCCTCACAGCAGACTTAAGATCAGTTCAGTATATATGCACAGTTAGTTACTATAAGCAGCCTGAAAACGCTAACAAAGGCTGGATGAAAAAAAAAAAATCTCCCTGTCAGCCAGCTCCGTTTTTCCTACCTTTCCCTGGCTTTCTGTCTGTCTCCTGTCTGTCTCCTGCCTGTCTCCTGCCTGTCCCTGTCTGTCCCTGTCTCCAGCCTGTCTAACTGCCTCAGCTACACAGCGTTCTGTCTGTCTGTCACGAATGCAATAGAGAAATGAGGAAAAGCAAGATGGCCGCCGTTAAATACCGCTGTGTGACGTCACCGGGCTTGCTGGCTGCTGATAGGCTGCATGTGACTGCCCCAGCTTGCACTGGCGCGGGATACATGTCCAGACATGTCCCGTCCGCCATCTTAGAATGCCTGTAAATGTAAATGAATGGATGTTAAAGGAAAACTTCGAGTGATCGAATCGCGGGGAAATTCGGATTCGATCCGAATCGAATTTTTCCTGAAATTCGGATCGAATCCGGGTTCGTCCGGATCGATTCGCTCATCCCTAGTCACCGCCACGAGAACGCCGGCTCCCCTCCACAATCACACATTTATCAAGCCGATGCTGCTTAGCAACTGACAGAGCGCCAGATAGCGAAGCATTCATCATTATTCCAGCCTCACCCCACAGCGCCAGCGAGCGACCTTGAACAGCGACAGGTATGACCTCTCGCTACCTGGCGCTCTCCAATGCATTTCAATGGAGCAATCTTTAAATATTCATAATTAATTGCTATTAATGTTTTTTTTTTTTTTTTTTTTTTTTTAAATGTCCAAAATTCTGTGACCACTTCTGCAATGTTAGATATTTTTTTTAAGGTAAAAAAAAAAAAAAATTGTGCAGAATTGATATTACAGGTCTGATATTAATGTATTCATATTACAAAATGTTTTGAAAAACATGTTTGTTTGTTTTCTAAAAATATGGTGGTTTGGGGGTTAAAAAACTACTTTTAACCCATCGCCGCCAGCGCTCTGGGGTTTAAACATGCATTTCACAGCGCGAGCATTTTTGGAGCGTGATTTGTTAATGAATATGCTGGGAGCCGTTCGCTATGGCCATTCGCTGTCATGCGCTCCCATACAGCGCGGAACCTGTCAAATAGCGACTCCTAACCCCGTATTCAACATTACCGCACACCGACTGAGTCGCTGTCAACAGCCGAACAACGGGCAAGCACAGCGAATACTAGCGTGCGCTGTGAAAATAACGCTACTGTCGCTACCTGGCGCTATTAATGAATCGGCCTCAAAGAATGTTGTCTCGGGTTGTGAGGCGAGATGAGGGGCTTAGGCAGTGTGTGGTGGTAGGTGTAATACTGGTGGGGGGTCCCCAAAAAATAACTGCACCGTGCCATGGACACCCTTAATCTGATGGTGTAGGAAAAAGATTTTCCCTTTAACTACTTTAGAAAATCTGTATGAAAATTGAGAGGTTTCCTTTAACAGAACATCTATATATAAAGCTAGAGTTTCCCTTAAAAAATACAACCCCCAAATGAACTATTATTTAGCTTGAAAAGTAATGACCTTCAGTATCCTTTACCTTGACCAAAACCCACCCTGGAATCTATGAGACCCCAGGACAAGCTTACTCCCCCTCCGGGCATCCCAAGCTGGGATTCCCCGCTCATGAGTCCCCTGACAATCTTACCTTTCCTCCACGGCACATGCTCGGCCGGCGTCGGCATCACTTGTTTCCCTTTTCTGTGTGCGGCCCCGCCCACTGCAACTGAATGGCTGTGCAAAGCTACACACAGCCGAAGGGAGCCGAGTGATGCCGAGTGACGTCACTAGAAAGTGCAGCTCCTCTCCGCTCATTAATATCCATGGCGGGAGAAGCTGATTGGACGAGCGGCTGTACCGTGGGCTCGAGGAGAGGTAAGTGAGCTTGGCATTCTGGGGGGTTTCGCAAAGTGCAGCATCTCAAACCCCAGGGGGAAGGACAAAAATCTGGAATAGTGAAAATCCCAGGTTTTGGACCAGGCTTCCTCTCTTTGTTGATACAATTCTAACAGTCAGTCAGTGATACAATGTAACAGCTACTGATGTTATTTAGTGGTAAATCCAGCAAATCACCCAAATAGCATCAAATCACAGCACCCCCTCCACGGTAATTAATACATTCAACAAAAAATATCAAGAATTCATATATTATGTATTAACTAATACCCATTAAAAATCACATAATGATATACAATTAAAAAACATATAACACTAGACAGTACATTTTATGGGGTATCCCAATTAAATCCATAATCCCAATCCAACAAGTTTATAAAGAATTGAATTCAATAAAGTGCCAACAATGTAAGAGTTAAAACATATAAAGTGCAAATAGTGCAAATATTGTGCAAAGGATAATGTATTAATGTGGTGAGAGGAAAAAGCGCAAATGCTAAGCTACAACAATAAATCAAACACATCACCTAAGAGTGGATAAACTGGGTATCCCCCAAAAAATGGCCAAAGTCGAGTGGTAGTCCCCCAACGCGTTTCATGGCCCCCAGCTCACAGACCACTTTCTCAAGGTGTAATTTATCCCCAATATGCTGCTCTTATATGGGGAGGCCGATTCATTAATAGCGCCAGGTAGCGACAGATGAGCGGCAGTAGCGTTATTTTCACAGCGCCCCGCTAGTATTCGCTGTGCTTGGCCGTTGTTCGGCTGTTGACAGCGACTCAGTCGGTGTGCGGTAATATTGAATACGGGGTTAGGAGTCGCTGTTTGACAGGTTCCGCGCTGTATGGGAGCGCATGACAGCGAATGGCCATAGCGAACGGCTCCCAGCATATTCATTAACAAATCACGCTCCAAAAATTCTCGCTCTGTGAAATGCTTGTTTAAACCCCAGAGCGCTGGCGGCGATGGGTTAAAAGTAGTTTTTTAACCCCCAAACCACCATATTTTTTGAAAAAAAAAAAAACATGTTTTTCCAAACATTTTGTAATATGAATACATTAATATCAGACCTGTAATATCAATTCTGCACAAATTTTTTTTTTTTTTTTTTAACCTTAAAAAAAATATCTAACATTGCAGAAGTGGTCACAGAATTTTTGACATTTAAAAAAAAAAAAAAAAAAAAACATTAATAGCAATTAATTATGAATATTTAAAGATTGCTCCATTGAAATGCATTGGAGAGCGCCAGGTAGCGAGAGGTCATACCTGTCACTGTTCAAGGTCGCTCGCTGGCGCTGTGGGCTGAGGCTGGAATAATGATGAATGAGTCGCTATCTGGCGCTCTGTCAGTCGCTAAGCAGGATCGGCTTGATAAATGTGTGATTGTGGAGGGGAGCCGGCGTTCTCGTGGCGGTGAGCGTCATTACCGTTCGCTCACCATTCGCTACCTGGCGCTATCCCTTGTTAAATAAGGGCCACAGAGACTATTGATACGATTATCCTTTGCACAATATTTGCGCTATTTGCACTTTATGGCCTTGATTCAATAAAGGTAGAAAAACATTCTCATGGTAGTAAAAGATTCAATTCATGAGAAAAAAGCCTGAGAATGTCCCTGTTACTGAATCACCAGATAGGAAGACAATGAAAGTCAATGGCACTGTTACTGAATCACCAGATAGGAAGACAATGAAAGTCAATGGCACTGTTACTGAATCACCAGATAGGAAGACAATGAAAGTCAATGGCACTGTTACTGAATCACCAGATAGGAAGACAATGAAAGTCAATGGCACTGTTACTGAATCACCAGATAGGAAGACAATGAAAGTCAATGGCAGCTTTTTTGCTCCTAAGAAAAGCAGAGAACTGTTTCCTCCTTTCTACACTGCAGTAAAAGCCGCCATTGACTTTCATTGTCTTCCTATCTGGTGATTCAGTAACAGTGCCATTGACTTTCATTGTCTTCCTATCTGGTGATTCAGTAACAGTGCCATTGACTTTCATTGTCTTCCTATCTGGTGATTCAGTAACAGTGCCATTGACTTTCATTGTCTTCCTATCTGGTGATTCAGTAACAGTGCCATTGACTTTCATTGTCTTCCTATCTGGTGATTCAGTAACAGTGCCATTGACTTTCATTGTCTTCCTATCTGGTGATTCAGTAACAGTGCCATTGACTTTCATTGTCTTCCTATCTGGTGATTCAGTAACAGTGCCATTGACTTTCATTGTCTTCCTATCTGGTGATTCAGTAACAGGGACATTCTCAGGCTTTTTTCTCATGAATTGAATTTTTTACAACCATTTTTTTTTACCTTTATTGAATCGAGGCCAATATGTTTTAATTCTTACATTGTTGGCACTTTATTGAATTTAATTCTTTATAAACTTAATTGTATGTCATTATGTGATTTTTAATGGGTATTTGTTAATAAGTAATATATGAATTCTTGATATTTTTTGTTGAATGTATTAATTACTGTGGAGGGGGTGCTGTGATTTGGTGCTATTTGGGTGATTTGCTGGATTTACCACTAAGAGGCTGATTCATTAATAGCGGCAGGTAGCGACAGATGAGCGTCTGTAGCGGCATTTTCAGAGCGCCCGCTAGTAGTCGCTTTGCTCAGCCGTGGTCGCTACTTCATAGCGACTCAGTCGCTGTTCAGTAATGTTGAATACATTGTGAGGAGTCACTATTTCACCAGTACAGCGCTGTATGGGAGCGCATGTTAGCGACTGCTCATAGCGATCGACTCACACCATATTCAGCAAAAAAACAGCCTTACTAATCTCTGGCACTGAAAAATGCTTCTCTGAAGCCCAGAGCGCAGGAGGCTGTGTGATTAAAGTCTGTTTTTCAGCATCTATCCACTAGTAACAAAGCGAAAACATATGGAATTACATTGTAACAACATTGTAACATGAACACTTTAATGGCAGAGCTGTAATGTCATTTCTGAAGAAATTTTAAAAAAATAATAAAAATGTGAAAAAAACAGCTTTTTCAATGTCAGAAGAGCTCACAGAATTATTTGTGATTTTTTTGGAAAAAAATTAAAAATAAAACCCGGTTTAAAGAGAAGAAAAGGTTCGTTCATTGAAATGTATTGGAGAGCGACAGGTAGCGAGAGGTCATACCTGGCGCTGTGCAAGGCTGAACCCTGGCGCTGTTCGCTGAGGCTGAGAAAATGATGAATCAGACGTTACATGGCGCTATCCCAGTCACTAAACAGATTCTGCTTGATAAATGTGGAATTGCGCGCCGTGTCCGGCGTTCACCAGTCGCTACCTGTCGCTACCTCTCATTAACCAGCCACTACCTGACGCTATCCCTTCTTAAATAAGGGCCTAACTAATATTGTGTTGGCCCAACCAGGGCATTAACAGTTTCCAATCACAAGCACGGCCACAGGTAGTGGATTAAATTGTTTTTCAATATTGATTTGTGGTGCGGAATATATATTTTAAGTCTAGATAACAGTTACTGATACATTTGTATCTTTGGCTTTATATATAATGTTACGCCATAAAGAAAAGGGAAATTCTTCCACTGTGAAATGACATCATTCCTCTAGCTTCAAATAAAGATGATTTAAAGGAGTTAAAGAGGAATTCTTCTTTCACTGTGTAAATTATTCTGTTTAAAGGGCCTCCCAAGTTCCAGTCCTTCCTGAATGGGCTGCGCGGTGATGCCATGGCTGCAAGCTGGGCGGAGGATGCGGCTGACGCCTGCTGCTCAGCTCCCTTCAGTGCCGCTCGGCTGCTTAGCCTTAACCAGCAGCTTAACCATCAGCGGCGCCGAAAGAAGCCGAGTGACAGTGAGTGTGTTGCTCAGCCAATCAGCGCACTCGCTCTCACCCGAGTCTGGCACCATCGGATTGGAAGGAAGGAGAGTGAAACAGGGCGACGTGTTGGGTGTGGACACACACAGCGGGGCATCCCAATTCGGGATAGAGATAGAGATAGATTCGGCAGAGAGGAGCAACAGACAGGAAAATGAAATTCATGTGTGTTGTTCCTCTTTAAGGGGGCCTCTAACAAAAATTTACTATAGTTAAAGTGGATGGAAACCCATTTGGGCTTCCTCCACTCATCTTCTGCCCCCCTCCTACATTTGAAAGAAACAAAGGAGGGGTGGCAGCCGCTCAGACCATTTTATAACTAGCCTGGGAGGTGCACGTTAGCAGGGCAATTAGGATACGAAAGTCTTAAAGGAGCCACAGAACTCAACCCTGTTAGCTTGTAGACCAACTTAAAATCTGTCTCTAAATCTGGTTAAAAACAGAGGCTCGGTCACACACATCTGCAGAAGTACCTGAAGCTGCACCACCAAGCGCCAAGGTGCCTCTGTGAGGTGCAGTCCTAACTCTAGACCCATTTGGGACATACAATGGAATAGATAAATTGGGAGCAGGCTTACCTGAGGTTGCCCAAACCTCAAGTGCAGTCCATGGGATGGAAGGGTCAAAGACCTTGCAATACAGCCTAGACCCCACACTCCATGTGCTTGCACAAAGTCAAAAGAAACAAAGGAGGGGTGGCAGCCGCTCAGACCATTTTATAACTAACCTGGGAGGTGCACGTTAGCAGGGCAATTAGGATACAAAAGTCTTGGTTGGTCGACAAGCTAACAGGGTTGAGTGCTGTGGCTCATTTA
This sequence comes from Gastrophryne carolinensis, assembly GCA_027917425.1. NCBI lineage: Eukaryota > Metazoa > Chordata > Amphibia > Anura > Microhylidae > Gastrophryne > Gastrophryne carolinensis. The sequence continues at coordinate 9,361,195 of CM051240.1, read as the reverse complement.
AGACTTTTGTATCCTAATTGCCCTGCTAACATGCACCTCCCAGGTTAGTTATAAAATGGTCTGAGCGGCAGCCACCCCTCCTTTGTTTCTTTTGAATTTGTGCAAGCACATGGGGTGTGGGGTCTAGGCTGTATTGCAAGGTCTTTGACCCTTCCATCCCATGGACTGCACTTGAGGTTTGGGCAACCTCAGGTAAGCCTGCTCCCAATTTATCTATTGCATTGTATGTCCCAAATGGGGCTCTCAGAGATTAGAGTTAGGACTGCACCCCACAGAGGCACCTTGGCGCTGGTGGTGCAGCTTAAGCTTCCGCAGATGTGTGTGACCGAGCCCTCCTACATTTGAGCAGCTGGTTGACAGCATTGCTGTTGACGTGGCGGTGGCCCAGTTCTTTTAAAAAAAAGGGGGTTCTCCACCACCTAAGCCACGCCCAGCGGCAATTTTAAAATTACCGATTAGCTCTCAAAGGTGCTGCAGCAATGCGTGGCAGCTGGCTGGCCCCATCCCTGGCTCTCTGCTCTAGTGACGCAGGACCCGCCAGGAAAGGTGAGTTCACTAGGGATCCAGGGGACATCACAATATCAGATGCCCCTGGGGGCAGGCTAGCAGCTGGCCCTGAAGACTTCCAGGGCCGTGCCAAGCTGGTTTTCATCCGCCTTAAAGGGAGTTCCTTCTATCTTTTTCCACTTTCAAATACATTATTTGGCCAATGGTGACCATTATCTACAGACACGTTACAGGGGTTAAAGTGGACCAAAACCCAGGATTCTGACTATCCTGGGTTTTGGTCCTTGACATCGGAGCACCCCCCACTTTGTGAAACCTCCCAGGTCTTCTGAATAAACTCACCTCTCCCTGGTCCAACAGCGCATCCGTGGCCTCTCGTCCAATCAACGCGCTCGGATCCGCTCCTGCCCCTTCGTCTAAGGTGAGCGGATCCTGCCGCATCCCCCGCTACCCTTCACAAATGCCTGCTAAAGGGATATAGCGGGGATACCTCGCTGCTTGTGCATGGGCTGTGGGACCTGGAAAGAAGGTAAGTTTTTGGGCGACCTGGGGGGTTTCACACAGCGGGGCATCCTGACTTTAGATGCCCCGGCGGGAGAGAATCAAGTAGTCCTGGAGTCCATGAGTTTTGGTCTATTTTTTTTTTTCTTAACCAAAAAACTGAGATGGTCGAATTGGACCCAAATTTTGCCAAAATTCTGATTTGGCCTGTTATCAATAAAAAAACAAAAACAAATGACCTATAAATCATTATTTATTAATTAAAGTGACAGCGCAGCCTATTTAGAAAGGCCAGAGGACAGTTGTATGTGACAGCGAACGTTTTGCTTTTTATTACAACACGGAGAGTCATCATGCGCAGCGCAAAAAATAAAAAAAGCAATACAAGGAGGACGGCAGGAAACTAGGGAGACACCACTCCCACATGGGTAAGCACTAATATTAGTAACAGCATCTGTATTATTATACTACCTTCCCCCTCACCATAGTAAGCCAAGCAGTAGGGATGAGTTAACCCGTGGAAGTTTGGGTTCGCCAGGTTCGAACAAACTTTAAAGTGGGCCAAAACCCAGGATTTTGGCTATCCTGGGATTTAGTCCTTTCCCCCGGGACGCCCTGTTCGTGGGTGCCCCGCTGTGTGAAACCCCCCAGAACCCCAAGCGCAACTCACCTCTTCCTGGTCCTACGGCGCATGTGCGGCCGCTCGTCCAATCAGCGTGCTCTGAGCCACTGACGCTGAGAGAGATATAGGGGTATTTTGAAAAAATAGTTCTCCTGGTGCCCCCTTACAGAGAGGCTGGGATGGCGCACACCTCGCACACCCCAAAAGCCGCCTATGCCTAGGCCGGTGGGGGTCCGAGTAATAGGGTGGTGGTACCTGTGGACCAAGCCATTCTGACCACTTCTGCCAGCATTTGGGACCATAGGGGACAACAGTCCACCATCTATGTCCCGTTGTTTCCCCCCTCACTATTGGGGGTTTGCTTCAATGTCAGGAGGTGGGGCCTCTGACTATGTGCATCACTGGAGAGCAGGGGGCGGACTGGCCATAGGGAGACTCGGGGCAATGCCGGTGGGCCGCAGTGCCTCTGGGCCAGTTGGGCTGATGCTTATAACACCCACATTCAATCCCTTAGTCCCCTTCTCAGCCCCCTGTACCCAGCCCCACTGTATCCACTATCCAAGAGACCCCAGCCCCCAATGCTATAGCCCCGGCACAATGGTTGGTGGGCCTAAGCGGGTTGTCTTGCATGGCTTTGGGGCCAGTTGGGCTGATGTTTTTACCACCCACATTCAATCCCTGCCCCCTTAGTCCCCCTCTCAGCCCCCTGTACCCAGCCCCACTGTACCCACAAGCCAAGGAACCCCAGCCCCCAATGCTATAGCCCCAGCACCCACATGCAATTCCTGCCCCCTTAGTCTCCCTCTCAGCCCCCTGTACCCAGCCCCACTGTACCCACAAGCCAAGGAACCCCAGCCCCCATTGCTATAGCCCCTGCATCATGGTTGGGGGGGCTCAGCTGGGACGTCCCGGGCCAGCCACTGCTAGAGAGCATAGCATGGAGGGGTGACTCCACCTCCATGCCCTGCCCTTCTGGGAGTAGTCTGTGTCTGTGTCTGGGGACAAGATCACCAGCTGTTTGGTACAAACCCCAAACTTTATTGCTGGGTTTCACTCCTCCCTACCAAACAGTTTACTTCTGATTATACATAAAGCTATAGATATAGCGATGAGAAGGGACAAGGGTGGAGTCATAGACGATGGTTGGTTAGGTGTAGACCATTGTTCCCCAACCCGCTAATGGAGAGCCACCGATAGGTCACGCGTGGCAAATCTCTTCACAGACTCAGAGTTAAGGTCATCAAAGCAGCCACATGAGCCACAGCACATGACCCATCGGTGGCAACTCAAGGAGAAGGTTGGGGGACGCTGCTGTAGACAATGGTCTCGCTCCACCTGCTGCAGATATCTCATCATGGCTTATTTGCATCCCTCTTGTGCAGGAAGGTGAGCAGGAAAGTCTTCTGATTGGCCCGTTCCATTTTTACATTGATCTCCCTTTGCATCTTGAAGTTGACGTCTTCCAGCACATTGTGCAGGAGCTTCAGGAATTGCAGGTGCCTCCCGCGGGTCTCTATGTGATCCTCCCTGGTGTAGTTCTCCACCGCCAGGATCTCCTCGGCTCCCATCTCTTCAAACAGGTCCCGGAACTTGGAGAACTTCCCGCTGGTCTTGTGCGTGAGGACGATGATGGGGAAGATCCCTGCAGAAGGAACCACAATGGGGGTCAAAATAACGACAATGGTGGAAAGGTTGCACTTATAGGGCTAATGGTGACCTCAAGTTAGACTCTTCTTTCGAGAAAAATAAGTGAACATCTGCAATTTCCCAACAAAGAACAAGCCCTAGGGTAAGTGTGCAAGACGCCCCCAGAAACACTGGGGGAAGAGAGAGGAGAGTAAGGAACGTGACAACAGATAGATTGAAGGAACACAGGAAATAGAGGGAGAAGGAACAGGGAAAACAGGGAAACAGAGAAAATGGGGCAAGTAACAAAGGAGAAAGACAGAACGAGAGAACGAAAAAGAAAAAGACAGAAAACAAATGAAGCACCTAAAGAGAGAGAGAGAGAGAGAAAGAAGGGAGAAAAGGCATCTTAAAGAGAGACATTAGAGAGGAAGTCTAGAAAAAAAATGACCCTCTTCTCTAATGTACAGCAGCTGCGACAGGCTACAGGGGCCGCCCCAGATACTCACCTCTTCCAGGCTACTTCCTTGGTGGTCATGGAGCAGCCTATCAGGCTTCCTTTACTGACACTTACCATATCAACACACATGGAAACTGGATGCCTTGACCCCATTCTTAAACATTTTGTTTTAGGTTAGGGGCGTACATACCATAGGGGCAGTGCAGGCAAGTATCCCCGGGCCCGTGGACTAGGGGGCCCAGCACATGCTGCCTCCACCACTTCTGCGGTATGTACCTGCTGACATACTTACCTAGTCGCTTCCTTCCCTTTGGGATGCTGGTCATTGCTGCCGGCGCGCCGGGCCCTGCCACTACGTTGGCAAAGCGCTCAAGGCCTTCTTCTCTGCCGCCACACAGTTGCCCTTCTCTACCTGCAGTGCTGTGCACACTGCTATCTGGCAATGCCGTGGACCCCCCTCTCCTCTGTCGGCGCCGCATGCGCCCTGCTCCTCTGCCCCGACCGGCCAGTGAGTTTCGGGGGGTCCTGATGTGATGATTGGGGCCCATAGTGGGAGGCCACCATCAGGGCTATGTACGCCCCTATTATTATTATTATAATTATTATTATTATTAATGAAGCAACCAAAAGGGGGCTGTGTGGGCCACCCCTACCTCAGAAAAGGAGCACCACCAAAAAATTATAAAATTGATCTAAATACTTTATTAGCAAAAAATAGCACCAAGCCATACACCAAAAAAATACAGAAAGCCACAAAACACAACACATTAGACACGTTAAAAAACAAGGCTGGACCTTCCCCAAAAGAAACATATATATGTATGTATAAAATCAATCAATGAAATAGTAAATGGACGGAGGGCCCTCCAAAAATAGGTAACGGGGCCCTTTTATAGTAATAATGAGTAATAATCTTTACCAACCTAAGAAGAGGGACAGAGCATCCAAACTAGTGCAAACAAACCAATCATAAAGAAACAAGCCATATGTTCAAGTGATCCAATAAATAAACCTTAACATCCAGTAGTGCAAAATGTATAATCAAATAATAAATAATAAATAAGCACATAAAACTTTAATTATATGAATATGGACACAAAGTGCACCTGTGCATATAAACAAGGGATATCAAGTGTACGCAAAAGGGTTCCCATATGAAATAAGATGTCCAGCATAAACGTCCAATGAAAGGGGAAAGACCAGCAGGGGCACCTGCGCACGCGGCTTCCCGTGCCACTTCTGCTGGGTTAATAATAATGTTTATTTATAGAGCGCCATCATATTCCATGGCGCGGCACAATGTGAAATTGCAAACAGTGTAATACAACTAATGTACAATACAAGACAGAAAAGCCCAAATACACCATCATACTGAAATACACAGGAGACACAGCCCTGCCTCTTGCTGATTTACATGCGGTTATGCGGCTGAACACCAGCACTGCCAACAGTGATCCATTAACTTATTATTATTATTATTGAGCTATAACAGAGAGTATTGGAGAGTATTTCAATTCTATATATTATTTTTCCCTAAATGTTTAATTTAATGGGCAATTACTAGCTACACACACTCATCAGAAGGCACGCCCACGCCCAGTACCTGTTAACATGCAGCAGTTGGTGAGGAATGGGCTTGAACCGCTTTGAAAGCTGGCATTTTCGATCTTATTGATTAACCAATAAATGATATTACCTTAAAGTGGACCAACACCCAGGATTTTCACTATCCTGGGTGTTGGTCCACTTCCGCGTGGCACCCCGCCAGAAAGTCCCTAAAAACGTACCTTTGTAAGCGACGGATAAGCCGCCGCCGCCTCTCGCGCGTCCCTCTTACAGGGCCATTCACAAACGGCTGACGCGGGAGCGCGCCCTGCTAGAGGGACGCGCAGGAGGCGGCGGGTTATCCGTCGCCTAAAAGGTAAGATTTTAGGGGGTTTCACCCCGCGGGACATCCCAATTTCGGATGCCCCGCGGGGAGGGAGCTGATCGGCCCGGGAATCTTATAGATTCCCGGGCCGATCAGGGATGGGTGTTGGTCCACTTTAACCTTGGATTTCCCGCTTACATCGATGGCTAACACAGTACAACAACTTAATGACTTCACGAAGAGTGAAATGAACATGTCATTTACTTCTTCCACCACTAGATGTCACATGGATCAATGTTCAGTATAGGCCACATTGCGCAATCAAGGAAACCTGCCGTGAACTCTCTTTTTTTTCTATTATGCTCCAATTGCAGATAAGCGACTTTAATACAATGTCAGCGATCCTGATCCCTTCCCTAAGGTGCGGCCATTTCTTAGGCATGGCCCCAGCTCACAGGCTTCCCTTTATTAACAGTTACTATAACAAACATGGGAACTGGTTGCCTTGGCCCTGGTTTTAAATATTTTATTACATGCTTTAAATGAGGTTATGCGGCTGTAAACCAACACTGCCAACAATGATCCCAATATAAAAAATAGATTATATTGCTGAGCTACAAAGGGGAGTGTTGGAGGGTGAGTTTTACATGTTATATATTTATTTTTGCCTACAGTTGTCCAGGCACAGCCATTCATTAGAAGCTCTGTCCACACCATCGGCTATGTGGCTTATATCTGATGGCTGCTTCTGACTTACCAATGGAGAAGCCGGCCCAGAAATGTGCCTGTGATCACAGAGCTATTGTAAAATACAATGTAACCATTAAGACATACAGTACCTGTTAGCGTGCGGCAGTTAGTGAGGAATGTCCGGATCTCTTGAGCTTCAGCATCGGTGAGCTCCTTCTTCACACTGGAAAGTGATCAGAATTCGGGTGATAACTGGGGACACTCATTGGACAAGAATTTTATTTAATATGGACTTACAGTACAACATTTCTATTGGTTCTCACAGTCTGGCCGCATATCTGCATCAGAAGCCTGAGCCAATAGTTGCCTACTTCCCCGACATCGTATCACAATCCCATACAGGGCTGTATTATGAGAAGGGCGCAAGGGGTGCACGCCTCAGAGCCTCCACCACTTGCCCTGTAAAGGGGGCCTCCACCGACCTTTGGGTTATGGTCTGGTCCAGGAGGCTTTTCAGTCTTCAGCAACAAAGCTATCAGCGGCAGTGGGGACCCCCTGTCCCTGGGCGAGCCTTTTTTTTTTTGTTTTTGCAAACCTGCAGCCAAAGCCACCACAGGGCAGGACGGAGAGTCTACAGTGATGGGTGCAGAGCTGTCACTGCACATAAGCCACCAAGCACAGCCGCTGGCAGCTCAATGCAGGGAACCAGCCGGGCGACTACACCACCCCCCACCCAGAATGGCAAAGCAGCAAGCACCCGCACAAGGGGGGCGCAAGGGACTCCATCTGATGCTCCAGTAAGTGGGCGGAGCCAGACAACCACCAATCAGTAACTTGGCTGGACTATTATTTTTAAGGGAAATAAATACTGTATCCAGGGCCTCCACCAGTTTTTGTGCTCAGGGGCCTCCACCACAACTTAATTCGGCCCTGGATGTCACAGTCTGGCCGCATACCTGCATCAGAAGCCTGAGCCTAAAGATACCTAATTCCCCCGACACTGGATCCCGATCCCGCATGACTGCCGGCAACCACCGGAGTTTCCTAGGAGGGCACAGAGCCCTGTAAGCCCGTGTGACAAACCTTAACTGGCTTCCAACAGTCATATGTGGGTCACAAAAATGCTCGGTGGGAACAAGAAGGTAGGTGAGTAACAAGGGAGTGGGCTTTCCGGGCTGGTGTGCAGCGCAATGTAAAAATATGAATAGAGGTAGGCGCACACCAAATAATTATAGTTTGCAAAAAATGATTTATATTTTGAAAGAATAGTAATCACATGGAAAGTACAAATATTTCATTTCTATACATATATATACACATAATAACTTGAGTATGTGGGGTATCTCATATCTCCATCAAAAAGAATACATTTATATACATACAATATAACCATGTGTTCAACTGGAGAAACTGTGTTGCATCTATAAACAATAGGAAGGGAGATGGCCATGTAATGACATTTAGGCCCTTATTCATCAAGCGATAGCGCCAGGTAGTGTCTGACGAGCGCCAGGTAGCGGCAGCTAACAACGACTACCGACTCAAGTACGCCCGGCGGCGCTCACAATGACGCATTTATCAATCAAAATGAGGCTAGCTCCGGCGAGAGCGACGGCTAGCGCGGCATTCATCATGAAGCCGCCTGGACCGAACAGCGCCGCTGCAAATTCCCTCACAGCGCCAGGTATGAGCTGTCGCTCCCTGGCGATGTCCAATGCATTTCAATGGAGCAATCTATAATTAATCATAATTAATTGGTAATCATTTTTTTTTTTTTTTAATGTCAAAAAATCGGAGACCACTTCTGCAATGTTAGGATTTATTTTTAAGTAAAAAAAAAAAAAATATGTGCAGAATTGATTTAACAGGTCTGAGATTAATGTATTCATATTACAAAATGATTCTAAAAACATGTATAATGTTACATTCAAAAAATATGGTTGTTTAGGGGTTAAAAACTAGTTAATACACATCGCCGCCAGCGCTCTGGGGTTTAAACAAGGAATGGACAGCGCCAGCACATTCGGAGCGTGATTTGTTGATGAATATGAAGCTAGCCGTTCGCTCTGGCCATTCGTTGTCAGGCGCTCACATACAACGCTGGACCTGTGAAACAGCGACCCCCCAGCCCGTATTCAACATTACCGCACACCGACTGAGTCGCTGTCATCAAGCTAACGCCGGCCAAGCACAGCGAATACTGGCTGGCTCTGAAAAAATCACGCTACAGTCGCTCATCTGTCGCTACCTGGCGCTATTGATGAATCGGCCTCCCCGTCTGTATACATAATACAATGTTTCAAATGCAACGCTTCTGTGCTCCCACAGTTATCTCCAGTTCAAGCGTACACTAGTTTCAATATGTAGCAATTAATTCAAGCTATGAAGGCAATGCTGTCTATCCATATAAATGCAGAGTATCTGTAATCACACGCTGTGGCTGTCGCTTAGCAATAACAGGCTAAGATTGAGTAGAGAAACCCCATATATACTACAAACAAAAATGCAACTATACAACAGCAGAATCCTAATGACATCACAGTTACATATGGACAAAAAGTAAATGATCGCTCATAGGATAAATTACCGACGTTTCATGGCCGCAGGCCGTTTCATCAGGGTAGCGAGTAGCGCAATGTATCCAGCAATAAGGTGCCCCCGCTTCCAGTCTCAGAGTGCCAGCAATTGATTTTGACTGTTGGCCATTTTTAAAGAGGAATAAAACCCTGGATTTTCACTCTCTGTGTTCCTCTTCCATGGGGGCATCCCAATTTAGATTCACTGCAATAGGAAGCTGCAGACTTTTACCCCACTGGTGCATATAGGAGCTTGGGAGGAATATGGAGGATATGAGATATTATTTTCTGATGCCCGGTCTACTTTAAATCAAACACAAAAGGCTTTTGCTGGGAGGGTTGCAGGACCCTGGCTCTGGGTCTGATCTGGGGAATCCAAGAACGGGGCTTAGGAATGGATCAGAACCGGGAATCTCCATATAGACGTCATTTCGACACTCGCTGCAAGACCTTGGCAAACACAGGATGTCCCCAGTTCAAAGACCCCCTGCTGGTTCCCTCACACCTTCATCCGACTGAATGGAACTACAAGGGACCCCTGACTGGGAAGGCTCCGATGGGCGAGAAGCTTCACAGGGGCTGCTCAGAATTTTAGTCTCCGACACATAACTGAGAATACCTGGGCCACCATTCTCCCTAGCCCCAAGCCAGACACTGAATCAGAACCGGGCCACCAAGAAGCAGCCCCACGTCATTTTTACATTTCTGTATTGGACTCAGAACTCGATATATGGAGAGAATCCTGGTTCTGGTACATTCTAAAACCCCGTTGTTGGATTTCCCTAGATGTGTGGGCCCAGAACCAGGGTCCTGCGACCTTCCCAGCAAATGTTTTTTTTTTTTTTGCTGTGAGCTAGGAGGGAAGGGAAAGCCCTCCTCCCAGATGGGAGGGGAGGGAGTAAGGGACCCCGGAATAAAAGCAGGGTCCCTCAAGTCCTGAGGCTGGGCACAGTGGTGTTTGGAGGGAAGTCATGTGTCATTGTGTGGATTGGCCCTTTTTAAAGAGGAATAAAACCCTAGATTTTCACTGTCTGTGGTTTAGTTCCTCTTCCATGGGTCATCCCTATTCAGATTCACTGCAATAGGAAGCTGGTGACATTTAGCCCACTGGTGCATATAGGAGCTTGGGGGTAATATGGGAAATATTCACAGGGGCCGCCTGGACTTTTAGTCTCCGACACAGAACTGAGAATATCTAGGAGGGAGGGGAAAGCCCTCCTCCCAGATGGAAGGGGGGAGTGGGGGATCCCAGCATAAAATCAGGGTCCCTCAAGTCCTAAGGTTGGGCACAGTTGTCACTATTTGGAGGGAAGTCACGTGTCATTGTGTTTATAGGACTTCCGCAGGTCGTTCCCATGCCTCCCTGGGGTGCCCCACATCACTATACTTCATCTGTTTGGCTAACCTGACTTTCTCTGATTACTTACCTTTACACCTGTATTGTGTTCCCAGACCTGTATGTGTAATATTTCCTACTTGTATTGTTGCTAGTGCTAAAATATATCATTTAACTTGAGCCATCTGTTTGCCTTGATCCAGATTTATTGGTTAAGCTTCCCGTTAATGGGCTGGTTTGAGCCCGATATTCCAGAAGCTGTGGCATCAGCTGGGCTCACGTGATACACTGTTCCTCACAAGGATCTATTCTAATGAAAGCTTTGGGCACTAGCTGGATGGATGCCACCACAGCACGCCCCTGCACCATAGGATAGCAGACTTTTAAGGCATTTCCAACCTCAAACACTGTCCTATATATTTTAGGCTGAGGGTTGCCCCTTGTAGGGTTGTAGGGTTGTTTCTTGGGGTGTGATCAGTGTATATTTTGGGTATGGCTTGTACCCACTTACCTGTACACAAATATGGGCACCACAAGGTCGCTGAGGTTCGGCTCCATGTCGGAGAGCACCAGGCGCCTCAGCATCTCCTCATATTCCCTCGTCCATTCCACTTTCTCATCCAGAGGGACAAAATTACCTGTGAAGCGCAAAAGACAACATTTACTGGACTGAGAACTGGGAGCGCGCCGCACTGATATACCTGAGCATTAGACTCGCTGTCATGCTGCACACTGACCACTGGGGACCACACAGAGAGGATTTCACCCGGCTGGCGGGCTGGCTATTAGGGGGGGAAATACTATGAGCACTAGAGGGAGCTCATGATGGCAGTGTGCTCCCTCTAGTGGTCAGTGTGCAGTGTGATGGAGGGTGTAATACACACACTGACCACTAGAGGGAGCGCGCTCCTTCATCACACTAAGCAGAAGGAGATCATGATGGCAGTGTGCTCCCTCTAGTGGTCAGTGTGCAGTGTGATGGAGGGTGTAATACACACACTGACCACTAGAGGGAGCGCGCTCCTTCATCACACTAAGCAGAAGGAGATCATGATGGCAGTGCTCCCTCTAGTGGTCAGTGTGCAGTGTGATGGAGGGTGTAATACACACACTGACCACTAGAGGGAGCACACTCCTACATCACACTAAGCAGAAGGAGCTCATGATGGCAGTGTGCTCCCTCTAGTGGTCAGTGTGCAGTGTGATGGAGGGTGTAATACACACACTGACCACTAGAGGGAGCGCGCTCCTTCATCACACTAAGCAGAAGGAGATCATGATGGCAGTGCTCCCTCTAGTGGTCAGTGTGCAGTGTGATGGAGGGTGTAATACACACACTGACCACTAGAGGGAGCACACTCCTACATCACACTAAGCAGAAGGAGCTCATGATGGCAGTGTGCTCCCTCTAGTGGTCAGTGTGCAGTGTGATGGAGGGTGTAATACACACACTGACCACTAGAGGGAGCGCGCTCCTTCATCACACTAAGCAGAAGGAGATCATGATGGCAGTGCTCCCTCTAGTGGTCAGTGTGCAGTGTGATGGAGGGTGTAATACACACACTGACCACTAGAGGGAGCACACTCCTACATCACACTAAGCAGAAGGAGATCATGATGGCAGTGCTCCCTCTAGTGGTCAGTGTGCAGTGTGATGGAGGGTGTAATACACACACTGACCACTAGAGGGAGCGCGCTCCTTCATCACACTAAGCAGAAGGAGATCATGATGGCAGTGCTCCCTCTAGTGGTCAGTGTGCAGTGTGATGGAGGGTGTAATACACACACTGACCACTAGAGGGAGCGCGCTCCTACATCACACTAAGCAGGTGCCTGGTATCAGCGGAGGAAACCCATTCCAGCCACGTACGTCACTCACACAGTTGGGCGTAGATCTCGCCGCTCTCGAATCCATTGAGCGTTGCACAGCCCCTGTTGTCCACTATGGTGATGGTGCTGGTCAGCTGGTAGGACTTCCTCTCCATGGTCAGGCCGCCATCCTCGGCCCTGGCGGGGGCGTGCTCCGTGAACTCCCCTGCGCCCAGCAGGACGTGTTTGCAGGAGTTGATGAGCGAGGACTTTCCGTGGCCCAGGTACCCGAAGACCTGCAGAAGGACCCGGGTGTAGCCCTGGTTGCCCTTCTCACAGCTGCTGAGGCTGAAATTCAGGATGTAGTCCCTCAGCTTCTTCACGTCCATGTTCAGTCCTTCCCGGAGACGCGCCGCGCTCTCTCTCTCGATTATGCTGCACAATAATATAATGGAGAACAACAGCAAAGTGAAACTAGAAATCACACACACAGTAATAGCCGAGGGGGAAAATCCAGCGGTGACTAAGCTCAGTGACATCCTGTCTGTGCCCCCGCCCCATCTCTCAGTGTCTCGTTATCAGTGTGTAACCTTCGCATTTCTTTTATATTATTCTTTATATTATATGTTTTATTGTGTCCAGCGGTGACTAAGCTCAGTGACATCCTGTCTGTGCCCCCGCCCCATCTCTCAGTGTCTCGTTATCAGTGTGTAACCTTCGCATTTCTTTTATATTATTCTTTATATTATATGTTTTATTGTGTCCAGCGGTGACTAAGCTCAGTGACATCCTGTCTGTGCCCCCGCCCCATCTCTCAGTGTCTCGTTATCAGTGTGTAACCTTCGCATTTCTTTTATATTATTCTTTATATTACATGTTTTATTGTGTCTGTAACTTTATGCTCCTACACCAGAAGCGCTGGTGCAATACATATAATACTATTAATGTGAGGCCCCTTCGCCACCGGGCCAGAGGTGGGGGGTGTAAGGGGTTCTTGGCCCCAGTGTGGGGTCAGGTCAAGGCTGGATTATGAGGAGGGCACAAGGGGCGCGCGCCTCCACCACTTGCCCTGCAAAGGGGGCCTCCACCACTTGCCCTGCAAAGGGGGCCTCCACCACTTGCCCTGCAAAGGGGGCCTCCGCCTACCTTTGGGTTATGGTCTGGTCCTGGAGGCTTTTAAGTCTTTGGTCTGACAGGCTGTGGGGCCAGTACAAAGCTATCAGCGGCAGTGGGGGCGCCCCTGGGCAAGAAGAGCTGTCACTGCACTTAAGCCACCAAGCACAGCCGCTGGCAGCTCAATGCAGGGAACTGTTTTCTGCTGGACCAGCCGAGCGACTACACTACCCCCCACCCAGAATGGCAAAGCAGGAGTTCCCGAGCAGGACGCACCCGCACAAGGGGGGCACCCTTTATTTCCCCCTGTTAAGGCTTTGAGTTAAGCCAAGCGCTGATCGCAGACTCTCTGCTGATTCTCTCACACCTCTGGGCCGGGGAGGCCACACTGAGTCTGAGAGAGAGACCACCCCCTGGAGATAGTTCCCTCTCTTTAAGCACCTTTGTCAGACAGCATCCTCCTTAGCTGGGGAGATAGCATATGGGGCTTCAAAAGAATTCCCCCAGTGTCTGGCAGGAGGCAGGGTGAAGGGGCAGAGATTCAGGTATAAAGGGGGATAATCCTGGGCCAGGGCTTTGTCACTCTCTGGAGGGAGGTCGCGCGGTAGCGTGCTGGAGATGCCCGGATATGCGGTAGGCGGTGGGGAGACTTCACACATGTTATTTTCATGATACTTTGGCTTTATATCTGGTGATGTTTTTTTGTGATAGATTTGCGATTTAATTTCTGGATTGGTATTGTGATATATATCAGTGGTTCCCCTTTGGGATGCCTAATAAAACCTACAGGTGATTATATCTTCATATTATACTTTAATTGGTGAATAGAGTAGGTTGATATGTTTATATGTTTATGAGTTGTTATGGTTGGGAATATTAATTTTTAATTGATTGTTTGACTGGTAGCACTTGCACTTAATGAATATATAGATTTTATAGTGATCCGGATCATAGGCAGGATTTGCACATGCTCAGTTGCACTGTTGGAACACTTTGTTGAATGATTTAGCACATATATCTAGGCATTTGATATCAATACACGCCTTTATATTGGTTTGTCCTGTGTGTTATTGTTTGATTTATGTGTTTTTAAGGGATTTTAATATGTTGTGTATTGTATGTAGTGATTATAAATATGTAATTAACAAAAATGTATTTTTTGATCAATTTATGAATTGAGAGTGCCTTCCTATATCCTTTTTTTTTTGTTCCTGGTTTGAGCTCTTTTGCAGCTTTGGGAGCGGCACCTCTACAGATTATATAGGGTCTAGTGCAAGTCCCCATTTTTTCCGTGCCCTGATGTATAAGCTCTTGACATACCCCCTTGTGGGAGCCCAGCAGTTTAAGGTAACTCTGACTGTTGTATCTCTGTGTTGTATCCTGTATCCCACTTCTCAGAAGAACATTTGTATCCATTCATATTCCACCATAGTCAATTGTTTGCTATTACTGCCTAGTGTGCGCTCATTGCATTAAAACCATTATTTAACTTGAGCAATCTTTTTGCCTTAGCCAGGAATCTGAGTGTTTGCAGGAGTTGATGAGCGAGGACTTTCCGTGGCCCAGGTACCCGAAGACCTGCAGAAGGACCCGGGTGTAGCCCTGGTTGCCCTTCTCACAGCTGCTGAGGCTGTAATTCAGGATGTAGTCCCTCAGCTTCCTCACGTCCATCTTCAGTCCTTCCCGGAGACGCGCCGCGCCGCGCTCTCTCTCTCGATTATGCTGCACAATAATATAATGGAGAACAACAGCAAAGTGAAACTAGAAATCACACACACAGTAATAGCCGAGGGGGAAAATCCAGCGGTGACTAAGCTCAGTGACATCCTGTCTGTGCCCCCGCCCCATCTCTCAGTGTCTCGTTATCAGTGTGTAACCTTCGCATTTCTTTTATATTTGGGAGAGCGGGCTGCGTGATCGGAGGTGCTTGATCGTTAGTTAGATCATGTGACCCGCAATTCCCTGACGCACACAGTGGGGCATCCCAATTGGGGATGGGGAACAGAACAAAACCTTTTGTTCCGCTTTAAAGGTTAAACCCTTAAAAATTAAATGAAAATGGTGTCCAGCAAAACCATCCAAGGCACCACCCATGAGGGCTGAAATACCAGGGTGCGGAGGCAGACTGGCTGCCCCCCCCAGCCCTTAAAGCTACCGGCCCACATACCCCTGGGTTTTGGGGATGCAGGTAATGGGGCGAAGGGTAATGGCATATAATATGATAAAAGGGTCTGTCTTTACCAGTTCACAATGAGTTAAAAGTAAAAAAAAAAACCACTACCGACACAGAGAAAAATGTCTTTATTTATTTTTAGTTTCCTCCATTCCAGATATCCTGCGACGATCACATGCCGGAAATGATCCAGGTGTGGGAATGATCCGGGGAGTGTGATGATGTCATCTGACTCCCGGTATAAAAGGCCCCTCCCTGCAGCAGCCAAGAGGAACGAGCTCTCTCTTCCCTGCTGAAGACCGCAGACTGGCGAACAGAGGCCCCCCCCCGGGGGGAAGAGGAGACCCCCAGTGCTGGATCCATGGCCGAGGTGAACTTTTTTGGGGGGCATCTAGCGGGAGAAATGCCAGGCACCTGAATATCACATGACTGGCACTTTATTAGACCAGATGGCTGGCACTTAATTGTCGGAGAGACACCCACGTGAATTTAACATGTCTGGCATTTACAGGGTAAAGGTTACACGTCAGTAGCATATCCCCCAACTGTCCCGATTTCTGTGGGACAATCTCACTTTCGGGTGTTTGTCCCGGCGTCCCACGGTTCTTTCACATGTTCCACGCCATCGCCACTCTCTGTCTCCCGTTACCGGAATGTCGCTGAGGCCGCTCAGACACCTGCTGCCATGGGTCGGGTGTGCAGCCGAGCACTCACTGGCTGGAAGAATGAGGGATACCCCTCACTGGCTGTGATGGAGGGATGCCCTTCACTGGCTGTAATGGAGGAATGTCCCTCACTGGTTGTAATGTGGGATGTCATAGTGGGGCATCCCAAATTTGGATGCCCCTGGAGCCAGGGGCTTCTTAATACTCGGCTGGGTTCTGGTCTGCTTAACAGTGGCATCCCAATTAGGAGGGGGGAGCAGCTTGAGGGGGGTGCACCTGGAGGGGGAGCAGCTGGAGGGGAAAGCAGCTGGAGGGGAAAGCAGCTGGAGGGGGTGCATCTAAAGGTGGAGAACCTAGAGGGGGGAGCACCTATCGGGGGAAGCAGCTGGAGGATGGAGCAGGTGGAGAGGGAAGCACCTGGAGGGGGGTGAACCTGTAGGAGGAGCACCTGGTGGGGGAGCAGCTGGAGAGGGTGCATCTAAAAGGGGAGAACCTGGAGGGGGGAGCAGCTGGAGGAGGAAGCAGCTGGAGGTGGGAGCACCTGGAGGGGGGAGCAGCTAGAGGGGAGAGGACCTGGAGGGGGGAGCACCTGGAGGGGAGAGCAGCTAGAGGGGAGAGGACCTGGAGGGGGGAGCACCTGGAAGGGGAAGCAGCTGGAGGGGGTGCACCTAGAGGGGGGAGCAGCTGGAAGGGGAAGCAGCTGGAGGGGGGAGCAGCTGGAGGGGGGAGCATCTAGAGGGGCGAGCACCTGGAGGGGGGAGCACCTGGAGGGGGAGCAGCTGGAGGGGCGAGCACCTGGAGGGGGGCATCTGAAGGGGGAGAACCTGAAGGGGGGACCTGGAGGGGGAAGCAGCTGGAGGAGGAAGCAGGTGGAGAGGGAAGCACCTGGAGGGGGGTGAACCTGTAGGAGGAGCACCTGGTGGGGGAGCAGCTGGAGAGGGTGCATCTAAAAGGGGAGAACCTGAAGGGGGGAGCACCTGGAGGGGGAAGCAGCTGGAGGAGGAAGCAGGTGGAGAGGGAAGCACCTGGAGGGGGGTGAACCTGTAGGAGGAGCACCTGGTGGGGGAGCAGCTGGAGAGGGTGCATCTAAAAGGGGAGAACCTGGAGGGGGGAGCAGCTGGAGGAGGAAGCAGCTGGAGGTGGGAGCACCTGGAGGGGGGAGCAGCTAGAGGGGAGAGGACCTGGAGGGGGGAGCACCTGGAAGGGGAAGCAGCTGGAGGGGGTGCACCTAGAGGGGGGAGCAGCTGGAAGGGGAAGCAGCTGGAGGGGGGAGCAGCTGGAGGGGGGAGCATCTAGAGGGGCGAGCACCTGGAGGGGGGAGCACCTGGAGGGGGAGCAGCTGGAGGGGCGAGCACCTGGAGGGGGGCATCTGAAGGGGGAGAACCTGTAAGGGGAAGCAGCTGGAGGGTGAGCACCTGGAGGGGGAGCAGCTGGAGTGGGTGCACCTAGAGGCCCCATGCATGTGTTCTGGGATTCTGAGGCATCCCAGGCCGTGAAGCCTTAAAGGGAGAGCTGTAACCCCGGAACATTTTAGAATCTAGAGCTATGTAGCTGGGCTTTCTGGCACCCGGGGCAAAAGTTAGAAATGGCGCCCCCCCACCTTGTCTCAGGCCCCGTGCACCCGGGGCACGTGCCCCTCCCCCAGCCCGCCTAGCCAAGCCCCTGCACCCCCCATCATCAGACACAGTGACGGCGCTCCATTCACTGTATGGCGGTAACGAGCTATGTGTTATCTTCTATTATTTGCTTGGACAGTTCCTTTAAAAAGTCCCTATAGTCTAGAATTGTCCCTCTTTGTAGAATGGACGCCCTCCTGTGACACTGGGGAGTTAAAGGGTCGTTCCACTTTTGACGGCCAATTTTTCAAGCTTCTATTATCCTATGACAAAATGATGTCTTCAAGGTGCTGAACTTTTCTTTCTTGTTGGTTTGCAACTCTGTGTTATAACTGTGTTGTAGCAACAATAATAATAATAATAATAATAGTAACAATAAGTACAACAAGAGTAACAAAAGTAACAATAATAATAATGTTTATATTAGCAACTTACACCAAAGTGGTGTTTTCAAGTACATATCAGAGACTTCCTGACTCTTGTTAGCTGGTCATCTGATTGGCTGAGGCAGAGACGACAGGTTTATTTCCTTCCACACTCTAACTCTGCAGATGAGTGGATCCCAGTCTGGTGTACCAGTATCTAAAAGGGTTACTGGCAGCATTCTCAACTGGGGACAGGGGCGTAACTTGAGGAGGCGGAGGGTGCGACTGGACTGGGGCCCAGAAGGTGGGCCCTGGGCCACCTAATTCATCATATTTGTGCTCACTTGACATCATTTATGGAAAGGGAGCAGCATGTGTCTCTGCTGTTTCAGTCATTAGTTGTTTAGTTGCATCCAATCGCATACCTCCCAAGTGTCCCTGATTTGGAGAGACTGTCCCTCTTTTGGGTCCATGTCCCCCTGTCCCTCGTTGTTCGCCTTTGTCCCTCTTTCAGGTGTAACATGCAGATCTGCAGCAACAAATGATTCATTTGCCTATTCAAAGTGTTTCTATTGTTGTAACTGTTACAATGTATCTCCTATCCATCCCTCAATGAGTGGGTGTAGCTTAATCATCCCTCAATGAGGGGGTGTGGGGTCATCCCTCAATGAGGGGGCGTGGCCTCATTTACATATTGTCCCTCATTTAGGTGTAACATGCAGATCTGCAGCAATAAATGATTCATTTGCTTATTCCAAGTGTTTCTATTGTTGTAATTGTTACATTCTATCTCCTATCCATCCATCAATGAGGGTGTGTGGCTTCATATATTCCTCAATAAGGGGGTGTGGCTTCACCTATCCCTCAATGAGGGGGTGTGGCTTAATTTACATATCATCCCTCTTTGAGGTGTAACATGCAGATCTGCAGCAATAAATGATTCATTTGCCTATTCAAAGTGTTTCTATTGTTGTAACTGTTACATCCTATCTCCTATCCACCGCTCAATGGGGGGCGTGGCTTCTGCACCCCTCCATGAGGGGGGCGTGGCTTCTGCATCCCTCAATGAGGGGGCGTGGCTTAATTTAATAAATGTCCCTCTTTCCTACCCTGAAAAGTTGGTAGGTGTGCGTGCGTGCGCTCCTGCCCCCAGCCATTCACATAGGCTGGGGGAGGGAGCCTGTGCTCCTGGGGATGCAATATGTATTAGATATGCATGGCAAAGTGCTCTGATTGGACGGGAGCCCACGCATGTGCTGTAGGGACGAGGTGAGTATCCCTCTTTGATGTTGGGTGTTTCACACAGTGGGGCATCCCAGATTGGCATTGGGACAGAACCAATCCTGGGACAGTCATGATAACCCACCTTACTAGTCAGTTCTAAAACTCCAACAACCCCAGCAAGTTACACGTAACTCATGTTTTTATATTTCATACGTAAAATATCCACCATGTACAATCACACCCAATGGTGACCATCAATTCATATCAATGATGCCAATATATAGCTGGTTTACTAGGCCAATTACTAGAATCCTCCAATACGTTTCGCCCACTATAGCTTCCTCAGGGAGCATTAGATTCCAGCTATATATTATGTGTGTTCTAATAATTTCAGGGAGTCAGATCGAAATAAATTGTTGCATGTATCTATGAATATCAGTTATGAAACATTTAAAATATACACGATGTACAATCACACCAATGAATCCTCCAATGCGTTTCGCCCACTATAGCTTCCTCAGGGAGCATTAGATTCCAGCTATATATTATGTGTGTTCTAATACTTTCAGGGAGTCAGATCGAATGTTGTTGCATGTATCTATGAATATCAGTTATGAAACATTTAAAATATACACGATGTACAATCACACCAGTGAATCCTCCAATGCGTTTCGCCCACTATAGCTTCCTCAGGGAGCATTAGATTCCAGCTATATATTATGTGTGTTCTAATACTTTCAGGGAGTCAGATCGAATGTTGTTGCATGCATCTATGAATGTCAGTTATGAAACATTTAACATATACACGATGTACAATCACACCAGTGAATCCTCCAATGCGTTTCGCCCACTATAGCTTCCTCAGGGAGCATTAGATTCCAGCTATATATTTTGTGTGTTCTAATACTTTCAGGGAGTCAGATCGAAATAAATTGTTGCATGTATCTATGAATGTCAGTTATGAAACATATAAAATTTACACGATGCACAATCACACCAGTGAATCCTCCAATGCGTTTCGCCCACTATAGCTTCCTCAGGGAGCATTAGATTCCAGCTATATATTATGTGTGTTCTAATACTTTCAGGGAGTCAGATCGAATGTTGTTGCATGTATCTATGAATATCAGTTAAGAAACATTTAAAATTTGTCCGGCCAAATGATGCAGCACCACATTGTCCTTCCAAGCGTGTTCGCTAGTGCTGGGCGAACCCGGGTTCCCAAACACGGACTTCCGCCAGAAGTCTGTTTGGGTTCAGGGCCCGTCCCAGACACGGAAAAGCTGGTTGATGGGCTGCTGAGTAACCCATCAACCAAGAGTATCTACTTACCTGAGCCCCGCGATCCGGTCCCTAGCCGGCGTTCTGGCTGTCAAACGGGCTATGGCCACAGAAAGATGGCCGCCACTCCCATGAGTGAGGACACCGGCAGCTGGCACTAGAAGTACTGACATCAGGAGTGTCCTCACTCATGGGAGCGGCAGCACTTTTCTGTGGCCCCAGCCATAGCCCACTTGATAGGCAGAACGCCAACCATCAACCAGGGACCCGATCGTGGGGCTTAGTTAAGTTACAGCTGCTTCCTGCTGCACACTCCCGCACCCACAGCCGCCATCACAACTTTTTTTTCTTTTACTGCCCTGATTCTGATTGTGGGGCAGGTGCCCCCTCCTCCTACTGGGTAGGTGAGAATTGAAGGGGGGCCCCAGAGGCAAAATCTCCCCCCTTCATCTGGGTTGGTGAGAATTGGGCACCCAGAGCAGTATCGCTCCCAACGTTTGGGTCCCAATTGATTTCAATGGGAACCAGGTTCGGGTCCCCGAATCGAACTTTTACTCAAAGTTCGGATGAACTTGGCGAACCCAAAACTTGGGAGGGGGGAAACACTACTGTTCACCATTTGTTTCATTCATGTGTGCTTGCATAGTTAATGCCACTTTTTTAATCTGCTACACAGTTGGCGCTATGTTAGTTCATCTCTTGCTCAGGAGGAGTACAACCTAAGAGGTGGAGGGCACGTGAAAAGGTGATTTAAAGTTTGCTCCAGCCACGGTGACTCTGCGCCTGAACTTGCGGGATAAGATTGGGACTCTATATTAATGTTTTAATGCTTCAACGGCTAAACATGCTGATTTTATTATTCTAACTGCTCTGTGTTCTACCATTTTAGAGATAGTAGAACTAATTATCTATCACCACTAGATCACCCGGCTGCTGCTGCTTATCACTGATTGTTATATATAAGGGCCTTAGATTGAGAGAACATGAAATATAAGTATGAATAATGTTTCTAAACTTTCTATAAAAGTTACATTCATTTTATAATAATATAATAATAATAATAATAATAATAATAATAATAATAATAATAATAATAATACTAATTTAATAATAATAATAATAATTTAATAATATTAATAATAATAATAATAATAATAATTTAATAATAATAAAATATATAATATTAGGACAAGATTTTATTTATGCCTTTTTCCAACTCTGACTCCAGCACAATGATTCCACAGCCCTGGTCCTGTGCATAACATTTACCATTTGCAGAAGGAAATAATAAAGTATATTAGGGACATGTATCTATTTCCAAACATAAGAACAGAACATTTTCAGAGGTTTCATATGATGCTCATCCTTTAATGAGAGTTTTTATGACCATTTCTCTAGAAAGCGGCTTTGTATTCCCACAGAGAGACGTTTCGGTTTCTAATAACTGTTTTATGTTTTCCGGGAATTCAGCTCAACGGTCAAAATCAGGTGGTTAACAAAATGATACAATGCTGTGATACGTGAGCGCCACCTGCTGGACTGCAATGACACAATAACCCTGGGTATGACGTCCTTTCTATGTCACAGGTTCGGACGTCCTGCAGTTATTGATCAGATCGCTTCTCTTGTTCGATCCTCTTTCGCTGATGATTGGGCTGGTTGTGGTCTCTCTCTCACAAGCTGGTATTGGCCCTCTCAGTCCTGGGGGATGATCCAGAAAAAAACAGCCGACTGTAAAAGTGAAAGTGAAAACAGACGAGAGATCCAACCAGGAAAGCCAGAAACAAGCCGGAGCTGCCGGGGACCCAATTATCCGAACCTCCTAACTGACGAAGTCACACAATGCCGGTACGCGTCTGTGTGTGTGTCTTTGTGTGACTGTGTGTGTGTGTGTGTGTGTGTGTGTGTGACTGTGTGTCTTTGTGTGACTGTGTGTGTGTGTGTGTGTGTGTGTGTGTGTGTGTGTCTTTGTGTGACTGTGTGTGTGTGTGTGTGTGTGTGTGTGTGTGTCTTTGTGTGACTGTGTGTGTGTGTGTGTGTGTGTGTGTGTGTGTGTCTTTGTGTGAGTGTGTGTGTGTGTGTGTGTGTGTGTGTGTGTCTTTGTGTGACTGTGTGTGTGTGTGTGTGTGTGTGTGTGTGTTTCTGTGACTGTGTGTGTTTCTGTGACTGTGTGTGTGTGTGTGTGTGTGTGTGTGTGTGTGTGTGTGTGTTTCTGTGACTGTGTGTGTGTGTGTCTTTGTGTGACTGTGTGTGTGTGTGTGTGACTGTGTGTGTGTGTGTGTGTGTGTGTGTTTCTGTGACTGTGTGTGTTTCTGTGACTGTGTGTGTGTGTGTGTGTGTTTCTGTGACTGTGTGTGTGTGTGTCTTTGTGTGACTGTGTGTGTGTGTGTGTGTTTGTGTTTCTGTGACTGTGTGTGTGTGTGTGTGTGTGTGTGTGTGTGTGTGTGTGTGTGTGTGTGTGTGTGTAGCAGTAAGTGTATAGACTAGTGGGGCTCTGGAGCTGCCCCCTAGAGTTCTCAAAAAAATAGCCGCCACTCTGGGATAAGTAAAAAATACTACTGCATTTATTAGATTATTATTATTTTTTATTTATATAGCGCCATCATCTTCCGTATCGCTCTACAAATTAGATCCCAAAGATGCACACTGCTGGTATACAGGTGACACAAATGACACTACAATACCCACCAATAACAACAATGCCACAAAAGCATGGAAACATAAAAACAAAAACACATAAAAATGACTGGAAGTGATACAGGAGGAAATACCTGGGGCTAAAAGGACATTCTAGTCCTAAATAGGAACAATGCAATAATACATTTATAAGAATTAGAAATTGATGCTAAACAGTGGCCTAGAATTAAGGCTCAATTGCTATATGCCAGAATGTAGGCAGCAAAACGCTGGAGAAAAGTGAATTTTGCTCCAGTTATGATTGGGAATGTAAATCCCTGATATGCGTTATGTATTCTCATTGCTACAAATCAAACATCATTTAAACATAGTGATTAATCACAAAAACAATATTTCATTATATGTTGAGAAATATTTATTACTAATTCCGATAAATAACATTTCACCATGGCATAGCATGTGTCGGAAACTGTCATTTCTCCGCCTCTTATTGAAATTAATAGGAGGCTGCGGAGGATTGTGTGGTAACTCGAGATTCTCAGGAGCTCTCCTCCACGAAAATCCGCCGCACTCACAATGAAATCAATAGGAGGCGGATTCAATGCCGGAAAGCGCTGATTTCAGCAGTTTCCTCATTCAGAATATGGGAAAATAGTGGGAGATATGGGAGATAATTATACATTGGGGAACAGTGTGACTTACATCTTATAGTGTCTCTTATAGTATAAGACACTGTGTAAATGTTTGGTGCTTTGTGTACTGTGTAATGATTACACACAAAGCACCTTACACTTACACAGTATTGTGTGTATGGTGTGTGCACTGTTATTACACCAGCAGGCGTCTCGCAGGCTCTCTTGGCTTCTGTCCTCCGGCGCTTGCTGCCTCCACTGATGATGTCAGCAAGCGCCAGACACGCGTAATGCGCTGCTATGGACTGTGGAGCGTTCCCCCCGCCCCTTAGGCCCCGGACGGATGATGCAATCATGTCTGCGCATGCGCGCAGGCAATCGGTTTGGAACGCGCCTCCATAGCGGCGTGCGTTCCGGCTGAATAGCGCCGCTGCAGACGGTAGCGCGACTTCTCAGCGGCTAAAGCCATCGGAAATATGTATTTTCCGATGGCTTTAGGTGACCCCCTGTGTCTTGGTCATTCGACCCCCGGCGGCGTCCTGACCCACAGGTTGAGAAGCGCTGGTCTAAGCAGTCAGTGACATTCAGCCCAGCAGGGATGGCCAGGGTGAGCACCATGACTGTACCTGTGATGCGGCAAATTCAGGTCTATGTTGCGGCGGTCGTTTCTGTGCTGTGACAGTTGTATTATTTATGATCTAATAATGTCATTCGTTTCATTTACAGTTCAATTGCTTTAAGGGGAATAAACATTCTAAAAAGGTAAAAAAATGAGATCTTGCTGTTTGTTGTTTGCACTTTGAATTCTCGCTGATCCGAAACCATTTATTATGGCTGTAATCTACATTATATCCAGGGCCGGCCTGAGGTTATCTGGCGCCAAGTGCGGGGCATTCTGATTTGGGATGCCCAGAGTCCCTCTTTAATATGCAGCAGCGGGACTTACTGGATCGGCACCACAAACTATACGATGGGGCCCGCCCATATACTCACCTTTTCCAGCAGGGGCGGACTGGCCATAGGGAGACCCGGGACAATGCCCGGTGCGGCCAGTAGGGCTGCTGCTTTTTACACCCACATTCAGTCCCTGCCCCCTTAGTCTCTCTCTCAGCCCCACTGTACCCAGCTCCACTGTACCCACAAGCCAAGGTACCCCAGCCCCCAATGCTATAGCCCCAGCACCCACATTCACCCCCTGCCCCCTTAGTCTCCCTCTCAGCCCCCTGTACCCAGCCCCACTGTACCCACAAGCCAAGGAACCCCAGCCCCCAATGCTATACCCCCACTGTACCCACAAGCCAAGGAACCCCAACCCCAATGCTATAGCCCCACTGTACCCACAAGCCAAGGAACCCCAGCCCCCAATGCTATAGCCCCACTGTACCCACAAGCTAAGGAACCCCAGCCCCCAATGCTATAGCCCCACTGTACCCACAAGCTAAGGAACCCCAGCCCCCAATGCTATAGCCCCACTGTACCCACAAGCCAAGGAACCCCAGCCCCCAATGCTATAGCCCCACTGTACCCACAAGCCAAGGAACCCCAACCCCAATGCTATAGCCCCACTGTACCCACAAGCCAAGGAACCCCAGCCCCCAATGCTATAGCCCCACTGTACCCACAAGCTAAGGAACCCCAGCCCCCAATGCTATAGCCCCACTGTACCCACAAGCTAAGGAACCCCAACCCCAATGCTATAGCCCCACTGTACCCACAAGCCAAGGAACCCCAGCCCCCAATGCTATAGCCCCACTGTACCCACAAGCCAAGGAACCCCAGCCCCCAATGCTATAGCCCCAGCACCCACATTCAATCCCTGCTCCCTTAGTCTCCCTCTCAGCCCCCTGTACCCAGCCCCACTGTACCCACAAGCCAAGGAACCCCAACCCCAATGCTATAGCCCCAGCACCCACATTCACCCCCTGCCCCCTTAGTCTCCCTATCAGCCCCCTGTACCCAGCCCCACTGTACCCACAAGCCAAGGAACCCCAGCCCCCCATGCTATAGCCCCGGCATCATGGTTGGGGGGGGCCTCAGCAGGAATCCTACGGGCCATCCAGGGGCTGGTAAATTCCAGGGCTGATTTCTGGCCCCAGTCCACCACTGTCTTCCAGGATCCTTTAGCGGCGGCCGTAGAGCAGACCATCAGGCCCACATGGCCGGCGGTTTCATAGTAAAGTGCTCGGCCACCCTGATAGGCCGTTTGCAGTCACGTGGGATGCGCAACTCAAAGAGGCGAGTACCTGTTCTTTCGTTTAGTAGCACACGATGCACAACACGGGGGGCTGCCCCACCGCTGCATATTAAGGAGAGGGTCCGCTCATTTCTGACCTGAGTTCCCTTTGATAATTAATTCCTGATAAACCCTATTCAACCTGCTTCTTTACCGCAGACTCAATTTTCAGGGCCCCCATAATGAATTTACTCCTAAAGTGACCCTCGCATTGAAACACGTCTCTGCTAGTCCTTATCAGTAATTATGTTTTTTTTAATTATTTTTTGTTTATTTATTATATTATATATTTTTTTATTATTTAACTTATTTTAACACTGTTTAATTACTTTTTGTCTTATTTAGCCGCCACATGGACAGGCACAGGGAATGGACCAGCCACGTGGGGGCAAGGTAAGTCTGTTACACTTCTTGTCCCAATACCCCGAGCACTTCCTACACTCATGCTGACATCCCAGGTAAAGGAAATGAGATTGCCTGAGATTGTCACTGTTACTGAATCACCAGATAGGAAGACAATGAAAGTCAATGGCACTGTTACTGAATCACCAGAAAGGAAGCCAATGAAAGTCAATGGCACTGTTACTGAATCACCAGATAGGAAGACAATGAAAGTCAATGGCACTGTTACTAAATCACCAGATAGGAAGACAATGAAAGTCAATGGCACTGTTACTGAATTGCCAGATAGGAAGACAATGAAAGTCAATGGCACTGTTACTGAATCACCAGATAGGAAGACAATGAAAGTCAATGGCACTGTTACTGAATCACTAGATAGGAAGACAATGAAAGTCAATGGCACTGTTACTGAATCACTAGATAGGAAGACAATGAAAGTCAATGGCACTGTTACTGAATCACCAGATAGGAAGACAATGAAAGTCAATGGCACAGTTACTGAATTGCCAGATAGGAAGACAATGAAAGTCAATGGCACTGTTACTGAATCACCAGATAGGAAGACAATGAAAGTCAATGGCACTGTTACTGAATCACTAGATAGGAAGACAATGAAAGTCAATGGCACAGTTAATGAATCACTAGATAGGAAGACAATGAAAGTCAATGGCGCTGTTACTGAATCACCAGATAGGAAGACAATGAAAGTCAATGGCACTGTTACTGAATCACCAGATAGGAAGACAATGAAAGTCAATGGCACTGTTACTGAATCACCAGATAGGAAGACAATGAAAGTCAATGGCACTGTTACTGAATCACTAGATAGGAAGACAATGAAAGTCAATGGCACTGTTACTGAATCACCAGATAGGAAGACAATGAAAGTCAATGGCACTGTTACTGAATTGCCAGATAGGAAGACAATGAAAGTTTTATACTCACCCATCCCCCATCCCCGTTCCCCAGCCCTGCGCTTTGGCAGTCCGGGAGTCGGCGGGCGCACTCCGGCCGGAAGTGCGTCAACGCCGGCTCACTGGAAATGATGTGGCTTTACGCAAGTTGTAAGTGAGATGCTGCGGCCAGTGGCTCGCCGCCTCCCACCGCAAGTGGGAGGTCGTGCTGCACTGTACTGACCGAGCGCAGGGGTGGGACTGGGTATTGGGAGGTGAGTATCCCCCATTGGGCAACGAGCATAAAAATGTGCAATCCAAGTATATTGAGTATTACAACAACATATATACACACATGCATTATCTTTAAGTGTACATACACATCATCAATTGATATCAAGTGAATATGGCATCCCTTTATAAATAAAGACTCTGGACTATATATATCTGGCCCAAGAAATAATTATAACAGTAGCCCCAAAATCAAAAATAGGGGATAGTACCCCAGGTGAAGGCAAATAAAAAACACCCCATGCCTACTTTTGTATATGGGCCCCACTAATCAGGCAATACATACTGATGATAATGATGGCCACATTAATTCTCCATCCAATTCTGATGGTAATCTTATCCGAGTGGCACTGTCAATTGATCAAAACCACAGACCAGTCATAGAGAAACAGAAAAGGGGAAACAACAAGGAGATAGGGAACAGGGAAGAAAGGTGGAAAAAGAAAAGACAGGGAGGGAAGAGAGGAAAGGAGAAAAGGAAATTAGAGAGGAAAGGAGGAAAGGAAGAAAGGAAGAGGAGAAGGAAAAAAGACAAACGGGGAAAGTGGATAAACAAGAGAAAGATGAAAGATGCCTAAACAAAGGGGAGGAGAGGAAAGGGGCGAGGGAGGGAGGGAGCGGAGGGAAGGGAAAAAGAAGGGAGGAAGAAGAAAGAAAAGGAAAAAGATAAGGGGGGAGAAGGGAAAAAAAAGAAAGGAGAGGGGAGAGAAAGGGGAAAAAAAGACCTCCATTGGCATTTATAAAATCTCTTATCCGGGTATGTTCTACTTCTTCAATCTTCATCCTGGATAGAATAAAGGTACTTCATCTGTGTCAGATCATATCAACTTCCGTTCAGGGGAGGCCAGTATGTCCACAACTCACTAGTCAATGTGAGACCTAGTCGCATATAGGCAAACAAAAATAGGGACATTTAGTGCACGAACAGTGTATAGGCAGGCCCCTGCTCCTAACTGAAACCCAGGCAGTGCTCATAAATAAGGGCCCCCATTGACCAATCCCAAGATGAACCAATAAGGGGCAACAAACAAAGGCCCCCTCCCTCCTTTTCTGTGAGTGCTGCCCCCTCCCTCCTCTGCTGTGTGTGTTTTTTTCATTCACTTCTGCCACAGGAACGGAAGGGGGTATGCCACACTGCCTATAGGAATGGGAGGCGGGAATGCCACACTGCCTATAGGAATGGGAGGCGGGAATGCCACACTGCCTATAGGAATGGGAGGCGGGAATGCCACACTGCCTATAGGAATGGGAGGCGGGAATGCCACACTGCCTATAGGAATGGGAGGCGGGAATGCCACACTGCCTATAGGAATGGGAGGCGGGAATGCCACACTGCCTATAGGAATGGGAGGCGGGAATGCCACACTGCCTATAGGAATGGGAGGCGGGAATGCCACACTGCCTATAGGAATGGGAGGCGGGAATGCCACACTGCCTATAGGAATGGGAGGGGGAATGCCACACTGCCTATAGGAATGGGAGGCAGGAATGCCACACTGCCTATAGGAATGGGAGGCGGGAATGCCACACTGCCTATAGGAATGGGAGGGGGAATGCCACACTGCCTATAGGAATGGGAGGCAGGAATGCCACACTGCCTATAGGAATGGGAGGCGGGAATGCCACACTGCCTATAGGAATGGGAGGCGGGAATGCCACACTGCCTATAGGAATGGGAGGGGGAATGCCACACTGCCTATAGGAATGGGAGGCAGGAATGCCACACTGCCTATAGGAATGGGAGGCGGGAATGCCACACTGCCTATAGGAATGGGAGGCAGGAATGCCACACTGCCTATAGGAATGGGAGGCGGGAATGCCACACTGCCTATAGGAATGGGAGGCAGGAATGCCACACTGCCTATAGGAATGGGAGGCGGGAATGCCACACTGCCTATAGGAATGGGAGGCGGGAATGCCACACTGCCTATAGGAATGGGAGGCGGGAATGCCACACTGCCTATAGGAATGGGAGGCGGGAATGCCACACTGCCTATGGGGAATGGGAGGGGGAATGCCACACTGCCTATAGGAATGGGAGGGGGGAATGCCACACTGCCTATAGGAATGGGAGGGGGAATGCCCCACTGCCTATATGGGGAATGGGAGGGGGGAATGCCACACTGCCTATATGGGGAATGGGAGGGGGAATGCCACACTGCCTATATGAGGAATGGGAGGGGGGAATGCCACACTGCCTATATGGGGAATGGGGGGGGGGGGGGGGATGCCATGCTGTCTATAGGGAATGGGAGGGGGAATGCCACACTGCCTATATGGGGAATGGGAGGGGGAATGCCACACTGCCTATATGAGGAATGGGAGGGGGGATGCCACACTGCCTATATGGGGAATGGGGGGGGGGATGCCATGCTGTCTATAGGGAATGGGAGGGGGAATGCCACACTGCCTATATGAGGAATGGGAGGGGAATGCCACACTGTCTATATGAGGAATGGGAGGGGGATGCCACTCTGCCTATATGGGGAATGGGAGGGGGGAATGCCACACTGCCTATATGAGGAATGGGAGGGGAATGCCACACTGCCTATATGGGGAATGGGAGGGGAATGCCACACTGCCTATATGGGGAATGGGAGGGGGGATGCCACACTGCCTATATGAGGAATGGGAGGGGGAATGCCACACTGCCTATATGGGGAATGGGAGGGGGGAATGCCACACTGCCTATATGGGGAATGGGAGGGGGGAATGCCACACTGCCTATATGGGGAATGGGAGGGGGAATGCCACACTGCCTATATGGGGAATGGGAGGGGGAATGCCACTCTGCCTATATGGGGAATGGGAGGGGGGAATGCCACACTGCCTATATGGGGAATGGGAGGGGAAATGCCACACTGCCTATATGGGGAATGGGAGGGGAATGCCACACTGCCTATATGGGGAATGGGAGGGGAAATGCCACACTGCCTATATGGGGAATGGGAGGGGAATGCCACACTGCCTATGTGGGGAATGGGAGGGGAAATGCCACACTGCCTATATGAGGAATGGGAGGGGGGAATGTCACACTGCCTATATGGGGAATGGGAGGGGGGAATGCCACACTGCCTATATGGGGAATGGGAGAGGGGAATGCCACACTGCCTATATGAGGAATGGGAGGGGGGAATGTCACACTGCCTATATGGGGAATGGGAGGGGGGAATGCCACACTGCCTATATGGGGAATGGGAGAGGGGAATGCCACACTGCCTATATGGGGAATGGGAGGGGAATGCCACACTGTCTATATGGGAAATAGGCTTGTAATTGAAGGATTCTGCACCTTGCCTGTTATTTAGTTCACAATTGGTTAAGAATATCATTTTTCTTATTTTCCTCCTCCAAATCCTAAGTGTGTCTTATGTGCAGGTGCGTCTTATAGAGTGAAAAATACAGTATATTATTTACAAGAACTTATTTTATTTTGGTCTGATTTTCATTGAAATTGTGTGACTAGGGGCGTTATTTAGGGGGGATACGTATTACAAGTGGGGAGGAGAGTTAGTGTTTTATTGATTATTTGAGCAATATAATTGATTTGTACATCTTGTCCATCATCTCTACCTGTGTTTGGTGTTTAGGGTGTTGTCTTTGTGTGTAATTTAAGATGGTTTTAATATGTTTTGTATGTGCATAAGAGATGAATAAGAGATGAATTTTTGATATATAGGAGTGCCTCCCAGAATATCCATTTTTGATTTGGAATTTAATGAATGGACGCTGTTGTTTAAAGTGTTTGGAAAGTCGAAGGTTAAAAAAATAAATATCACTAGCTTACTTTTCAACAAGTAGTTGCAGCGCTGTCCTTTCTATCCTGTCTGTCTGCTTATTGAGGAAAATCACTTAGTTATTCAGCTTTCATTCCCCACCTGCTATATACAGTTAAGCAAGTCAGGTAGCCAATCAAGACAGCAATGTGTATCTTAGTACAAAAAATCATCATAACAATATGCAGTAGCAGTAACAATGTAATAGCTATTGTGACAGCATATACATGTTGCACATAAAGAGATACATGTTATTTACACAACTTAAAGTTATACTAATGACGAGCGCCCGATTGTTCCATTGTCTCGGGCTACACGTTGCACTGTCCTGTAGCTCCTAAGTTATTGGTAAAAGTATTAGGGCATTGTAGGTGTAGAGAAACAATGAGGAGAAACAGTGGGTGTGGCAACAGCAATGTGATGTAAGCACACTGTGATGAGGATGAGGGCAGGGTTTCAGAGCTACAGAGAGAGGCAGCCAATCAGGACGCCTGGAGAGGTAGTGGGGTGTGTTTCCGTTCCTGTTTCCACTGAAGGTTGATTGATGGACCAGATCAGCGGGGTGGAGACTGAAAGCTCAATGAGGAAGTGATTTCCTCACTAAGGAGACAGACAGAGGAGGAATCACAGCGCTGCAGCCTTATGAAAGATAAGATACTGATATTTTTTTTTTTAACTTTTGACTTGCCAAACACTTTTAGAAAGTAGTCTCTCTCTTATTTTAGCGTGAAAAGCGAGTGGCCATTTGCTCCAGGGACAGTGAAGAGAATTCTCAGTGGCTGCAAGGAGTCCTGAAAAATAGCAAATACGTGAAAGACAGTCATCATGTCTATATTTCCAACAACAGTTCCGAGTTCCGCAGCGAGGTCCTGCAATACGATGTCGCAATCTTGTATCACACTAAGAGGCGCGGAAGAGTAAACCTCACCAACGTCACCGACTCGCTCTACGACGAAGAGCTGAAATTTCTTCATAGACATTTTGGTAAGTGGTCACGTGATTCTTTTATAGACAGTGATGAGCTTTGGGCCATGGTTACATTTGGCCTTGATATTGCCTGTGGCATGCCCATGTGTGCCGCCATAGTTCCAGCAGCCGGAATGCCCTGCCCATGTGTGCTGCCATAGTTCCAGCAGCCGGAATGCCCTGCCCATGTGTGCCGCCATAGTTCCAGCAGCTGGAATGCCCTGCCCATGTGTGCCGCCATAGTTCCAGCCGCTGGAATGCCCTGCCCATGTGTGCCGCCATAGTTCCAGCCGCTGCAATGCCCTGCCCATGTGTGCCGCCATAGTTCCAGCCGCTGGAATGCCCTGCCCATGTGTGCCGCCATAGTTCCAGCCGCTGCAATGCCCTGCCCATGTATGCCGCCATAGTTCCAGCACCTGGAATGCCCTGCCCATGTGTGCTGCCATAGTTCCAGCAGCTGGAATGCCCTGCCCATGTGTGCTGCCATAGTTCCAGCACCTGGAATGCCCTGCCCATGTGTGCTGCCATAGTTCCAGCAGCTGGAATGCCCTGCCCATGTGTGCCGTCTTAGTTCCAGCAGCTGGAATGCCCTGCCCTTGTGTGCTGCCATAGTTCCAGCACCTGGAATGCCCTGCCCATGTGTGCTGCCATAGTTCCAGCAGCTGCAATGCCCTGCCCATGTGTGTGCTGCCATAGTCCCAGCAGCTGGAATGCCCTGCCCATGTGTGCCGCCATAGTTCCAGCAGCTGCAATGCCCTGCCCATGTGTGCCGCCATAGTTCCAGCAGCTGCAATGCCCTGCCCATGCGTGCCGCCATAGTTCCAGCAGCTGGAATGCCCTGCCCATGTGTGCCGTCATAGTTCCAGCAGCTGCAATTCCCTGCCCATGTGTGCCACCATAGTTCCAGTAGCTGCAATGCCCTGCCCATGTGTGCCGCCATAGTTCCAGCAGCTGGAATGCCCTGCCCATGTGTGCCGCCATAGTTCCAGTAGCTGCAATGCCCTGCCCATGTGTGCCGCCATAGTTCCAGCAGCTGCAATGCCCTGCCCATGTGTGCCGCCATAGTTCCAGCAGCTGCAATGCCCTGCCTATGTGTGCCGCCATAGTTCCTGCAGCTGGAATACCCTGCCCATGTGTGCCGCCATAGTTCCAGCAGCTGCAATTCCCTGCCCATGTGTGCCGCCATAGTTCCAGCCGCTGGAATGCCCTGCCCATGTGTGCCGCCATAGTTCCAGCAGCTGGAATGCCCTGCCCATGTGTGCCGCCATAGTTCCAGCCGCTGGAATGCCCTGCCCATGTGTGCCGCCATAGTTCCAGCCGCTGGAATGCCCTGCCCATGTGTGCCGCCATAGTTCCAGCAGCTGCAATGCCCTGCCCATGTGTGCCGCCATAGTTCCAGCAGCTGCAATGCCCTGCCCATGTGTGCCGCCATAGTTCCAGCAGCTGGAATGCCCTGCCCATGTGTGCCGCCATAGTTCCAGCCGCTGGAATGCCCTGCCCATGTGTGCCGCCATAGTTCCAGCCGCTGGAATGCCCTGCCCATGTGTGCCGCCATAGTTCCAGCAGCTGCAATGCCCTGCCCATGTGTGCCGCCATAGTTCCAGCACCTGGAATGCTCTGCCCATGTGTGCTGCCATAGTTCCAGCAGCTGGAATGCGATGCCCATGTGTGCCGCCATAGTTCCAGCAGCTGCAATGCCCTGCCCATGTGTGCCGCCATAGTTCCAGCCGCTGCAATGCCCTGCCCATGTGTGCCGCCATAGTTCCAGCCGCTGGAATGCCCTGCCCATGTGTGCCGCCATAGTTCCAGCAGCTGCAATTCCCTGCCCATGTGTGCCACCATAGTTCCAGTAGCTGCAATGCCCTGCCCATGTGTGCCGCCATAGTTCCAGCAGCTGGAATGCCCTGCCCATGTGTGCCGCCATAGTTCCAGTAGCTGCAATGCCCTGCCCATGTGTGCCGCCATAGTTCCAGCAGCTGCAATGCCCTGCCCATGTGTGCCGCCATAGTTCCAGCAGCTGCAATGCCCTGCCTATGTGTGCCGCCATAGTTCCTGCAGCTGGAATACCCTGCCCATGTGTGCCGCCATAGTTCCAGCAGCTGCAATGCCCTGCCCATGTGTGCCGCCATAGTTCCAGCAGCTGGAATGCCCTGCCCATGTGTGCCGCCATAGTTCCAGCCGCTGGAATGCCCTGCCCATGTGTGCCGCCATAGTTCCAGCCGCTGGAATGCCCTGCCCATGTGTGCCGCCATAGTTCCAGCAGCTGCAATGCCCTGCCCATGTGTGCCGCCATAGTTCCAGCACCTGGAATGCTCTGCCCATGTGTGCTGCCATAGTTCCAGCAGCTGGAATGCGATGCCCATGTGTGCCGCCATAGTTCCAGCAGCTGCAATGCCCTGCCCATGTGTGCCGCCATAGTTCCAGCCGCTGCAATGCCCTGCCCATGTGTGCCGCCATAGTTCCAGCCGCTGGAATGCCCTGCCCATGTGTGCCGCCATAGTTCCAGCAGCTGGAATGCCCTGCCCATGTGTGCCGCCATAGTTCCAGCAGCTGCAATGCCCTGCCCATGAGTGCCGCCATAGTTCCAGCACCTGGAATGCTCTGCCCATGTGTGCCGCCATAGTTCCAGCAGCTGGAATGCCTTGCCCATGTGTGCCGCCATAGTTCCAGCACCTGGAATGCTCTGCCCATGTGTGCTGCCATAGTTCCAGCAGCTGGAATGCGATGCCCATGTGTGCCGCCATAGTTCCAGCAGCTGCAATGCCCTGCCCATGTGTGCCGCCATAGTTCCAGCACCTGGAATGCCCTGCCCATGTGTGCTGCCATAGTTCCAGCAGCTGGAATGCCCTGCCCATGTGTGCCGCCATAGTTCCAGCAGCTGCAATGCCCTGCCCATGTGTGCCGCCATAGTTCCAGCAGCTGCAATGCCCTGCCCATGTGGGCCGCCATAGTTCCAGCAGCTGGAATGCCCTGCCCATGTGTGCCGCCATAGTTCCAGCAGCTGGAATGCCCTGCCCATGTGTGCTGCCATAGTTTCAGCAGCTGGAATGCCCTGCCCATGTGTGCCGCCATAGTTCCAGCAGCTGCAATGCCCTGCCCATGTGTGCTGCCATAGTTTCAGCAGCTGCAATGCCCTGCCCATGTGTGCCGCCATAGTTCCAGCAGCTGCAATGCCCTGATCATGTGTGCTGCCATAGTTCCAGCAGCCGGAATGCCCTGCCCATGTGTGCCGTCATAGTTCCAGCAGCTGGAATGCCCTGCCCATGTGTGCCGCCATAGTTCCAGCAGCCAGAATGCCCTGCCCATGTGTGCCACCATAGTTCCAGCAGCTGCAATGCCCTGCCCATGTGTGCCACCATAGTTCCAGCAGCTGCAATGCCCTGCCCATGTGTGCCGTCATAGTTCCAGCAGCTGCAATGCCCTGCCCATGTGTGCCACCATAGTTCCAGCAGCTGGAATGCCCTGCCCATGTGTGCCGCCATAGTTCCAGCAGCCGGAATGCCCTGCCCATGTGTGCCGCCATAGTTCCAGCCATTGGAATGCCCTGCCCATGTGTGCCGCCATAGTTCCAGCAGCCGGAATGCCCTGCCCATGTGTGCTGCCATAGTTCCAGCACCTGGAATGCCCTGCCCATGTGTGCCGCCATAGTTCCAGCAGCCAGAATGCCCTGCCCATGTGTGCCGCCATAGTTCCAGCAGCTGGAATGCCCTGCCCATGTGTGCCGCCATAGTTCCAGTAGCTGCAATGCCCTGCCCATGTGTGCCGCCATAGTTCCAGCCGCTGGAATGCCCTGCCCATGTGTGCCGCCATAGTTCCAGCAGCTGCAATGCCCTGCCCATGTGTGCCGCCATAGTTCCAGCAGCTGGAATGCCCTGCCCATGTGTGCCGCCATAGTTCCAGCAGCTGCAATGCCCTGCCCATGTGTGCCGCCATAGTTCCAGCACCTGGAATGCTCTGCCCATGTGTGCTGCCATAGTTCCAGCAGCTGGAATGCCTTGCCCATGTGTGCCGCCATAGTTCCAGCAGCTGCAATGCCCTGCCCATGTGTGCCGCCATAGTTCCAGCACCTGGAATGCCCTGCCCATGTGTGCCGCCATAGTTCCAGCAGCCGGAATGCCCTGCCCATGTGTGCCGCCATAGTTCCAGCACCTGGAATGCCCTGCCCATGTGTGCCGCCATAGTTCCAGCACCTGGAATGCCCTGCCCATGTGTGCTGCCATAGTTCCAGCAGCTGGAATGCCCTGCCCATGTGTGCCGCCATAGTTCCAGCAGCCGGAATGCCCTGCCCATGTGTGCCGCCATAGTTCCAGCACCTGGAATGCCCTGCCCATGTGTGCCGCCATAGTTCCAGCACCTGGAATGCCCTGCCCATGTGTGCTGCCATAGTTCCAGCACCTGGAATGCCCTGCCCATGTGTGCCGCCATAGTTCCAGCACCTGGAATGCCCTGCCCATGTGTGCCGCCATAGTTCCAGCAGCCGGAATGCCCTGCCCATGTGTGCCGCCATAGTTCCAGCAGCTGGAATGCCCTGCCCATGTGTGCTGCCATAGTTCCAGCAGCCGGAATGCCCTGCCCATGTGTGCCGCCATAGTTCCAGCAGCTGCAATGCTCTGCCCATGTGTGCCGCCATAGTTCCAGCACCTGGAATGCCCTGCCCATGTGTGCCGCCATAGTTCCAGCAGCCGGAATGCCCTGCCCATGTGTGCCGCCATAGTTCCAGCAGCCGGAATGCCCTGCCCATGTGTGCCGCCATAGTTCCAGCAGCCGGAATGCCCTGCCCATGTGTGCCGCCATAGTTCCAGCAGCCGGAATGCCCTGCCCATGTGTGCCGCCATAGTTCCAGCAGCCGGAATGCCCTGCCCATGTGTGCCGCCATAGTTCCAGCAGCTGGAATGCCCTGCCCATGTGTGCCGCCATAGTTCCAGCCATTGGAATGCCCTGCCCATGTGTGCTGCCATAGTTCCAGCAGCCGGAATGCCCTGCCCATGTGTGCCGCCATAGTTCCAGCAGCCGGAATGCCCTGCCCATGTGTGCCGCCATAGTTCCAGCAGCTGGAATGCCCTGCCCATGTGTGCCGCCATAGTTCCAGTAGCTGCAATGCCCTGCCCATGTGTGCCGCCATAGTTCCAGCCGCTGGAATGCCCTGCCCATGTGTGCCGCCATAGTTCCAGCAGCTGCAATGCCCTGCCCATGTGTGCCGCCATAGTTCCAGCAGCTGGAATGCCCTGCCCATGTGTGCCGCCATAGTTCCAGCAGCTGCAATGCCCTGCCCATGTGTGCCGCCATAGTTCCAGCACCTGGAATGCTCTGCCCATGTGTGCTGCCATAGTTCCAGCAGCTGGAATGCCTTGCCCATGTGTGCCGCCATAGTTCCAGCAGCTGCAATGCCCTGCCCATGTGTGCCGCCATAGTTCCAGCACCTGGAATGCCCTGCCCATGTGTGCTGCCATAGTTCCAGCAGCTGGAATGCCCTGCCCATGTGTGCCACCATAGTTCCAGCAGCTGCAATGCCCTGCCCATGTGTGCCGCCATAGTTCCAGCAGCTGGAATGCCCTGCCCATGTGTGCCGCCATAGTTCCAGCAGCTGGAATGCCCTGCCCATGTGTGCCGCTATAGTTCCAGCAGCTGCAATGCCCTGCCCATGTGTGCCGCCATAGTTCCAGCAGCTGGAATGCCCTGCCCATGTGTGCCGTCATAGTTCCAGCAGCTGCAATTCCCTGCCCATGTGTGCCGCCATAGTTCCAGCAGCTGGAATGCCCTGCCCATGTGTGCCGCCATAGTTCCAGTAGCTGCAATTCCCTGCCCATGTGTGCCGCCATAGTTCCAGCAGCTGGAATGCCCTGCCCATGTGTGCCGCCATAGTTCCAGCAGCTGCAATGCCCTGCCCATGTGTGCCGCCATAGTTCCAGCAGCTGGAATGCCCTGCCCATGTGTGCCGCCATAGTTCCAGCAGCCGGAATGCCCTGCCCATGTGTGCCGCCATAGTTCCAGCAGCTGGAATGCCCTGCCCATGTGTGCCGCCATAGTTCCTGCAGCTGGAATACCCTGCCCATGTGTGCCGCCATAGTTCCTGCAGCTGGAATACCCTGCCCATGTGTGCCGCCATAGTTCCTGCAGCTGGAATACCCTGCCCATGTGTGCCGCCATAGTTCCTGCAGCTGGAATACCCTGCCCATGTGTGCCGCCATAGTTCCAGCAGCTGCAATACCCTGCCCATGTGTGCCGCCATAGTTCCAGCAGCTGCAATGCCCTGCCCATGTGTGCCGCCATAGTTCCAGTAGCTGCAATGCCCTGCCCATGTGTGCCGCCATAGTTCCAGCCGCTGCAATGCCCTGCCCATGTGTGCCGCCATAGTTCCAGCAGCCGGAATGCCCTGCCCATGTGTGCCGCCATAGTTCCAGCAACTGGAATGCCCTGCCCATGTGTGCCGCCATAGTTCCAGCAGCTGGAATGCCCTGCCCATGTGTGCCGCCATAGTTCCAGCAGCTGCAATGCCCTGCCCATGTGTGCCGCCATAGTTCCAGCACCTGGAATGCCCTGCCCATGTGTGCCGCCATAGTTCCAGCACCTGGAATGCCCTGCCCATGTGTGCCGCCATAGTTCCAGCACCTGGAATGCCCTGCCCATGTGTGCCGCCATAGTTCCAGCAGCTGCAATGCCCTGCCCATGTGTGCCACCATAGTTCCAGCAGCTGGAATGCCCTGCCCATGTGTGCCGCCATAGTTCCAGTAGCTGGAATGCCCTGCCCATGTGTGCCGCCATAGTTCCAGTAGCTGCAATGCCCTGCCCATGTGTGCCGCCATAGTTCCAGCCGCTGCAATGCCCTGCCCATGTGTGCCGCCATAGTTCCAGCAGCCGGAATGCCCTGCCCATGTGTGCCGCCATAGTTCCAGCAACTGGAATGCCCTGCCCATGTGTGCCGCCATAGTTCCAGCAGCTGGAATGCCCTGCCCATGTGTGCCGCCATAGTTCCAGCAGCTGCAATGCCCTGCCCATGTGTGCCGCCATAGTTCCAGCAGCTGCAATGCCCTGCCCATGTGTGCCGCCATAGTTCCAGCAGCTGCAATGCCCTGCCCATGTGTGCCGCCATAGTTCCAGCAGCTGGAATGCCCTGCCCATGTGTGCCGCCATAGTTCCAGCACCTGGAATGCCCTGCCCATGTGTGCTGCCATAGTTCCAGCACCTGGAATGCCCTGCCCATGTGTGCCGCCATAGTTCCAGCAGCTGCGATGCCCTGCCCATGTGTGCCACCATAGTTCCAGCAGCTGCAATGCCCTGCCCATGTGTGCCGCCATAGTTCCAGCAGCCGGAATGCCCTGCCCATGTGTGCCGCCATAGTTCCAGCAGCTGGAATGCCCTGCCCATGTGTGCCGCCATAGTTCCAGCAGCCGAAATGCCCTGCCCATGTGTGCCACCATAGTTCCAGCAGCTGGAATGCCCTGCCCATGTGTGCCGCCATAGTTCCAGCAGCCGGAATGCCCTGCCCATGTGTGCCGCCATAGTTCCAGCAGCTGGAATGCCCTGCCCATGTGTGCCGCCATAGTTCCAGCAGCTGAAATGCCCTGCCCATGTGTGCTGCCATAGTTCCAGCACCTGGAATTCCCTGCCCATGTGTGCCGCCATAGTTCCAGCCATTGGAATGCCCTGCCCATGTGTGCCGCCATAGTTCCAGCACCTGGAATGCCCTGCCCATGTGTGCTGCCATAGTTCCAGCAGCCGGAATGCCCTGCCCATGTGTGCCGCCATAGTTCCAGCAGCTGGAATGCCCTGCCCATGTGTGCTGCCATAGTTCCAGCAGCTGGAATGCCCTGCCCATGTGTGCCGCCATAGTTCCAGCAGCCGGAATGCCCTGCCCATGTGTGCCGCCATAGTTCCAGCAGCTGGAATGCCCTGCCCATGTGTGCCGCCATAGTTCCAGCAGCCGGAATGACCTGCCCATGTGTGCCGCCATAGTTCCAGCACCTGGAATGCCCTGCCCATGTGTGCCGCCATAGTTCCAGCACCAGGAATGCCCTGCCCATGTGTGCTGCCATAGTTCCAGCAGCTGGAATGCCCTGCCCATGTGTGCCGCCATAGTTCCAGCACCTGGAATGCCCTGCCCATGTGTGCCGCCATAGTTCCAGCAGCTGCAATGCCCTGCCCATGTGTACCGCCATAGTTCCAGCAGCCAGAATGCCCTGCCCATGTGTGCCACCATAGTTCCAGCAGCTGCAATGCCCTGCCCATGTGTGCCACCATAGTTCCAGCAGCTGCAATGCCCTGCCCATGTGTGCCGTCATAGTTCCAGCAGCTGCAATGCCCTGCCCATGTGTGCCACCATAGTTCCAGCAGCTGGAATGCCCTGCCCATGTGTGCCGCCATAGTTCCAGCAGCCGGAATGCCCTGCCCATGTGTGCCGCCATAGTTCCAGCCATTGGAATGCCCTGCCCATGTGTGCCGCCATAGTTCCAGCAGCTGGAATGCCCTGCCCATGTGTGCCGCCATAGTTCCAGCAGCCAGAATGCCCTGCCCATGTGTGCCGCCATAGTTCCAGCAGCCGGAATGCCCTGCCCATGTGTGCTGCCATAGTTCCAGCACCTGGAATGCCCTGCCCATGTGTGCCGCCATAGTTCCAGCAGCCAGAATGCCCTGCCCATGTGTGCCGCCATAGTTCCAGCAGCTGGAATGCCCTGCCCATGTGTGCCGCCATAGTTCCAGTAGCTGCAATGCCCTGCCCATGTGTGCCGCCATAGTTCCAGCCGCTGGAATGCCCTGCCCATGTGTGCCGCCATAGTTCCAGCAGCTGCAATGCCTTGCCCATGTGTGCCGCCATAGTTCCAGCAGCTGCAATGCCCTGCCCATGTGTGCCGCCATAGTTCCAGCACCTGGAATGCCCTGCCCATGTGTGCTGCCATAGTTCCAGCAGCTGGAATGCCCTGCCCATGTGTGCCGCCATAGTTCCAGCAGCTGCAATGCCCTGCCCATGTGTGCCGCCATAGTTCCAGCAGCTGGAATGCCCTGCCCATGTGTGCCGCCATAGTTCCAGCAGCTGGAATGCCCTGCCCATGTGTGCCGCTATAGTTCCAGCAGCTGCAATGCCCTGCCCATGTGTGCCGCCATAGTTCCAGCAGCTGGAATGCCCTGCCCATGTGTGCCGTCATAGTTCCAGCAGCTGCAATTCCCTGCCCATGTGTGCCGCCATAGTTCCAGCAGCTGGAATGCCCTGCCCATGTGTGCCGCCATAGTTCCAGTAGCTGCAATTCCCTGCCCATGTGTGCCGCCATAGTTCCAGCAGCTGGAATGCCCTGCCCATGTGTGCCGCCATAGTTCCAGCAGCTGCAATGCCCTGCCCATGTGTGCCGCCATAGTTCCAGCCGCTGGAATGTCCTGCCCATGTGTGCCGCCATAGTTCCAGCAGCTGCAATGCCCTGCCCATGTGTGCCGCCATAGTTCCAGCAGCTGCAATGCCCTGCCCATGTGTGCCGCCATAGTTCCAGCCGCTGGAATGCCCTGCCCATGTGTGCCGCCATAGTTCCAGTAGCTGCAATGCCCTGCCCATGTGTGCCGCCATAGTTCCAGCCGCTGCAATGCCCTGCCCATGTGTGCCGCCATAGTTCCAGCAGCCGGAATGCCCTGCCCATGTGTGCCGCCATAGTTCCAGCAACTGGAA
Source organism: Gastrophryne carolinensis (assembly GCA_027917425.1). NCBI lineage: Eukaryota > Metazoa > Chordata > Amphibia > Anura > Microhylidae > Gastrophryne > Gastrophryne carolinensis. The sequence goes on along the minus strand of CM051240.1, from coordinate 9,319,282 downwards.
TGCCCTGCCCATGTGTGCCGCCATAGTTCCAGCAGCTGGAATGCCCTGCCCATGTGTGCCGCCATAGTTCCAGCAGCTGCAATGCCCTGCCCATGTGTGCCGCCATAGTTCCAGCCGCTGGAATGCCCTGCCCATGTGTGCCGCCATAGTTCCAGCCGCTGGAATGCCCTGCCCATGTGTGCCGCCATAGTTCCAGCCGCTGCAATGCCCTGCCCATGTGTGCCGCCATAGTTCCAGCCGCTGGAATGCCCTGCCCATGTGTGCCGCCATAGTTCCAGCAGCTGGAATGCCCTGCCCATGTGTGCCGCCATAGTTCCAGCACCTGGAATGCCCTGCCCATGTGTGCCGCCATAGTTCCAGCAGCTGCAATGCCCTGCCCATGTGTGCCGCCATAGTTCCAGCAGCTGCAATGCCCTGCCCATGTGTGCCGCCATAGTTCCAGCAGCTGGAATGCCCTGCCCATGTGTGCCGCCATAGTTCCAGCACCTGGAATGCCCTGCCCATGTGTGCCGCCATAGTTCCAGCACCTGGAATGCCCTGCCCATGTGTGCCGCCATAGTTCCAGCAGCTGCAATGCCCTGCCCATGTGTGCCGCCATAGTTCCAGCACCTGGAATGCCCTGCCCATGTGTGCCGCCATAGTTCCAGCAGCTGCAATGCCCTGCCCATGTGTGCCACCATAGTTCCAGCAGCTGGAATGCCCTGCCCATGTGTGCCGCCATAGTTCCAGCAGCCGGAATGCCCTGCCCATGTGTGCCGCCATAGTTCCAGCACCTGGAATGCTCTGCCCATGAGTGCTTCCATAGTTCCAGCAGCTGCAATGCCCTGCCCATGTGTGCCACCATAGTTCCAGCAGCTGGAATGCCCTGCCCATGTGTGCCGCCATAGTTCCAGCAGCTGCAATTCCCTGCCCATGTGTGCCGCCATAGTTCCAGCAGCTGCAATTCCCTGCCCATGTGTGCCGCCATAGTTCCAGCAGCTGGAATGCCCTGCCCATGTGTGCCGTCATAGTTCCAGCAGCTGCAATTCCCTGCCCATGTGTGCCGTCATAGTTCCAGCAGCTGCAATTCCCTGCCCATGTGTGCCGCCATAGTTCCAGCAGCTGCAATTCCCTGCCCATGTGTGCCGTCATAGTTCCAGCAGCTGCAATTCCCTGCCCATGTGTGCCGTCATAGTTCCAGCAGCTGCAATTCCCTGCCCATGTGTGCCGCCATAGTTCCAGCAGCTGGAATGCCCTGCCCATGTGTGCTTCCATAGTTCCAGCAGCCGGAATGCCCTGCCCATGTGTGCCGCCATAGTTCCAGCAGCCGGAATGCCCTGCCCATGTGTGCCGCCATAGTTCCAGCAGCTGGAATGCCCTGCCCATGTGTGCTGCCATAGTTCCAGCACCTGGAATGCCCTGCCCATGTGTGCCGCCATAGTTCCAGCCATTGGAATGCCCTGCCCATGTGTGCCGCCATAGTTCCAGCACCTGGAATGCCCTGCCCATGTGTGCTGCCATAGTTCCAGCAGCCGGAATGCCCTGCCCATGTGTGCCGCCATAGTTCCAGCAGCTGGAATGCCCTGCCCATGTGTGCTGCCATAGTTCCAGCAGCTGGAATGCCCTGCCCATGTGTGCCGCCATAGTTCCAGCACCTGGAATGCCCTGCCCATGTGTGCCGCCATAGTTCCAGCAGCCGGAATGCCCTGCCCATGTGTGCCGCCATAGTTCCAGCAGCTGGAATGCCCTGCCCATGTGTGCTGCCATAGTTCCAGCAGCCGGAATGCCCTGCCCATGTGTGCCGCCATAGTTCCAGCAGCTGGAATGCCCTGCCCATGTGTGCTGCCATAGTTCCAGCAGCTGGAATGCCCTGCCCATGTGTGCCGCCATAGTTCCAGCACCTGGAATGCCCTGCCCATGTGTGCCGCCATAGTTCCAGCAGCCGGAATGCCCTGCCCATGTGTGCCGCCATAGTTCCAGCACCTGGAATGCCCTGCCCATGTGTGCCGCCATAGTTCCAGCACCTGGAATGCCCTGCCCATGTGTGCTGCCATAGTTCCAGCAGCTGGAATGCCCTGCCCATGTGTGCCGCCATAGTTCCAGCACCTGGAATGCCCTGCCCATGTGTGCCACCATAGTTCCAGCAGCTGGAATGCCCTGCCCATGTGTGCCGCCATAGTTCCAGCAGCCGGAATGCCCTGCCCATGTGTGCCGCCATAGTTCCAGCACCTGGAATGCTCTGCCCATGTGTGCTTCCATAGTTCCAGCAGCTGCAATGCCCTGCCCATGTGTGCCACCATAGTTCCAGCAGCTGGAATGCCCTGCCCATGTGTGCCGCCATATTTCCAGCAGCCGGAATGCCCTGCCCATGTGTGCCGCCATAGTTCCAGCAGCTGGAATGCCCTGCCCATGTGTGCTTCCATAGTTCCAGCAGCCGGAATGCCATGCCCATGTGTGCCGCCATAGTTCCAGCACCTGGAATGCCCTGCCCATGTGTGCCGCCATAGTTCCAGCAGCCGGAATGCCCTGCCCATGTGTGCCGCCATAGTTCCAGCAGCCGGAATGCCCTGCCCATGTGTGCCGCCATAGTTCCAGCAGCCGGAATGCCCTGCCCATGTGTGCTGCCATAGTTCCAGCACCTGGAATGCCCTGCCCATGTGTGCCGCCATAGTTCCAGCCATTGGAATGCCCTGCCCATGTGTGCCGCCATAGTTCCAGCACCTGGAATGCCCTGCCCATGTGTGCTGCCATAGTTCCAGCAGCCGGAATGCCCTGCCCATGTGTGCTGCCATAGTTCCAGCAGCTGGAATGCCCTGCCCATGTGTGCTGCCATAGTTCCAGCAGCTGGAATGCCCTGCCCATGTGTGCCGCCATAGTTCCAGCAGCTGGAATGCCCTGCCCATGTGTGCTGCCATAGTTCCAGCAGCTGGAATGCCCTGCCCATGTGTGCCGCCATAGTTCCAGCACCTGGAATGCCCTGCCCATGTGTGCCGCCATAGTTCCAGCAGCCGGAATGCCCTGCCCATGTGTGCCGCCATAGTTCCAGCACCTGGAATGCCCTGCCCATGTGTGCCGCCATAGTTCCAGCACCTGGAATGCCCTGCCCATGTGTGCTGCCATAGTTCCAGCAGCTGGAATGCCCTGCCCATGTGTGCCGCCATAGTTCCAGCACCTGGAATGCCCTGCCCATGTGTGCCGCCATAGTTCCAGCAGCCGGAATGCCCTGCCCATGTGTGCCGCCATAGTTCCAGCACCTGGAATGCCCTGCCCATGTGTGCCGCCATAGTTCCAGCAGCCGGAATACCCTGCCCATGTGTGCCGCCATAGTTCCAGCAGCCGGAATGCCCTGCCCATGTGTGCCGCCATAGTTCCAGCAGCCGGAATGCCCTGCCCATGTGTGCCGCCATAGTTCCAGCAGCCGGAATGCCCTGCCCATGTGTGCCGCCATAGTTCCAGCAGCCGGAATGCCCTGCCCATGTGTGCCGCCATAGTTCCAGCAGCTGGAATGCCCTGCCCATGTGTGCCGCCATAGTTCCAGCCATTGGAATGCCCTGCCCATGTGTGCTTCCATAGTTCCAGCAGCCGGAATGCCCTGCCCATGTGTGCCGCCATAGTTCCAGCAGCTGGAATGCCCTGCCCATGTGTGCCGCCATAGTTCCAGTAGCTGCAATGCCCTGCCCATGTGTGCCGCCATAGTTCCAGCCGCTGGAATGCCCTGCCCATGTGTGCCGCCATAGTTCCAGCAGCTGCAATGCCCTGCCCATGTGTGCCGCCATAGTTCCAGCAGCTGGAATGCCCTGCCCATGTGTGCCGCCATAGTTCCAGCAGCTGCAATGCCCTGCCCATGTGTGCCGCCATAGTTCCAGCACCTGGAATGCTCTGCCCATGTGTGCTGCCATAGTTCCAGCAGCTGGAATGCCTTGCCCATGTGTGCCGCCATAGTTCCAGCAGCTGCAATGCCCTGCCCATGTGTGCTGCCATAGTTCCAGCACCTGGAATGCCCTGCCCATGTGTGCTGCCATAGTTCCAGCAGCTGGAATGCCCTGCCCATGTGTGCCGCCATAGTTCCAGCAGCTGCAATGCCCTGCCCATGTGTGCCGCCATAGTTCCAGCAGCTGGAATGCCCTGCCCATGTGTGCCGCCATAGTTCCAGCAGCTGGAATGCCCTGCCCATGTGTGCCGCTATAGTTCCAGCAGCTGCAATGCCCTGCCCATGTGTGCCGCCATAGTTCCAGCAGCTGGAATGCCCTGCCCATGTGTGCCGTCATAGTTCCAGCAGCTGCAATTCCCTGCCCATGTGTGCCACCATAGTTCCAGCAGCTGGAATGCCCTGCCCATGTGTGCCGCCATAGTTCCAGTAGCTGCAATTCCCTGCCCATGTGTGCCGCCATAGTTCCAGCAGCTGGAATGCCCTGCCCATGTGTGCCGCCATAGTTCCAGCAACTGCAATGCCCTGCCCATGTGTGCCGCCATAGTTCCAGCAGCTGGAATGCCCTGCCCATGTGTGCCGCCATAGTTCCTGCAGCTGGAATACCCTGCCCATGTGTGCCGCCATAGTTCCAGCAGCTGCAATGCCCTGCCCATGTGTGCCGCCATAGTTCCAGCCGCTGGAATGTCCTGCCCATGTGTGCCGCCATAGTTCCAGCAGCTGCAATGCCCTGCCCATGTGTGCCGCCATAGTTTCCAGCAGCTGCAATGCCCTGCCCATGTGTGCCGCCATAGTTCCAGCCGCTGGAATGCCCTGCCCATGTGTGCCGCCATAGTTCCAGTAGCTGCAATGCCCTGCCCATGTGTGCCGCCATAGTTCCAGCCGCTGCAATGCCCTGCCCATGTGTGCCGCCATAGTTCCAGCAGCCGGAATGCCCTGCCCATGTGTGCCGCCATAGTTCCAGCAACTGGAATGCCCTGCCCATGTGTGCCGCCATAGTTCCAGCAGCTGCAATGCCCTGCCCATGTGTGCCGCCATAGTTCCAGCAGCTGCAATGCCCTGCCCATGTGTGCCGCCATAGTTCCAGCAGCTGCAATGCCCTGCCCATGTGTGCCGCCATAGTTCCAGCAGCTGGAATGCCCTGCCCATGTGTGCCGCCATAGTTCCAGCACCTGGAATGCCCTGCCCATGTGTGCCGCCATAGTTCCAGCACCTGGAATGCCCTGCCCATGTGTGCCGCCATAGTTCCAGCAGCTGCAATGCCCTGCCCATGTGTGCCACCATAGTTCCAGCAGCTGGAATGCCCTGCCCATGTGTGCCGCCATAGTTCCAGCAGCCGGAATGCCCTGCCCATGTGTGCCGCCATAGTTCCAGCACCTGGAATGCTCTGCCCATGTGTGCTTCCATAGTTCCAGCAGCTGCAATGCCCTGCCCATGTGTGCCACCATAGTTCCAGCAGCTGGAATGCCCTGCCCATGTGTGCCGCCATAGTTCCAGCAGCCGGAATGCCCTGCCCATGTGTGCCGCCATAGTTCCAGCAGCTGGAATGCCCTGCCCATGTGTGCTGCCATAGTTCCAGCACCTGGAATTCCCTGCCCATGTGTGCCGCCATAGTTCCAGCCATTGGAATGCCCTGCCCATGTGTGCCGCCATAGTTCCAGCACCTGGAATGCCCTGCCCATGTGTGCTGCCATAGTTCCAGCAGCCGGAATGCCCTGCCCATGTGTGCCGCCATAGTTCTAGCAGCTGGAATGCCCTGCCCATGTGTGCCGCCATAGTTCCAGCAGCCGGAATGCCCTGCCCATGTGTGCCACCATAGTTCCAGCACCTGGAATGCCCTGCCCATGTGTGCCGCCATAGTTCCAGCAGCTGGAATGCCCTGCCCATGTGTGCTGCCATAGTTCCAGCAGCTGGAATGCCCTGCCCATGTGTGCCGCCATAGTTCCAGCACCTGGAATGCCCTGCCCATGTGTGCCGCCATAGTTCCAGCACCTGGAATGCCCTGCCCATGTGTGCTGCCATAGTTCCAGCAGCTGGAATGCCCTGCCCATGTGTGCCGCCATAGTTCCAGCACCTGGAATGCCCTGCCCATGTGTGCTGCCATAGTTCCAGCAGCTGGAATGCCCTGCCCATGTGTGCCGCCATAGTTCCAGCACCTGGAATGCCCTGCCCATGTGTGCCGCCATAGTTCCAGCAGCCGGAATGCCCTGCCCATGTGTGCCGCCATAGTTCCAGCAGCTGGAATGCCCTGCCCATGTGTGCCGCCATAGTTCCAGTAGCTGCAATGCCCTGCCCATGTGTGCCGCCATAGTTCCAGCACCTGGAATGCTCTGCCCATGTGTGCTTCCATAGTTCCAGCAGCTGCAATGCCCTGCCCATGTGTGCCACCATAGTTCCAGCAGCTGGAATGCCCTGCCCATGTGTGCCGCCATAGTTCCAGCAGCCGGAATGCCCTGCCCATGTGTGCCGCCATAGTTCCAGCAGCTGGAATGCCCTGCCCATGTGTGCTGCCATAGTTCCAGCAGCTGGAATGCCCTGCCCATGTGTGCCGCCATAGTTCCAGCACCTGGAATGCCCTGCCCATGTGTGCCGCCATAGTTCCAGCACCTGGAATGCCCTGCCCATGTGTGCTGCCATAGTTCCAGCAGCTGGAATGCCCTGCCCATGTGTGCTGCCATAGTTCCAGCAGCTGGAATGCCCTGCCCATGTGTGCCGCCATAGTTCCAGCACCTGGAATGCCCTGCCCATGTGTGCCGCCATAGTTCCAGCACCTGGAATGCCCTGCCCATGTGTGCTGCCATAGTTCCAGCAGCTGGAATGCCCTGCCCATGTGTGCCGCCATAGTTCCAGCACCTGGAATGCCCTGCCCATGTGTGCTGCCATAGTTCCAGCAGCTGGAATGCCCTGCCCATGTGTGCCGCCATAGTTCCAGCACCTGGAATGCCCTGCCCATGTGTGCCGCCATAGTTCCAGCAGCTGGAATGCCCTGCCCATGTGTGCTGCCATAGTTCCAGCAGCTGGAATGCCCTGCCCATGTGTGCCGCCATAGTTCCAGCACCTGGAATGCCCTGCCCATGTGTGCCGCCATAGTTCCAGCACCTGGAATGCCCTGCCCATGTGTGCTGCCATAGTTCCAGCAGCTGGAATGCCCTGCCCATGTGTGCCGCCATAGTTCCAGCACCTGGAATGCCCTGCCCATGTGTGCTGCCATAGTTCCAGCAGCTGGAATGCCCTGCCCATGTGTGCCGCCATAGTTCCAGCACCTGGAATGCCCTGCCCATGTGTGCCGCCATAGTTCCAGCAGCCGGAATGCCCTGCCCATGTGTGCCGCCATAGTTCCAGCAGCTGGAATGCCCTGCCCATGTGTGCCGCCATAGTTCCAGCAGCTGGAATGTCCTGCCCATGTGTGCCGCTATAGTTCCAGCAGCTGCAATGCCCTGCCCATGTGTGCCGCCATAGTTCCAGCCGCTGGAATGTCCTGCCCATGTGTGCCGCCATAGTTCCAGCAGCTGCAATGCCCTGCCCATGTGTGCCGCCATAGTTCCAGCCATTGGAATGCCCTGCCCATGTGTGCTTCCATAGTTCCAGCAGCCGGAATGCCCTGCCCATGTGTGCCGCCATAGTTCCAGCAGCTGGAATGCCCTGCCCATGTGTGCCGCCATAGTTCCAGTAGCTGCAATGCCCTGTCCATGTGTGCCGCCATAGTTCCAGCCGCTGGAATGCCCTGCCCATGTGTGCCGCCATAGTTCCAGCAGCTGGAATGCCCTGCCCATGTGTGCCGCCATAGTTCCAGCAGCTGGAATGCCCTGCCCATGTGTGCCGCCATAGTTCCAGCAGCTGCAATGCCCTGCCCATGTGTGCCGCCATAGTTCCAGCAGCTGCAATGCCCTGCCCATGTGTGCCGCCATAGTTCCAGCAGCTGGAATGCCCTGCCCATGTGTGCCGCCATAGTTCCAGCAGCTGCAATGCCCTGCCCATGTGTGCCGCCATAGTTCCAGCACCTGGAATGCTCTGCCCATGTGTGCCGCCATAGTTCCAGCAGCTGCAATGCCCTGCCCATGTGTGCCGCCATAGTTCCAGCACCTGGAATGCTCTGCCCATGTGTGCTGCCATAGTTCCAGCAGCTGGAATGCCTTGCCCATGTGTGCCGCCATAGTTCCAGCAGCTGCAATGCCCTGCCCATGTGTGCCGCCATAGTTCCAGCACCTGGAATGCCCTGCCCATGTGTGCTGCCATAGTTCCAGCAGCTGGAATGCCCTGCCCATGTGTGCCGCCATAGTTCCAGCAGCTGCAATGCCCTGCCCATGTGTGCCGCCATAGTTCCAGCAGCTGGAATGCCCTGCCCATGTGTGCCGCCATAGTTCCAGCAGCTGGAATGCCCTGCCCATGTGTGCCGCTATAGTTCCAGCAGCTGCAATGCCCTGCCCATGTGTGCCGCCATAGTTCCAGCAGCTGGAATGCCCTGCCCATGTGTGCCGCCATAGTTCCAGTAGCTGCAATGCCCTGCCCATGTGTGCCGCCATAGTTCCCGTAGCTGGAATGCCCTGCCCATGTGTGCCGCCATAGTTCCAGCAGCTGCAATGCCCTGCCCATGTGTGCCGCCATAGTTCCAGCACCTGGAATGCCCTGCCCATGTGTGCCGCCATAGTTCCAGCAGCTGGAATGCCCTGCCCATGTGTGCCGCCATAGTTCCAGCAGCTGCAATGCCCTGCCCATGTGTGCCGCCATAGTTCCAGCAGCTGGAATGCCCTGCCCATGTGTGCCGCCATAGTTCCAGTAGCTGCAATTCCCTGCCCATGTGTGCCGCCATAGTTCCAGCAGCTGGAATGCCCTGCCCATGTGTGCCGCCATAGTTCCAGCAGCTGCAATGCCCTGCCCATGTGTGCCGCCATAGTTCCAGCAGCTTTAATGCCCTGCCCATGTGTGCCGCCATAGTTCCTGCAGCTGGAATACCCTGCCCATGTGTGCCGCCATAGTTCCAGCAGCTGCAATGCCCTGCCCATGTGTGCCGCCATAGTTCCAGCCGCTGGAATGTCCTGCCCATGTGTGCCGCCATAGTTCCAGCAGCTGCAATGCCCTGCCCATGTGTGCCGCCATAGTTCCAGCAGCTGCAATGCCCTGCCCATGTGTGCCGCCATAGTTCCAGTAGCTGCAATGCCCTGCCCATGTGTGCCGCCATAGTTCCAGCCGCTGCAATGCCCTGCCCATGTGTGCCGCCATAGTTCCAGCAGCCGGAATGCCCTGCCCATGTGTGCCGCCATAGTTCCAGCAGCCGGAATGCCCTGCCCATGTGTGCCGCCATAGTTCCAGCAGCCGGAATGCCCTGCCCATGTGTGCCGCCATAGTTCCAGCAGCCGGAATGCCCTGCCCATGTGTGCCGCCATAGTTCCAGCAGCCGGAATGCCCTGCCCATGTGTGCCGCCATAGTTCCAGCCGCTGGAATGTCCTGCCCATGTGTGCCGCCATAGTTCCAGCAGCTGCAATGCCCTGCCCATGTGTGCTGCCATAGTTCCAGCAGCTGCAATGCCCTGCCCATGTGTGCCGCCATAGTTCCAGCCGCTGGAATGCCCTGCCCATGTGTGCCGCCATAGTTCCAGTAGCTGCAATGCCCTGCCCATGTGTGCCGCCATAGTTCCAGCCGCTGCAATGCCCTGCCCATGTGTGCCGCCATAGTTCCAGCAGCCGGAATGCCCTGCCCATGTGTGCCGCCATAGTTCCAGCAACTGGAATGCCCTGCCCATGTGTGCCGCCATAGTTCCAGCAGCTGGAATGCCCTGCCCATGTGTGCCGCCATAGTTCCAGCAGCTGCAATGCCCTGCCCATGTGTGCCGCCATAGTTCCAGCCGCTGCAATGCCCTGCCCATGTGTGCTGCCATAGTTCCAGTAGCTGCAATGCCCTGCCCATGTGTGCCGCCATAGTTCCCGTAGCTGGAATGCCCTGCCCATGTGTGCCGCCATAGTTCCAGCAGCTGCAATGCCCTGCCCATGTGTGCCGCCATAGTTCCAGCCGCTGCAATGCCCTGCCCATGTGTGCCGCCATAGTTCCAGCCGCTGGAATGCCCTGCCCATGTGTGCCGCCATAGTTCCAGCAGCTGGAATGCCCTGCCCATGTGTGCCGCCATAGTTCCAGCAGCTGCAATGCCCTGCCCATGTGTGCCGCCATAGTTCCAGCACCTGGAATGCTCTGCCCATGTGTGCCGCCATAGTTCCAGCAGCTGGAATGCCTTGCCCATGTGTGCCGCCATAGTTCCAGCACCTGGAATGCTCTGCCCATGTGTGCTGCCATAGTTCCAGCAGCTGGAATGCGATGCCCATGTGTGCCGCCATAGTTCCAGCAGCTGCAATGCCCTGCCCATGTGTGCCGCCATAGTTCCAGCACCTGGAATGCCCTGCCCATGTGTGCTGCCATAGTTCCAGCAGCCGGAATGCCCTGCCCATGTGTGCCGCCATAGTTCCAGCAGCTGCAATGCCCTGCCCATGTGTGCCGCCATAGTTCCAGCACCTGGAATGCCCTGCCCATGTGTGCTGCCATAGTTCCAGCAGCTGCAATGCCCTGCCCATGTGTGCCGCCATAGTTCCAGCAGCTGCAATGCCCTGCCCATGTGGGCCGCCATAGTTCTAGCAGCCGGAATGCCCTGCCCATGTGTGCTGCCATAGTTCCAGCAGCTGCAATGCCCTGCCCATGTGTGCTGCCATAGTTCCAGCACCTGGAATGCCCTGCCCATGTGTGCCGCCATAGTTCCAGCAGCTGCAATGCCCTGCCCATGTGTGCTGCCATAGTTCCAGCAGCTGCAATGCCCTGCCCATGTGTGCTGCCATAGTTCCAGCCGCTGGAATGCCCTGCCCATGTGTGCCGCCATAGTTCCAGCAGCTGCAATGCCCTGCCCATGTGTGCCGCCATAGTTCCAGCACCTGGAATGCTCTGCCCATGTGTGCCGCCATAGTTCCAGCAGCTGGAATGCCTTGCCCATGTGTGCCGCCATAGTTCCAGCACCTGGAATGCTCTGCCCATGTGTGCTGCCATAGTTCCAGCAGCTGGAATGCGATGCCCATGTGTGCCGCCATAGTTCCAGCAGCTGCAATGCCCTGCCCATGTGTGCCGCCATAGTTCCAGCACCTGGAATGCCCTGCCCATGTGTGCTGCCATAGTTCCAGCAGCTGCAATGCCCTGCCCATGTGTGCCGCCATAGTTCCAGCAGCTGCAATGCCCTGCCCATGTGGGCCGCCATAGTTCTAGCAGCCGGAATGCCCTGCCCATGTGTGCTGCCATAGTTCCAGCAGCTGCAATGCCCTGCCCATGTGTGCTGCCATAGTTCCAGCACCTGGAATGCCCTGCCCATGTGTGCCGCCATAGTTCCAGCAGCTGCAATGCCCTGCCCATGTGTGCTGCCATAGTTCCAGCAGCTGCAATGCCCTGCCCATGTGTGCTGCCATAGTTCCAGCCGCTGGAATGCCCTGCCCATGTGTGCCGCCATAGTTCCAGCCGCTGCAATGCCCTGCCCATGTGTGCCGCCATAGTTCCAGCCGCTGGAATGCCCTGCCCATGTGTGCCGCCATAGTTCCAGCAGCTGGAATGCCCTGCCCATGTGTGCCGCCATAGTTCCAGCAGCTGCAATGCCCTGCCCATGTGTGCCGCCATAGTTCGAGCACCTGGAATGCTCTGCCCATGTGTGCCGCCATAGTTCCAGCAGCTGGAATGCCTTGCCCATGTGTGCCGCCATAGTTCCAGCACCTGGAATGCTCTGCCCATGTGTGCTGCCATAGTTCCAGCAGCTGGAATGCGATGCCCATGTGTGCCGCCATAGTTCCAGCAGCTGCAATGCCCTGCCCATGTGTGCCGCCATAGTTCCAGCACCTGGAATGCCCTGCCCATGTGTGCTGCCATAGTTCCAGCAGCTGCAATGCCCTGCCCATGTGTGCCGCCATAGTTCCAGCAGCTGCAATGCCCTGCCCATGTGGGCCGCCATAGTTCCAGCAGCTGGAATGCCCTGCCCATGTGTGCCGCCATAGTTCCAGCCATTGGAATGCCCTGCCCATGTGTGCCGCCATAGTTCCAGCAGCTGGAATGCCCTGCCCATGTGTGCCGCCATAGTTCCAGCAGCCAGAATGCCCTGCCCATGTGTGCCGCCATAGTTCCAGCAGCCGGAATGCCCTGCCCATGTGTGCTGCCATAGTTCCAGCACCTGGAATGCCCTGCCCATGTGTGCCGCCATAGTTCCAGCAGCCAGAATGCCCTGCCCATGTGTGCCGCCATAGTTCCAGCAGCTGGAATGCCCTGCCCATGTGTGCCGCCATAGTTCCAGTAGCTGCAATGCCCTGCCCATGTGTGCCGCCATAGTTCCAGCCGCTGGAATGCCCTGCCCATGTGTGCCGCCATAGTTCCAGCAGCTGCAATGCCCTGCCCATGTGTGCCGCCATAGTTCCAGCAGCTGGAATGCCCTGCCCATGTGTGCCGCCATAGTTCCAGCAGCTGCAATGCCCTGCCCATGTGTGCCGCCATAGTTCCAGCACCTGGAATGCTCTGCCCATGTGTGCTGCCATAGTTCCAGCAGCTGGAATGCCTTGCCCATGTGTGCCGCCATAGTTCCAGCAGCTGCAATGCCCTGCCCATGTGTGCCGCCATAGTTCCAGCACCTGGAATGCCCTGCCCATGTGTGCTGCCATAGTTCCAGCAGCTGGAATGCCCTGCCCATGTGTGCCGCCATAGTTCCAGCAGCTGCAATGCCCTGCCCATGTGTGCCGCCATAGTTCCAGCAGCTGGAATGCCCTGCCCATGTGTGCCGCCATAGTTCCAGCAGCTGGAATGCCCTGCCCATGTGTGCCGCTATAGTTCCAGCAGCTGCAATGCCCTGCCCATGTGTGCCGCCATAGTTCCAGCACCTGGAATGCCCTGCCCATGTGTGCCGCCATAGTTCCAGCAGCTGCAATTCCCTGCCCATGTGTGCCGCCATAGTTCCAGCAGCTGGAATGCCCTGCCCATGTGTGCCGCCATAGTTCCAGTAGCTGCAATTCCCTGCCCATGTGTGCCGCCATAGTTCCAGCAGCTGGAATGCCCTGCCCATGTGTGCCGCCATAGTTCCAGCAGCTGCAATGCCCTGCCCATGTGTGCCGCCATAGTTCCAGCAGCTGGAATGCCCTGCCCATGTGTGCCGCCATAGTTCCTGCAGCTGGAATACCCTGCCCATGTGTGCCGCCATAGTTCCAGCAGCTGCAATGCCCTGCCCATGTGTGCCGCCATAGTTCCAGCCGCTGGAATGTCCTGCCCATGTGTGCCGCCATAGTTCCAGCAGCTGCAATGCCCTGCCCATGTGTGCCGCCATAGTTCCAGCAGCTGCAATGCCCTGCCCATGTGTGCCACCATAGTTCCAGCCGCTGGAATGCCCTGCCCATGTGTGCCGCCATAGTTCCAGTAGCTGCAATGCCCTGCCCATGTGTGCCGCCATAGTTCCAGCCGCTGCAATGCCCTGCCCATGTGTGCCGCCATAGTTCCAGCAGCCGGAATGCCCTGCCCATGTGTGCCGCCATAGTTCCAGCAACTGGAATGCCCTGCCCATGTGTGCCGCCATAGTTCCAGCAGCTGGAATGCCCTGCCCATGTGTGCCGCCATAGTTCCAGCAGCTGCAATGCCCTGCCCATGTGTGCCGCCATAGTTCCAGCAGCTGCAATGCCCTGCCCATGTGTGCCGCCATAGTTCCAGCAGCTGCAATGCCCTGCCCATGTGTGCCGCCATAGTTCCAGCAGCTGGAATGCCCTGCCCATGTGTGCCGCCATAGTTCCAGCACCTGGAATGCCCTGCCCATGTGTGCCGCCATAGTTCCAGCACCTGGAATGCCCTGCCCATGTGTGCCGCCATAGTTCCAGCAGCTGCAATGCCCTGCCCATGTGTGCCACCATAGTTCCAGCAGCTGGAATGCCCTGCCCATGTGTGCCGCCATAGTTCCAGCAGCCGGAATGCCCTGCCCATGTGTGCCGCCATAGTTCCAGCACCTGGAATGCTCTGCCCATGTGTGCTTCCATAGTTCCAGCAGCTGCAATGCCCTGCCCATGTGTGCCACCATAGTTCCAGCAGCTGGAATGCCCTGCCCATGTGTGCCGCCATAGTTCCAGCAGCCGGAATGCCCTGCCCATGTGTGCCGCCATAGTTCCAGCAGCTGGAATGCCCTGCCCATGTGTGCTTCCATAGTTCCAGCAGCCGGAATGCCCTGCCCATGTGTGCTTCCATAGTTCCAGCAGCTGGAATGCCCTGCCCATGTGTGCTGCCATAGTTCCAGCACCTGGAATGCCCTGCCCATGTGTGCCGCCATAGTTCCAGCCATTGGAATGCCCTGCCCATGTGTGCCGCCATAGTTCCAGCACCTGGAATGCCCTGCCCATGTGTGCTGCCATAGTTCCAGCAGCCGGAATGCCCTGCCCATGTGTGCCGCCATAGTTCCAGCAGCTGGAATGCCCTGCCCATGTGTGCTGCCATAGTTCCAGCAGCTGGAATGCCCTGCCCATGTGTGCCGCCATAGTTCCAGCAGCCGGAATGCCCTGCCCATGTGTGCCGTCATAGTTCCAGCACCTGGAATGCCCTGCCCATGTGTGCCGCCATAGTTCCAGCACCTGGAATGCCCTGCCCATGTGTGCTGCCATAGTTCCAGCAGCTGGAATGCCCTGCCCATGTGTGCCGCCATAGTTCCAGCAGCCGGAATGCCCTGCCCATGTGTGCCGCCATAGTTCCAGCACCTGGAATGCTCTGCCCATGTGTGCTTCCATAGTTCCAGCAGCTGCAATGCCCTGCCCATGTGTGCCACCATAGTTCCAGCAGCTGGAATGCCCTGCCCATGTGTGCCGCCATATTTCCAGCAGCCGGAATGCCCTGCCCATGTGTGCCGCCATAGTTCCAGCAGCTGGAATGCCCTGCCCATGTGTGCTTCCATAGTTCCAGCAGCTGGAATGCCATGCCCATGTGTGCCGCCATAGTTCCAGCACCTGGAATGCCCTGCCCATGTGTGCCGCCATAGTTCCAGCAGCCGGAATGCCCTGCCCATGTGTGCCGCCATAGTTCCAGCAGCCGGAATGCCCTGCCCATGTGTGCCGCCATAGTTCCAGCAGCCGGAATGCCCTGCCCATGTGTGCTGCCATAGTTCCAGCACCTGGAATGCCCTGCCCATGTGTGCCGCCATAGTTCCAGCCATTGGAATGCCCTGCCCATGTGTGCCGCCATAGTTCCAGCACCTGGAATGCCCTGCCCATGTGTGCTGCCATAGTTCCAGCAGCCGGAATGCCCTGCCCATGTGTGCCGCCATAGTTCCAGCAGCTGGAATGCCCTGCCCATGTGTGCTGCCATAGTTCCAGCAGCTGGAATGCCCTGCCCATGTGTGCCGCCATAGTTCCAGCAGCTGGAATGCCCTGCCCATGTGTGCCGCCATAGTTCCAGCACCTGGAATGCCCTGCCCATGTGTGCCGCCATAGTTCCAGCAGCCGGAATGCCCTGCCCATGTGTGCCGCCATAGTTCCAGCACCTGGAATGCCCTGCCCATGTGTGCCGCCATAGTTCCAGCACCTGGAATGCCCTGCCCATGTGTGCTGCCATAGTTCCAGCAGCTGGAATGCCCTGCCCATGTGTGCCGCCATAGTTCCAGCACCTGGAATGCCCTGCCCATGTGTGCCGCCATAGTTCCAGCAGCCGGAATGCCCTGCCCATGTGTGCCGCCATAGTTCCAGCAGCTGCAATGCTCTGCCCATGTGTGCCGCCATAGTTCCAGCACCTGGAATGCCCTGCCCATGTGTGCCGCCATAGTTCCAGCAGCCGGAATGCCCTGCCCATGTGTGCCGCCATAGTTCCAGCAGCCGGAATGCCCTGCCCATGTGTGTGCTAGCAGCCACTTGTGGTGTTAGATTCCCAATGAGGAGGGATTGATGAAGAGTTACGGGCATTCTGGGGGATTATATGTGGGTGGAGGGCTCCAGTATTCTGGATGCCCCTCCCCCCCCAGCCTGTCTTATACGTAGCAGTGGTACTGACACCAGCGCCCGCAAGAATGTCGGGCTGCTTTAATGCTTCTGTGCAAGTTAAAGTGGAACAAAACCTAAATCTAAAAGATTCCATTCGCTGGCTTTTCCCTGGTGCATTCCCATGTGGCTGTGTACATACCTGTCAAGTGTCCCTCTTTTGGGTCCATGTCCCCCTTTCCCCCTTTGTTCTCCTTTGTCCCTCTTTGAGGTGTAGCATGCAGATCTGCAGCAATAAATGATTCATTCGCCTACTCAAAGTATTTCTATTGTACCTGTTACACCCTTATCCATCTCTTATCCATCCCTCAATGAGGGGGCGTGGCTTCATTGACATATTGTCCCTCTTTGATGTGTAGCATGCAGATCTGCAGCAATAAATGATTCATTTGCTGTTTCTGTTGTTGTAACTGTTACATCCTCCTGTCTCCTAGCCATCCCTCAATGAGGGGGCTTGGCTTCATTTGCAAATTGTCCCTCTTTCCCACCCTAAAAAGTTGAAAGGAGTGTGAAGCCCCCTAGTTGCCCACTAAAACTCACCCATCCCTACTCCAATGGCGCATTCACAGGCTCTCGTCCAATCAAAGCCTTTTGCCTTGACTAAGTCGTTCGGCAAAGGGCTCTGATTGTTTTCAATAGGGAGTGTGCATTCCCACCCCAGCCATTTACAATGTAATTGCACGACTCGGCCTGCGTGTTACATTATACAGCGCGGGGGTGAAAGGCAGCGGCACCTGACATCTGACCACATCAGTGCACCATCTGCACAGTGACAGTCGGGCTCTGGATCTGTACACGGGGCCAGAACATAAGAATTGGCACAGATTTTGATCCAAGGCGCTCAATGGACAGAGCACTGGGGTTGTACATGGGGCCAAAACTGAAAGACAAATGGCTAAGAGGCCGATTCATTAATAGCGCCAGGTAGCGTCAGATGAGCGGCAGTAGCGTTATTTTCACAGCGCCCGCAAGTATTCGCTGTGCTTGGCCGTTGTTCGGTTGTTGACAGCGACTCAGTCGGTGTGCAGTAATGTTGAATACGGGGTTAGGAGTCGCTGTTTGACAGGTTCCGCGCTGTATGGGAGCGCATGACAGCGAATGGCCATAGTGAACGGCTCCCAGCATATTCATTAACAAATCACGCTCAAAAAATTCTCGCGCTGTGAAATGCTTGTTTAAACCCCAGAGCGCTGGCGGCGATGGGTTAAAAGTAGTTTTTTAACCCCCAAACAACCTTATTTTTGGAAAAAAAAAAATAAACAAGTTTTTCTAAACATTTTGTAATATGAATACATTAATATCAGACCTGTAATATAAATTCTGCACACATTTTTTTTTTTTTTTACCTTAAAAAAAATATCTAACATTGCAGAAGTGGTCACAGAATTTTTGACATTTAAAAAAAAAAAAAAAAAAACATTAATATCAATTAATTATGAATATTTAAAGATTGCTCCATTGAAATGCATTGGAGAGCGCCAGGTAGCGAGAGGTCATACCTGGCGCTGTGATGGGATTAGCAGCGGCGCTGTTCGTTGCAGTTCGCTACATGATGAATCCCGCGCTAGCTGAAGCTCTCGCCGGCGCTAGCCTCATTTAGCGTGATAAATGCGTGATTGTGTCCGCAGCCTGGCGTTCTGGAGTCGGTAGCCGGCGATAGCTGGCGATACCTGGCGCTAGTGAGACACTACCTGGCGCTATCCCTTGATAAATAAGGCCCTAAGTTGTTCCCCTACCAATAGACATGCTGGGGATGTTATCAGCTGATACCGGACCAACAGCCTGGCACAGTTGGAACAGAAAGCTAGTGGCCATTTTGGAGCTTCCTCTCCCATCATCTCAGCCTGGATTTAACTGACATAACAATGCACAGTAACAGGAAGCCCAGCAGCACTTCCTGTTTTGCAGGCTGCCTACAGCTCCAGAAGTCGTCATTTTGTTTATACAATTTACTGCAGCAGAAGGTAGAAAAAGTTAAATTGTTTTTTATGTGTAGCAATCTAAATTGGGGAGGGGGGATGCATATGAGCACTGTTTGTTGTGTTTGTCTGGTTTAGGTCATTCATTGGCTTTAAATGAGCTGTTACCCAATTAGGGTCCCCTTTGGGGAAAGCCCTAAAAATCATTGGTCCACTGGAGGGATTCCCTAGTTCTCCTGTGACCAATCCCAGTCTGCCAGACCCTGCCCTGTATAGCTGTGTGACTGACCCTAAGTGGCAGATTGGCCATAGGGAGACCTGGGACAATGCCCAGTGGGCCGCACTGCTTAGGGGCCAGTTGAGCTGCTGCTACCCCCTTAGTCTCCCTCTCAGCCCCCTGTACCCAGCCCCACTGTAACCACAAGCCAAGGAACCCCAGCCCCCAATGCTATAGCCACAGCGCCCACATTCAATCCCTGCCCCTCTCAGCCCCCTGTACCCAGCCCCACTGTACCCACAAGCCAAGGAACCCCAGCCCCCAATGCTATAGCCCCAGCACCCACATTCAATCCCTGCCCCCTTAGTCACCCTCCCAGCCCCCTGTTCCCAGCCCAACTTTACCCACAAGCCAAGGAACCCCAGCCCCCAATGCTATAGCCCCAGCACCCACATTCAATCCCTGCCCCCTTAGTCTCCCTCTCAGCCCTCTGTACCCAGCCCCACTGTACCCACAAGCCAAGGAACCCCAGCCCCCAATGCTATAGCCCCAGCACCCACATTCAATCCCTGCCCCCTTAGTCTCCCTATCAGCCCCCTGTACCCAGCCCAACTGTACCCACAAGCCAAGGAACCCCAACCCCCAATGCTATAGCCCCAGCATCATGATGGGGGGGGGGGGGGGCTCAGCAGGGATGTCTCAGGCCGGCCAGGGACTGGTAAAATCCAGGGTTGATTTTTGGCCCCAGTCCGCCATTGCTGACCCTCCTCTACTCTTCTCCAAGGTGCGAAGAACATCATTGTGGTGATCGATGATCTGGAGAGGAGCGACGAGGACGAGAAAAGAAAAATTCTAAGTGCCCAGGTGGACCTAGAAAATCTGACAAAGGAGGTTCTGCTCTTCACTGAACAAGACAAACGTCAAATCACAGCCCAGAGGATTGAGGAAATCCAGGTGGAGGAAAAGCTGAAAACATTGTTGAAGACAATAGATCAAGGTAAAGGTCTAAAGTCTGCATGTAATCTTCCATTGCTCAACACACCATGGCCATAAGTATGTGGACACAAGATGCATCTGATTGCGCAGCCGAAGGCGCAGCATACCCAAACGTCAACCAAGTAATCAACTCAATGCTTTTAAAAGCAAAATAGGCCCCTCTGAGGGCGTGGGAGGGAAAACCCCAAAGGGGCAAGAACAAGGAAACTCGCATTTGGATTGTAAGCAGGGCCGGATTAAGTGCGGTGTGGGGGGGGGGGGGGACCCTGGGCACAAACCCCAGATACAGTATTTTTTTTCCTTTAAAATAATAGTCCAGCCAAATAAGTGATTGGTGGTTGTCTGGCTCCCGCCTACTTACTGGAACGTCAGATCGAGCCCTTTGTGCCCCCCTTGTGCGGGTGCGTGCTACTCGGGAACTCCTGCTTTGCCATTCTGGGTGGGGGGTAGTGTAGTCGCCCGGCTGGTTCCCTGCATTAAGCTGCCAGCGGCTGTGCTTGGTGGCTTGGTGGCTTATGTGCAGTGACAGCTCTGCACGCGCCCATCACTGTAGCGTTGCTGGCGGCCCTGTGGTGGCTTTGGCTGCAGGTTAATAGACAAGGGGGGCCCCCACTGCTGCCGATAGCTTTGTTGCTGGTAAAGAGGAAGAAAGAACCGCGCCAGCAATGTATACTATTACCTCAGTGTGCCTGCGCCCAAACCTGCGCTAAAAAAGCGTCACACTATAAAACAAGCTGGGGGTCCCAATACCCCCAAGTGTAAGGGCAAAATACAGTACTACTGGATCAGAATGAAATAAATGTTTATTGAATCACAAATTTACCGCCAAAATGCATACACAGACAAATTTTAAAACACTAAAAAACATATACACAATACACACAAGAGGGCACCAATGCTGTATCATACAATGCATAGCTCATAATACACCCCTACCTAAACCTAGCCTGTCCAAAAAATTCAATAATCAATATATATATATCCAACAAGTCAATAAAAAATAACCTAAACTGTTCAAAGACGCAAAAAGGTGCTAAGTGCTAAAAGGTGCAAGATATAAGTACTAAGAGGACAGGCTGGGCAGAGAATAATCAGGGTGAATATCAAATCTCACATGTCCCAAAACAGCATTAGTGGGCCTCCAGCATCATTGCCAACGCGTATCGTGACGTCACTCGCGTTACTTCCTCAGGGCGTCAGTGTCATCTTGATCCCACGGTGCCGGTATTTATACCCACCCGTCCCCAGCTTTGTTGCTGGTCACGTGGCCCGTCGGACCAAAGACTGAAAAGCCTCCTGGACCAGACCATAACCCAAAGTTGATGGAGTACCTTTCCAAAAGGTACTAGTCGCTATTTTATATATTTCAGCTACATTTACATAGTTAATATGGTTAAAAAAATACATATGTCCATCAAGTTCAACCAAATGTGTTGGGGGATGGGAAGTTATTTATTTTTTATTTTTTTTTTATTTTTTTTTACTGATAACAGCTAATAGTAACTGGTAATGCTGTTGATGCTGTAACAAGCGTCTGTGGGAGGCTATTCTACAGATTTATAGTTCTTATAGTAAAAAATGATTGTCGTCCCCGGAGACTGAATTTCTATTTTTCCAGTCGAAGGGAGCGTGCCTTTTTCTTTAGAGAGGATTTTACCTGAAATAGTGTTTTGTATTGGCCATTTATATATTTATACAAGTTAATCATGTTCCCCCTCAGTCGTCTCCTCTCAAGACTAAACAGATTTAATTCTCGTAATCTTTCCTCATAACTAAGATCTTTCATTCCACTAATTAGTTTGGTGGCTCCTCTGCTCCAATTCCATAGTCAGAGCGTCCTTTCTATGAACAGGGGCCTAGAACTGGACGGCATATTCCAGGTGAGGGCGCACCAGTGCCTTGTAAAGAGGCAAAATTACTCACCTGTCCTGTGATTCCAGGCTTCTATTAATGCATGATAATATCTTGGTGCCTTGGAAGCAGCTGCTTGGCATTACATGCTGTTATTTAGCCTGTGATCTACCAGTACCCCCAGATCCTTCTCATCTAGTGACTCTCCCAGTTTTACTACCCCGAGGACATATGTGGTCTTCAGGTTATTAGATAATAATTAATAAGTAATTTTTGGATAATAAATCCAAAACTCAATTTCATTATCATGCCCGTGCCCCGTAAACCTGAGATTACAGCTAATATCATTCAGATACTTTAGAAATTTCTGGCTATCTTCACGTTTGTACACACCTACGATATCATCAATGTATCTTCTATAGAATACTATGCTTTGATGATGGGGATTCTCCACCCCCATAAAATTCTTTACTAGGGAAGGTGAAAAGGGTGCCGCACTTCTGGAGGGGAGCGGCAGAGTAGGCGGTGTTGACACTCCCTCTTCTTCCTAAATACCATCCTATTAATTGCTACTAACGGTGCAGGTGGCGTGCACAATGACGCGCACTTTCCGTGTATGAGCAAGATGGTCCCAACGGCCAGGTAAGACGACAGACGGGGAGGGAGTTAGTGGCCCTTTATTACGGAGTGCCAGTGTCCTGGACATAAGGTATGACTAAGGGGCAAATACCCTGAAACGCGTAACCTGATCTGAGGGGGCGGCAGGATTGACATAGGAAACATAATGATTTTAAAGGGTAAGTAAAAGTGATGTTTTAGGGGTTTGGTGAGCTGGACATTTATGGAGGCATAGATGTTTGGGGGCTATCAGATGCTTGTTCTCGCTCCCAGGGTGAACTCTGGGGGGAATCGAGCTGTCGGTTCCTTGTGGGACCTATTTTCCAAAATATAGAAAAAAGAAGAAAACGACAATATACGATAACAAAAAGAAAAGAAAAAATGCGTGGTATATCGTTCTCCATGTATTTCCCCATTGAGCTGATGTTGTTGTACAACATTGTTAATCTGTACTCCTCGAGTTACATAGTAACATAGTATGTAAGGCTGAATAAAGACTTTAGTCCATCCAGTTCAGCCTGTTTATCTCCTTCCAGTGGTCTAGTAGCCATAGCTGGTAATGTTATTACATGCAAGGAGGGAATCCCGGCCACTATAGATCTCCTTCCAGTGGTCTAGTAGCCATAGCTGGTAATGTTATTACATGCAAGGAAGGCATCCCGGCCACTATAGATCTCCTTCCAGTGGTCTAGTAGCCATAGCTGGTAATGTTATTACATGCAAGGAGGGAATCCCGGCCACTATAGATCTCCTTCCAGTGGTCTAGTAGCCATAGCTGGTAATGTTATTACATGCACGGAGGGCATCCCGGCCACTATAGATCTCCTTCCAGTGGTCTAGTAGCCATAGCTGGTAATGTTATTACATGCAAGGAGGGAATCCCGGCCACTATAGATCTCCTTCCAGTGGTCTAGTAGCCATAGCTGGTAATGTTGTTACATGCCTGAAGGGCATCCCGGCCACTATAGCGCTCCTTTGTATTGACCCTGTATATATTTATACATAGTTATTAGAACACCCATTTTCCAAACTAAATAAACATAACTTTGACAATCTTTCAGGGTACTCTAGTCCCCACAATCCTTTTATTAACTTAGCTTCCCTCCTTTAAAAGCACTCCAGTTCTGATTAGAGATGAGCCAAATTTTCCGGCAATTTTTGGGCTTCCGAGAGCCTCCATAGGGTTGCAGAACGTTTTGCTTGGCTGTAACACGCATAGGATGCATGCTGGGTTAGTAAAATAATATTGTAAAGAAGTATGACATGCAGATCAGAGGCGTCGCTATTAGATTCGCTGTCGCAGAGTGGCACAATTAGAGAGCCTTGAGGTGGCATCAGCATGATGAGCCCATATATTGCCTGAAAGACACTCTCTGGACTTGGCAGCAGCATAGGGAGCCCATATATTGCCTGAAAGACACATTGGAGTTGGCATCAGCATTAAGAGCCCATATATTGCCTGAAAGAGACACTGGAGTTGGCAGCAGCATAAGGAACCACATTTAGCAGGAGCACATTTAGCTTCTGCGCCTTAGGATGAGTGGGCGCATCCTGTTGTCTCTTGGACATGGCTTCGCTGATGGATTGCTGGAGGGATGACTGACTTTTAGTAGGAGGAGCAGAAGCATCTGGAGCGCCAGAGGATGGGTATGACGCACAGCTACCTTTGGCTGAGGTGCTGGAGCCTTCGCTGGGTGAAATTAGAAGTGGCGTGGCACTGGCTGACGCAGCAGGCTGGACCCCCACTTCAGAGCCTTGGTTCTCCCAGGCCGCTTTATGGTGATGCTGCAGGTGTTGCCACAGGGCCGTGGTACCAACATTGGGGCCCGGGCCACGCTTCACCTTCTGTCTACACATCTTGCATGGGGCCAAGTTACCCTCCTGCGGATGCTTGATGAAAAAGTGCCACACTGCCGAGTAGCTAATTTTCCCACCAACAGTCCCCTGCTCCACTACCTCCTGGGAAGGTAGCCTGCCGCGCAGCAGGGGGTCTACCCCGCCCCCGGCCACGTGTGGCCCCAGACATCCCAATTAAGCCACCATGCTGACTGCCAACCCTACTACCACATTGCTACCTCAGCTGCTGACTCTGGGGCAACCTGGGACCCTCTTCTCCTGATGATGTTGAAGCCCCTTCGGCACCGGGCTCCCAAGTGCGATCGGCTTCATCATCATCATCGAGTTGTGTCTGCACGTCACTGATGTCCTCCTCGGTTTCCATAACAGCGTGTGCTGCAGGAGACAGAACGCTCGCCACACCACCTCCCGCACCACTCTCCTCCTCAGTGTTTGTCTGCCTAGCGAAAGAAGCGGCGGATGTATCCTCCATTTCTTGGCTGGGCAGTAGCTGCTGACTGTCCTCTAACACATCATCCTCAATGAATAGTGGAGCTGAACCCAAAGCATAAGATACTGCGGCTGGAGGGGGGGCATAGGACAGAGGAAATGGAAGGACAGGTGCTGCTCCCGGGCCATGCCAACTCAGGGTTGTGTCCGGGGAACCTACCGACTGTTGACTGGGGGTGTTAGATGTCACTTGTGATGAGGTCGATGACCGCGTTAACCAATCGATGACGACAGATGCGTTGCTGGTCGAGACATGACCGCTAGCTGATACCGGGAGATCAGGCCTCTCACCGTGACTCCTGCTGCCACTCGCTCCTAGTCTGCTGCGAACTCTGCCTGATGAATCTAGGCCTCTCCTCGATGCACATCCTGGCATATCTCTGCCTGACATTTTTACTGCATTTAGGAGGGGAAAACAATACACTACACTACACCTAGAACAGTATTTTTGTAACAGAAGGTGTAACAGCAGAAAAGTTAGATCAAAATAGGCAGACACTGTAGCTAAAAGCTAATGCAAAAAGACACTGTCAAATGGCCTTACACAGGATGAAAGGCAATGGCTGCTTTAAACTTGAAAACCAGACTTTTTTATACAAAAGGTAAGTCGGCTTGGGCTCTTAAAAGATAAGTGGTAGCACTGACAATGGCCCCCGGTGAAAGGCAATGGGTACTTTAAACTTTAAAACCAGACTTTTTTTTTTAAAAAAAGGCAAAAGGTTAGTAGGCAGTTAATCTTAAAAGATAAGTGGTAGCACTGACAATGGCCCCCAGTGAAAGGCAATGGCTGCTTTAAACTTGAAAACCAGACTTTTTTATACAAAAGGCAAAAGGTTAGTAGGCAGGTACTCTTAAAAGATAAGTGGTAGCACTGACAATGGCCCCCCGTGAAAGGCAATGGGTGCTTTAAACTTGAAAACCAGACTTATTTTTTAAAAAAGGCAAAAGGTTAGTAGGCAGGTACTCTTAAAAGACACATGTATTATAATAATAATAATATATATATATATATATATATATATATATATATATATATATATATAATATTTGGGATGTTATCTCTTCAGATACATAGGCTGGCTGCTTTTACAGTGGAAAAGTGACTTTCTTTACACAATGCAACCAGTTAGTAGACAGGTACTCTTGAAATATTTATGCTAGTATTTGGGATGCCCCCTCTTCAAATACATAAGCAAGCTGCTTTTACAGTGGAAAAGTGACTTTCTTTACAAAATGCAACCAGTTAGTAGACAGGTACTCTTAAAATATTAATGCTAGCACGCTTTTTAAAGAATGACACCAGGAAAAGGAAAAGCTAAATAGGCAGGTGTGTTATTAACACTAAATAGGCAAACAATGCAAACACTTTAAACTGTCCCTGTCTCTCTCTTTCACTGTCACATTCTCTCTCCTTCTCTATCTGTCCCTCGCTCGGCTTCTTCCTATCTATCTATCTATCTA
Organism: Gastrophryne carolinensis; assembly: GCA_027917425.1. NCBI lineage: Eukaryota > Metazoa > Chordata > Amphibia > Anura > Microhylidae > Gastrophryne > Gastrophryne carolinensis. The sequence continues at coordinate 9,293,973 of CM051240.1, read as the reverse complement.
TCTATCTATCTATCTATCTCTCCCTCCCTCCCTCACTGTGTCTATCTACCTATCTGTCTGTCTGTCTATCTGTCCCTCGCTCTCTCCCTGCCTCATCTGCTCTGGCGGCAATACAGTGTCAGAATGAGCTTTCGCAAAATGGCCGCCGCTTATATAGGTCTGTGATATAATCGGTAAGCCTGTCTGCTGATAGCATGTGACGCCTACCCAGGATTCCTTGCCCCATGGGACATGTCCTGACTGGTGGATCCACCATTTCAGATGGGCTGGATAGCAGTAAATGGAGTTTGAAGGAAGCGTTTCGAGCGATCGAATCGCAGCGATATTCTGAATCGTTACGAATCAAATTTTTCCTGAAATTCGTAATGAATTCGGGTTCGTCAAATTCAATTCACTCATCTCTAGTTGTGATATGTCCTTCTTAAGCACAGGTGCCCAGAGCTGTACACAATATTCCATATCCGGTCTGACCAGTGACTTGTACAGGGGTAAAATTATGCTTTGGTCATGGGCACCTATGCCCCTCTTGTTGCACCTCATGATTCGGTTTGCTTTGGCAGCTGCTGCCTGGCATTAATTTAAGTTAAGTTTATAGTTAACTAAAATCTTAAGGTCCTTGGCATTTCTTTATTTAGTGTGTAGTCATGGCACAGATTTCTCCTTCCCATGTGCATAACATTACATTTACCCAAGCTGATATGGAGTAATAAGGTCATATTCCCCAAGATACTCTAGCATAATATCTCTTAAGAAACCTTCAAACAGCTTGCCTGTTTACCATCAAAATTCTAACTGTTATCCAGATAGCTGCCTCACTATCCTGCTTTTCCTGCCCCCATACTACATCCCTCCCCTCCCTAACCCAGAGAGTGACAACTCAGTGAGCTCCAGACAATTTTCCATGACAACAATATCTCAGTGTTGCCAATCGCACCTTTAGATCGTCAATGTAGAATTCCAAATGTGCAATTCGCACACATCCAGAACATAAGTATGCACCCTCGACCAATTGTTCAAGTAGCGCATACAGCGCTTGCACAAGATGTGCACTGTACATATAAACCAAAAGTGGGGAGAATGAACACCATAGAGAGCATATGCCATCAAAAATGTTTTTTTAATGCTCATAGAAGTGAATGTACAAGTCAGTACAAAATATATACAGTGTACAAAATAAAGGGTTCTATAGAACAGCAGAGGTGGCCTATAATGGGACACAGAAATGTTGCATATCAAAAAAGAGGGTCATACAATCAGATCAAATGCAAAATATATACAGTATATATGTTCAACATTTATAAGGAGAGAGAGTCATTGATAATGGCATGGCCCCTTTCTCATATAGTTGAATAAGTATAGTAAGCGTAGTAAAGATTGAGCATATGGCACAAAAGTAAGCTTACAGGCTGACCGAAGGACAAAACCTTGACGTTTCGATCTGCTAAGATCTTTTTCAAGAGGATGCGGTATCGCTACGCCGTGGGGCGCCAGTTCGGCCATCTGTATAGTAAGCTTTATTGTATATATTTTTTGTATTTGCTTGTTGTCTTGCACCTTGCACCTTATTCCTCGTTGGGCCTCTTGTGGTCAGTGGTCCTGCTAGGTATTTATTGATGTACTTAATAATAATTTTTCATGCACGTAGCGCTTTATTAGATTAGTTTATTATATGATTTTATAGCACATAGGGTGTCACCATTATAGTTAGCATAGAATTGTTGTTGGTCGGCCGACTGGCTCCCCCTTGTGGACATTTACGGCATTGCACTATGTATTGCTGATGCTTTTAAATTTGTTTTTAAATTTCAATGTACAATAAAATATGTTGGATGATTTAGTATTGTAGTATCATTTATACATTTTTGGAGTGCGAAGGTTAGGCCCCAGGGGCTCCTGGAGGAATGATTAGGAGGACATTCCAGTAGGAGTATACATGGCATGTATTTGCAATAGGGCCCCTCTTGGGCAGCGCACCCTTGTTTATTGACCTTTTCAGTTTAATAGAGTGTGTGCCACCTGCTCAAATTTTTGGTTCTACTCTTGAAAAAGATCTTAGCAGATGGAAACGTCGAGGGCACTAGCAGGGCACGTGCCCACGCCAGGCATTTTTGAATGGCCAGTGCAGGCATGTTCTCTGTTAGAGGGAAGAGGGGAATGTGGCTGTCAGCACGTTTGGAGCCACTGGCCTTAGGCAATGCTTAGACAACGTGATGTCAGCGGCTCCAAGCATGCTGATCGGATGAGCAGCTGCGCATGTGCTGTAGGACCCAGAAGAGGTGAGTCCTCTTCAGCGATCTGGGGGGTTTCACGCAGCGGGGCACCCCAGATCAGATGAAAGGACCAAAACCCAGTATATTTAAAATCCTGGGTTTTGGTCTACTTTAAAGTGGAACAAAACCCAGAGTGGCCTGACCCTAGAATATAAAAGATTCCAGAGCCAGGCTCTGGCCTTTCCGTGAGACATCCCGAGCTGCTGTGAGAAACCCCCCAGATTGTCAGTAAAGGCTTAGCTTTCCCCTGCCAAATTACACAGATGCAGGCAGTCATCCAATCAGAGCTGTTTGCCGTGCTTGTGTAATTCTGATTGTTTACAATGGGGATTGATAGCGTGCGCATCCCCTGCATCCGCAGTCTGTGCATTCCTGCCCCAATCAGATAGGCTGGGGCAGGAGCGCATGCACCACTCCCCATTGAAGACTATCAGATATGTCTGCCAAATTATATCGTCATCGCAAACTGCTCTGAGGAGAGCCCGCGCATGCGCCGTTGGACTGGGAAGAGGTGAGTTGTACTGGGTGATCTGGAGGGGTTTACACCGGGGGGGCATCCCGACCGTGCGGGGCACAAAACCCGAGAAAGTCAAAATCCTGGGTTTTGTTCCTCTTTAATCCAATCCTGGCAGTAAGTTTCCAGCTTGTTGTGTGGCTGATGAGCTTGTCAGTGACACTACTGAGTGAAGCTAATGCTCTTTTTTGGGGAGGTTTTTAGATTGATTTGTTGAAGCCAATATTTATTTGTTCTCGAATCTAATTTCCCTTTTCTCTATTTGATTTCTCTATTTCAGCTAAAAAAAGAAGCAAGAAAAAGAACCCACATTAATGTGGAAACTTAGTCACTGTACTATTTCTACTGTACTCATTTATTTACAATCAGTCTGCTTGGACTCCATTCTTCAGCCATACCTCCCAAATGTCCCTGATTTAGCAGGACTGTCCCTATTTTGAGTCCATGTCCCCCTGTCCCTCGTTGCTCCCATTTGTCCCTCTTTGAGGTGTAACATGAAGATCTGCATCAAAAAATAAATAATTTGCCTATTTAAAGTGTTTCTATTGTTGTAACTGTTACAATGTATCTCCTACCCATCCCTCAATGAGGGGGCGTGGCTTCTTCAGTCCCTCAATAAGGGGCGTGGCCTAATTTGACACTTGTCCCTCTTTCCCACCCTGAAAGGTTGGAAGGTATGGCTTCACCCTCCCCCCTCGCACACATGTCACACTGGGAGGAGTAATTTTTTTGAACAAAATTAAAGACAAAGGCCTCGATTCAATAAGAGTTGAAAACATTTCTCACAGTAGTAAAAAATTCAATTCATGAGAATGTCACTGTTACTGAATCACCTGATTAAAAAGACAATGAAAGTTAATGGCAGCTTTTACTACAGTGTAGAAAGGAGGAAACAGTTCTCTACTTTTCTTAAGAGTAAAAAAGTGCCATTGACTTTCATTGTTTTCCTAGCTGGTGATTCAGCAACAGTGAAATTTTTTTCTCATGAATTGAATTTTTTACTAACAGATTTTTTTCTCAACTCTTATTGAATCAAGGCCAATTAATGAAAAAACTTGAGATCAGAGCACATCCTTCAGTAAGCCAAGAGAAACAATCCGTCATGAATTAACACAAGACGTGTTCAGTCCTTTCTAATGTGTGTCTAACCCAACACATATACAGGCTATGGAAACATCGAAACATCGAAGGACAATAAACTAAATGCAAAAAAGTGAAGGGAAGATTAATGTACATTGCAACAATAGTGGTAGCAAACAATAAGGATATAGTATGAGAAAAGCCAAACCAGTATTACAAACAAAAACTTATATATGGTTATCAAAGTGGAAAAGTAGTTAGCAATATGTAGTTAAACAAGAATGACAATAAGGTCCACAACACTCTTTAGCATTAGAAATACAAGGACCAAGTAATAGCATAAATACATACGGAGAGACCAAGCTTACAGGCAGTGCCACCAGGTGGGCAAGAAGTAGCCCTCAACGTTTCGGTTTTCACCTTTATCAAGAGGGAAATTTACTTCTTGCCCACCTGGTGGCACTGCCTGTAAGCTTGGTCTCTCTGTACGTTTTTTATGCTATTACTTGGTCTAATGCTAAAGAGAGTTGGGGCCCTATAGGCCATCCAGACCCTTTTTATTGTCATTCATATTTATCTACATATTGCTTTTCCACTTTGATAACAATATATAAGTGTCTGGTTTAAAGGTGAGCCTATACTACAGCACCACCTAGAGGTCATTGTTTGTAATACTGGTTTAATAAAGGTAGAAAAAAAATCTCACGGTAGTAAAAGATTCAATTCATGAGAAAAAAGCCTGAGGAAATCACTAGCTAAAAAGACAATGAAAGTCAATGGCACTTTTTTACTCCTAAGAAAATAAAGAACTGTTTATTCCTTTCTACGTAGTAAAAGCTGCCATTGACTTTCCTTGTCTTTTTATCTAGTGATTCAGTAACAGTGACATTCTCAGGCTTTTTTCTCATGAATCGAATTTTTTACTACCATGAGAATTTTTTTCTACCTTTATTGATTCGAGGCCTATATCCTTATTGTTTGCTACCACTATTGTTGTAATGTACATTATTCTTTATTAAACTCCCTTCACTTTTTTTGCATTTAGCTTATAGTCATTCGTCCTTTTATACAAAATTGAAGACAACCAGTAATGTCATCTTAGACCCTGGGGGATGGGCATAACAATGGTGGGAGGCCAATATGACAGGGATCTATTTCCCATTAGCCAAACCTAGGCCCGTGCCTAGGGAGTCCACGTGCAGGGGGGGCGCTGGTGTTACAGCTATAGTAAAGAAAGAAGTTAGCTAACGGACATCTGTCCAGGTCAAAATAGGCTGCAGACACAGCGTGTGAGTGTGTGAAGGGGGCTAAATGCTGGCAACAGCCAGAACATCTGCCCTCCACTGCTATGAACGGGTGAGTCCTGTGTGTCATGAGGCTTCCGGAAGCCGGTAATATGTAATAAGCCAGTCTGATCATTTAACCCCCTGTGCCCCCCCAACACGCAATCTCTACATTTACACCATGTGCCCCCCCCCCCCCGCTAAAGACTAGTCCACGTGCACCTCAAGGGGGGGTAGCAAGGGATGTTGGGTTAGTTTTTATACTCCTGGACTATGACCTGACCTGACTTAATGAGAAACATCGGAGCGAAAATAAAAAGGGGCTGTTCCCCCCCCCCCCCCAATGGCCCTACTTACGTTTTGGATGTCGGCGCTGCCTGCTGCGGCGGCATCCGGCTACTTTAGGGCCCGATCCTCACCCCGCCGTCTGCTTAGCCGTCCCTAACTGACACGCGCGGCCATGCTCGTCAATGTCCCACGTTGGTCTCGCAGCTCAGCGAAGTCTCACGGGATTTCAGGTGGCCCCACTGGATCCCATTCACGGTCACTGCCCAGGCACGAGATCAGGGGCCGCGCGCAGTGCCTGATGGGATGCAAGATGGCGCCACCTGTCGGGAGGTTATCCGGAATCCAAGGGACCCAGAAGATGGATCCCCCAGTGAGGTGAGTAACGAATGGCCAGAGGTAAAACCAGAGGGGGGGGGGGGGCAACAGCTCGATGAGGCTTGGGGGAGGTTTTAACCTTCCCCGATGTCCCTCTTTAAAAGGGGGGGGGGGGGGGGGGGCAAGCACTCAAAGTGCCTAGGGCAGCACGGAGGGCAAATATGGCCTGGGGCCTGGTGCTTACCTACTTTCACCACCCCACTTTTTTGTATGCGGGGTCACAGCCCCACATGACCACTTACAACCAGTGTGGTATCTCCACCGCCACCCGCTGCAGGGCTCTGAAGACCATATCATACCTCCCAACTTTTCAGGGTGGGAAAGATAGACATTTGTAAAATTGTGCCCTCATTGAGGGATTGATGAAGCCACGCCCCCTTATTGGGGGATGGATGAAGACACACCCCTCATTGAGGGATTGATGAAGCCATGCCCCTTCATTGAGGGATGGATGAAGCCACTCCCCCTCATTGAGGGATGGATGAAGCCACACCCCTCATTGAGGGATGGATGAAGCCACGCTCTCTCATTGAGGGATGGATGAAGCCACACCCCTCATTGAGGGATGGATGAAGCCACGCTCTCTCATTGAGGGATGGATGAAGCCTCACACCCTCATTGAGGGATAGATGAAGCCACACCCTCATTGAGGGATGGATGAAGCCACGCTCTCTCATTGAGGAATGGGTGAAGCCAATCCCCCCTCATTGAGAGATTGATGAAGCCACGCCTCCTCATTGAGGGATGGATGAAGCCACTCCCCCTCATTGAGGAAGGGATGAAGCCACTCCCCCTCATTGGGGGATGGATGAAGACACGCCCCCTCATTGGGGGATGGATGAAGCCACTCCCCCTCATTGGGGGATGGATGAAGGCACGCCCCCTCATTGGGGGATGGATGAAGACACACCCCCTCATTGAGGGATGGGTGAAGCCAATTCCCCCTCATTGAGGGATTGATGAAGCCACACACCCTCATTGAGGGATGGATGAAGCCACTCCCCCTCATTGAGGGATTGATGAATCCACTCCCCCTCATTGAGGGATTGATGAAGCCACACCCCCTTATTGAGGGATTGTTGAAGCCACACTCCCTCATTGAGGGATAGATGAAGCCACGCCCCCTCATTGAGGGATGGATGAAGCCACACCCCCATTAAGGGATTGATGAAGCCACGCCCCCTCATTGAGGGATGGATGAAGCCACACCACCTTATTGAGGGATGTATGAAACCTCGCCCCCTCATTGAGGAATAGATGAAGCCACGCCCCCTCATTGAGGAATAGAAGAATCCTCATTGAGGGATGGATAGGAGATACATTGTAACAGTTAAAGAATAGAAACAATTTAAATTAGCAAATGAATCATTTATTGCTGCAGATCTGCATGTTACACCTCAAAGAGGGACAAATAAAAACAACAAGGGACAGCAGGGCATGGACTCAAAATAGGGACAGTCCCTCCAAATCAGGGACACTTGGGAGGTGTGCCATAAGGAGAGTGATTTTTGACAGCCGTCTCTTTAACAAGGCACTGTTTAGATTTAAAAAAGAAACAGAACGCCAGGGACCCCCTTGAAGCAACGTCCTTCCAGTCTGGTTATATGAGAGCGGGTCGCGTGCACCACAATAAAGAACTCACAAAGCAAGCTGAATGCCGCATCTGTACTTACCTCTCCCCCACATTGCACAACTATAGAGGACTTTGTTTATCACGCCATTGGCCTCCATATGTAGCTTTCTATAGGTATCATTGTTATTCATTCCCAAATTAACTAATAAAAATATTCTAATGAGGTCTGACAGTTTCCTTTTTATAGTTCTATTTATTAGTTCTATTTTATAGTTCTATTACAGGTCTCCACTAATGCTCATATGAAAGTAATTTATAGAAACTAGAGAAAGGAACTAGTACAGGTCAACCCAACAGACACAGCACAGAGGTGGGTATTGTTAGCTACTGCCAAGTGGGGCTGTGCAAAATAATTGTCTGTCCTGGGCACAACATTTCAGTGCCTGTCTCCATCTGTACTGGGAAAAATAATTAGCACCCGTCAAGGTCTGGCCTGGGCAAAATATTAAGTGTTTCTTGGTGTCGGTCCTGTCAGTGTTTGTCCTGGGCAAAATATTTAGCACCTGTCAGTGTCTGTCCTGGGCAAAATATTTAGCACATTTCAATATCTGTCCTGGACAAAATATTTAGTACCAGTCAGCGTATGTCCTGGGAAAAATATTTAGCACCTGTCAGTGTCTGTCCTGGGCAAAATTTTTAGTACCTGTCAGCGTATGTCCTGGGAAAAATATTTAGCACCTGTCAGTGTTTCTGTCCTGGGTAAAATATTCAGCACCTGTCAGTGCCTGTCCTGGGCAAAATATTTAGCACCTGTCAATATCTGCCATGGGCAAAATATTTAGCAGCTGTCAGTGTCTATCCTGGGCAAATACTTTGCACCTGTCAGTGTCTGTCATGGCCAAAATATTTAGCACATTTCAGTACCTGTCCTGGACAAAATATTTGGTACCTGTCAGTGTATGGCCTGGGAAAAACATTTAGCACCTGGCAGTGTCTGTCCTGGGTAAAATATTCAGCACCTGTCAGTGCCTGTCCTGGGCATTTTTAGCACCTGTCAATATCTGTCCTGGGCAAAATATTTAGTACCAGTATCTATCCTGGGCAAAATATTTAGCACCTGTCAGTGTATGTCCTGGGCAAAATATTTAGTACCAGTATCTGTTCAGGGTAAAATATTTAGCACATTTCAGTGTCTATCCTGGGCAAAAAAATGTCCGTGTCCTGGGCAAATTATTTAGCACCTGTCAGCATCTGTCAGGCAAAATATTTAGCACTGGTCAATGTCTGTCCTGGGCAAAATATTTTGCACCTGCCAGCATCTGTCCTGGGCAAAATATGTAGCACCTGTCAGCTGCTGCCCTGGGCAAATTATTTGTGTCTATCCTGGGAAAAATATTTAGCACATCAGCATCTGTCCTGTGCCGAACATTTGTGTATGTCCTGGGCAAAACATTTGTGTATGCACTGGGCAAAATATTTAGCACCTGTCAGTGTCTGTCCTGGGCAAATATTTATCACATTTTAGCATCTGTCCTGGGTCAAATATTTAGCAACTGTCAGTGTCTGTCCTGAAAAAAATATTTAGCAGCTGTAAGTGTCTGTCCTGGGCAAAATATTTAGCAACTGTCAGTGTCAGTCCTGGGCAGAATATTTAGCACCTGCCAGCATTTGTCCTGGGCAAAATATTTAGCACATGTCAGCATCTGTCCTAGGCAAAACATTTGTGTCTGTCCTGGGCAAAACATTGGTGCTGTCCTGGGCAAAATATTTAGCACCTGTCAGTGTCTGTCCTTGAGAAGATATTTAACACCTGTCAGCTTCTGCCTTGGGCAAAACATTTGAGTCTGTCCTGGGCAAAATATTAAGCATATGTCAGCATCTGTCCTCTGAAAAATATTTGTGTATGTCCTGGGCAAAACATTTGTGTCTGTCCTGGGCAAAACATTTGTGCTGCCCTGGGCAAAATATTTAGCACCTGTCATTGTCCTGGGCAAAATATTTAGCTGGGCAAAATATTTAGCAACTGCCAACATCTGTCCTGGGCAAAAATATATGTCCTGGGCAAAATATTAAGCAGCTGTCAGTGCCTGTCATGGGCAAAATATTTAGCAGCTGTAAGTGTCTGTCAGGGACAGGGGGACATGGACTCAAATGAGGGGCAGTCCTGCCCAATCAGGAACACTTGGGAGGTATGATATAACTATAATATACAATTTACAGGGGGAACCCTTTTCTGGGCTTGGATGAAAGCCAATATAGTAAATAAGACCACATACTCGAACATGGCAGCGGATTGGTTGTTCCCTCCTATGTTAGATGATTTTAATCGATATACAGTAAAAGCTATGTTTTATTTTTTTGTCCTGAAAGTTTTTTTGGATGTTTTTTGATTGCATATTGTATATTGTTGTATGTATTGTTTTCTCACCATAATGCACATGACTATTTTTTGCAAACAAAAACTCCCCGAATGAGGTGTGAGATCTTTTCAATAAATCTTTTTTCAATTTGAATAATCTTTACGCTATTCCCCAACATCTTCATGGGGTTACGCCCTCTCAAACTGCTTATGCCACTGATCATAAGAAGGGAAGCAATTTACGAAGCTTTGTTTTATTGCCTGGAGGTTCAGGATTCTCCCGCGACGAAAAATCTGATTTGACTTTAGGTGCCGTTTAAGTGAAACTCACCAAGTTAAAGATTGCTACAGAGCAAGCATGTGACGGGAGCGGTGAATTTCCGGGTTTGGAGTATTAGTGCTATAAAGATAGGCAGAGAGCAGTGACCTTCGGCTTTTGCCTTCTATGTAAAGAATATTGGCGAGCCCGAAGCTCCCGCACCTGATCCCATGCAGCAGTCTCTAGCGAATTGCGGCCCGTGAGGCTCTGAGGCGGCAGGTGCACTAGGTTCTGCTAGTTTAGAGTTTAGGGAGCAAATAAGATGTCACAGGAAGCTCCTAATGGGACACAGGATAAAACAGAGGAAACCTCGGAGCATTCTGCTGCCGGTGACTCTACATCAACCTCTGCAGTGACACCCACACCCGGGGAGGGAAAGAATTCCCATAAAGTTGTAGCATCCTGGACGTCTGCAGAGGACAACACCCATCCAAAGCCTCTCATTGCACCAAAACCTGAGTCAGTTAAGGAGAGTAACGCTGTACCACCAACTCCAACACAGAAGACGGGAGATACATCTGTGGTGCCCCAAAAAGCTGCAGGATCTCAGACATCGAGCCAGGACAACTATCCAAAGCCTCTCATTGCACAGAAACCTGAGCCAGTTAAGGAGAGTAACGCTGTACCACCAACTCCAACAGAGAAGACGGAAGATCCATCAGTGGTGCCCCAAAAAGCTGAAGGATCTCAGACATCGAGCCAGGACAACTCCCATCCAAAGATTCTCATTGCTCAGAAACCTGAGTCAGTTAAGGATTTTGCTGTTGTACTATCAACTCTAACACAGAAGACGGGAGATACATCTGTTGTGCCCCAAAAAGCTGCAGGATCTCAGACATCAGCCCAGGACAACACCTATCCAAAGCCTCTCATTGCGGAGAAACCTGAGCCAGTTAAGGAGAGTAGCGTTGGACCACCAACTCCAACACATAAGACGGGAGATAAATCAGTGGTCCCCCAAAAAGCTGCAGGATCTCAGACATCTGCCCAGGACAACACCCAGACAAGGGCTCACGCTGAACCAAAACCACTGCAGCCAAGTCCTGTCTCACCACCACCTCCACCACAGGGGTTAGCAGAGACTTCTGAGGTCTATCATCCTCAAACACAAAAGATACAGAGATCCCCAGCAGACAACAAAAGCCCAACAAGTGCCAATGCTGTACAGGCTGGTGCCACCCAAAAAGACCTAAAACTAAACAAGGCCACCGAGGGTCATGGAGAGAAGAGTCAGGATTTAACACATGTGACCAACGGAGAAGAGAGACACAATCAAGGGACTGCGAAATGTGAACCCGCCGCCCAGCAACTTGCAGCTGAGAGTGAACCCCCGAGATCTCAGAAACCCCCAAGACCTCCACCACCGGAAGTTCTGCCAGGAAGTAAAATGAAGAAGCTCAAACCTGAGGCACGGTAAGGGTGCTCTTTATGGAATAGAGTTACATGTAATTAGATGCAATGTTTCTCCTGAGGTGCCCCCAGATTGTAATGCACAATATGAGTAGATATATCACAACAGGAAATGAATCTCATAGTGGAGCCATAGGTGTCACTTGTTTCCTTTTCTGGCTGGGATAAGTGATTTAACTCCTTGCGGGACAACCACCTCTTTGGGTTGGAGTAAGCCCTCCTGTTCAGCCTATTCATACATCCACCCCTCCCCCTCTCTCCTCCCAGCTCATCCCATCATCCCTACCGTGTGTACCTTGTGCCCCCTCCAACTCATCCCATCCATTCCTCCTATCCATCCCCTTCTCCCTCCCACTCCTCCCCACTAATCCCATTTCCAATGAGCAAGACATTTTACATGGGGTGTGGCCTGGGTGTGATGAGGGGGTGTGGCTTAATTAAAAAAATGGTCCCTCTTTATCACCTTGAATAGTTGGAAGGCATGGGGAAGGCAGGGAGAAGTCCTGGAGGACTGGGATCCCTACTCAGCCTTTTTCTTACACCACACTCAGCTCACAGCTTCCCAAGCTCCATCCCCTCCTCCCAATCTTGGCCCCATTCTATCAAACCTCCAGCACATGGTTTGTACCCGTAATGCTATAGCGTCATCATTATGGCAATGGGGACCAGTGGGGGATTGGGGCCAAAAACCAGGCCGGGATATTACAGGCCCAGCCAGCACTTGACCAGCCCTCAGCATCCCTGATAAGTCCATTTGCGCTTTAACGCTGAGGCTATAGAATCACCAGGACAGCTGATTTTTCTGGCCTTTTATTGTATGCTTGTGCACACATAGTAATTTTTCCTCCGCGTTTAACCCATCGATGCAGTGAGTATACACATGCCCAGAGCAGTGGGTTGCCCTAATTACGGCACCCGAGAGCAGTTGGGGGTTAGGTGCCTTGCTCAAGAACACTTCAGGCTTGTTCTATGGCCAGAACTCAAACCTGCAGGTCGCAGGGCTTCTTTCTTACCTCTTGGCCACAACTGCCCCTCATGATAAAAATGGGTGGTAATAGCAGGGGTAGCTATTCCCCCCCCCTACAGCCATAATTCTGAGGCTTTGGGGGTAGAACATGGCCTGTGGTTTCTAGGTGGGTACAGTGGGCCAGGTACATGGGTGATGGAAGAGAGGAATTAAATAGGGTGCAATATGCAACAGCCCAACTGTTCCTATAGCATTACAGCCTACCGGGAATTCTCCCAGTTCCCTCTATGGCTAGTCGGCTCCTGGTGGGAACCATACCTACCCCTGCCACATTATCAGCCCCATGCAATACTAAAAATGTCGTACCATTTCTAAGAGAGTGGCCATTTCCACCCCTCCCATATTCTGCTGACCCATGCACTTACTGACCAGCTGGGAAGCACCTAGAGGGTTCGGGCTCAGCAGCTCAAGGTCTTGTAATGGGCCGGCTGAGGCCAAAAAGGTCCTGGACTGATTTCCGGCCCAAGTCTGCCCCTGCCTAGCCCTATATAGATAAACAAGTGTTACAGCAACTGAAAAAATGACTAGTGATCTAACCCCAACCCTAACTCATGCAAAGCCTAACCCTGACAGTCCCTACCCCCCCTATCATACCCAGCCCTCATCCTAATGCCAACCTTCACGCCACTGATAATAGCTGTGATAACATGATATATACATATAATGAGCCACTGAAAATAGTTGTGATAACATGATATATATATATATATATATATATAGAGAGAGAGAGAGAGAGAGAGAGAGAGAGAGATAGATAAAGTGCCACTGATAATTGTTGTGATAGCATGATATATATATATATATATATATATATATATATATAGAGAGAGAGAGATAGAGAGATATAGATAAAGAGACACTGATAATAGCCACTGATTATAGTTGTGATTACATGATATATACATATATAGAGAGAGATATAGATAAAGAGCTGATAACAGGAGTAGTTATCTAACTCCAACTTTAACCCACCACCAAACCCCAGCCTGCTCTGACCCTAATTCTCTCTAAGCCTATATACATCTAAAAGACTCCAGGGCTGTCCGGTGGCCTTCCCCACTGTTAAAAATGGGAATTGCCCATTTCAAACCCCTGCTGGTGAGGTAGCCCCTATTTTTTCTTACTACCCTCTGGACTGACAGTGCAGTGTATTTTTTACTGGTAATTGTAATTACGTTATATTTTCCCTCTCTCCTCAATTATCAGTAAAAACACAAATGGACAGTAAAGTAAGAAAAAATACAGACCAGGTGGCAACCCTACCTGCAGGGCTTTTGCCGCCTGATGGGGATCTGAATGTCTGGGGATGGAGGTGCTTTGCAGAAAACAGGGGAGCCAAGGACGTGACCTGCATTATTGAGATCAGCCAATCAGTGATCCCAAATCCGCCGGGTGGGTGGGTGGGCATAGGCATGGCACTAAATAACCCCCTTTTTGTTAGGAAAAAACTGGGATGCCAAGTAGCCGTATGCTAAATGAGGAAGTGATTTCCTCACTAAGAAGACGCACACTTGAGACACTCAATGAAAGGTAAGCTACTGATATATATATATATATATATATATATATATATTTTTTTTTTTACTTATTACTTGCCAATCACTTTAATATGACACAAACACTGCTAAAAAGTACAGTGGTTTAACCATAAGCCCTAACCCTTTAAACCTGATCCACACAACCCCCAGCATTCTAATCCTATATAGATAAAAAAGCTTAAAGTGGACCAACACCCACCGCTGATTGGCCCGGGAATCTATAAGATTCCCGGGCCGATCAGCTCCCTGCCTGCGGGGCACCCCGATCGGGGGTGCCCCTCTGTGTGAAACCCCCCAGGACGCCCGCAAATCCTACCTGTTCCTCGTTCCAACGGCGCATGCGCGGGCCGCCGCCGCCTCTCGCACATCCCTCTAGCAGGGCGCGCACCCGCGCCGGCCGTTTGTGAATGGTCGGCACGGGTGCGCTCCCTGTAAGAGGGACGCGCGAGAGGCAGCGGCGAGCGCTCTAACCTTGTCCGTCGGCGGTAATTGGTGGAGCGAGTCATGTGGGAGTGGGGTCAGGTGAGTTTTTGGGGCTTTCTGGGGGATTTCACACAGCGGGGCCGATCGGAGTGCCCCACGGAAGTGGACCAACACCCAGCATAGTGAAAATCCTGGGTGTTGGTCCACTTTAATGTAACACAGCCACTGATAATAGGAGTAATGAGCCAACCCTTACCTAACCCCTGACCCGCTCTAATGAATGAAAAGCTTCATATGACATAGCCACTGATTACAGAAGTAGTAATCTCACCCCAACCCTAGCCCACTCTGACCCTTACTCTATCCACCCCAATTAACCTAACCCTCTAATCCTATACAGATAAAACTAGCCTACTACCCTTTATCCCGAACTCTTTAGTCACATATATATATAGAGAGAGAGAGATAAATGTGACACAGCCATGAATAGTTTGAGTAGTGATCCAACCCTAACCCTTTAGCCCATCCTAACTATCCAGCCTATTGATTTTAATAAAAAACTTATTGGGACACAGCCAGTGATAATAGAAGTGATCTAAACAGCGTCGGACTGAAGCACCTTGGGCCCACCAGAGGCAGGGATGGACTGAGACCAAAAATCAGCCTGAGAATTTACAGCCCACTACTAGCCCACGAGCTCATTAGCCCCAACCCCACCGAGCTTCCCAGCTGACTAATGATTGTTAAAGAATTGCAGGACCAGATCATGGGCAGGGATGGATATGTGATAACTGATGGTACTGAAGCTTTAATATTGTTGGGGCAGATATTGTGCCGAAGGTAGGTTTGACCCCCCACAGTCATGATGCTGAAGCTATAGCATTGTAGGGGCAAAACATGGACAGGGGTGTCATGGCTGGGCTGTGCTACATTGGGGACAGGTATGAGGAGATGTGTTTGGAAGGAGGAGGTTGAGGGGCAAAGCATTGTACAGGCTCCACGGGAGGTGGGCTTTATGATGGAGGCTTTCACCCATCCCAAGTGTCCCTAAAGCTATGCAGCCCACTGGGAATTCTCTCCGTGCAGCCTATGACCAGTCCCCCCTGACCAGAGGAAATCGTTATTGGAGCCCACTAGTGGAAAACATTCTTGGGGCCAAGAACGTTCTTGGGGCCAAGAACTTTCTTGGGGCCAACAAGAGGAAATCATTCTTTTGGGCCATCAGAGATATTATCAGCTAAAACATAATTAGATTGTATTGGATCTCTTGTACTGTTCTAATGGTGGCCCTGGGTCGGTGCTGGGGGCCTACTGTAGGATCCTCAGGTGCTTTGGTGGGCCAGTATGACACTGGATCTAACTATAACCTACAACATAACTCTAACCATAACCTTCTCTAGCCCTATAACCCCAACACACCAGAACCCTCTAACCCAGTATTGTAAATGAGCTAAATATGAAATATTTATTAAAAGTAGTAGTGTCACAGGCACTCCTAATAGTATTAGTGTAATAGTATTAGTATTATTACAGTCCCACCCCCCTAACCCTAATCATCCCTGACCATAACCAACCCTGACACTTACAAATGTCCTGGACACAAATGATGCCACCCTAACTTAATATTGTGTTGCACTACCTGACGGCAAACACTGGACACAAACGCTCTGTAATGAGACTTTTGCACCTGAGGTCCACCATTTTGGTCCACTCTTCAGGTGTCTCAGGTGAGAAGGGTTCATTCTCCACACCGCGTGTTTCATCTCCTTCCATGGATGTTTAGTAGGATTAAGATCAAGTCTCATAGAAGCTTCAAGATAGTCCTATACATAGCTCTAAACCAGGGATTGCTGATCATTTTTGCCAATAGTCATTTGGCAATTACAGTATCTCAAGCGCCAACTCTACCAGCACTAATACAAGCTTTTGCCAGCAATGCAGCGATCCAAGATGCCCCACTCCTGCAGCGTGTTGACTTGTCTACTTGGCAAATTCCATTAAAGCAGTGGCGTACATAGCCCTGCGGCCACAGGTAAGTAAATGTCATTTTTCTTTCTAGATGTCATCGGCAGCAGCGCGGAAAACTCAGCACTTAACTCTTACGTGCTTGGAGATTAGCGCCGGAGGGGCAACCACATGAGAGTTATGTGCTTGGCATTTTAGGTTAAAGGAAAACTCCTTTTTGGTCAGGTGTTTGGTGTTCTGCCTTATTGTTTTGGTGCGGATTCAGAGCCAGGTGAAAATTTACACCCGGTAGACCATGAAAGTGAATGGCAGTTTTCTCTACTAAAAGAGGAAGGAGAAATCTCACCTGGCTCTAAATCGACCTCATTGTTGCTTCCTTTCTTTGATAACATACACAAATATTAAACCAAAAAATTAACTGATAACACATTAACTGAAACACATTGATTACAGTATATTGGCATCACAATAATAGAAGCTTTTAGAAATGGCCTTGTAAGTGGAATTACCCTTTTAAAGTGGACCAAAACCCAGGATTTTGACTATCCTGGGTTTTGGTCCTTTCCCCAAGGGCACCCCAGTTGGGGGTGCCCCGCTGCGTGAAACCCCCCAGGTTGTCTGAACGAAACTTACCTCTTCCCGGTCCTGCGGCGCATGTGTGACCGCTCGTCCAATCAGCACGCTCGGAGCCGCTGACTTCATGACGTCTAAGCTTTGTCTAAGGGCAGCGGCTGCGAGTGCGCTGGTCGGCTGCATTCCCCGCTACCTTGTAACAGGGAGCGTGCCCGGCCATTCTCAAATGCCTGGTGCGGTCATGTGCTCTGCTAGAGGGATAGCGAGTATGCGCCCGGGCTCACACATGCGCTGTTGAACCAGGGAACATGGTAATTTTGGATGCCCGGGTGGGATCGGATCGACTGAATCTATAAGATTCCCAGGCCAATTGACGTGGGTTTTGGTCCACCACCAGTGGTACTATTATTACTGGTGGGGAAGCCCCTGCTCTAAGCCATTCTTAGATGTTTGTAGCTGTGTGTTATGGTGTTGCAGGAGCCATGACTTGAGGCACAGACCAAGCTTCCTGACACTGGGCAGCACAGCGCTTTTGCAATAGAGATGAGCGAATTTATTAAAAATTCAGTTCTGATGATTTGTTGAATTTCGTGGTTCATGAATTACATTTTTAACGTATAGATAGAAAAAAAATAACAGCTGACTTCCATTACTATCCTCTGGTGTAGGTGTCCTCCGCCACTCTGCAGCTGTGCAGAGAACACAGATCCTTTGCCCTATCAGATTGCTGCCAGCGCTTGGTCTTAGCTGCAGGTAGGTCCTCTGTCTGGCTGGGGACACCCGCATTGAGCAGGTCAGTCAGTTACCTGCATACCCGCTTTCCAGTTGCTGTGGTCTGGCGGATGGTGGTGGGCGCTGTCTCAGCATTGCGGCCATTTTTCTCCACACCCATCTTGCTGCGCCGGCACAGTGCCCGGCCGGCTGTGGAGAGGTGCGTGTGTTCCCGTACAGCAATAGGGGAGCGGCAGAAGCCAGCTGCACATCTGCACGAGCCGGCTTCCAGTGCTGCTGAGACAGCACCCACCGCCAGACACCGGACCTGAGTGATGGGGAAGTCAGCATGCAGGTAAGTAACAGTGAGTCTTTAAAGAGGAACATGGGGGGAGGTTAAAACCTCACCGATCTGCTGCCCCTGCTTAGCTTTGGGCATTATTTACTCACCTCGCCGAGGGATCCATCTTATGGGTTTCTTGGATTCAAGACGATCTTCCGACGGGCGTTGCCATCTTGCATCCCAACAGGCACTAGGCGGCTCCCCCAATCTCACACCTGCGCAGTGCCCATGAAGAAGATGCAATGGAGGATGCAACGGAGCCGCCCGAAATTTCTCAAGACTTCACTGAGTGACACAGGACTTTGAGCCGGCGGGGAGGCAGAGGATCAAGCACTGAAGCAGCCGGATGTCTGCTTCAAAAGGTAAGTAGGGGCCAATGGGGGGGGGGGGGGGGGTATATGGTCCCTTTTTATTTTATGCCTGGTGTTCTTCTTTTAAGTTTTTTGTTTCCTAAAATATAAAGTGGATTCTGATTCATGGGAATCACTCATCTCACTTGGTAGCCTTAACCAGCTTAACCTAATGCAAAGTGTGCAGCAGCTTTTTCAAGTTTCAAGTTCAAGTTTATTGGTCACATGCACAAACAGACATAGTATGTTTCATAGTGAAAAGTTTTGTTCCGACTGCTCAAGAGCAATGGATAGAGTAACACAATAGACTGTTGTACGTAATCAAATATAAGATAACATAATAACATTTTAAGACAAGGTAACCAATAAGAAACTATTTTACAGATTAGTAGTTAAGATATACAGTAACTTTTCCAAGCATGAGCGGGGCAGCCATCTTTCTGAAGTCCAGGCTGTGGACATTTTGAGTAAAGAACGCTTATCCGGCTCAAGTTGTACAGTCACTTCCCGATGCTACACACTCTGCATGGGGCCATTTTCAGGACCCAAAGTTTGGCTCCCCATTGATTGCAATGGGGATCGTGTTTGGGTTAAATTCGGTACCGAAACAACCCGAAACAAACTTTTGTTTAAAGTTCGTCCGAACTTGCTGAACCACAACTTATAGGTGTTCATCCAACACTAGTAGAAACAGGGACATCAAGCTGTTTGGAGGTGGTCCTATTGCTCTTTACCTCTAACTATTGCTTTCTTTCTACCCAAGATAAATCTCTCCTTAGCTCCAACATGATACCAAACAGCACTGTAAGTACTTCCACTTGGGATAAGCAAATACCACAGATTCCTAATCCTAATGAATTAACTCCAAATTTAAATTTAGCACAAATCCAAAGTTCATGAGATTCGTGTCAATTTAATTTTTTCCTGAAATAGTTGTCCATTGTCTGGCTGGGGCCAGCCTGACCGCCAGCCCCCTCCTAAGTAAGCTAAGGGGGGCACCACCCCTGTCTCTCACAGTGCATTGGAAGCCACCAGTTCCTCAGACCAAGGGGTCGATTCAGAGCCTGGTGAGAAAACTCACCTCTTTTTTTAGGAGAGAAACTGTCTTTCACTTTTATGGTCTACCTTGGGGCTGATTCAGAACCAGGTGAAAGATTACACGAGGTAGACAATGAAAGTGAATGGCAGTTTCCTCTTCTAAAACTGAATTGAGTTTTCTCACCAGGCTCTGAATCGACCCTCAACACCTGGGTGGCACAGACGGAATGTGCAATACCAAAAAAATAAAGGATGGCAGCACAGCGACCAAGTGAAAACACATGGAATGACATTGGGGACATACAAATGACATGACACATGATTGTCAGGCATGAAAATGACGCGAGTAACCTAAGTACAATAATGAGTGAAAAAAACATTCAAAACAGGCCGGCAAACCAGAAAGTAACCAAAAATAACATGGCTAATTGAAGTCTATAGGAGATACATGGAACGCTACATGGTGCTAGGAGAGAAAAAGAGCTAAACATTTTTTTTCATCATAAATATGACTTACTGGTGGCGCTGAAGAAAAACACCTGTCGCTAGGTGACGCTGGCATTTCTCAAATAAAGCCCTATGAACACCAAACACCTGACAAAAAGAGATTTTAGCCTATAGCCAGAGGCAGTGAGGAGTTTTTATTACAAATGTAAATGATGCCAGTTATCAATCATCATTGCGGGTCCGTCAGCACCGTTTACCTTCCTTGTATGTAAATAACATGTTATTTCATTTGCTCTCGCGTACAAGGAAATATCAGGTTTATTGCTTCCTTGTGAGGAGCGGACTCTGATCTTTAGCACATAAAGCATTTTTTTAAAGCCCAACTCCAGACGAACCTTTCATTTTTAGGATTGTAACCTTTTCGGGTTATCTCTGAACATGGAACCGAACATGGACCGAACCTTTCATCTTCCCACCCCCTCAATACTAGCACTATGATTATCACTGATGCTCCCAAAGCCCGATGTCCTGGTGTTATACTGGACTCACACCTCACATTCAGTCACTGCTCACCTCCTGTCACCTCCAACTTAAACATCTCCCACATCTGCCTTAATAAATCTCTAGTATAAAGCAAATAGGAGGATAAGCACAGCCGAAAAATAATAAGGCAATGTGGGGTGCCAAACCAATTAGTGCTTACCAAGCCAAACACTACAATACTGATTAGGGGCTCTGGGGATGCTCCTGAAGGCACAAAAAAGGTCTGCACTCACCACAACAAGGTAAAAGAATGTATCAGTTTATTAAAGCTCAACAGTGGGACCAAGAAAACATACCATACAAGGTTAAAAGACATATACACATAGCTCGAGGGAAACCCAAGACCAAAAAAGGCTCTTAGTAATACATTAAATCATGGTATACTATATCATACAATCCAAGTAGGGACCAGCAGGGAATAATATGCATACATATGTATGCAATCTGTGATATAACCTGAAAAATTACCTAAAAAATTACCTAAAAAATTTCAGGCTTTATGTGGAGGTAAAAGACAATCAATACAAAGTGCTCGTGCCTATGTAAACAATTATACAATATACAGTTGATGAAAGTATTATAAAGTGACAAGTGCTATGATAGACTAAGTAAAAGAAGTCAGTGAATTGAACAATAGTGATGATAAAACAGCCTGCTGTACAACAGTCACCTGCTAGTAAGGTCTACACAAATCAAAAAAGGGGGACACGGACAAAAAATAGGGACAGTCCCTCCAAATCAGGAACGTATGGGAACTATGCAACTCTATAGCTCTGCTTCTGCACTAATTACTCCACCTGTGTGAAATCCACATCTCACCAGCCTTTCCTTCACCGGTGCACCCATGGTGCTGTCTTTGCCAAAGGCTGCAACCCCGGCCTAAATGAGGCAGCATCTCGTGCCTAGTTATTCAGATTGGTTAAAGATGTGAGAGTCCTTCCCCGAGTCTGGCCACGTCATCTGACATTCATGAGATCAGCAAGTTGACAAGCTCAAAAATGCTTGTTGGGCGTGGGTGGGTCTTTTTTTCACCCCATAAGATGCACTTTTATTCCCCCAAAAGTGGGGCTAAAAAATAATTTGGAATGACTTTGTAGTGGCACAAAACCCTTCCTGGGTCCAGCTGTTCATTCCACCTGCCGTCCCTACCTAAGTACCTTTTTTCACTGCTGGGACCACACCCAAATGTAATTTCTGTGCTCAGCAATTGGCTGATTTCAAGAATGTCAGCTGACATGACCAAGCCACACTCCCAGCTTCCCTGCAGTATGGAGAAAGCTCCCGTCCCCAGCCTATCTCAATGGCTAGGCACGGGAGCACAACACGGCTACAAGAAAATCCAGGGATGCATGCCCCCCCATCTACAGCATTGCAGGACCCAGCTGGTCTCAATGGATCCCAATTTTGAATGCCCTGGGGAAATGTTAGAGGGTGGCCCTGTAGTAATTTAGACTCCAGGACCATGGCGCACGGCGTTTGAGACGCTTTAAAACATCAAGTCCCGTTGCCTTAAAAATGACCTAGGTCAAAGTTTTTAAAAAAGAAAAGCAGTTGCCGCTCAAGTGAAAAATGATTATTCTATAATTATTTATAGATTCTAGGTAATTCTATGTTATTCTGAACCAGGGATGCACCTGTAATGAGACCGCATAAGGCAGCCGCCTCAGGTGGCACTCTCAGGGGAGAAATCGCTGGATCTGTATTTTAATTACCGTATTTTTCGCCCCATAAAGGCGAATAAAAAAAAGTCAACTCCCGTGTTGGGCTGCCACACTGTGGGAGGCCAGAAGAAGATGTAAGAGCGGCGTGCACAGCTGCTATCGCTGTGTCTTCCGGCCAGGGCACACGCACAGCACCCAGCTCCGTGCAGCGGGTGGGCATGGCCTGCAGTGAGTCGGTGGAGGCCACACCCACCTGCTGTATGGAGCTGGGTGTCTGCATGTCCCGGCTGGTAAGCAGCGGCAGCAGTGGCGGGGATGGGGACAGGGCCCACCGCTCCGCTACCTTCTTCCGGCCTCCTGCAGTGTGGACATCAACGCAGGAGCGCCCGTAACATGTGAGTTGACTTTTTTTTTCATCTTCTGCCGCCTATGGGGAATGGGAGGGGGGAATGCCATACTGCCTATATGGGGAATGGGAGGGGGAATGCCACACTGCCTATATGGGGAATGGGAGGGGGGAATGCCACACTGCCTATGGGTAATAGGAGGGGGGATGTCACACTGCCTATATGGGGAACGGGAGGGGGGATGCCACACTGCCTATATGGGGAATGGGAGTGGGGAATGCCACACTGCCTATGGGTAATAGGAGGGGGGATGTCACACTGCCTATATGGGGAATGGGAGGGGGGATACCACACTGCCTATGGGTAATAGGAGGGGGGATGTCACACTGCCTATATGGGGAATGGGAGGGGGAATGCCACACTGTCTATATGGGGAATGGGAGGGGGGATGCCACACTGCCTATATGGGGAACAGTAGGGGGGATGCCACACGGCCTATATGGGGAATGGGGGGGAATGCCACACTGCCTATATGGGGAATGGGAGGGGGAATGCCATATTGCCTATATGGGGAACGGGAGGGGGAATACCACAGTTCCTATGGGTAATAGGAGGGGGATGTCACACTGCCTATATGGGGAATGGGAGGGTGTGACAGACGCTCTGCCTTTTGGATGTCATCACTATTCGATTGCCCACCGGGTCATTCACTGGCCTTTTCTTAATTAGGTTCCAGACAATGTCATTGTATTTTGATACTGTTACAGGCAATGTCATTGTATTTTGGATGGTATTACAAGACTGCCATTGTGTATTGTTGATTACGTCACAGTTAATGGCATTGTCCTGATTGATTGTATTACAGCCTGCTATTGTTCTACTGATTGCGTCACCGGCAGAGTTGAGGGATTGTGTGCCCTGCTGCTATTGGTCAGTGTGGTTGTCATTGCATGGAGACTTGTGTATATAAGGCCTAGAGTGGCACTAATAAAAAGAGTTCATCTTCACCCTCAATACTGAGTTCTGTCTCTTATTGGGGGAAACGCTATATTACAATTCACTAGCCCTTGTAAGGGCTGTTCCTGTTTCCTCACGGACGACTCTGGAATTCCAGCAGCACCTCTTACGATTGGGAAAAGGACGTCTCGGGCGGTGAAGCCCTCCGGCGATAAGGGTTATCGCTACAATTGGTGGCAAGCGGTGGGATGGTCCTTTGTACCCAGAGAGAGTGCTACCCTGATGGAGAGTCAGTAGGACAAGTTGAAAAGGCTGACCCTGGAGGATCTACTCGAGAGCCGGGGAAGGTCAGCTAGCAACCACCCACGTCAGGAACTGATAGCTGAGCTGATCGAAATGGATCGTGCAGCAGTGAGGACCGAAACCAATATAGAGATCGATGAAGACGCTGCTCTCGTTCAAGCGGTTCGGAACAGATTGTCGGTCTATGGCCGAATCCATCACAAGAACTGATCGACCAAGTCTTCGCCGCAGCGGAGGCAGAGGCCAGTAAGCGAAGGGAAGATCGACGACTCGCAACCCAGCAGCCTCTCAGCCCCCCTGTGTCTCTGAGCCTCAGTTACACTGGGGGGGAAAAAGATTCCATTTGCAGCATTTAAGTCCTTCCAGGAAAGTGACGATGAGTGATGGATTTTTGGCCGATTTTGAACGGCAGTGCGCTTTACACCGGGTACCCACGGAGGAATGGGTCACCATATTATCAGGGAAACTATCGGGGAAAGCTTCCGATGCTTTCCGGGCCATCCCTGATGCGGACATACCACACTACCATCTGGTAAAGGAGGCTTTGTTAGCCCGGCACGCTGTCACCCCGGAAGCCTACAGTTGTTTTTACTAGAACATTTTCTCAATGTCTTGCAACCAGAGCTAAGAGTGTGTGTACAAGACCAGCACCCTGTGAGTACATGTGTGTGTACAAGACCAGCACCCTGTGAGTTCATGTGTGTGTACAAGACCAGCACCCTGTGAGTACATGTGTGTGTACAAGACCAGCACCCTGTGAGTACAACTGTGTGTGTACAAGACCAGCACCCTGTGAGTACAACTGTATGTGTGTGTGTGTGTGTGTGTGTGTGTGTGTGTGTATCATCTTCACCCTCAATACTGAGTTCTGTCTCTTATTGGGGGGAAAAGACAAGACCAGCACCCTGTGAGTACAACTGTGTGTGTGTACAAGACCAGCACCCTGTGAGTACAACTGTGTGTGTGTACAAGACCAGCACCCTGTGAGTACAACTGTATGTGTGTGTGTGTATACAGGCCCTGTAGACAAACCAGTAATGCAGATGGATTATCCTGGCAAACAGAACTCTGCCCATAACAAGAGTCCGGACAGCCCCACGTTAACCCGAACAGGGTCAATCCGGGTCTGCCGGGTGTTCCACAAAAGGGGGGCATTGTGACAGACGCTCTGCCTTTTGGATGTCATCACTATTCGATTGCCCACCGGGTCATTCACTGGCCTTTTCTTAATTAGGTTCCAGACAATGTAATTGTATTTTGATACTGTTACAGGCAATGTCATTGTATTTTGGATGGTATTACAAGACTGCCATTGTGTATTGTTGATTACGTCACAGTCAATGGCATTGTCCTGATTGATTGTATTACAGCCTGCTATTGTTCTACTGATTGCGTCACCGGCAGAGTTGAGGGATTGTGTGCCCTGCTGCTATTGGTCAGTGTGGTTGTCATTGCATGGAGACTTGTGTATATAAGGCCTAGAGTGGCACTAATAAAAAGAGTTCATCTTCACCCTCAATACTGAGTTCTGTCTCTTATTGGGGGAAACGCTATATTACAATTCACTAGCCCTTGTAAGGGCTGTTCCTGTTTCCTCACGGACGACTCTGGAATTCCAGCAGCACCTCTCACCATTGGGAAAGGACGTCTCGGGCGATGAAGCCCTCCGGCGATAAGGGTTATCGCTACAGAGGGGAAATGCCACACTGCCTATATGGGGAATGGGAATGTCACACTGCCTATATGGGGAGTGGGAGGGGGAATGCCACCTTGTCTATATGGGGTGTGGGAGGGGGGATTGCCACACTGCCTATATGGGGATGGGAGGGGGGAATGTCACACTGCCTGTAGTTGACGCGCCTTATAAAAAAAATACGGTACCTGTGTTTAATTTATTATCTTGTTGGCATTTCAGCAGAGATTGGGGGCGCTGTTGCACGCAGTCAAATTTTTACAGTTAATCACTGGTGGCTCAGCAGCTGTGACCCCCCCCCCCCCCCCCCCCCCCCCCCCCAATGCCACTATCATTTGCTCTGCTCTCATCATAGGAAGGAGCCAGGTGGAGGGGGGCACTGCTCCATTGAGGAGTAGAGCCGAATATCCTCGGGGGGCTTTCTATAGATCCCCTCAAGCAGCAGAAAGGCTGGGTTCCCCTCTGATTCCGATCTTGTACCCAGTCTATGATAGACTGGAATCTGAGCTGGACACTGCAGCAGGAAGTGCTGCACATAAATCGAGGTATTTCAAAGGGACAAAGTGCAAAATCTTTATCTTTCCTTATCACCATAAAGGAATGCTCATAATCCTCAAAATTTAGAAAGTTTACAAGATTATTTATTTTTCGCGTGTGTTTATTGTCTGCTCTGTTACCTGGAAAAGAAAACTCAGGATCGCACACAGTCAGTATTAAGCTTTATGGCATGTGCCCATTAGAGTAGTGCACATTGTTATTTGCACTGATTGGATCATTTGTGTTTATGTGTTTTATATCTAGATGCTGATTAATATTCATGTGCGCCAGTGCTCTCTCCATCGCCTACACACTTCCATGTTGGTTTGTCTTATATGTATTGTCTCATTATGTGTTTTTTAAGGGATTTTAATTGTGTAGTGGTTATGTGTAGTGATTCATTTAGTGATATGGAATAAAATATATTTTTTGGATACATTTCTTGAGTGCCTCCCTCTATGATTCTTTGTTATTGAGGTGAGCTTTATGTAGCTTTGGGAGTGGCACCTTTAATGATTACAGGGTATTGTGCAGATCCCCTTGCCTTTACCCATTAGAGTAGTGGTCCCCAACCTTTTTAGTACCAGGGACCACTTTGATTGGAGTCAGTTGTTCCAAGGCCCACTGGGGGCAGGGGCTGGGGTGGGGGTTTTCCCTGGACCATCCTAATTTGGGATGCTCCACTGTGTTAAACCCGCCAGATCAGAGCCATTTGCCGTGCATATGTCATTTGGCAAATGGCTCTGACTGGACAAGAGTTCGTGCATGTGCCATAGGACTGGGAAGAGGTAGGTTAACTGCGTGATCTGGGGGGTTTCACACAGTGGGGCATCCCAAGGAACAAAACCCGGGATAGTCAGACCCCACCCAGGTTTGGTTCCAATGCCAATGCAGACACAGTCTCACTGTACTGCTTACCTTGTCACTCCTTTCTTTACTGGTGTATCCTGCTGCTTCCAGTCACTGCTACAGCTAGTTTGGCGAGCAGTGAAGGGAGTCACATCCTCACACAGAGCTGAAAGATGGTGGATGGAAAAGGGACGGATAAGGGAGGGGAGAGGAAGAATAAGGGGAGGGGAGAGGAAGGATAAGGGGCGGGAGAGGAAGAATAAGGGGAGGGGAGAGGAAGGATAAGGAGAGGGGAGAGGAAGGGGAGGGGAGAGGAAGGATAAGGGGAGGGGAGAGGAAGAATAAGGGGAGGGGAGAGGAAGAATAAGGGGAGGGGGGAGGAAGGATAAGGGGAGGGGAGAGGAAGGATAAGGGGAGGGAGAGGAAGGATAATGGGAGGGGAGAGGAAGGATAAGGGGAGGGGAGAGGAAAAATAAGGGGAGGGGAGAGGAAGAATAAGGGGAGGGGGGAGGAAGGATAAGGGGAGGGGAGAGGAAGGATAAGGAGAGGGGAGAGGAATAATAAGGGGAGGGGAGAGGAAGGATAAGTGGAGGGGAGAGGAATGATAAGGGGAGGGGAGAGGAAGGATAAGGGGAGGGGAGGGGAGAGGAAGAGTAAGAGGAGGGAAGAGGAAGGATAAGCGGAAGGGAGAGGAAGGATAAGGGGAGGGAAGAGGAATGATAAGGGGAGGGGAGAGGAAGAGTAAGAGGAGGGAAGAGGAAGGATAAGCGGAAGGGAGAGGAAGGATAAGGGGAGGGGAGAGGAAGGATAAGGGGAGGGGAGAGGAAGGATAAGGGGAGGGGAGAGGAAAGATAAGGAGAGGGGAGAGGAAGAATAAGGGGAGGGGAGAGGAAGAGTAAGAGGAGGGAAGAGGAAGGATAAGTGGAGGGGAGAGGAAGGATAAGCGGAAGGGAGAGGAAGGATAAGGGGAGTGGAGAGGAAGAGTAAGAGGAGGGAAGAGGAAGGATAAGTGGAGGGGAGAGGAAGGATAAGCGGAAGGGAGAGGAAGGATAAGGGGAGGGAAGAAGAAGGATAAGCGGAAGGGAGAGGAAGGATAAGGGGAGGGGAGAGGAAGGATAAGGGGAGGGGAGAGGAATGATAAGGGGAGGGGAGAGAAAGTATAAGGGGAGGGGAGAGAAAGTATAAGGGGAGGGGAGAGGAAAGATAAGGAGAGGGGAGAGGAAGAATAAGGGGAGGGAAGAGGAAGGATAAGGGGAGTGGAGAGGAAGGATAAGGGGATGGGAGGGGAGAGGAAGGATAAGGGGAGGGGAGGGGAGAGGAAGGATAAGGGAAGGGGAGAGGAAGGATAAGGGGAGGGGAGAGGAAGAATATGGGGAGGGGAGAGGAAGGATAAGGAGAGGGGAGAGGAAGGATAAGGGGAGGGGAGAGGAAGGATAAGGGGAGGGGAGAGAAAGGATAAGGAGAGGGGAGAGGAAGAATAAGGGGAGGGGAGAGGAAGGATAAGGGTAGGGGAAAGGAAGGATAAGGGTAGGGGAAAGGAAGGATAAGGAGAGGGGAGAGGAAGGATAAGTGGAGGGGAGAGGAAGGATAAGGGTAGGGGAGAGGAAGGATAAGTGGAGGGGAAAGGAAGGATAAGGGGAGGGGAAAGGAAGGATAAGGAGAGGGGAGAGGAAGGATAAGGGTAGGGGAAAGGAAGGATAAGGAGAGGGGAGAGGAAGGATAAGTGGAGGGGAGAGGAAGAATAAGGGGAGGGGAGAGGAAGGATAAGGGTAGGGGAGAGGAAGGATAAGTGGAGGGGAAAGGAAGGATAAGGGGAGGGGAGAGGAAGGTTAAGGGGAGGGGAGAGGAAGGATAAGGAGAGGGGAGAGGAAGGGTAAGGAGAGGGGAGAGGAAGGATAAGTGGAGGGGAGAGGAAGGATAAGGGGAGGGGAGAGGAAGGGTAAGGAGAGGGGAGAGGAGAGGAAGGATAAGGGGAGGGGAGAGGAAGGATAAGTGGAGGGGAGAGGAAGGATAAGGGGAGGGGAGAGGAAGGATAAGGGGAGGGGAGAGGAAGGATAAGGGGAGGGGAGAGGAAGGATAAGGGGAGGGGAGGGGAGAGGAAGTATAAGGGAAGGGGAGAGGAAAGATAAGTGGAGGGGAGAGGAAGGATAAGGGGAGGGGAGAGGAAGGATAAGGGGAGGGGAGGGGAGAGGAAGGATAAGGGGAGGGGAGAGGAAGGATAAGGGGAGGTGAGAGGAAGTATAAGGGAAGGGGAGAGGAAGGATAAGGGGAGGGGAGAGGAAGAATAAGGAGAGGGGAGAGGAAGGATAAGGGGAGGGGAGAGAAAGGATAAGGAGAGGGGAGAGGAAGGATAAGTGGAGGGGAGAGGACGAATAAGGGGAGGGGAGAGGAAGGATAAGGAGAGGGGAGAGG